>OX276377.1:40522507-41722507 GCA_946251855.1 Alsophila aescularia
TGTTCCCTTTTGTATTTATTTCAATCAATTGACCTAATGAGTGTTATAAAGTCGTGATCAGTAGTGCACGAACGTGTTGTATTTATCGAAGTGTTTATAACCTCTGTTTTTGTTATGAAAATAACCGGCGATTGTTTTCGTGTTGTGTTGTGGTTATATCTCTATTGCTTATTTGGAACTCCGATTTACAGGATTATATCAAGTAAGTAAACAACGTACGACAATCTATTCTATGTACCCGATCGTCTGCTTTCGCTGGTATTCACCAAATACGAACGATAGTACTGTTTCAATCAACTGTATGCGACTTCAATGTCGTCATCTTATAGATTCTAATATGTTAGTATATTGAACAATATGCAATTATAATTCTAGTTTTACTATTATAAAGATACGTTTCTATTAGTTGTTTATGTGCTGTCTTGTTTATTCCTACTTTTACTTGTCGATTTTTTGTTTTGTATTGCTATTTATGGGTTTATTGTTTTTTTATTTAAGTAGCGTTTTGTCAACGCGTTTGTTTTGTTTTTGTTTTGCATTTTCCCACTCGAAAAAATTGTTACCTATAAGCTTTCAAATATTTTACCAGGGATTTAGTTGGTCATATATCACATTTATAGCGTAATATTTTCAAGTAGAAGTAGGTAGTATAATACTTTCACTATACTTGCATTTTCGTCAAATTATTTAGTTTTTTACCGTCAATATATCTTGTTTCTGTGACGATAACATCATAATTCGCGCGCTTTTCATTTTTTCCTCTTCTCCGTACATTTACATGATTCCTTTTTTTACGCTTTATATTAGCTTCACTTGTATGTTTGTAATCGACTCCTTTGGATTCTATTTTGACCCACTTTAAACGGTCAGATTTCATTCAAATTTTGCACACCTGTCAAAGACCGATGACAATGCAATAATTAAAAAAAAAAAGAACTAAATAGTAGAAAATAAATAATAGTTTAATAAAACTAAAAAACACGCTTTATATAGAAAATCAAACTAAAAAATAGAAAATAAATGTTAGTAATTTTGAATTAAGAATAGTGTTTGAATTTTTAAAAAAGCGTGGGGTGCTTTTTAAGATATTATCGAAATGATAATCCTTCTTCTCATATCTGTCAATGAAATATTTATAAGTATTGACCCATGCACCCCACGCTTTTTTTAAAAATTCAAACACCATTCTTAAATCACAATAATTAAAATTTATTTTCTATTTTTTAGTTTGGTTTTCTATATAAAGCGTATTTTTTAGTTTTTTAAACTATTATTTAATTAAATAAGGCTCATTGGTCAACTGTGAATCAGCAACACTTTATCTGATCTATACTAAATTTTCGGCCTATCTAATACCATAAGTCTGCATGGCTTGACGGAACATAGTTTGACTCCCGATCTTTAGTAGTGGAGTTCAATTTTCAACTGGAGTGATAACATTTTGCACATAAAAAAATATGTAATGGCTTATAACTTGAATATAGCCGAGCTGAGGCAGAAAGAGCTGACGAGCCACATGTTCTCGAGTCGCAGAACCGATCAATCGCCAACATCAAAAATTCATGTTCTAAATTCAAAACTCATTACTGCCCTCTCTGAAATTCTTGAACAGAAAAGACCTACTTTGCTCTCTCTTTTCAAGGTCACCAATCAGCGATTTTCGAATAGAGGGGATGAAAAAACAATTATGTATTATTTTGTAAATGAATAGATTTAATGTTAGGGGTTTAAACAACTCTAAATTAAGCTAAATGCGACCGTACTCTATTGCATATGTATAAAGACGGACAAACGAAGAATATAATTGATAAAAGTCACACAGGTAGGGTGTGACAACGCTCTACGAAGCCGAAATTAGCCGAGTCTCTTTCCAAAGATTGATGTGCATTATTTATCGCCGGGTACTGTACTCGAAATCTAGCACTAATTGATCCTCTTGTCGCACTGTGGCACGCTTAAGATAAAAAGAACTGCTGCATCAAATTAATAATATTGTATCAGCAGCGTAGTCCTAAAATAAAAAACAATCGGTACAGTAGCAAATGCTAGAATTAGGTAAGTAGATAAAAAGAACTGCTGCATCAAATTAATAATCTTGTATCAGCAGCGTAGTCCTAAAATAAAAAACAATCGGTACAGTAGCAAATGCTAGAATTAGGTAAGTAGATAAAAATAACTGCTGCATCAAATTAATAATCTTGTATCAGCAGCGTAGTCCTAAAATAAAAAACAATCGGTACAGTAGCAAATGCTAGAATTAGGTAAGTAGATAAAAAGAACTGCTGCATCAAATTAATAATCTTGTATCAGCAGCGTAGTCCTAAAATAAAAAACAATCGGTACAGTAGCAAATGCTAGAATTAGGTAAGTAGATAAAAAGAACTGCTGCATCAAATTAATAATCTTGTATCAGCAGCGTAGTCCTAAAATAAAAAACAATCCGTACAGTAGCAAATGCTAGAATTAGGTAAGTAGATAAAAAGAACTGCTGCATCAAATTAATAATCTTGTATCAGCAGCGTAGTTCTAAAATAAAAAACAATAGGTACAGTAGCAAATGCTAGAATTAGGTAAGTAGATAAAAAGAACTGCTGCATCAAATTAATAATCTTGTATCAGCAGCGTAGTCCTAAAATAAAAAACAATCGGTACAGTAGCAAATGCTAGAATTAGGTAAGTAGATAAAAAGAACTGCTGCATCAAATTAATAATCTTGTATCAGCAGCGTAGTCCTAAAATAAAAAAACAATCGGTACAGTAGCAAATGCTAGAATTAGGTAAGTAGATAAAAAGAACTGCTGCATCAAATTAATAATCTTGTATCAGCAGCGTAGTCCTAAAATAAAAAACAATCGGTACAGTAGCAAATGCTAGAATTAGGTAAGTGGATAAAAAGAACTGCTGCATCAAATTAATAATCTTGTATCAGCAGCGTAGTCCTAAAATAAAAAACAATCGGTACAGTAGCAAATGCTAGAATTGTGTAAGTAGATAAAAAGAACTGCTGCATCAAATTAATAATCTTGTATCAGCAGCGTAGTTCTAAAATAAAAAACAATCGGTACAGTAGCAAATGCTAGAATTAGGTAAGTAGATAAAAAGAACTGCTGCATCAAATTAATAATCTTGTATCAGCAGCGTAGTCCTAAAATAAAAAAACAATCGGTACAGTAGCAAATGCTAGAATTAGGTAAGTAGATAAAAAGAACTGCTGCATCAAATTAATAATCTTGTATCAGCAGCGTAGTCCTAAAATAAAAAACAATCGGTACAGTAGCAAATGCTAGAATTAGGTAAGTAGATAAAAAGAACTGCTGCATCAAATTAATAATCTTGTATCAGCAGCGTAGTCCTAAAATAAAAAAACAATCGGTACAGTAGCAAATGCTAGGATTAGGTAAGTAGATAAAAAGAACTGCTGCATCAAATTAATAATCTTGTATCAGCAGCGTAGTCCTAAAATAAAAAACAATCGGTACAGTAGCAAATGCTAGAATTGGGTAAGTAGATAAAAAGAACTGCTGCATCAAATTAATAATCTTGTATCAGCAGCGTAGTTCTAAAATAAAAAACAATCGGTACAGTAGCAAATGCTAGAATTAGGTAAGTAGATAAAAAGAACTGCTGCATCAAATTAATAATCTTGTATCAGCAGCGTAGTTCTAAAATAAAAAACAATCGGTACAGTAGCAAATGCTAGAATTAGGTAAGTAGATAAAAAGAACTGCTGCATCAAATTAATAATCTTGTATCAGCAGCGTAGTCCTAAAATAAAAAACAATCCGTACAGTAGCAAATGCTAGAATTAGGTAAGTAGATAAAAAGAACTGCTGCATCAAATTAATAATCTTGTATCAGCAGCGTAGTCCTAAAATAAAAAAAACAATCGGTACAGTAGTAAATGCTAGAATTAGGTAAGTAGATAAAAATAACTGCTGCATCAAATTAATAATCTTGTATCAGCAGCGTAGTCCTAAAATAATCACGTAAGGTCTGTAAATAATTGAAAACATAAATCGGTTAAAATGTAACCAATCATGTTTGACGCAATTAACATTTTGCTAGTTGGTGCACGATGCATTACAACTTGTTTGGTTACCTGGTGGATTACCAACTTAAGTAGGGTTCAGCGTGAATTGGAGCGATTCGTAATTCACACTACGTTCTTGGCTTGTATTTTTGTATTTCAGTTCCAAATAAAATATTCCTATTTCCATTTTCAACCGATTTCAAGAGGAGGTTCTCAATTCGACACGTATGTTTTTTTTGTATGTATGTTACGCGATATCTCCGGCGATAGTGGATCGATTTCAAAAAATATTTTTTTAATGTATGCCTCAGGGGTAGTTCCGCTTAAATTCCATGAAAATACTCAACTACCTCTAAGGGTGGAAAATGACTTGACTTATTTTATTATCTTTCACCCACTAGACGCGATATCTCTGTCAAATATGGGTCGATTTAGAGTTTTTTTTTTATAAAATAGGATATATATATATTTCGGTGAAGATGTGATGGAGCCCTTCAGAGATACAAAGGAACTCCTCAATGGATAACAGCAAGTCACTTGCGATTGCTGTAATCGCATGTTCATGTATTGTTCACGCCGCTCAAAATAGGGGGAAAAAAACATAAACAAACAAGGAAAAACACAAAACTTCAAAATGAATAAAATAAACTTACGTGGGAAACAGTTAAGGAAGTCGGTGCCCAATTTTCTTAAATCTAAGCAAATCAAAGGCTCAGACTTCCTTAACTGTTTCCCACGTAAGATGATTCATTTTGAAGTCGGTTTTTTACTTTTTTTTAAAGTTTATTTTATTATACGTCACATACGTGACATAAGTTAAACAAGTACATTTTAAATTGGTGCCCCAATTTAAGTAAAATGTTTAATCAAAAGCTTTTAGTTTACTATTTTATTGGTAAAAGGCCAACTTTTTAATTATTATAAAGAAAAAATATAAGTTATACTAATCTAAGCCGGAGTTAATGCTAAAAATCGGAACACTAAATAAAACAATATACCTACTTAGATAATTAAGTTACAAGATTACTATTATTCGGCAGCACCACGATGCCGACACAGCTCAATGGTCGCACGACACTTATGTGCGTGCTACAGGCATTGTATTATCGAATTATCGCAGATGCTATAAACCTATAAACAGTAACTAATTTGATTGTGTTGTTAGGATAATGACTTGGTATTAATAATTGACTTCTGTCTTTTCAGGTATGTACATCCTTCCGATGTGGCAAAGATGTTTGGGCAGACTGCGACGAATAAGGTGGGTACACGTCATTACCATCGTCATCACCAGACTATTAAGTTCCCACTGCAGGGAGACAAAGCTTTCTAAAAAAATACCAGAATCATCGCCAATTAGTTATTGCCCGCTGTTGAGAATATAAACAAACAACATGACTCAGGGTGGGGCTGGTCCACAAATTGAAATCGCTCAGCGAGCTATGGAGAAAGCTATGCTCGGAATTTCTCCAAAGGACAGAATCCGAAATGAGGACATCCGCAAAAAAACAAAGGTAACCAACATAACTCAAAGAATTATCAGGCTGAATGGCAATGGGCCAGTCACATAACTCGAAGAACCGACAACCATTGGGGTAAACGAGTTCTAGAGTGGAGACCGCGTTTAGGCAAACGTAGACTAGGGTGCCCGCCGGCCAGGTGGAGTGACAACTTGCGGAAGGCGGTCGGTAGCGACTGGATAAGGAGAGCCGAAGATCGGGCTCAGTGGCGTTCACAAGGAGAGGCCTACGTCCAGCAGTGGACGAATACGGGCCGATGATGAGAATAGATCATTGGTTGAGTCATTCTATCTTGTTTTGCGGTGTTAGTTTCTCTTTTTACCCGACTTAGTATACCCAGCAGCCGCAGCTATGTATGTGTGTATATCTATTGTTTTGTGGTGGACGTGTGGACTGATTAGATGATTATTCAATCGATTTCTCTTAACCTTACGAGCGCTACTAAAGACATGACTGTAATAAAAATTCAATATGGCGACAACCAGACGCCATATTGTGAAAAAGAATAAAAATGAAAGTCGACCAATGTTAGGTGGGGTATCATTGAAAAATGTATTTAAAAATAATTTTTAGGTGTCTCATATAATTTTTCATTTCGAATGACCATTTAGGATATATAACGATTTAAAGTTGGTTTTCTCACATTTAAATAAACCTAAACTGAAAGTAGAATTAACACATCCTGAATTAAATTACTTGTTAAAATGTGACACATTCTGGTCTAATAACACGTATTTTATTATCTATATTTACAGGGAAGGTAATTTGTTCATGTGCTCATATGGTTTGCACTCATTATACTACAATTCATATTTAAAATTCATAATAATAATACTACAAAATTGAACAAAACTAAAATAAACTATTACTATTTAAAACGACTAAGTACAAAAAACACTAAGAAACACCGTTAGAAATGCACGTTGAAATACGAGTAGTATTATTTTATTTTCCAACACCAATAATAAAATTTCCAAATTTTATTACGTGTTTTAAAATAATTTTAAGTGTTTTTTTTTATCCTGAGTTATTGCCGATTGGCACACTATGCCGATACACACAAACCGCTATATAATAGTCAGTTGCGATTTGTGGAACTAACTAGGTATGACATTTTACAAGTTGACCTCTCGTGCTGTAATATTACAAGGCCAGGGAGAGGTCTAGAGAAACTGGATATTTTATACAAAAATATGTATCAGAGCGGTAGCGTCGAACAAAAACGGTTTAATGTAGCATGATAGAACGGTAAAAAAATACGTAGATACTTCAACGGGCTTGATGCAACTCAATTATAATTAAACACGCAATTTTTATGCAAGGAAAGTGAATAACTGCAAGAGCATACAGGGTGTCTATCTTGCATTAACAAACTGGTCGTAACTTTGGTGTGACAAAGTTCCAATTGGGACACGGCCCGCTGAAGCTTGAACGTTGCGTCAAAAAAAGTGCTAATTGTTACACATTACTATTGTAGGCCAGTCATTGGGGGGAAAAGCTACAAAAGCTTTGCCCTACAAAAGGTAGAGTTGAAGATGTTTTGATTTGTATTGCTTAGTTAGGAGGTCTTTTACGAAGGTATTTTATGAAATAATAGTAGTTTATGAAACGGTTGTATAAAGAAGGTTATTAAAACACGATAGTGAGTTTAAAAAACGAGCAGTAGCGAGTTTTTTAAAAGTATCACTCGAGTGTTTTTATACCTAGTTATGTCCTGTTTCATACACTACTATATATACACTCATGCAAAAGGAACTTACTTTTAATTACAAAAAAAAGGCGTCATAATATTTTCTTGATTTTGCTGGTAAAAGCTCGTTCGTCATGTTGTTGCTGTTTCTGTAATGTCAGGTGGCCAAATTCTCCTCACTAATATTGCTAACGGACATTTTTAATCAGGATAAAACTTTGATCAATGATCAATCAAAATCAAATATTGATTTTTAAAACAAGCTAAAGATCTTATCGTTCCATCCTTGACCCACATTATCAATCTATGTTTCACCACTGGTACATTTCTCTTTTCGTTTAAGAGATCGATCATTCATCCCATTCATAAATCTGGTGCGCGAGGTGATGTCAATAATTTTAGGCCAATCTCAATCTTACCGGCTTTATCAAAGGTTATTGAAAAAATTCTTAACAAAAGGTTGATGCATTACCTTGAGCAAGGAAATCTACTATCTGGATCTCAATATGGATTCAGAGCCAATAAATCAACAGAAAAAGCTGTTTCTAGCTTGACTTACTTCATCATCAGTAGTCTAGATCAGAAGAAAAAATCTGTAGGTCTATTCCTAGATATGACCAAGGCTTTTGACACCGTCTCCGCACCGCTTCTCTTGAAAAAGTTGGAGCAACTGGGAATACGCGGTACTCCACTAAAATTATTTCAGGACTATCTTACGGCCAGAACCCAACGTGTAAGCATCAACAATGTTGTGAGTGATGATGTCATGGTTACCTTTGGGGTTCCTCAAGGGTCGATATTGGGCCCAAGTCTTTTCTTAATCTTTATAAATGATTTATGCAACTACAATCCAGTTCATGGTAGAATTTTTACTTTCGCTGACGATACAGCTCTTGTGTTCGAGGGAGAGACTTGGGAACAAGCACGTTTCCTCGCTGAGAGAGGTCTTCGTGATGTTATTGCATGGCTTCAACTTAACTTGCTTACCCTTAATTTTAGTAAAAGTAAATTTGTAACCTTTGGCCTCACGAGTAAAAGCATTCCTCAGAAAGATACTTTTAAAATTCAGGCACATATCTGCCCAACTTCCTCATTCAATATCTGCAACTGCGTCTATCTTGACCAAGTGGACTCCATTAAGTACCTCGGAGTTATTATTGATGAGCAACTCACTTGGATGCCTCATTTGGAATCTGTGTCAGCTCGTTTAAGGAAACTTATATGGGTATTCAAAAACCTTAGACATGTAATTTCCGTTGACTTGCTCAAATATGTTTACTTAGCAGTATGCCAATCAGTCGTTGAGTATTGCATCTCAATTTGGGGCGGTGCGTGTAAGACTAAAATTATTAAGCTTGAAAGAGCCCAACGCTCCGTCCTTAACGTAATGACTTTTAAGCCTTTTCGATACCCTACTCATTATTTGTATTCCGACTGCCAAGTTTTATCAGTACGACAACTTTTTGTTTTTCATCTTATTCTTTCATTTCATCAAACTATCAACTTTGACTGCAATTTAATTTCTTCGCGCTCCACCAAGAGAATATGCAAGACAAAACACTGTTCTACTTCATTTGCTAGAAGGCACCCTTTCTTTCTTGGAGCCTATATTTATAATAAATTAAATAAAATCCTAAACTTATATCCTATGACGCGCCACGCATGTAAAGTGGCACTAAAGAAATGGCTACTACAGCAAGATTATATTTCCACGGAATCTATACTGACAATTCTTTCATAAAGCTACCTAAATAAATTTTTAGCTTCCCTACTTACACATACATACACACAAATCCCCTCTTGAGTTCTTGTCATTATATGACGCATACCTTTTATATTTATATTTATATATGCATGTTATGTATTAATTACCTACCATGATGTTGAGTTACAAATATTATGTTAGTTTACTTTATATCAACGTGTCCAAAATCGTTTGTCCGGCGGAGGGCATTGGCATGCCAAAACACAGGGTCTCCTAGTTTGGGTGCCAATGTTTTCTAACTAGGATTAATTCTCAAAATGTTATTTCAACTTTGAATGTACTAAATTGTTTTACGATGTTTGTTAACATTAATAAATCATTTTAATTTTTTCATTTTCAATGAAAACATATAGGTAACATATTAAATTGGTTAGGTACTTAAACACGCAAGTACCTAACCAATTACGGCGCTAAATCCAGTTCACAGTGAATTCGCACACACGCGCCACCATAAATAATAATAAATGGCGAAAACTCTTGTAGTGCGAAGCCAAACCGGTGCTTTTATGGGGGAAAAAATAAAACACTGTTTAGTTCAAAATAACAGTGATATAAAGTTTTTTTTTTCGTATTATAGACGTGCCGTGCGTAAAGTATGTCATTATATCACAATTTTTAAATTCATTGTCCGGATTTTACAATATGAGTGTAGATAAACAAATTTTCGACCTCGTGGGGTGGGGTGAATTTTTTCAAAAGTCTTCTTTTGTTGTACGTTGTTACCTCTTTATAACCATACCCTCCAAATATCAAATATCTACATTCAGCGGTTAAGAATTCTAGCAACTCTGGCTATGTCATCACTGGTCGTCTGCCCCTTGATCGTTTAACACCACTCCTCGGTGACTGCTTTGGGCTGCCTTGCGTCGTTCCGCCATTTAACGTATTTTACTCAATGGCAAGCTATGCTTTTACCTAAGTGAAGAGGGCAGAGGCTGTGGTAGAGATTACACAGCTATTTCAGTCTTAATCCTTACTGTCATAATTTTTGTTTACTTTGTTTACTGTGTAACTTTATTTGACTAAGTTTATGGTAATGACTATGGCTAAATAAGCACGGTAACTCATTTCGATGTTTACGGTAAATCAATAAGTAGAAGTTTGAAGACTGTAAGAGAGCTGAAGATTGGGATCTTTGTCATTCACAGAGAGAGCAGTGGATGAATTATGGCCGATGATGATGAATAAGTACAATTAATATTATTTCTGTTATTTTGTCTAGTACTTCCCGCCCTTCGGTGCTCTGCGCCTGGTCGTTGACATTGATAATTCGCGCGGCGCGTACGTTGCCCCGCGCGCGCCGAAATAGCCTGCGCCGGCGCGGACGCTTTTAGACGTCTAGATCTAGACTTAGGGCTAACTTCTTGATCTATGTGTTTACCAATTTATTATTTATTAGTCATGGTGTTTAAAAAAAAGGCTAATTGATAGACTTAATATGTATAAAAAACCATGTAGCTTATTTCAAACAGTTAAACAAACTATCCATACCAATTTAAAACAGAGAAACGTTGTTTATTTGTTTGTTTGGGGAATTTTAATGCGATAACGACTGGATAGATTTTGATAAAATTTGGAATAGAGATAGCTTATACCCTGGAATAAAACTTAAGACACTTTTTATTGCGGAAAATGAAGTTTCCACGGGAAAACTGGAAAATGTTGATAACTCGCTGTAAAGAACGGTTGCCATGGAAACGAAACAACAAGTGTGTCAAAAAACATCAAGAGCTGTTAGTGTTCTACTTTTGCATTGGTTTTTAAAATCCTAGACGAACTAGGATGCTTTTTATGCGATAAACTGTAGTCGGCGGGGACGAAGACGCTAGTAGATAGATAAATGACGTAACTTTAACTTATTTTTTATAAACTTTATTATAATTCGATATTATACACAATTTATGATTATAATAAATATATAGTTTTTTGGGCTGGTTAGACAGTATAAGCAAAGTTAAAGTTTACTATTCCAAGCCGGGCCACCTACTTATTTAAGAGCGTAAATAAACATTACATTAAGTGTACACGTACATACATTACACGCTTTACGAAGTGACATTGTAATAAAATAAACAAAGCAGGCGCTGAACAATGTCGCATGGAATTGGATTTAGCGTCACTGTTCACACATACAGACAAACAGACGGCAGTTCTAGATACAGGGTATGTTGCGATGCGAGACTTCGCGACTTGTCCGAATCGTCGCAGGTGACAGTGTTCGATGAATAAATATACTTTACTAATGAATCCTTCTGCAGAAAACCGTTGTGAAAACTTACTCCAGCGTCTGTTTTTGGGGCCGGTAAGTACCTATTTAAAATGATAGGTTTCTAAAACAGAAGTCCTTATCTTGTCCTCGAAAACCTTTGCCACGCCTCACGAGTCTGAAAACGACTCAGGACCAGCGGTACCTGCAGTTAGCCGGGCTGAACCGGGCCCACCCTCTATTTACGTCTCTGATTCCTGAATGCTTACAATTAGAATATTTTGAAGTTAGAGGGAATTAGAGGGAGTTAGAGAGAAGGGCTTTTCTGTTTTGATTGAATGCCAGCATGATTGCGAAGACGCACGCAGTCTATTCAAAGTAAGTAGGTACCTACTTATCTAAATAAGCTACTTCTGGATACCATGGTCCTCCTTTGGTTATAATCCACTTCCTCATCATCAGTTTATTTAAATGTTCAACGTTAATAACGTCCTCAGATATCATTAATTAAAAAACAATAAAATCAAGCTTTTATGTAGTAGCCATGTCGTGGTGAAACTTAGAACGTGGTATCTCAATTAAATGCGTATACTACATATAGTGTCTGTGCTGTTAATTGTTGAGGAGATCTCTAGTCAAGACCCAACCCTGAGTGCGGCAACCATGTCATGGTAAAACTTAAAACCAAAACACAAAATTTATTGTATATGTGCTGTTGACCATTGAAGAGTTCCTTTATCTGGAGCTAATCCTGGATGTCGATTCAGATCATGTTTACCATAAAAATGCATTGTCATCGGAACTGAACCAACATACAAAAGTTCAATTTTATCCTACGATAAGAGAAAGTGGTTCTAATTCAGCATGCAAAATTCGACCTAAACAAGCATTCATACATACAAACATTGCAAAATAAATAAATCTTTTAAAAAACAATAATAGGTACTAAGTACTCTTACTTACAATCAACATCTATTTTAAAAGAAGGAAATAAAAGTTTACGTATTAAATTTGCAAACGCCCGCTTCTCTCCCTATACCTATCCCAGCTTTCAATTTTAAAATTCATACCAATCCTGAAAAATTTCCAATATTAATATTACACTTCATAGGAATATCCCAAGAACGAGCTCGTATCTGGGAAAATCTTTTTGCTTGTAAATAGAGATGAACGCGAAGTGATTTGGCCGGATATGAAAATCATTTGATAAAAGATGAAGTATTTATAATATTTCTTACACAATATTTGTAAATATTTAATGTTAATTTAATCAGACTAATTACATTAACATTAAATATTCACAAATAAACGGTATAGGGTCCTGAGGTCATGACAACCGATTGGTCTAATGTCTAGTGACCCGAGCTACGAAGTCAAAGCTCCGAAAGGTACAATTATTTGCGTAATGAGCAGAAATTTTTGTTTCCGAGTCATGAATGTAATATTTGTATCTCTCCGTTGTTTATTTGTGTTTATCCGTTATCTAGTACCCACAGTACAGACGTGCCTCTAACTTATTTAGTCTGTGGTGCAGAGTATCCTAGTTTGGGGCAAGGTAATTAGTGTGAATTGTCCTTTATACAAAAAAGGTATTATGTTTTGCCGCAACGCAAAGCCCGGGTAATGTGTTTATCAGCCTATGTACGTTTGTTCCTTTGTAATACTAACAGACAAAACGCGTGGACTGATTTTGATGATTCTTACGTCAATCGATTTTTACTAAAGACATGTCAATAATCATAATTCAATATGCCGACAACAAGACGCTATGGAGTGTGAAAAAGAAAACTAAGAAAAAAATTGGACGAACTATGTTAAATGGGGTATCATTGAATAGGTATTTGAAAATCATTTTTAGGTTCTTCTTATCATTTTTAATTTTGAATGACCATTTAGGATCTATAACGATTTCAACGTTTATTTAACTTAGGTTTGAGGCTTACGTCTAGCAGTCGACAAATGTAGACTGATGATGAACGATTTAAAGTTATAGCAACCAATCTCATTTACATTTTTGTATCATTTTAGCTTTGTTCGCAGTCGGGTTTTTATCACTTTCGAAAATGTCTTTTTATACGCCCAAAGAAAGGAGTGTAATGTTTTTAGGATTCATGTATGTTTGTTTGTACGTATATAAATGAGTTTATTTATTCCACTATAACTTTTAAATGTCTGAACCGATTTAGACGTATGGGGTATCGTTAGGGTCCTTACATCCCTCCGAGTTTTTTTTTCTTTATGGCTTCAGTATGACTTTAAAAGGAAATGCGAAAAAAAAACTAGTATTTTACAATTTAGGTAAGAAATTGAAGGGCTTGATGAGCACATTCCAATAATATAGAATTTTTAGCATACATAATTCTTTGGCGTGTCTTTTTTAGCTTTTAAGCTAGTTACTAGCTATGTTATTCGAGCCCATAACTTGAAAATACTGAAGATGTTCAGAAATAGGGGGCCATGGTTCATAATTAATAATTAAATGGCAAACACCCTGATCGACAACTAAGAAACAATTTCTTTTCCAGTATAGTTTCGTCTTAAGTAGACGTAAGGCCAATGATGTTTATTACTTCTTGGATATTTCTTTAATAAAATAGCAACGGAAGAATATGCCGGGTGCTGAGTAATCCGAATACAGACCGGATATTTTCCACACCTCTAATGGAAAGCCGTGCTAGGAAGCCGGCTACAAATGAGATTTTCATATGGATCTGCCACTCCATAAGCAGCACTGAACAGAGATATACTCACTGGAGGATATATTAACACTCTGACTGAATGCACTGGGACTGGGATTTGTTATTTTAAATGATGATACTGGAAATCTTTCTTTCTGCTTCTTTACTCGTATTTGCGATAATAAATGCATTTTCTTGGAAATATCGTAAGGAAACCGGCAAGGCCAAGAAAATAAACAAGACATAATCGAAGTGCTAAATAAAAAAACCCGAAGGCGTACAAAACTAAAGAGAGGCAATAATTTAAGTGAGAATGGTTGCTAACCAACTTAAAATCGTTATATATAGATCATAAATGGTCATTCGAAATGAAAAATGATAAGAGAAACATCAAGATGATTTTCGTCAACTTTAATTTTTTATTTTCACAATATGGCGTCTGGTTGTCGCCATATTGTTTTTTTTATAACGGTTATGTTTTTAGTGACACTCGCAAGGTTAACAAATTGATTGACGTAAGAATCATCAAAATTGGTCCTCGCGTTTGGTCTCTAATGCGCCACAAAGGGACAGACATACCTCGTATACATATATAGATAAACACATTACGGTCCTTTACGTTGCGCAGTCTGGTAAAAATAGGTAATTGTGACATCGACCATCCCGCAAGTAAATAATAGTGCAACGCAGACGGCAGCGTTGGATTCTAACTCGCAGTAATATACCGGTAGACTACTACTAACACTAAAGCGCTTGAAAAATTATAAAAAGCAGCTTATAATTGTAGTTTTTGGAGAACCTGGGATTTTTAACGAGTAAAGTAAACAGAAACCACTTCAGCTCTAACAAATTAAGCGCTGCGGGTGTTCCCTTACAAATAATTAAAAAAGGGCCAATTAATTTTAGCATTAGAGGGTCTTTTCACAAAGCCTAAAATAACCTAAAGTCTAGGTTTTAAAAGCACGTTGAGGGCATTGGCTCCGGCGCGTACTCAGGTACGTTAAAATGGAAATATTTAGATTTTATGCGAGGCTATCTGGGTTGGGAAATGAAATCTATTATTTTAATATTATCATTTGTAGATCATATTTATCTACGTGCATATTCTCCATCATGACATTTATGAGTTTTCTTTTGTCAGTTTTGTCTTTGATAATACCAGTATAGACCTGTACCTGTTCCAAATAATTTTATAGATTGGTCTTCTATACTTATAATAAAACTGTAACGGGTCCAATTCTGTACATTGAAGATATTTAGATATTTTTTTGGACCTTACTCTAGATTCGATACTGAAGCCAAAACTGCTTTTTTTTTGTCTGTCTGTATCTTGGCTAGGCATCACGCCGAAACTACTGAATGAATTTAAATTAACCTTGGTATGATTTGAGTTCATACTACGAGGTAGGTCACTTGATTGGGGTTGAAAGTTATTTCAAAAAACACTTACGACTCTGTAACTACCAGACGGATTTTGATGCAACTTGTCATAGTTTATATGATGGGTTAAAATTGAGGATACTTTTTATCCCGAAAAAAAGAGTTCCTGCGGGATAATGTCCCAAATTCTGTAAATTAAAGATACTTTGTATTTTTTTTTAGGGGCCATTCTGTTTTCCATACTAAAGCCAAAACTGTATTTTTTTAATTTTTGTCTTTTTGTCTGTCTGTCCGCCTATCTGTCTGCACCTTGGAAGTGCATCATGCCGAAAATACTCAATGAATTCAAATGAAATTTGGTATGATTTGACTTCATACTTCGAGGTAGGACATTGGATACTTTTTATCCCGAAAAATTTAAGTGTTCCTGCAGGATAGAAGTGGAAAATTAATTAAAATAACACTTAGCACGCTGAAACTATTGGACGGATGTTGATGCAACTTGGCACAGACATAGTTTATAAGATAGGTGAAAATTATGGATACATTTTGTCCCGAAAAAACAAAGGGTTCCTGTGGGACATGGGTCCAAATTCTGTACATTAAAGATATAGTGTTTTTTTTGAAGTTACTCTTTGTTCTATTATGATGCCTAAGCTGTATGTTTTTTCATGTTTGTCAGTCTATATCTTAGCTGCGCATCACGCCGCCGGAACTACTGGATGAATTCAAAAGAAACTTGGTATGATTTGAGTTCGTACTACGAGGTAGGACATAGGCTACTTTACATTTCGAAAAATGTATGGGTTATTATTTAGGGGTTGAAACTTATTTAAAGAACACGTACCACGCTGAAAGTAATGGACGGGTTTTGATGCAACTTGGCACTGTCTTAAGTTATATGATGAGTTAAAATTAAGGACACGTTTTATCCCGACAAAGTAAAGGGTTTCTGCGGGATATGGGTCCAAAGTTATGTTAATATTTAAGTAATAAAAAACATTTTTTGGATGGTTCTCGATACTGAAGCCAAACTGTTTTACTTTTTATTTTTTTCTGTCTGTTTTTCCGTATCTTGACCGCGCATTGCACCCAAACTACTACATGAATTCAAATGAAAAAAATGCTCTTGGGTGCTTAAAAACTTAAACAATTATTTTTTTGTAAGTCGTGTCTTTCTTTCTGTTTGTCTGTATGTTTGTTTGTTCACGCATCACATAAAAACTACTGGACCGATTGCAATGCGGTTTTCATTGTTAGATAGCTTAGGGTTTGATTTAAATCTGGTGTAATTGGTATCTCAATCCGGTGAGTTAGAAGCCGAGCAATTGATAAAGTATTTTTGACGGCTGAAGAAATTTTGTTCAAATGTTGGTATATTGGTCCTGGAATAGCATATTATGGTACTTTGATCCTAAAGAAACGAACACGCGTGCGAAGCCGTGGGTACAGGTAGTTATCTATAAACATGTAATGGCATAATAACATAGACTGTCCTACTATTTTAGATAGTATAAGTAAAAGTAATAGTTAATTGTATTAATGTAATTATTTGATCTACATTTGCACAATTTGTACTTACGAGTATAATATTATATAGAGGTAAACTTTGTATTTTTGTTGGTAACCGTTAATCTCTGAAACTACTTATCTGATTCTGAAAAATTCTGTGCTATGTTCAAGGCTATGTTAAATACTTTTAAAAATAGTTTACACTAAAAAATAACAATATTTCATATGCAAGACAGTAAAAAAAACAGGCCGTTTGACTGCTTTAGCGGCGTGCGATGACCAAACAGTTTGACCGCTTTAGCGGCGTGCGCTGACCAAACAGTTTGACCCTTTAGCGGCGTGCGCTGACCAAACAGTTTGAACTTAAACTGTTATGTTTTAACTGTTTTTACAAACATTTCCTTTGGGAATGCACGGGAAATATATTGGTGTTCATTAGTTCTCCAATAAAACATAAGTTCAAAACCTAAACCTGACTACGCTTGGGTAAAAAAAATGCCTATGCTATCATAGGCATTTTAGGCGACGCCATGTTTGATCATCCACATATGTACAAACATACACACATACTGTTAAACTCATGCCCGAAGTCCCCCCGAGGGTTGGTCACCAGCTTACAGCGGACAATACTCAAGAACCCTTGTTCTTGAGTATTGTACCTCCTTAGGTAGCCGGGCAGAATATTATAGGAATCGACGATCTCACGACGCTCTAAAATTTTTGTTTATTCTAGTTTTTCCAAGAGTAATTCAGCAGTTCATGAAACCACACATCAAATGATGTTATTTTAAGTTATATTGGCATTTAAATACCTTTTAACTATAAAGTTATTATTACAATGAAAACTGCCTATTTCGATATGCTTATGAATTTTATAAAATTGCTACAGAGCTTATATCTGTTTATTTGACTAGAGATCCTTACTCCACAAGGCGTAGCGAGTTAATGAGTCAAATGTATAAATGACAGGGAAAACGAGGGCGATAGAATAAAATTTATACAAAATTAATACTTATCAAATTAAATAACACAGTAATAGTCTTTCTCATTCCATTAAGATTAGTTTTGCCTTTTAAATACACCATATTATTATAACGAGTTAAAGTTATTGCTGAGCGGGTTTCAATGAATTCTCCCTTACCCTTACTTTGGACCTACTATGTCGAGATCTTTATGCTGTGGTGTAATAGTGCAAAGACGTGGGTGATGAACAGCGGGACGAGCGGACGGGCTACGAGGTGGGTATATACCTCAAATATGTAACAAAGAAATATTTAGAAACTCTTAGCTACCCGAGCAAAGCCGGGCGTGTCGCTAGTTATTTAATAAAGGTTCACATCCCTACTAGATAGAGTAGATAACACTACCATATCATTATGTTTAAAGGCTGTCTGGTTATTTAATTGACTTTAACGGCCAAACGACTGTACCGACTTTATGAAATTTTGCGCAGGTTATATGTACACATAGTGTACACTGCAGTGACCAACATTCAATACTTCAATCCTGTAAAACGCACGCGCTATCTCACCATGTTGTATGTTAGTATTTATGTTCATTTCAAATTTTACAGATTAGCTTCTCCGTCTACGGTTCTTACCGTGTTTGGGCTCACATTACTCAACTATAAGCGACCTTTTTTAAGCATAGAAATAATATATAAAGCGGCATTTTTAAATCTCGCTTTGATAAGTATATTAAAATGTATTTACGAAATCAAAGTTCTTTTAGTTTAACCAAAAGGCTCACAAATAGAAATCCCTCAAGTGAATTCTATAATCCTTTTAATTGGGTAAGTTCGTTCGTAACCAGAGAGGGTTGGAACCCTCGACTGCGCTTTAGGATTAACTGGAGTGGAATCTGAAGACGGATTATGAGGTATTGATTTAGTGTTGATATACCTACTGGCGTGTGCTTGTCTTTAGTGGTTATACAAGTGTATACTAGAAACCACTAACTGCTGATAGTCTGAGAAGCTCAAATGTGATACCACAAATACCTAAACATAATCTTCTTCTTATAACTGTCAATGATTCTTTTATGAAATGTGGATAGGATTGGAACAGAAAATTGCAACTTTGACTGCGCTAACTGTAGCCTCCATGAAGTCCTTTTTATGCAATATTTATAATGGCAGACATTTTTTGTCGATGTTTTAACCATTTAGCCCTGAGATGGATTTTGGTTGAAGACGCTATTCGAGAAGGCTCCTGTCTTGCAAGATTTTGACGAATGATGATGCTTATAATGAAAACTGTCATCTAGTTATAGTTTTTTTTATCAAAATCTGTGCAGCTTTTGAACGTGAAGAAGTAACTAATATACACACTATTTACCTCACAAACTTTCAAATTTTGTAATATTAGTGTGATTTAATGACCTTGGAGGGTAGGTAGAAAAATCAGAGGAAAAGCTCTATGAAGAAAAGAAGACTAGGACTAGGACGAAGCAATTTTTCGCTTATTTTACTTTTACATTTAAAAAATAGGTTGTCGTTACCGTTCAGGTTTCTCGTTAAAATCGCTTCACTGGAATGTTATTTTCAGTGTTCGCAATTCTAGGGATCACTGAATTGAATGCGAACTAGAGGTGAAATCAATAGTTGCACTCATCAGCTGCGCCCCTGGGGGTGGGGTGGGGGGGTTGCAATCCTTCGGTTACAGTTTTAGATTCAACGTTGCGCAATAGTTGGAAATCTAGCTCGGGTTATTGGTATTTTCTTTGTTAGATATTACTGAAAGCTTTCAATATACCTAGGGTAAATATTTTATGAAGAGAATTTTGCGCCCCTTGTAAAAATACCGAAATTATTAATTTTGTACGGGTATTGCTACTTCGATATAAAAGTGACTTCCGGATCCTTTTTATCGCGATAAACTGAAGTCCGCGCAGATGAAGACGCGGGCAAAAGCTACAATACTTAAAATGATTTGTGCTGTTACTGACCGGCATAATAAATATAACCTTCCTTTCTCATGCTGCGGATGCTGTGAGAAACAGCGACAGAGAGTTCGGGAAATACAGGGCAGCTACATTTTCTTGTGTATCACCAACTACTGAGATCACCAAACCGCCTGCTAATCGTGGTGATTATGCCACCCCACCCCCCGCCCCCCTCCCCTTCACCTCCTTAAGATAGTAACAGACATTCATGGGGGAGGCGGGTAACAAACACAACGTTTATCAGGGAAAAAAAGGAAGAGCAAAATAAAATTTTGGTGCCACTATTTCATGTCTTGAAAAATAGACTGAATAGAGCAGAAAATATAGCGTCAAAGCCCAAAGTACCAAAGTTCCGTTGTTTCACTTTGCCCACAATTTTCTATGCAGTTTCTCTACCTTTGTCTAGCTAAGTACCCTATATACCTATATATAAGTTTGCATGCGGCTTACCGCTGTACGTTGCGCCAGATTACGTCATCTAGCGCTAGGTGTGGTGTTAAATCCTACCAACTGCGCTTAGCGCTACAAACTTGTAAATCATACTAACTTAGCATACCTTACTACGTATAGGTATATTTTAAATATGTATATACGTAGTAAGGTATGCATTTTTACGTAAACGCATATTTACAGTATACTTCTACGTAAATCTAAATTAAGATTATATAAGCCCTGCACCGTTGGAATACGAAAAAACATTTCATAATTATTTGATCCCACTAATGTGCCAAATTACAACTTGTTTATTAGCTAAGTGTTGAGTTGTCATACGAAAGCAAAAGCATAATGTTTTGGTAGCGCCGAAAACACTATAGCTGAGTTTTAATAATAATAGCGAGACGTCGGTATATATCTGTTAGTTTATTCATTTTGTTGTCCCTACCTATCTTCTTTGTTCTAATAAGCCTTTCTGTGTTCAATTTACGTACTTCTAATTCTTCAAAGTGTCCACTGAAGTGAATATCAATAAGAAATGCAATTAAAGCCACTTTAATATAGCCCAGTACAAATAAACGTCACTCGCTGTCCCCGCTGCAAATACTTCCTGAAATAGACTAGTAGCTCCCTCTAGTTTGCTTCTTTTGTGTGTTTACTGTGATTTCAGAGCTATTGCTGTTTATCTTGGTACTATTAGTCTTCTGCGCCGACTCTTTTCTATTGATAAAGTACGTCTAATAAATAGCGTTCACCACATAGGTAATTTCATTATTTTTTACCAAATGAACTTAAACAAAGAAATGAACTTAAATACATATTTTTTTAAATTTTTAGCATTTTTTCCTATCACTGCGTTTAGAACGTAGTGTAGGGCGCACTTATAGTTACGACTTGCGAATAACGGCTGGCAAGAATAGATGAGGAGAGCCGAAGATCGGGCTAAGTGGTGTTCACTAGGAGATACCTATTCGAGAAGTGGACGAATATTGGCTGATGATGGTGATGATGATGATGATGTATACTATGTAACTGTGCTATGTAATATCTAATAAAAGACGCCGAAGAAATACATTATTCCAAGTTGAATGAACGTTCGGCAAACGCCTGCCGAAATTATATAAGCAATTAAAAATGATTTTGCGCGGCGACAGCCGCTGCCGTTTTTTTTTCTGTGTTCGATATAGTACCGACCTACTTAATTAAACCAATATACCTACTGTAACTATGATATTTTTATAGATGCGTATTGATTTTATAAATCTCTATTGCAAGATAATGAAGATGAATCACGGCTTATTAAAATCGTTAAACTAATTACTTATCCCGTTAATACTACATCAGGCTGGAGGCTTTTTCATGAATGGTCAAACAATGACGAAAAACCCAACTTCATTATTCCACTTGAACTTCATAAAAATCTTCATTCCGATTCTGCTCAATTCCGGGAAAATGTTTCAAAGTTTCATTTTCAATCATTTTTCAATTAAAATTTCAGTGCTCGGTACCAGGCGCACATAACGGCAGTAGGGTTGCTTTCTATTGATAAAAGGGATCGGGACTGCACAGTGGGGCGTTTCCATTCATACTGCATATTGTCTTAATCCTTAGTACCCGGCTTTCAATGAAACTAAATGTACTCGTAGCACTTGAAATAGGAAGCTGGAAGTTCTATCGTTAAATGGATCTCATAAATGTGCAAAGCGTTGTTATCTTGCCGCAACACTCGCTGTTTGGGAAAGCGAGTTTCTATTAATTATGGTTCAAATAACTTTAAAGACTCTTAACTTGCCCTAAAACTGGACTTATGTACTTAGCATATTATAGTAAGTACTAGCTGAGCTCTATAGTTTCAACCGCGTGAGGAATGATGATGATAAAAAGTATCATACATATGTGGTATTCCAGGGTATCTCCATTCAAAATTTCATCAAAATCCGTCCAGCCGTTATCGTGTGAAATCTCTCCAAAACTACAGACAATGTTTCTTTATTTGGATACCTTTTGTTATACAATTTTGTGCTTTTGAGGTTTTCCTTTCTTTTTATCCGACTACGGCGAAGCAATGTAAGGGTAATGAGTTTAACAGTTTATGTGGATGCTCCACTATAGCTTTGTCAATATTGGTCCGATTTTGACAAGCGAGGTTTCAATCGATTCATCTTCATTGATAGTGTCATATTTTTTTATCGACTGTAGTCGGGTTTTAAGTTTTTGAAATAATCTAATTATGGTTATCAGGTAGGACCTAAAGAACGTTCAAACTACACAATTAATACTTTAGACTTCTACCCGCGCTAAAATATTGTTATCTCGTGACATACCTAACAAGAGCTATGTAAATATATCTATAAATTGTTGAAAATACTACAGCAGCAGACGGAATACGGAAAATTATTTAACAGCCTAATCATAGCGCACGGCGCGCCTTCTGTTTATTGTTCAGCATTAGAACTGGAATATAGATCAGCCATATAGTTTATTGAGCAGAACATAAAACTTAGTACTGGAAAGCTAGAATTGAAGAGTAGGTACCTACTTTAAAAGAGCTCAAGCTGCTATTCGAGGCCTATCAATCCAAACAGTGTCTTAGCACGTTGCAGTAAAGTTTATATCATTTTGTCAGAGAGTTGGAGTCGTGAAATTCAGTCGCTGAAGCATCGTAAAGATGTGTATTATACCTAACTGTACTTGGAAATACCTAGTAAAGGAGAATCGCGAAGTCTACAGCTAAAAGTTTCGCTACCTGCTTTAGGTGTATCATCAGCCTATATCATTTTGCAATTTACCGAGTCCGATCGTTTGTGAATGTAAAATAAAAATTTATGTTCAAAAACTAAAACCCGACTACAGTCTTAGTGGGCTTAAAAGTCACAAGCAAGAATATTCAAACATTTTTTTAGAAATATAAAACTTAAGGGCCCGGGGGAGAGCGCTTTACCTGCTTGGTTAAACATGGATAAATTTATATCGCACTCCTACGGCCCCAAAGTTTTATATTACTAAAACGTTGAATATTCTTGTGGGTACACTAAGACCGTAGTTGGGTTTTAGTATTTAAACATATATTTATATAGAAAATACTTGGGATTATAATATATATAATAGTATGTCACCTCTTTTTGTCCTCTAGAGAGCGCCATATTATTATTATTCAATTTAATGTGACGTCACATAGCCTATAACTACCGGACGATGAAGACGCTTCCAACGATACCTTATTTGTCAAATTATGATGAGTAGAAGTTATGAGGGAACAACTGAACATAAATACATACCCATCCACATACATACATACCGGTTAAAATCATAACCCTCCTTTTTGCTTTGCCGTAGTCGGGTAATAACGTCTATTGAACAAAGATAGAATCAAGTGTACTCCATATCTACCTACTTCCTCTAACATTATCTATACTTATAATATCAATAATAAATTCTTGGAACTAAAAATATCGATTTCAAATTTATGAAACCAACGATATTGATGAAATTAATAGAGACCATTTTACTCGATTCAGAAATCCCTGAGATAATTTTCAGTGACCACACAAAAAAAAACCTCGATCACATCAGCTTTCAAACAGAAAATACCGCATCAAAATCGGTTCATTCTTTTGGGAGCTACGATTCCACAGACAGACTCACGGATAAATACAGTGATACATTCAGTGAAACATAAATACAATAATACACACCCTAAACTTATACATCCCTCGCGTTTGGAGTAAGGGGTTAATAAAATGAACGCGCGCGAGCGCAAGGTTAGGCATCATTAGGTACGTAAGTAAACATACCTAATAGATACCTAAAGAGGTTTCTGTTGATACCGCAGAATAAATAATAGTACTATGTATGAGATACCTTCGGCCATATCGTCACTTTCCATCACGTGAGACCGTGGGTTCCGTGGGCAATCAGTTGCCTAGCCTGTTATACACAAGAGCAGTATTGTGTTATTTCAATGCCCTAACAAAGGTAGACTTTGCAAAGGCCTACAATAAAAGTAATTTCAGTCTAGACTCCATTCAGCCTTAAAATTTTCATTTTCCGTCGATTTCACTAGCCATTGTATCGGTCGGTTCTTCAATATTCCGCTTGTAAAGTTCTAAAATAGAGGCAAAGGCTGCCATCATTTTCATTCTGCTTTGAATTCCGGGAGTAGTCTTATAATGAAACTTTCTTCGAAGATATTTAATTCTGTAGGATCTTTGTGTGATCGTTGTTCAAATTATAACACTTGTGTACAATAATGCACAACACACATATGTGCACTTGTGTTATAATGGCTTTAATGACTTATTAATGGTTCTAAATTTACTAGCAAAACATCTTGCGATAGGTACATTTTTAGAATGGTTTCGAATACCACCACAGACTAGGTAGAGATACTACAATACCACCAACCAACCATAGATACCGAAGAGTAGCCCAGAGGTTAGAGAGCGGTGTGTTACAGTACATGTTACATTATATTCGCATTGTATGGCATGCCTCACAGGTTCGACGCCACGCAACCCAACTGGCCTTTTTGTATATTGGGAGATTTTTAAATTAATCATGATTTTATACCTTGACTAGCTGTACCCGTGGCTTCGCACGGGTGGTCTTTTCTTTAGGTTCAAAGTACCATAATGCGCTATTCAAGGAACAACAAATGTTGGTATATTGGTCCTGAAATGAACAAAATTTCTTAAGCCGTCAAAAATACTTTTATCAATTGCTCGGTTTCTAACTCACCGGATTGAGATATCTTTTCTTTAGGTTCTAAGTACCATAATGTGCTATTCAAGGAACAATATACCAACAAATGGTGGTATATTGGTCTTGAAATAAACAAAATTTCTTCAACCGTCAAAAATACTTTTATCATATGCTCGGTTTCTAACTCACCGGATTGAGATACCAAATACACCAGATTTAAATCAAACCCTAAGCTATCTAATAACAATGCAAACCGCATTGATATCGGTCCAGTAGTTTTTACGTGATGCGTGAACAAACAAACATACAGACAAACAGAAAGAAAGACATGAAAACTAAAAAAAAAGTTGTTCAATACCTTTTTTAAGCACCCAAGAGCATTTTTTTAATTTGAATTCATTTAGTAGTTTGGGTGCGATGCGCGGTCAAGATACGGACAAACAGACAGACAAAATTAAAAAATAAAACAGTTTGGCTTCAGTATCGAGAACCATCCATCATCTTGGTATGATTTGAGTTCATCATATGAACTCAAATCATACCAAGTTTCATTTGAATTCATCCAGTAGTTCCGGCGGCGTGATGCGCAGGTAAGATACAGACTGACAGACATACAGACAAAAATGAAAAACATACAGTTTAGGCTTCATTATCGAATATAGAGTAACTTCAAAAAAAAACACTATATCTTTAATGTATAGAATTTGGACCCATATCCCACAGGAACCCTTTATTTTTTCGGGACATAATGTATCCATAATTTTCACCCATCTTATAAACTATGTCTGTGCAGACAGAGGTCTGTCTGTCAGAAAAAAAATACAGTTTTGGCTTCAGTATCGAATCTAGAGTACGGTCCAATTTTTTTTTCTAAATATACCCAATGTACAGAATTGGACCCGTTACAGTTTTAAGTATAGATTGTGCTGCCATAGAGATCCCAGATAAAAAACTCATTTTGTAGTACACTCTTAGAGCTCTACGAACGTTTACGAATTCCACTCTTCCATGCAGATATTCAAATGTGATTTAAAAAAAATACTAATATGGGCGCAAGCTTTTAAAAATCGGCTTAAAAATTAGTCGCAGTGAGAAAAATGAGCCCACAATGTACCAGTATTACCAGAAGAACTTTAATGAGGTCCATCGGAAATAATTCATCATCAGCCTATATCTTTCCACTGCTGGACGTAGGCCTCTCCTAATGCACGCCACTGAGCACGGTCTTTAGCTCTCCTCTTCCACTTTCTTCCAGCCGCTTTTCGCAGGTCGTCATTCCACCTGGCCACAGCTTGCTTTATCCTTTGAGCTATGTCGGTTACCTTTTTTCTCCGTCGGATATCTTCACTACGAATCTATTTTTTTCAGAGAAACTCCAAGCATAGCTCTCTCCATAGCTCGCTGAGCGACCTTACATTTGTGGACTAGTTTGACCGTGAGTGTCCACGTTTCGGCTCCGTAGGTCATGACTGGTAGGACGCACTGATTGAAGACTTATGTCTTCAGGCACTGCGGTATATGGACGACGAGAAGACTTGACGAAGCTTGCCGAATGCTGCCCAGCCCAGCTGAATTCTTCTGTTGGGGCTTCCTTCGCAAAGTTGTTCTTACATAATTGCAATATTTACAAAAATCATTACGGAAATAATTACAAGTGTTAAAAATTTCAACTTGATTGCTTCTTGTTTGCGGTTCAGCTGTCCCTTGGGAGTCAGAGGTTGTCAGGCCACCTGAGGGCCACTGACATGTCTTCACGAATGCTATTAATTTTTTAATTAAATGGATAGCCACCACAGAACATACACCAAGATGGCTACACATTGACCACTAACACAAAACATGGCTACACATTGAATAATACCTACTCATCCAAAATGATTTGATGACTAACTAACACCATCCTCTATTCCTTTAATACACTGTACCAAAAGGGACAATAAAACATAACCATAACATAACCTACTGACTATATTTATTTCCAATTCAGGGGTGCGACGTCGCTGTAATTGTCTCGACAAAATACCAATTAAGATTAATTTGTTCGAAGCCTTTTATTGGAAACGCTGAAAAAATACTTCAAGCTTTAGGTTCTAGTCTGTAAGGTTCGAAATGGCGATAGAAAAAAACATGACTCTAAAAGAGTCGTAAGGTTCGAACTGCCGTCGCTCATTCAATACTTTTTAGACTTTATATATTAGTACTATGGTTCAAAATGGCTTTTGTATAAGGTTGAAGTGAGAAAAATGTGGCAATAAAAAAGTGACGATGGGTCGTATTTCAGCCTCGATTTTATCTCGGGATCCGAGCTTTTTCTGAAGTGATTTCCTTTTATGTTTGATATTGATTGCTCTAGATTGGTAGAATTGAAGACAATAATATTTAGATATTGACTAGTTTTCTGTAAATGCACCTACATATAAAAGTAGCTTAAATGTTAACATGTTTCTCACAATAAGGTATTGTTGAATCCATAATAAAATCTCATGGTTTATTTTTGACATACAAAAATGAAAAAATGAACATTATTACACTCACCTAAAGTGTAATAATGTTCAATTTTTTATTTTTATAATTACACTGTATAGTTCAAATCGTACATTGAAATACTCGTAGGTATCTAATGAAACAATATTTTCGTGCCCTGTGCTGTGGCGTACGAAGCTCTATTAATTTTATTCTGTACTATTGTGTTTGTGTTCTTTCGCTGTCTTCAAAGTTCTAGTTCCAAAATAAATTTATCAACTCTTAACTTTTATTATTTCTGACAATGAACCAAATTCTTCCAAACTTTTGAGCGAAGCTCTCCGTTACCGTAAATCTATCCAAATTGAATTATTAACGAGTTAACTTTGGTTTCGATAGGATATAAAATTTATGTGTATTGGTATTTTATGCAATAAAGAGTTGTCTATTTTATCGAAAATCTTTAATTGATCTTTGGATGATGAATGGAAACTTTCCTCTTCGATCCAACAAAAAATTTTTATGTCTCTGCCGTCGTATTTTTTAAAGTAGAGATAAACCTATGGGGCACAACCCTAGCAGTCCTAACTATATGATCGCCGGGCACAGTATTTCACATGGAGTACATATAATAGACCATAAGGACTATATATGTACTGAACTGCGACTCGGGCGAGCGAGCCAAAATATCGCCCTACGGCACTCTATTGCAATTTCAGACCGGCCATACAGATGAAACCGAGGTCACTGAATAAATAATAGTCGTGGTCAAAATTGCATTTTTTATTAAATGTATTTGTCCACTCAAATCTGGAATTTCTAAACTGATCTGAATATTTGTTTATGTTTGTAAGTGCAGCCGCATATAAATGAAATCATAATTGGTACAATCGTTTTCGTATTAATCCAATTGAAGTTTTTTTTTAGATTAAAATTAATATTTTCTGTCGTATAGTAGCACAAACACAGCTGTTTCTCCACCACACTATAAGTATTAGTCCATCCCCTACACGGCACACTATAGCCACACCCAGTGACCTAGTGCCGACACTAACGACATCTGTATTGTGCTCGACTGGAGTACAGTACTTTGAACCGGTGAAAGAAACAGCCGTGCGGCTGGAGACTCGTTAAAATGTTACGGCGGCTATAGAACATGTGTTTTATATATTTAACAAAGAAGTTAAAGCCTTAGTTAAAATTTAAATTTAACTTCCTTGAGGTCGATAACCGCAAATGAAAGCTTTTGCTATCTCAAAGAAGTTTTATTTAAAACAAGCAACTCGCCGCTGCTTCGCACTGGTGGCTAAGGGTTTCTCTAAATTTTTCTTAATACAAAATTTCGATGGTACCTCTATTTTAATTGTCATTTTTGAACAAAAAACGGTTATTGTGTCTTAACTATACTTAATAGTAAGACATGCCTCTTCGACTTATTTTTGGGTAATGATTAGTAGGTCCTATAAATATATAGTACTATATTTTTTGTATCATCAAAAGTATTCGCAGCGCGCGCCAAATAATGACTTTTACAGACGAATTTTTGATGCCTTGGTTCACGTTATTGCAAATTCAGTAGAGATTCCCAATTAAAAAAAAACATCCCAGGTTAATTAATACTTGCTGATAATGTAGCATTCTATAGGTGAAAGATTTTTTTAAATCGGTGCGGCATTTAATGAGTTTATCAATTACAATCAAAAACACATAAAAAAAACACAAAAACTCTTATTCACTCTTGCCTTGAACACACCTGTTATATTTTACCGGAAACACTGACGAGGGCAGGGCATTCCACGCCTTAGAAGTTCTTATAATAAATGAAGAAGCGTAACGCTTCTAATAATATAATATTATCTTAATATAAGCCCAAACACGTTATCCTAGCAAGCACGGTAATGTCCGCACTCACTCCTGCTTCACAAGAGTCATTATGTGGCAAAATATTTCAATGTTAACGGGCACTTATCTAGTCTCTTAATGTGTACAAAATAAGCCCAAACACGGTATCCTAGAAAGCACGGTAATGACAAGGAGTTCCCTTATGTGCCGTCACTCCTGCTTCTCAAGAGTCATATGTAGCAAAATATTTCAATGTTAACGGGCACTTATCGAGTCTCTAATGTGTACAAAGTAAGCCCAAACACGGTATCCTAGCAAACACGGGAATGACAAGGAGTTCCCGTATGTGCCGTCACTTCTGCCACACAAGTGTCATATGTGTCAAAATATTGCAATGGTAACGGGCACCTATCGAGTTTCTAATGTGTACAAAATTTCTACTTGTCAGTTCAACACTACGAATAATAATAAATATTTGCAAGTTCAACAGGCATTACAGTTCGTTATTAGTTTGCAAGATGTGGACTAAACCTAAACATACATCCTTCATAGCGTACTGGAAAATATGATACATTCTCTATTCAGGAGGTCCTAAGGCGTATTTTTGCTGTGCCTAATAGCCTACCGGAATCGCCCTCATGTATTTTGCAGAAACTTTTGTCTTTGTCTTTATTAATTATTTTTGATTATATAAGAAAAGAAACAAAGTTGCGGTAGAAACTGAATGAAAACAAAGTTGCGATAGAAACCATTTCGACAAACTCAGGCAAAATCATTTCGGTTGAAACGCTATATCTCTATTTCTGAAACCTTTTTGAATTTCGATTAGTAAGTGACTCTACTATCCTTTCACAGAGCTTTTTTAATTTAACTACATGACGAGTCCAGCAGGTGCACCACGTATGAATTATATTCCATGCCACTAGTTTTTGATTAGAAAGAATATCATTAATTATATTATATTCTATGAAACAAGTGGGCAGTAGTCTCCCATATATCCTTCTAGAAGTCCCTATCCATTGCCTTAATAGCCCACCTGTCATATCGCCACCTCTTTCTTGCTAGGCCTTGGCAGACCAAGAAAGAGGTGGCTAGTCGATCTTTAGGCACCCATTGAACCGTAGAGCTACCTATGTTTGATCGAAGCTTAATGGAAACGCACTATAATATTCACCTGTTTACCTATATCCCACCAACGTTGCTAAAACCATCCACCATAAATATAAACCCTGTTACCGCCCGAAATGGGTTTACAAGGGATCATCCCCCGCCGAAATTGCACCTTTCTATTTATATCAATCGTTTATTTTGTAAGCAATGTGGGAGGGTTGATATAGTGTAAATCAAATTTCGTTACCCGATCAATGTAAGCCGTGGGAACTCACTTGTGGCGCAAATATTTGGCTAGGACTTTGACGAGGTATCAGGTGTCAAACCGCTACATACCTATATGGGTATAATCCAGACATTTTGCATGTGAATTATTTTTCAACATGCCATCATACATTTTTAGTTATCGCGACGAAGTTCTTTTAGGTTTTAAAGGATCATTGTTGTCAATTCTCTTGTTAGCTTAATAAACTACTCTAAAACTAAATTTAGTTTAGAGACATGAAAAACTAATATTAGTAATCCCACCCCAGTGAGTAAAATTTAGAACTGTTGTAACTCAATACATTTTCATTCATCAAACTTTATTGTACTAATTAAAAAGGAGTTAAATTCAAAGCTGTAAAAGTTATAATATAAAATATTACATGGTATTATTATTATTACTAACTGTAACCGCGTGGTTATTTCTCTAGGTTAAAATTACTCATATGTATTATGTACTATTCCAAGACCTAAATTACCAATATACCAACATTTGATCAAAATTCCTTCAGCCGTCAAAAAGTTTTATCCTTTGCTCGGCTTTCGGATTCAGATTCCAAGTACACCAGTTTTTAAGTCTAATATTAAGCCATCCAAAAGTGAATCGCAAAAGCTGCATCGCAATCGGTCCAGTAGTTTTTAAGTGATGCGCGAACAAACATACAGACAAACAGACAAACAAACAGAAAGACACGAATTTAAAAATGTTATATTCTTGTCCAGTAGCTTATTTTAAGTACCCTTGACCATATTTGTTTTAATTATATTATTTGTACAGACTTTTTCGTTCTTATTGCTTTATTATAAGTATAGACTGATTATGTTATTAGCAAATGTTTTTAGGTTTGTTTGTTATAGGCTATTGAGCCTAATATTACGCGCGGTACTTATATTTACCAAAACACAGTCCAAAAAAACAGTTAATGTGCGCGCGCGCACTTACTGAGCCTTTGTTTTTCATTACATAATGTTATCATAATATTGAGACTGATTTATTTGATACCTTCCTATAGGATTTATATCGTTTTTGATTTTATATTATACTCATAGCGTAAAATCCGGATTATGAAAAAATGGTGGCATAATGACATAATTTACGCACGGCACGAGGGCGTTTTTGTTATGAGGGCATAACAAAAAATAAACTAAACAATGTTATAATATGATATATTTTTCCATAAAAGCACCGGTTTGGTTCCGATTAACGGTAGTTTTTGCCAATCATTATCTATGGCGCCTACGCGTGCTAGACCGAAGGCGCGCGAATTCGCTGTGGTGTGGCGCCATCATTTACTTTAAATTAGTACCTAACCAATTTAATGTGTTAATGTTGATTAAATGTTTCATCCTGATTAGAAATGTCCGACAGCAGTGTTAGTGAGGAGAATTTGATTCCACCTGACATCACGGAAACAGCAACGAACATGACGGCCGAGCTTTTATTAGCAAAAAGAAGAAAATATTACGACAATATTTATTTTCATTACCATTAAGTTTCTATTGCATGAGTGTAGATAAAGTAGTGCATGAAACGGCACATTAACTAGGTATTAAAACAAGACAGTGAGTTTAAAAATCGAGCCGTAGGCGAGTTCTTTAAGAGTAGGTAACACTGGAGTTATGCAACCGTTTCAAAAACTACTATTAAACTCAACCAGAATAAATTTCCTACCTATCACACAAATATTATAAATCAGAGAAGTGTAGCCACTGTTGTAAACAGGCCAATCAGAGCTTAGAGTTATAAAAATGAATACTCACTCTCGAGCGAAAAACTTCGTATGCGCGATGCAGACATTACAACATTAACTCCATACATTAGAACTGACAGTCCATACAAAACGTCTTATGACGCATAAAAACAGATTAGCGCCATTTATCTTTTATCTTTAGAAGTGTGCGTGTGTGTGTATGTTTGTTACTCCTTCACACACAAATGACTGAACGGATTTGGATGGATTCCAGGATAGCTTATATCTTGGATTAACACAGGCTACTTTTAAAATCATAATCATCATCTATTATCATAGTCCAAGCGGGAGAAACCGGCGCGGTGCAGCATCTGATTATAAAGTAGATATCATTATTATTTTAGTAAAGTAATCAATAAAACTAATGCTATAATTCCTAAAAAAAAAGGAAAACAAACGCACGAATTTTTACGCATGCGAATCTCAAAGATCATGCGAATATTCGTTACATCACTAACAGGTACTACTTTTTTTTAGTTAAGTGTTCTATGTATAAGTTATGTATATTGGCGAAAGCGATCGCACCGTAACATTGTAAATTGAATCGCGATTGTATCATACCGAGGTGTAGCTGAGATCGTACCAAAATTGGGTTACAGTAATACGCAGCGCTACCGATTTGGGAATTACGCCGTAAAACGTGACGTTCCGTCGGGTTTGTGCGGGAGAGCTTAATGGGAAAATAAATCAACAGATGTGTACATATGGATGTGCGCGGATTATTAAAAAGGTTTTATTTCGTAGTAGGTCGCCTAACTTTTATTCGAGATGTTTTGTCAGTTGTTGTGTGGAGCACCATTCAAGGCTTAACCCTTCGACCACACACACGCTACGAGTAGCTCACAGACATAATAATATAATGTATTAGATAGCGGTCAAAGACTTTACTATAGCAATATACAAAAAATATTATTTAGGTGCTAAGTATGAAGACGTACATTTCATTATTTCTTTATTCAACTAAGTGACGAGATGAGCAGGTCGCTCGCCACATGGTAAGCGCCACACTTCCAATACGAAGTTGCAGCACAGCATGTAAGTACCTACTGTACTATGCACGTCAGTCCTCACTTTATGACATTAAATATCTCCAGCTATAATACCCTGAGCAAGACAAGCAAAAATATTTACTGTATACTCTACCCAAGAAATTAAAACATATGAAGTAATCGTTTTTTTAGGTTTAAATGGGAATTCAATTATTATACTCAAGAATATAATTCGTTTTGGGTTTTGGGAATTATTTTTATGGACCTATTTTCTAGATAATTTATTAAGAGGTAATTTTCCTTTATAAATAAAACATTAACGTTTAATAAAATAGTAGGTAGAAACAGGTGTGAGTCAATTAATTAGCGAGCTGCCAACTGACACGCGCGGTGTCGAAAGGTTAACAACGGTTACAAATTAATTACGTTATTGAAATATTGTTATTTATCGGTACATTTACTATGGACATTTACATTTACTAATGGAAATGATACGGATATTCGGTTGACAATGTTGACATCCAGTCGAAGTACCTATAATTATTACTCCCTGAATCTACTGGGCTTACTACTGAATCTACTAATCTGGGCATCTGGGCGATATTGAATTGCAGCTTCAATATTAGAGCAGATTATACATAAAAAAACCGGTTATTAGTTGACTTTACAATCCAGCGACACTGGGTTTGATCCTATGCCTCATATCAATAACTTTTAGCAGGTTGAATGCGAATTCGCCATCGCTGCGTGCGTGCAGGACACGTTTAGCCGTCTGTCCTGGTTGTTGCAGTCTGACAAACTCTGACTCCAGAGATCGCACTACCTCATTTTTAAATGAGTACATGTTTATGTTATGATGCTCCACTTGGTCCGATCTTCTGTCTTCGATCTTGCACGTCACTATTAGTCTTTCCAAGTTGTCAGCGTTTCAACGGGCTATGTGACTGAAATATTGCAGCACCCGGTGCAAGCCGATTGACGACAGTCGTTGTTGTCGCTCTAGTTTGAGTTACTGTAGGATCAAAACATTGGTTCTATGAGCTGTCCAATAAATTCTCAGCAGACGTTGCCGACAGACACCACATTTCAAACGCATCAATCTTTTGCCTGTCAGCAGCTTTTAAGATCCAAGCTTCCGAGCCATAAAGAAAGATGCAAAAAAACACCTCTGTAATAAGCCACGAGAAATAAAAACCAATAAAAGACCAAGAAATCATAAATGCCTCAATTCTAATGCAATTTAAAATTCAAAGCTGAATTTTAAATTGCATCCCCCACAGAAGCTGAATTCTATTTAACGACATAAAAGCCTTCTCAATGGCTGGTAAAGTTAGTCCAAGAGGCAAGGAGGCCAATGCGACTGCCTTCGGGCCACTAAGCCTCAATTGAAAACTGAGACTGAATGGCCATTGACAACTTTGGTTACAGGGCGAAATAACTTTATTATTGAACGGATTTTGACAAGCAGTAAATTAAGCATGTTGTGACATAAATACAAAGTGAAAAGGGGGTGGAATTCGGGAAATGGGGCATGATAGAAATCATTTTTAAATCTTTTATTTAACTTGCAATGTTTGTATGTATGTTTGTTTAGGTCAAATCTTGCAAGCTGAATTAGAACCACTTCCTACGGAGTTGAACTTTTGCATGCTGGTTCAGTTCCGATGATAATGCATTTTAATGGTAAGTATGACCTGAATCAACACCCAGGATCACCCCAGATAAAGGAACTCTTCAACAGTCAACAAATTTTGTGTACGCATTTTATTATGATTACCGGTTTGAAGTTTCACCATAACATGACTGCTGCACTCTGAGTTGGCTGCTGACTAGGGAACTCCTCAACGGTTAACAGCACAGACACGAAATGTTGTGTACGCATTATATTATGCTAGCCTGTTTGTTTTATCATGATATGGTTGCTGCTCCCTCTCAATACGGCGGAGAGCCTCGAAGCGATCGAGGATCGAGGTGATCGTTTGAGGGGGTGCACTGGGCACCCCCTCAAACGATCACCTCGATCCTGTCTAAATTGCTGCGGTGGACCTTGAACTAGAACGTAGGAAAGCTCTAACCCCGACCAACCCCTCCTCCCCCCCCCCCCCCCCACCCATCAAAAACTCATCCCCGATGAGCAGTTCGGCTTAAAAGCAAGACACTCTTGCTCTCGGCGACCGATCCACCCCGCATTTTATCAGAGCCGGAGTCCCTCAGGGCTCCGCGCTGTCTCCACTCCTGTTCACGCTTCACACAAATGACTTTTCCCGCACTCCCAAAGTAAAGATCGCTCTCTTTGTGGACGACACCGCGATTTATTCCACCGGATGAAAACCAACCCAACTACAGAAAAACATTAAACGAGCGCTCAGAGCGCTCGATGGCTGGTTCCAAAAGTGGCGAATAATGGTTAACCCCGAGAAGAGCGTAGCGATACGTTTCACTCACGGGGCTAAACGCTTTTTTCCAACCGACAACATCACGATCAATGACCGACCCATAAAGTGGGAAAAGTCAACTAAGTACTTAGAAATCACCCTTGACTATCGACTCAACTTTCTATGAGCATATCAGCACCGTTCACAAAAGGGCAGCCTTCTTCCAAGGTCGCGTTACTCTTTGGCAGACGTAGTAAAATGTCCCTTAGCAATAAGCTAACACTTTACAAAACCTGCATCCGTCCGACAATGACATACTCGTCCGTAGTGTTTGCTCATTCCTCCTGCCTTTCCCTAGAGAAACTTCAGATCTTACAGAATAAATTCGTCCGCAATGCAGTAGGTGCCCCCTGGTATCAGAGGAACACCAACCTGCATTGCGATCACGAGCTTCCCTCGATCCTTCAATACATGAAGGATGCTTCCCGCCACTACTTTGACGTGGCAGCCCATCACTCTAACCCAACAGACGTGACAACGGACGCAATAAAGCCCCTCCGTAGATGCCTTAGAGACATCTTAAGCGATCCGGACGACAAAATTGCTGCCGCAGTGAAGACAGCGACAGAGTCGTCCAACCCGTCCTCACCATGTGAGAACACACTTAGACACAGACACCGACCTCGCCGGTGAGGTCCCTTGGGGGCCCTTGAGCAAGTCGCCAAAACTTGACTTTGGCACGCGCCTTCTGCGTCAGCATTGCCCGCCCCACGCCCGCCCCCCGGTGAAGCTGTAGAGGTCAGCTATAGACGAACAGCACAAATACTTACTAAAAAAAAATGGTTGCTGCTCTCGGGGTTGGCTCCTGACTTGGGAACTCCTCAACGGTTTACAGCATCGACACGAAATGTATACGCATTAAATTGTAATAGCCCGTTCTAAGTTTCATCATGAAATGGCTACTGCATAACCTATTTTTTAAATGTTTTTACATTATTTACGGTTGAAAATGGGGTAATCTTGGCAAGTTTACGGCTGTATGTCAAGTAAACATGACAAGAATAGGAGTTTTTATAGATTCCCTAAGGTTAACATAATTAAGTAATTTTTGGTAACCTAAAATAAGTAATTGTCATTCTTCAGGTAAGTAGGTACTTACATAATCTTTGTTTTTCTTCGAATTAAGTAATTAGTAGTATTTTTGCCCGTAAAATAATATTAGTTATTACATGACTGACCAAAAAAGGAGGGTAATATTATTAGGGTTCATATATTATGTATATGAGTTTCTTTATTCTACGATAACTTTTAAATGCTTGAACAGATTTGGATGTATAGGGTATTGTTAGAATGCTTAGATAATCCCAAGAGCCATAAACAAGTTTTTTTTAAATGAAGCATTTTTTGCTCGGAAGTCGTGTATTTTTTTCTCTTACCTTGATAATTTACTTGTTATTTCAGAAATCAAGACACTGTTTTTTGTCGCGAGGCGGTCCCAGGGTTTGGGCTTGTCCCACTAGCCCAGGACCCAAACCTCAGTGGACAACAGAATTACAGGAACAGGAACAATAGGGTGCACTTGGACAATTTCGTGTTGATACAATACGGATGAAAATAATCTCTTATGTAGGTATTATCATATATATATATTTAAAAGAGTAATTCAAGTTGTTATAAACTTATTTATGAATTTTATAATATTATTTCGGTTTTTCCAAAAATCAATATTCGAATGACAGGTTATTTGTATTTAGAATCAATAATGACCAACTATCAAAATGAAAAGAAATGGATTATGAAAGAATTAAAAGATCAAAAGAGTATTACCTATTATGAAAGAGGTTTTGACCTCGTCACAAATATCAGTGCTAATAGTAACTAAAATTATTTGTTTACTTATTCATTCATTCTTATTTCAGCGCCTTTTCTTAATATCAGTCGACTTTCCGAACAAAACTCACTTCTCTAAAGTGAGTTAGGAAGTGCTAACAGTTCTGCCTGTCACGTCGCCGCCAGACACTGCTTAAGCAAATTGCTTTAGAAGTGTCGCGTGACAGTTGTGCCACTCTACCCCTTTTGCTAGAGCAGTGCTTCTCGTAGAGCAGTGTCGCTAGAGCAGCGTCACTTTATAAGCACGTACACAGCGTTGGTAGTGACAGACAAGCGTTCTTGTGCTTGTGCTTTCTTGAGCGAAATTGCTTGTCAGTTTCATACGAGTTAGGTTTTGTTATGTGTTGAGATTATTTTCCGCTTGGATGATTTATTTGTATTGTGGATATCACAACTAAACGTGTTATTTCCGATAAAACATAGCTAAACAAGAGTTAAATGAATGACAATTAAAAAAGTAATTCAAAATACTTCAAGTTAACTGCGGTTAACCTAGTTTCTAATAGTATCTCCATCCTAAAAAACAGACCAATTGGACTGTTTTACAAATACTAATTCAGTGAACTAAACAACTGACTTCATAATGACTTTACATATAGGCACCTAACGCGGTTTTCATAAAATTTATAAGACAATACCGTTCCCAATAAAATAAGAATTATCCAAATCGGTCCTTAAATGCTTCTGATAGTACACAAAATAACAGTTTAAATCGATTATCTCCTTCTTTTTACTGTTGGTGAATCAGTTTCCGAGCTTGGATAAAGATTTCATTAGGAAGGCGTCTTTTTAGATTAAAACGTTCTCAGCGTTTTAACAGATGGCGTTGTACTCTATAAATTGCAAAAAACTTACACTCAAATCCACTTTAATCCACTGTGATAACAATGTAACAAGTTGTAATGGCAACTATGTATGGCGGCCCATGTTTTTACATGTCACGGCAGTACAACGCGTAATTTATATTTTTATTACAACTTTTAAACAAAAATAACAGAATAGTCGCTCTATTTGTGAAACCCAAGTTTTTTGTAAATCTTATACACAAAAACCTTAAGCAAAAAACCAACAAAACTAACAATATTATCTCTGTGGGCAATTAAATACCTATACATTTGACTAATGGTATTACAACGCCATCTGTTTTTGATAAAATAAAGTAGTAGATGTGCCCCGCGGGCTCGTTTCATGTGAAAATGATGACGGATGATGATGATGAAAAGTATCCTAACTGTTACTCCAGGACCTTAGGTACCCTCTAGAATAATCGAATATCCAGTTTCATTCGCTTTGTCAATCTTTCTATATCTATCTGTCTATACTTATCTATAGGTACTTATAATCTATAATAAAGAAATAAGAACGAAAAAGTCTGTACAGCAAATAGGATAAGTATAAAATATGCTCTTGGGTACATAAAATAAGCTACTTAACAAAAATATAACATTTATTAAATCGTGTGTGTCTGTTTGTCTGTTTATTCGTCTGTATGTTTGTTCACGCATCACGTAAAAACTGCTGGACCGATTTCGATTTGGTTTTCACTGATGGATTGCTTAGGATGTTACTTAAAAACAGGAGTACTTGGTATCTTAATACGATAATTAGATGCACAGCAATCGATAAAAAACTATTTTACGGCAGAACGAATTTTAAAGAACTGTAGTTTTTGGTCCTGGAATAAGACGTAAGCGCTACTTTTAAATGAAATAACCTCGCGGACAAAGCCCCGGGCACAGCTAGTATATCAATATAAAACCATGTTCGTTCTATCTATCAGTGGAAATGGACAAAGCTGTTATGTAGATATTTTCTATTCCACGAGCAACGTGTAAATACTCCGCTACGCTTTATTCCGGCGCCTGCGGGATTTGGGCTTCGCTTTTATTTATTTTATTTATACAGACACGGCCGCAGCACCGAATATATTGCGAAGTAACAAGGTCTTTGTCTCTATCTCTTGTGGTTTCGTTTATTGAGGAATTAAGTACTTTGACGTCGTTTCAATTTCTTTGTCTTGTTTTATTTCTCGTTCAGGTGTATTTGTTTGTCGTTTTATATATTCCTTAGAGAAAAAAAGTTGTTTGTTGGTATAATATAATTTTAAACGTTAGGGGGAAACTTACTCAAAGTATTTTATAAGAATTACAGGAAAAATTGAGATAATAGAAAATGAACAAAGAATAATCCAAAACCCTATTACCTACCACGAAGTTCGAGGGGAATCCAGTTACAGTGACTAAAACTTCAAAACCCTATTACCTACCACGAAGTTCGAGGGGAATCCAGTTACAGTGACTAAAACTTCAAAACCCTATTACCTACCACGAAGTTCGAGGGGAATCCAGTTACAGTGAGTAATACTTCAAAACCCTATTACCTACCACGAAGTTCGAGGGGAATCCAGTTACACAGTGACTAATACTTCAAAACCCTATTACCTACCACGAAGTTCGAGGGGAATCTAGTTACAGTGACTAATACTTCAAAACCCTATTACCTACCACGAAGTTCGAGGGGAATCCAGTTACAGTGACTAATACTTCAAAACCCTATTACCTACCACGAAGTTCGAGGGGAATCCAGTTACAGTGACTAATACTTCAAAACCCTATTACCTACCACGAAGTTCGAGGGGAATCCAGTTACAGTGACTAATACTACAAATACTTCAAATATGTTGTGCTCCGATGTCGCAACAAGTCGAAACTCGGTAAATTCGTACAATTTGGTATTTCCTGTCCTAATTTACACAGCATTAATCCTTTAACCTCCTTTATTGAGATGAATATGAAAGCTGGTTACTTTGTAGGTACCAAACTCCACCGTAGTACTTACTATTATTTATTGTATGGGATTATAATTGTTATCTGTCTGACAGATAACGCACAACCTAAACCGGTGGACCTTTGAGGAAATATTCTTTGAGCATATAGGATGCACTGAGGAAGGATTTTTGAAATTCCGAAATCATAAGGGTTGTTGAGATATCGGGATCTTAAAACCCAAAAAGGGGCTAAATATTTAAAATTGATACTTTTAAATCAAATGCTTGCTTGCTTGTCGTATGAGATAGTGCTGGCATCTGATATTGAGCCGCTTTGGGCCTCTGACGTGGCTTAACGACTCCTATTAATCAACAAAAGCCGGGACCGACAGGTTGAAGTACCCTGCAATGGAAATCTGCACATTACTGAGAAAGTTATTGACCGAGGATTGAACCCCATTATTTAACGCGCACTAGGATTTCGGAGACACCTTGTCAAATACTTGATTGGTCAAATCAAGTATTTGACAAGTCAAAAACTTAATCTGATAAATTAGAAACTGAAGTACTAAAATGGTCAAATATTTGATTAGTCAAATTCTTAAATAGTCCAATCCAGCTCGTCAAATTAGCTATTAGTCAATGACAGTTTTTTTTTTGTATATTCAAACAATAGACAACTGCATATTACTCCGTATTCAAACAGAAATAGAAACATAGAACAAATTATTTAACAAAGCTTACAGCTCCAATAAATATAAATTTTAAATCATAACTAGCTTTCGCCCGCGACTTTGTCTGCACGGACTACAGTTTATAGCAAAAAAAAGCATCCAATGTTTTTCTAGCCTATTAAAAACCAATGCAAAAGTAAAGCACCAACGCTTTTGATGCTCTTTGACAGACTAGTTATTTTTTCAATTCTATGGCAACCGTTCCTTACAGAGAGTAATCGACATTTTCCAGTTTTCCCGTGGAAACTTACCATTTTCTGGGATAAAAAGTATCATATGTTGGTCTCATTATTGTACAGTACCTATTTACAAAGTTTTATCAAAATAGGAATAAGCCGTTTTGGCGTGAAAGCTCCCCAAACAAAGAAACAAACAGTCAACGTTGCACTTTTAAATATTGGTGTGGATTGTAATTCTCACAAAACAAATGAGATGTTATCAAAGGGATTTTTTAAATTTTAAAACTTTTTTTAAAACGATTTATTTACCTTGCCCTGTTTGTTGTTATTTTTTTGGTCAAATGTAGTTTTAATTTTATATCTGGTTGTTCTTCAATCATAAGCCAAAGTGAAAATTCTATACACCAACATAATATTAGTCATTAAACTATTGGATATATTATTAATAGAATAACTAATGTAAATATGACGCGGGTTCGAGCCCCGTGCGTGATCCAAAATATTCCTTTAGAAAATTATTAGATATGTTCTTGCTAAGCAGGCGTTAATGCTAAAATCATTAAACATTAAATTATTAGATATGTTCTCGCTAAGCAGGCGTTAATGCTAAAATCATTAAACATTAAATATGATACTACAGAAAAGCTCCATTCTCACACAACTCAATTACTTGACACACTCCCTCGTTATGAATAGACAATTATAATACACAACTAATTTATAATTAAACGTTCCCTTTCCAACAAGCATCCACAAATTAATTACTTCTCACAGAAGTATAACTTCATACAAACAGTAACGCAACTAACGCAAGTTTTGACTTTCATTAATGGTTAGGCTAGCCATGCTCTCAGGCTTTTCAATGTGCCTACCTTGGTACAGGTTCTTGTTTGTACGCCACTTCTTACGACTGCTACATAAAGATATTTCGTTCATTTGCAGTCTTTACTTTACCACCGATCCATATCACTCCCGGATCATTTTTAAACCTTTGGCATATTATGCAAGTGGCTGCACCTTATTAAGTTGCAAATGAGCTGCAACTTATTAAGTTGCACTAAAAATGCACGTACTTATCGGATAACTATTATGCCGATTAGCTTAAATAAGTTAGTTATAGAATTATTATAGATGCAGTTACCGCAGTCTCACCTGTTGGTAAGTGGTGACGTGGTCTACACTGGAACATGGTTTCTTGACTTATGGTAACCCAGATTATAAACTTTATCAAAAAAACAAGGATGCTGGTGGGGTGTTCCATTCCTCGCTGTTCGAATCATAAATATGGAATCTACGAATTGTTTTGTGCGAATGGGATGAATGTCAACCATATGCCGTGCCTCCGTACGTCTTGTTGCCCGATGGCGGTAGAGACAGAACAGTGCTGAACAAGATTTTGCCATTTAAAATACTACGATGGTTTTTGTTTTGAGCAGGCAGGCACTATACTTCCAGCGCATGGCTTACGTAAGTGCCCTTACTCCTTGACTTCTGTATGATGTCAACGGGTGTCCTTGTCTACATTGTACGACATTGTTATTTAACAAGTTCTACATTGTTGCAGGTAACAATACATCGCGAGTTGATTTATCGTCAGCAATTGTTTACGCGAGTTGCTGCCAGATTTTCAAAGTTGTACAGGTAAGTATGGCTTTGATTTTTTAAGTTTAGCACTACATTGTTTTAAGGTACATTTTGTCATGTATGTAGACAAGGTGAGTTATTGACTGGGGTCTATATGACAACGAATACTCAGGGGCGTCAAATAGCACTAACACGATTGCATTGTAGAAACAAACTTATAATTAGAAATAGAGCATAGTCACGGTTGCAAGTACTCTTTCTGTAACCGTGAAGCAAGGTAAAGTAGTTCTTGCTAGATGTTATGAGTGTTTTCCTGATTCAGCATTGTTGAAGACGGTTTGAATTAATTACACGAGAAAAGTTCATGTACTTATAATAATTTTAATTGGGTTCGGTGGTATTTGACTTTAAAATGATAAAAAAAAGAAGTTTTATATATGGAGTTTAATGTAATTAATTAATAATATTCACAAAAAAAACTGTTTTAAAAATTAGATCTCATAAAAAATACATCTACCTCTTATTACGAGTATCGAACAAAATTTTGTTAGTAGAAAATACAATGAAATATAAAAGCAATGGCCATGTTAACCTATGCCTAGATAAAAGTAAGCCTTGTCTAACAAATATCAATAAAATTCGTGTAGAACTGACCCAAATTAAATCGAGAACGGATATAAATGGTAATTTTTAGAAGTTCATTTTGCAGAAATTGAAAGAGTGAGAGATTTTGTATGGTATTGAAATTGTTCTGGGTAGACGCCTGCCATCATAGCGACCTGCTCGCCTTGTCTCTCCGTTGTATAAAAATATTTAAACTTAGTTAATGAAACCTTTCCTGGTATTATGATCCTGAGTCCTGACAAACTCTTTCAAAACATTTCTGGTAATGACAGACACCACTACAATAGGCTATGAAAAACTATGAACTTCATGAAAACTAACAATCGCTACCTTTCCTTTTGCACACGACTGCCTCCACAGAGCAAATTCGATTTGTTACACAAGAGTGAATTATGTCATTTTTTCTCGGTATCTTTTATGGCCGCAAAATAGAATAAAGTCGGCCGAGTAATAAAGTAAGAAAGAAAAAAGACAAATGAACACGTATAAAATAATCAAGAAGAATAAAACTAACTATTAATGAACTAACGGTTCGGACAAGTCAAAGCTGTGCACATTGTACATATTTTCTAAGTGTTTTTACCCGACTGCACGGAGGGTTATGTGTGTTGGGTTGTTTTTTTTTTATTTGTAAGTTTCTTAGGTGTGTCCTACAGCCTAAACGGCTTGATGGATTTTGATAAATGAGGTATCAATGGATTCGTCTTGATCACGAGAATACAATTTATGAAGTATCAAGAAAACTAATATGTATATATAAAACTAATATTTAATAATATTGTATTTCTAACGGAATAAAAAATGACCAACACCTATTGAATGGGGTATCAAAATGAAGGTCTTTAAAATACCTTTTCTAAAATATATAATTGTTTGTAAGCAGTAGCAATTGTCTTTTAAGCTTCTTTAATTTTAGATTATTTATTTTATTAAGTTAATGTATTATACTACTAGCTGATTCCCGCGGCTTTGCAAACATAGTCATTTCTGTAGGTTAAACGTACCTAATCTTTGTGCTATTCCAGGACCTAAAATACCAATATACCAACATTTGATCAAAATTCCCTTCCTTCTACTCATCGGATTGAGTTATAAAGTATCCCAGTTTTTAGGTCAAAACATAAGCTATCCAACAGTGAAAATGCTTCGCAATCGGTCCAGTAGTTTTTACGTGATGCGCGAACAAACATACAGACAGACAAACAGACAGACACGAATTTTTTAAATGTTATATTCTTGTTCAGTAGCTTATTTTATGTACCCTAGACCATTTCTTTTTTAATTATCTTCTTTTTACAGACTTTTTCGTTCCTATTGCTTTATTATAAGTATAGATAGTCTAATGTTGCAATTGCAACTATTAAAGTATAATAAAAAATAAACATTAAATTTATATCAATACTAGCTGCGCTCCGCGGTTTCACCCGCGTCCCTATGTATGTATGTATGTATGTATGTATGTATGTATGTATGTATGTATGTATGTATGTATGTATGTATGTATGTATGTAGGTTGTTATGCGGATGTTCCACCATGGCGTCGCCCCTGATGGTCCGATTTTGACAAGCGAGGTATCAGTCGATTAGTCTTCATGTATAAGAGATATTAGATAGATTTTTTATCCGACAGTAGTTGGGTTTTACTTTTTGAACTTATGTCTTGTTATAATAATTTTACGTATTACATTTGTCTGATTCATTTTTTTGGTGTCAATAAAAAGTTAAGTTATCTACCTATTTATATTATCCCCGCCCATCTGGTTCTCCCTTAACTTAATATATTCACCGTAGTCAGAAATGCAACTGTCAAGATGATACAAATTCAGGCATACAATTAATGTCTTCTTTTTTATAGTCCGACTGGTTTTGCAGCTTTACGTACGTATTAATCAATAAAAACCTGCTTGCTGCCATGATACACGTTTTTGTTTTCATGTCGCGTATTTTAAAACTTATATTCGCCTTCTTGTTGAAATTTTTAATTACTTGCATTCGAAATTGGTTACTCGAGCAAAGCTTCTAACGGTAGGTAACTAACGTAACTTAATAGCCAAGTCTAGCTTCTAACGAGAAACGGGAGCTTAACTTGCTGAAGTTGAGCAATATATTTCAAGGTAATGCCACTACTTAAGTCCAGTTAGTTGAAGGTGTTGTTTGTGCAAGGACTGAGATTAGTTACAAGTACAATGCTGACTAGAGTAAAACTACACTTGATCAAAACAATTAACTTGAATTTATTTTTTGTAAACCTAAATTAATTATAAAGTTAAATCAAACGTAACAAAAATAATTTTACTTTAACATATTGATTTAATCATTGAAAAGTATATCAAAAGAAAAAAGGAAAAAAGAAATAATACAAAATTTCATAAAGTTTTATGCTAAATTATAAAGCTTAGCACTCATGAAAACACAGCTCCTTTGATCACATCAGATCGTCGCTTATCACCGGTCAAGATGATGGAATAAATACGATTATAAAAAAAAACATGAAAAATACGTAAAACGTACTTGTAAATTACAAGTAAATTGGATCATTCAATTTTATTTTCTAGAAGCGCAATTATTTCAGAAAGCCCATCTATCATGCGCGCCAGAAACTCATCATTTCATTACACGAAATTTAATAACCTGCGCGCAACAAAGAATAATGCGTTAGCAGAAAAATTCGGACAACTTTTCAGCCCTGGATCTTTTATTCGGCTATTTACAAGTGGTCGTGTAATATTTTTGATGGAAACTTGCCATTACTGTGGTAATCGTTTTCGGTTGAAGGGAAAAATATTTTTAGGGGTTCTTTACCGGAATAAATTTGGAGGTAGGCTTTTTATGGTCTTAATACGAATGAGTTTATGTATGTGTGATATTTAGATTACATTTTAGTATTTATTTGGAGTACGTGAAATCTGCGCGAGAGCCTTGAGTTTCTAAGTGAAATTAAACAGATAGCCTAAGGTTTCAGCTTCATGCTACTAATATATTATTTTGTTTCATATCTCTATATGGTTTTCGAGTACTAGCATCTCAGGCAAGTTCTATGAAGTTTGAACAAGTTTCATCTACTTTCTGATATCTCGTGAAACTTGAAGATACAGAATGCCTTCTACGATCGCATTTCGTCTTACAAGTTGCCTGTTACTTGCTGACTTCAGTGCTGTACATTTATGTTTGATGATACAATGAACCGTCTAATTAGTGTTAAACTTAGGTATCGATTTTCCTATACGATAGCCAAAAATACTACTTTTATGAAGATTGCGTTATTTGCATAAATAGAAGAACGAATATTGATTTTGAACATGATTTTAGAGTAAGCAGAATGTGAAACCGCATTTTGTACCGCTTTTTGTAGATTCACTAGAAACTTTAAAATATGTAATCAAAAACAACAATGCCATTATTTTTTCGGATTAGATGAAGAAGAAGAATTTCTTCGAATGAATTAGACAAGTAAACCTAAATTAATCGTCATAAAGTTTTTCCAAGAAGTCTTAGGTAGTAATTTGCAGTATTATTTTAAAATCTTCTGGATAATGCTCTTCAAATGATTGGAATGCCATTTGACTTATCACTTTCAAATTAACTATTCCGCATATTTAAAATTAATAGAGTGGAAAACAGAAATCCACCAGTAAGGACAAACAAAAGGTTGAGTAGCAAATATCATCTCTCTAATGCGTTTAAAAGCTTCCTCACAATTACTCTGGCCCCACGGGACACTAGAAGCGAAATGACTGAGATCGAACTCTCCAGACTCCGCATCTCCAAGAAACTAATGATTCCCAGTTATAAATGGCTCTGAAGAGAAATGGTTTAAGGTCGAGGGTCATTGTTTTCGGATCTAGCTTTCAGGGTCTATTGGATTTTAATGATGATAATGCTGGAGCTATATCGTAGGTTTGCTAATGGTTTGGTACTCATTTAATATTACTGCCTTTTTTTGTGGAAATTAATCTTTACCTCCGGTCAAAAACTAACATTAAATAGTGGAAAATTATATTCTAGGCAAGCATTTCCTACGCCATCGTTGACCGGCTCATCACCTTTCATCATGTGAGACTGCGGTCAAATTGCCTACAGGGCATTAAATAATAGTCGATTTCGTTTAATCTTAAAACAGAATGCAACTTACGTTAAAATGATGTTAAGTAATGGAAAGAACAAGGACGAAAGTTTATGTGATAGATCTTGCAGCGTCTTGAAATATTATTTCTATAGAACTTATTATAATATAATTATTTATCTACGTTTTGTCAACATAGCATGTAAGCTGGTAAAAACCAGGTTAACAAATCAATTAAAAAAAACATGAAAGTTTATTTCCTTCCTACAGTGTTTTACCAGCATTGCTCCCTGCCCAACGGGTGAAAAAAAAGATAACACAATGACGTTTCTGGTTCCAACGTCAAAATCGTCAAAACAGAACACTTCTTACCGGGTTTTTTAAACCAAAGGAGGCTGAATTTCGCTAACTTCGCACCCGGTTTTTTAAGGCAAAGGAGGTTGAATTACGCTTACTGGCATTAAACCTTTTATCATTAAGCATAATTCAACCTCCTTGCTTTAAACATAATAATACTATAGAGAAAATAAAACCTATAAATAAAACATTATAGCAAAGAGAATAAATACAATGCATTATAATATATTATCAAGGAGGAAGTAAGTAAGGAATTGTTGTTAGATTATGGTTGTTATTATTTAGTGTAAGGAGTTGTTGCAAAATATTTGTGCTAATATTGGACGACTGCACAGTGAAATAGCAGCAACATATCTAAACTGTTTTCTTATCTTGCTATGCAGTAACAGATTGTAAATAATTATTATTCAAAAGCCCAGTCTGTTAAACTAGGTAGGTAAATGAATAGGTACAATGTCTTTAAACATTATATTTATCACGCATATGTAAGTACATAATAGCAGATAAAATAATTAAAATCTCTAAGGCTTGTTTCAAAAGTCGTTAACAGTAACATAACCTACAAAACTTTGAAGCCTAATAACAATTTTATTATTCCTGGCATCACCAATAAAAAAATCTTAGACTAACAATCTCAGGAAATTATGCTGAATTACTAGCGATATTTGTGGTATAAAGACGCCGTGAACTTTACTGACATAAAAATATGTATGGTAGTTCGCCATATTCTTTGAACAAACAGAGAGCCTAAATTTAATTTCGTGATTAGAAAAATGATTTCCCTCTTGCATCAAATGACTGAGACTCCTAATAAGTACTATGTACATAACAGGCGCGATAAAACCAGACTTTGTGTTCTACGATCTAAGACGACATTAGTGCGGAAAAGTGTCTTCGGCATAGCTCCTACTATTTACAATAAAATACCTAAAGCTTTTAAAGTATTAAATAGTAATTTGTTTAAAAAGAAATTAAGAAATTTACAAATGCTATTATAATATCAATGAATTCCTAGCTGATAAAAAAATCTGAATGAATGGTAGAATCACTTGAGAGATAGACTTTATCTCCAATAATCACCTTCCGCCATGCAAAGAAGACGCATAGGGGATTTCTGGACAATATGTCCAAAAATCCCCTTCGCAGGGAATTGTCGAAGGGGATTTATGGAATAAGCCTTTTAAACGACTGATTTAATTAATTGACTATTTTTCTATTATTTGATTTATAAATTGCATTAATTGTTTTTTCATTAATTTGTATTTTAATATTTGTATGCCCTAAATGCAAAAACATGTGAACAACTTATTATAATAAGATCTTGCATGCTGATTCGTATGTATACCATGATTTAATGAATAAATTATCTTTATCTTTATAAACCTTAGCTCACTGTCTCATCACGTTATATTTTGTACTAGCTGCGCCCCGCGATTTCACCCGCGTGACCGATGATGATGACAGACATACTATGAGTATGTACATATTGTAATTGTTTGCATTCTCAGTGTAGCACAGCAAATTAAACAATTTCATTTAAATCAACTCTGAAAAATATCATTTCAATTATTAATGAACCCGCAGTAACTTGAGCGCAATACAATTATAGCACTCAACGCTGTTTACTCCAGAAACGAGGCCTGTTTATACAAGACTAGGCATTTCTGGAGTTGCTTCATTGGCAGTTCCATTACAAATACTTACTTTAACAAACATTGTCTCAACTAGCCTGGAAATACAACTGGCTTGATCTGTTTGTTTTTTGTTTTAATTAGGAAGAATAAAGTTCATTATTGTTTGTTTTCCCTTTAGAATTGATGCCCTTGAGTAATTGAGATTTCTAAAGCTAAGTTTGTTTAATTTTCTTCAGATCATCATGTCAAAAAGGGGCAAACAAGATTTTCTCTTTTGACGGGCCCGCTAGAACCTGGCGATCTACCCCTTCTATCTCACAAATTTGTAACTTTCTGGGGTTTTTTACCCGACTACGGCAAAGGAAGAGTAATGAGTCTATGTATGTATGTATGTATGTATGTATGTATGTATGTATGTATGTATGTATGTATGTATGTATGTATGTATGTATGTATGTATGTATGTATGTACGAGTATGTATATATCTTTGTATGTGGGTATGTTGATGTTCCACCATAGCGTCGCCCCTATTGGTCCGATTTTGACAAGCGAGGTGTCAATCGGTTCGTCTTCAGCGTCTTCAGGTATAGTGTTATTGTTGTCATCCCGACTACGGCGAAGCAAAGGAAGGGTTATGTGTTCAAACTAAAAACTAGGTTTGATTTTGACAAGCGAGGTATCAATCGATTCGTCTTCATCGCAAGATTAGCAGAGGCAATTTTTTAGTTTTTGAACATATGTCTTGTTATAAATATAGGATAACTTGCCGAAAATTAACCGTTAAAAACCAGTTTCGCAGTGTGTAGGTACTTGATTTGGCGTTAAAGCTACCAGCTGCCAGCAAGCGAAATAAGTAGGTATAAATGTTTATCAACGATTGTGAAGAAAATGTTAAACAAAAAACAAGGTTACAACATAATTGGATACAAATCCAGTCCATATCCAACTTTGGAGATTAATAATTAAAAAAAAAACATTCTTTTTCATATTTCAAAAATATCCTGTACAAAAAATACGGTCAACAATATAATAAGGGCATTTAACAAAGAAAAATTATTACTATTTTCATCCAAAAACATTGAATTAAGTCTCTCCCCCAATGACCAACCTCGTAACTGCGTAATTAATGCCCCGGGAGAGTTTAAAACGTAAACTTTTCACGGGTACTCCTAATTAACTTCTGTGCGATAGTAGAGCCTTTACTGGCTCGTCATTAGTATAGCTCTACATAAGTAATAGAACTCTACATCATTACGGTTAACTACGCTAACTACGTCGGTAGTTGGACGTTTAAACTTTTAATAGTTTTATGGCAGTTTTCGTAGTTATTTTAGAGCGATGTGTGTTTGGTTGAACTCTTGGGAAAAATCAGAGATATAAAGAGGGATAGAAGTACCCATTGTTGAAATCTGTATAAAGTTATATAATATTCAGTCAACCTTTTGGGAATGCGCGCCATACAAACAACCAAACATACAACTTTTAACTTTTGTTAGTATGATGATGGGGATATATTATTAGAGATTAAGTGATATTTTTTTATACAACTGAGTGAAGAGACAAGCTGGTTATTCTCCTGATAGTAAGAGCCACCTTTCCATAAGAAATACAGTGCCAGCCAGAATATTGTTAACAAAATGTTTCGCGGCACTGCACTGCGCTCGGCACGTGAGCCTGAAACATTTGTTTCATTTATGTATCATATACACAGTAACTTTGCTGAAAACGTTGACCTTAAAACCAGAACGAGCAATGATGTTTACACACTATTGTTTGGTGTTTGAATACCTGTAAAAAATAAAACAGATGGGGCTTTATCAGGACGCACGGCCATTTGTTTGTTGTGAAACGGTCTACGCCGGTACAATTTGATCCGGTCCTGGAATCCTCTCGTTCGCGCTGTGCTGGAGTATAGTATACCGTTGTGAGCTCCAGAACTTCTTATTTTCAACAATTAGCACGGACTTTTCGGCCGCAGCCGCCACTTTTGTGATTTTTAGTTTTTTCCACATCGTTCTTTTAATGTTTAGTCTTTAGTAGACTTGTAGTCAAGTTTTTCATTTTGTATCAAATATTCTCAACAATATCTTTACAACAACACTATTTTTATCAGAACGCTGCCCTATCTAATTCGCGAGTTATATTAAGGATCACAAAAACTCAATTTTGCTTTGTGCATCCTGCACCACCCTCTGACTAACAAAAAAATAAACATTACATCATCGAAATAACTATATAAGTTAAGAAATAACACCATAATTAGATCTCTGGAGCTTATAGTTACAGAGTTATAAAATCGAGACGATATACATCATTTCGTTCACTATTCTGGTATGTTTAGGTGTGATTTTAAAGATGTTTCATGTCAATATGTGATACTTCCCCAGGCGGGCTCTTGCAGAAGAGGTTCTACTACAACGAAGTAGAGAACTGAACTCTTTACATAACTACGGCTTTTGTAATAATTTATCATTATTCTCATACCAAGATCTCATACGCATACGAGATATCAAAACCATAGACCAAAACAGATAAACATCAAGAAATTGCCATGTATTACGTGTGTCACAGTTTGACAAGTAGGTAGTATTAACAATCTTACGAAGAAAATGATATACAACATATAACCTGTTCACATAATTCAAACAGAAATACGCATGAGTGACGCCAGAAACGAAATACCTCCTTCAGACTATTTCTCTATTCCATTGTATATATTGTGAGGTGTTGTGAGTCTGGATATACATCGTATGAGGTATATCTTCACATGTGTATCTTCCTATTGTGTTCTCCCTGTCAGCTCACCTCCTGAATTCGCGGATTATGAAGGCTTAGCAAGATGTGTTAATCGCGTTTAAACATTTAATGTGTTTATTTGTACAGGGAATTTATTCAATGACACAGGTTGGAAGTATATTGGGGTATTTCCAACAGGTTACATTGAACTTGGTAGGTTGTATTTTTAGGGCTTGGGTTGGGACATGATAGCGGTTACTGATGGAATCTTTTAAAAATTGATTTTTTATTTCAACCTAAAGGTTGAAATAAATAGCCGTCTCCTTTTCTGAATTAGCTTAAAAATAGGACAAAAAAAGGAGTACCTGTTTAAAAAAAATTTACCGCGAACTGCACTTACTTTAATCACTCTTTTCTCAAATATCGTATTTCATTGTAAGTCAATTGATTAATTTGATGATATTGAAAATATTGATCTGATCCTTATTTAGGGTTCACAATAAAATAAAACCAGATTGCAACCCAAATGGGCCGTGACGTTTTATCATTAACCATTAACCACACGTTATAATTATGCAAATTAAAATAAATTAGTACTGAAAAACTTACATGTAGTCATTTTTTAGAGCAACGCAAGTCCCGCCTACAAACACCACAGTACATATTGGTAACACAGTAACAACACTGTGGAAAATAAATCTGCGAAAACCCATTTCAACCTATTTTACCGAATGTGTCGAACTACTTAAAATATGGAAAGCAACCAACCAGCCTTTTCAGAAAACCTTCTCGAGCAATTCATCACGCCCCAATACATCATACCTACAAAGGAAAATACCTATTATATTTGTGAAATTTTCGATGTTATCTGTAATTTACTATATACGGTTAGTAAATTATTAAATGTAAAATGTATGAAGCACGCAGGAGGGTAGACCGTTTTGTCTGCTCGTAGAAAAATAACAACCACCCGCATTTTCTTAAGTTACTCCATGACCATGGCGCATGCACAACAGTGCTGAAATATCGAAAACTCAAAATGATATACATTAATATCCCGTTTCTTACATTGTCTATAGTGTTAGTGACCATGTCAGTTTAAAACTGCAATTGATTTATTACAACTATTTTACAAAGAAACGAGAAAACGTGTATTGTAATAAATTTACGTGTTTACCATGTCGAAGGGCATTATTATTATTTTGTTCTTAGTAACTTTATAATTTTAAAGTAGAAATATAACTGCTCATAAAACTGACATCTCATGGAAACCGAGCTGGTATTTCCTCGGCCGAATCAAGAAGCCTTTGAATCAAAATCTAGGTATTCAGGTCATGCCACAGTAGCGCTTTCTTCTCACGTCCCGCTTCGAGCTAGATGTTACGTGTTGAAATAGAAACCCGCAGAGAAATTATAATTCTGTTTTAATGTCGTTTTTAAATTTGGAATCTATCAATTTTTCATTCATAAGCAGTCTCTCTATCTCATAAGGGCGATTATGAGGCAAACAAAACCAATGAATGATTCAGGGTGTTGCACTTAATAGAAAGACTACTGAAGGGATAATTATTTTATTTCGATCTCTGGCCCCTTTCATTTAAATAAATCAAAGTGTGACTACAAACTCTTAGTTTCAACCAACGTCATCATCATCTCATCTATGGTAATCTGGTTTTAAAAGTTTAAATAGTAATTAAGAATTTCGTGCCAAATTTTAATAAACCAGTTCTACCTCTTATAGGCATATATATCTCAAACCAGGGTATTTATAACTAAGCCAAGAAATACATATAGTTGCCTCGCCTGGGTGACGTCACTGTTTCCCCAAAACTTAATAGGATCGAGACTAATCCTATTTCAAAGGTAGGTAGGTGTGCCCACCAGCCTGGAAACCATAACAAATTGCGCTCCTAAAATACCTTTAGCCAGTCATTGGACCCAAGACACCAATTAGCGCCAGTCGCCACCCGTCAGCATTTTTTCTTCAGGAATTTAATATGGATATTGAGTATGTTTGGATTGTTTAAATATAGAACAAATATGGCAAAGTGAGGAGTGCACTTAATACAATAATACAATCCTTCACGGTCTCTGAGATACACCAAGAAGACATTAGAACAGGCACTGAACAGTGATTGTATAGCAATTACTTAGACCGCAAGTTTCCACTCCATTTGCTTGGGTGCTTCGGTTCCTATTCTCGATTTCAGAATATTAACTACTGCGGTACATTACGAGTAAGATCTTAACTAATTACCTACTGCTTGTGGTTAGAGCAGTAAGTAGGTACTTGAATACTTGAGGTTATCATTTTAAGCTAGAACTTAATCTGACGCTTGGCTTACCGGTGGTGAAAATTATTGTTCGTAATTTGCAATTAGTACAATCAAACTTTCCACTGAATTCAAAGCTATGAGCTCGAGAAAAATCTTCTAGAAACATCTGCAAATCCTCAGAAACGAGCAACCAACTTCACTTTGTTTTTACCAAATGCTAGATAAAACACTTTGCGATCTATTTAGGCTTTACCAATGCTCTGGCGAAAATCGGGCGAAATCGCGTGAAATTGAAGGGAAAACTGATAAATAGTGTGGAAAGTGCTTACGCCAGTTTTTCGGGTCGTTTGTACTTGATTACATTTTCGGGCGAAAATGGAATTGCTTGTGTAATGAGACGGGAGGGTTTCTAAACAATGGAATTATGTTGAATGTTTTAAAACACATATTTTTCTGGATTAATTATTATCACGTTTGAATGCGTCCTCTTCTAACGAACGAATGCGATAGACTCTCCTCATCAAGAAATAAAAACCTCAGAATCAGAATTTAAACTATTATCTATTTCAAACTAGCTGCGTACCACGGTTTCTCCCGTGTGGATGATGATGAGGAAAAGTACGAATATCCAATGCTCAAAACTTTTTTGTTTAACCGTGATGTGACACAAGGCCCGCAGGAGAGAAATGCGACAGATCGGTGTAACCACGGGTTGGCAACCAGATTTTGCTGTATTTTATGATGTAACCGAGAGTGATAGTGTTTGAACGAATAAAATAAACTTTAACAATTATTATTTAAGTATTGTATCAAAAACAATGGTAGTATTAAAATAAAAGTAACATATTTCATAAATAAAGCACCCAACACAACCGCAAACTCGCTTGTTTGTCAACCTTCGAAACAATCCGTCCAACAACAAGGTTTAATTCAAACAAGCCATTACTTGAAGCGCTCCCGAGCAGTGCTTCGGATTACTTACAACTTGTGTTTGTTGAGTGAGTAGTTCTCCTGACGTGGTCGTCGCTCGGTATTGATCGTGTGCCGCGCCTTTAAACTCGTCTGGATGGTGGAAAGTTTGGTAGGGAAAGCTAGTTTTAAAATAGATTGGGGTTTGTTTAGTACCTGAGGTTTTATTATCAACAAAAAAACCTCAGGTACTAAACATGTGTTAAAAATTATATCTATCTAAGTATAATAAAGGAGTTATTAACAAAAAGTCTGTACAATGAAGATAATGAAATTATATAAAATAAAACAAAGTCTTTTTTTAATTGAAATTTTGTATATCTGGTCAAATCACGTAAAAACTACTTGACCTTTGCGATGCGTTTTCACTGTTGGATATCTTAGGGTTTGACTGAAAATCTGGTGAACTACATATTATCTCAATACGATATGAAGAAGACGAGCAAACGATAAAAAACTACATTTGGTTCTGGAATTACTCATAGCATCCTTATATCCCAGAAAAATGCATACGCGGGCAAAGCCGCGGGGACAGCTAGTAACTTATAATAAAGCCAGTAAGTAACAAAAAGTATGTACAATAAAACTAATTAAAAATAAATGGTGTAGGGAACTTATTACTACTATTGAACAAGAATATAACGTTTTTAAAAATCGAGTCTTTCTGTCTGTCTGGATGTTTGTTCGCGCATCACTTAAAAAATCCTGGACCGATTGAAATAGGGTTTGCACTGTTAGGTTTAAGGCTTTTACTAAAAATCTGGTGAACTTTCCACCTCAACCTGTTAAGTAGAAGCCGAGCAAAAGTTGAAAATCTATTTGACGGCTGAAGGAATTTTGAACTAATTTGGTATACTTATATTGGTATTTTAGTTTCTGGAACTGGTCCTCACACGCAAACGCAGTCTTCGTAGAAAATGCAACGAACTGGGATTTGATTGTTTTAAAACCTTTGTTAAAATAAATATAATTATGACTTTTCGTACCCTAATTTTGCTCACAAAAAAATAATAATTGGAAGTCAAAAAACCCTTAAAACTTTCTTTAATAAAATTCTGCAGATTTCTCATATTTGACAACATTATCCCATTATTAGAAAAAGGTCCCTCTTATCTCTACCTAATCTCTACAGCCTTTGCTAATCGCGCAAATCATTTCGTCAGCCCGTTTTTAGGTTCACAACATTAATCCCGTACCTAAAACAAGAAACCTTGCCCCTGGGAATGAAATCCTTCCTCTTCATTACCAGGCTGTATGTTTTGGTCCATTAAATTACCACATTCAGGTCGTTTGGTCGTTCAGTCGTTCCGTTGCTTGGTCGTTCGCAGCAAAAGTGAGAGCCGGCATTAGCCATTACGGTAATATTCGTTAGCCGACCCTCTATTTGCATTTGAATTTTGTGAATTAGCTTTTGAATGGAGTCCTAGCTTTACAAATATGTAGAAATATGCGAGTTAAAAATGGGAATTAGAGCCCAGAATATTTAGTGTGACAATTAGGATCTTTCAGTGTTTAGATTCGTCATTCTCATTGGCGTACAAAAATTCATAACTGTACTTTGATTTTTATAGCTTGATCTCCATGACGGCCGTCATCGAGATTCGATTCCTGCCTAGGAATATTGTTTTTTTCAAAAATCCAAAGATGCAGTTTTAGTTTTTATCAAAATTGGGCCCAAGACTCCTTTGAGTACTTTTCGCTATTCCTCATAGTTTCTGATTTAGCCATACACGCCCACTTGAAAAATTCACCTGTATAGATAGATATAGATAATGTATGAACTAGAAAAGTCACTATTTGTGACAATATAGAACATCAGTGAGCAACATAATTATAATGGTCGTTTTTTTTTAACATCGTTCGATAATCGATTTTTTCCTACACTACTCCAACCCTAGAAATATCACTCTGGCAGCTGCCTTGGCGATCAAGCTATGTTGTACAACATATCTATTATATTATACGGGTGATCTTTTTGTTTCCAGCCAGTATAGAGAAATTCTAAACTATAGGAAGAAGAAATCATTCAAGAACTAAAACCCATGAATCTGTAATCTTATAAAACCCAACTACAGTTGGTTAATAAATAGCCTATGACACTCTAGCGATGAAGATGAATCGATTATACTTAGCTTGTTAAAATAGGACCAAGTTTTTTGTTTGAACACATAACACTTCTTTTGCTTCGCCGTAGTCGGGTAAAAATGACACTTGGTACCTAAAGACGAATCAATTGATACCTCGTTTGTCAAAATCGGACCTATAAGGGCGACGCTATGGTGGTACATCCACATATACACATAGACTGTAAAACTCTTTACCCTTACCTTGCTTCGCCGTTATCTGTTGATGACGGCAACATCATCATCAGCCTATAACTGTCCACTGCTGGACGTAACCCTCTCTTAATGCAAGCTACACACACATTGTGAGGCAGTTTATACAGAAGTCTGAGGAGTATAACCATCCCCTGTATTTTGCTTTTATGGACTACGAGAAGGCATTGACTCCGTTGAAACCTAGGCCGTCCTGGAGTCTTTGCACCGTTGTCAAGTGGACTGGCGATACATCGCAGTGCTGAGCTTGCTGTAAGGTGCTGCGACTACGAGTGTCCAAGTACAAACCAGCAGTCTAAATATATCCAACTGCGCAGGGGAGTGAGACAGGGTGATGTTATATCCCCGAAACTGTTCACTAATGCCTGGAAGATATGTTTAAAAAGACGCTGGATTGGAAAGGCATTAATATCAATGGCGAGAACATCTTACACTTACGATTGCCTAAGATATCGTCCTAATGGCGGAGTCGCTGCAAGACTTGCAAAGTATTCTGACCAACCTAGTTGATGCTTCTCGACGCATCGGTCTGGGAATGAACATAGATAAGTCCAAAATCTTGTTGACCCGGAACCGATTTCAGTCAATGGTGTACCTATTGAAGTTGTCCAACAATATGTTTACCTTGGGAAAATATTGGAATTAGGTAAGAACAATTTTGAGAAGGAAGCCAGCAGAAAAATGCAGCTCTGTTGGGCAGCATTCGCCAAGCTTCGTCAAATCGTCGTCCATAACACAATACCTAAAGACAAAAGTCTTCAATCAGTGCGTCAATGCGTCTCACGGTAAAACTAGCCTTCGAATTTACCGGTGTGAAGTTAGCAGACAAAGTTGGCAGCCGTTGTAATCCAACCAAATTAAGGTGGTATATTTATCACGGTAGAAATAACCAATTTCATGGCTTTTTTACAGTGATAACTGCTGAAAATTCATATTTTTTTTAAGGTCGCTTAGCGAGCTATGGAGACTGCTATGCTTGGAGTTTATCTGAAGGATAAGATTCGTAATGAAGATATCCGACGGAGAACCAAAGCAACTGACATAGCTCAAAGGATAAGCAAGCTAAAGTGGCAATTTGGCTAAAGTGGGCTGGTCACATTTCCCGAAGAACTGATAACTGTTGGGGTATACGAGTTCTCGAGTGGAGACCACGTTTAGGCAAACTTACTGTAGGACGCCTTGTGGCCAGGTGGAGTGATGATCTGCGAAAAGCGGCGGGAAGAAAATTGAGAAGGTGAGCTGAAGACCGAGCTCAGTGGCGTTTATTAGAAGAGGCCTACGTCCAGCAGTGGACAAATTTAGGCTGATGATTATGACGATGACTTACAAATGTGATAGTCTCACATTGCGGTATATGGTTAACATATATCATGATTTTGCGGATACAGTATATTTTCCATCAGGAAAGCGGTGATGTGGCCGAGGGTGCAGCACGTTTTTTAAGTAGATACCTATTTACTTTTGACTTGAACACATCGTTACTATTAAATTCGATTATTACTAATTTTATATGGATAGCATATTGTTTGCGTATATATAATATGTTAATTACGATAAAATGTACCTATATGTTAATATGATTTTAAGCAATAACGCCTGCTTAGCGAGAACATAATATATATATATGTATTAGATTTGGGAGACGTTATCTTTACGACACGAAGTTAATTGCTATATTAGCCGTGTTTGGTTGGTCAGTTCAGAATACTGCCAATAGATGGCGTTACCGTCCCCGTAAGACGGGTTTAGGAAGACTAAAGGATACATTTGAATGGCGTGGCACGTTGTACATGACACAGTAGCCGAATTGGTAAAGGCATCGCGCAGAGGCACGGAATGATGCGGGTTCGAGCCCCGTCCGTGGTTAAAATTTTACCTTTAGAACATTATTGAAATGTATATTATGAAAAGAATACATCAAATTACCCAATAAGAGGCTTTCCGTAAAGTCTAATTTTTTACGATTTATTTACGTCCGCTACGATATAATTACATAGAGTGTAAGTTTTTTGTGAATTATAAAATAACAATAAAAAGCCAGTTGCTACAGAAAAGTTTCATAGTAGAACAACTAAGTTCGGAGTTGGTGGCCTGCTCGAAGTTGAACAGACATTGATCTGAAATACATATCCAATTTCACAATGCGACAAAGACTTTTAATAAAAGTACACGCTTCACAACTTGGACGCTATAAGACTCCAGTTTTCAGACTTGTGTATAAAGTTGGATGTGAGAGAGAGTTAACATTAAAGCTTTTAGCCGACAATCCAAATATGAAATGGAGGATAAAAGAAATGCGTTTGAAACAGATGGAGTAGGGTTTTAAAAATGTCGACTGTTTTAAAATGCTCGGGTTTTTGGGTCACTGGATTATTTTCAGGACTGCAAACAAGTTTTTATGTAGGTCCAGTATTTAAAAGGCTTTGTTTTGTGAGTTTTTTATAAATGAGCGAGCATGAAATCACAAACTGGAAAATAGCTGTGAGACGTAAGATTATTCAAATCAGTCATTTTTAGTTTTAAACTTAATGAGCATGAACGTTTAAATGAACAAGCAGTTATTATAATTTGTGCTTAATTTTTCATAGGTAGGTAAGTACTACTTATATTTTTTGTGTTTTCCTGTATAAAATCTCTTGCCTTCGTTCTGCCTGCTTCATTCAAAGGATGTTTTTACAATCGTGTCAAACGTCACCTAGTTTATTTCACAAAGGGTGTCCAACTAGACGGAACATTCGGTCCGTAACCATCTCTTATGGTGAGAGACTTACTTTACAGTGGAAGAAGTCTTTGTGGTCAGATGACAAATTGGTCGCACCGTTTTGTGAAAGATCGGCAGAAATGGAACGCTTAATCTAGGCCAGTCAGCTTTAATTTCAACTCTTTGGTCGCGGCTTTTGTGGAGAAATCACCACAATTTCGCCAAATTAAAACAGTTGGTCTACTATTCAAAGTGTGTCTACCTTAATTTGGTGTGGTTTTTGACTTGTATCCACACCAATATATATTGTCTGTTTGTTTGTTTGTTTGTTTATTTGGGGAGCTTTCATGCGATAACAGCTGGACAGATTTCGATGAAATTTGGAACTTATACCCTGGAATAAAACATAGGACCCGGAAAATGGTAAGTTTCCAAGGGAAAACTGAAAAATGTTGATCACTCGCTGTAAGGGACGGTTGCCATGGAATCTAAATAAAAACAAGTCTGTCAAAAAACATCAAGAGCGTTGGTGCTATACTTTTGCATTGGTTTTTAATATCCTAGAAGAACATAGGATGCTTTTTTCGCGATAACTATATATACTAGTACTAAATAAAACGTTGATAACTTTGAAAGAGTCAAGAAGCCATGTTTTTTTATTGCATAAAGTAACGTTACGACAGGCTTTGTTTGTTTTAGTCGTTTCATTTCTAACATTATTTTGATTCGTCGCGGATTAACGCCCGGTTAAACCAAGTGCAATAACAGTTAGACATAAAAGAGACCTGAATGTCTGTCCCCGGAGCGTACCCAACCTGGGAGTTCCTGAATATTTATAATGCCAACAATCGTAAAGTCGGTTATAACATTTTTCACAACTGTGGAATAGCGTGAGACTGAAAATTATTCTTATATATAACGAACCAACCTTCAAGTGTTATATGAGGCACAAAAAGTGATAAACATGTTGTTACCGTGTCAAATGAAACGAACATTATTAAAAAAAAAGTGAGTCAATTACTAAGGTTTGCTTGCCACTAAGGTCTTACAATACGCACAATTCATTTGATAAAATGAAAGTTAGCAAAAAAAGAAGAATACCAAAACCATTGATTTGAAAATCTTTGGCTCTTTTACCTTGATTTAATTTTCTCTTCTCGTTTCTCGCTTTTCCTTTTCCGCGCAATAACTGTATTTTAACCTCGGAGCGAAAAGGCCATAATAACATTTCATTTATATTGCCGCGGATACATGGGAAAAGTACACAACGAATCTTCAATGGTTTTTCGTAACGGAGCAAAAGAAAGGTGAAAAGAGGTTTTGTTGTATCCTTAGGCGTAGACTACTCTTAAGATTCTTGAATTCCTTTAAGAACTACTAGTAAAATCAAAAAAGACTGAAGTAGTGGGTGTCAGCATCGAGAAGAGCCAACTACCCGCATTTGGTTTTGTAAAAAAACAGAATTGTCACGACACACGACACTAACGACATCTGCAGATTTCTTCTGACATAAACCGCGACGCGAACACTTGCTTAACACGGGATTCCAGTACGCAACCTGATACCTCGCTTGTTAAAATCGGACCAAGGGTGACGCTATGGTGGGACGTCCACATACATACATACATACATACATACATACATACATACATAGACTGTTAAAGTCATTACCCTTCCCTTGCTTCGCCATAATCGGGTAATTAAAAGACAAAACATTTGCATAAACAAGACATATTTCTCTTCGGTCTCGTTTATGGTAGGTACCTAAATAGAATTACGAATACCTCATTTTACAACGTATTTGAAAACACATGCTTAACTCGTCTTTAGAATAAATTGAACTACAAAATAGCTCCTCTGTAGCAATACTACAACGTTGCTTACGATCTCGTTCAAAATTCCGTCACTTTAACGACATGTTACGAAGTGATTTACGTTTTCATTACGGAGTTAAGCGGACGTTAAGTTTAAGGGTCTGCATGTAAAATGTGATAAAATAAAGATAAGGTGGGCACGTTCCTAAGGGAGCTTCTCACCCACCTCGGTTTGACGCGTGACGTGTTGTACAAGCTAAATCTAGGTAGTTTTTCATTTTGAATTATTGTAGGATATGTCCCCAAACAAGAATGTTATAAAAAATACGGAATCCACATCGCCAAATCGAAAGAGAAGCACCCAAGATATGCCGATCCGATGCACACACACCATGTTATGCCGATAGGCCGCCACATCGCAGCAAGATTTCGACCTTGTTATTCGTATTAATTCTATCAAGTTCTCATGTTATTCGTATTAATTCTATGCAGTCTTTTGTGATGAAATTTTGTATCAACCACAAAAACGCAAATCAGCGTAAGTCCGTCGCCCTTTGTTTATTGGCTCCAAATTGAGTACTGAATAAGCATATGGTTTTCTGTTAAAGGTATAATTATACCGCAGCCTCGCTTCAGGGGATAATGAACAAATATGCTTAGCTAAACCGGTTTTACAGTCACAAAGTGTGTGTGTGTGTGTGTGTGTGTGTGTGTTACAAGTGTGGATTTTATATTTACTCAAACTTAATGGCGACCTTAGCCTTAAACTCTAGAATACAAACTTACGATTGTTTCTATTTCACACCCAATTTCTTGTATTAAGTCAAAACAAAAGCATCTTCCTGCATAGCAACGTATTACATACAAGCATATAACCCAAAAGTAATTGAAATAAATTATGCAGCGCCCGCTACTCCCACAAGGCAGTATACTTGCGCCACTTTCTTTCCTTTGCGTCGAGCGGCATAGCCAAAGAATCGCCTCGTAACTTGAAAGTTTCCTCAACAAATAAGTATTTACGGGCTCTTTCTTAACAAGATTAATGATGTTATTTATAGTCTAATGTATTTATTGGGCGTTAATACTTTGTTTTTGTAAAGGTATGTGCTATTTTTACCTGTTATTTTAAAGATTTCTAAAATATTTTCATTGGATATATGTAACCATTTCTTATGAGTACGTTATACTATTATGCTTTTGATTATCTGGCGTCAAATAACTAAAACTTTGAAACCTCTTTATTTGGGTATATTTATTACCTACTTCTTCTTTACAAAATTAGAAGCTTATAGCTACCGATTTAGATACACAGATACTCAGAGATATATAGATGAGATTGTGTGTTGAGAGTGGTACCTTGTGATGAATATTAAAAGGCCAGTTGAGTTTGACATCTTTTTTGATTAACGAAATAACATCCAACATTCAATCTTTCCTCTTTAAATTCTGCTCTGGTCTTCACAGAAAACATTATATGTAATTATATAAAGTTTTACTGCTACCTAATTCAACAAAAGGAACCATTAGCTTAATTAGCTAGACGAACAAATATCTAGAACTCGGAGCCAGCTCTCACGTAGATCTTGGAAACTAGCGCATTCCTTGATTATATAGGAATCTAGTACCTATTCTGAACAATATTGCGGTGCCATACTGTTCATAAACTAAAAGGAAATTATACTTAGAAATAAATTCACAGAATATGTTCTTGAAACATTAAGGTATAGATAGATAAATAGATAGATAACGCTGTATTAAAGTAGTAGTCCCAAAATGTTAGTTCAGCATCTCTCGTACCACAAGGCTGTTATGAGCTGGGGCACCATCTTGCTGGAAGTAAGGGCTTCGTTTCCTGGCTGGCGGCAAGTCCTCCATTTGTGAAAAATGAAAAATTGGAAAAAATGCCATATATTTTCATTTTCAATAATACATTCCTTTGCAAGAACTGATCCTTATTAGCAATAAAATCTGTTGCTTTAATACAGGCTGTCATATTTTTGAAAAAGCTTTCGTTTCTATTTCCTGCTCAAGTAACAGATTTAAAAATATATATGTGGGTATGCAATTTTTATTTTCTCATAAATCGAGCTCTTTTCACGACTTTTCTCTATATCTTATAGTTTCGGACATGGCCATACAATCCCATCTAGAAAATCTATCGTGTTTAGTTATATTTTAAAATAATATTAAAGTATTGAAGGTATCATCTGAAAATCGTTTGAATACTGAGCAAACCTGGCTGTTTATAGCAGCGGCTCCCGCAACTCTCACCTGGTCATCGGTTCACATCGTGGGGGACAATCCTACGCTTCACCTTCCGGTCCGTGGTCGCCATTGGGGAACCTTTCTTCCCCAGCTATTATCAATTCTACAAGCCTACTGCCCATTGCCAGTTAGACTTACCCACTCTGAGATCTGTGTCTGTAATTTTGGTTCGTTTGCGAATTTATCATAAAGTAACTCCAGAGATCTTTGAATGTGCCTACTCTATTTCGTGGTCTCCTTCTTTACGCACTCTACCAGTTTCCTCGAACGATCGATGGATTGGTTTTCAATACTCTCATATTATACACAGCTATAGCCAACTTTAAGAAGGTTACGCAATTGAATCCACATAGGTCACTACTACTAGGTACACTAGAGGTATAGCTTCAAGGTTATTCAGGTATACGCACCAAATTTGAAACACTCGGATGATGAAGTAGACGATATGTACGAAGACATATGTTGTCATGGGAGACTTCAACGCTAAAGGGGGAGTACAGACATGCAGCGAGTCGTTAGTTGGACAACACGGATTTGGGAGCAGAAATCACAGGGGGCAAATGCTAGTCAACTTCCTCGAGAAAGAAGGACTGTTTTTAATGAACTAATTCTTTAAAAAGCAGCCCCAAAGAAAATGGACGTGGCAAAGCCCCGATGGTGTGATGAAAAATGACAAAATGAAATGTGTGAGAGAGATGTCTCTGTGATCACTTGATTTAAAACCGGGAGTGATCACCGACTTGTCCGAGGCACTCTGGATATTGATTGCAAGCTTAAACGTCTCCGTTTGATGAAGTGTACGCTCCGACCTAAACTGCTCCAAACCTTTGTTGGATCTGAAACATTCTAGTTGAAACTGGAGAACCGATTCGCTGCCTTGGAAAGCACAATTGACGTTGACATTGACAAGGAACTTGACCAAGTAGTGGGAATCCTGAGGGAAGAGGGAACGAAATTCTGCGAGATGCGGCGTACAGGTAGGAAATCAAAAGTTTCGGTGGGATCTCTGCAGCTCATTGAGAAATGACGCGAAGATCCAGCAGTCACTTCGTCAGGACAGCGGGCTTTGAATAAGCAAATAACCATGCTGGTAAGGCGAAACCTCCGACGTTTCAATACAAGCGCTATAGAAGAAGCGATAAAGCGAAATCGGGAGTCAAAAGTCTTCGTAAAACAGCTTGGTCGAAGCCATCTGACGAAGTTGACCACATCAAGCGGGAAAGTTGTCGTTTCTAAGCCGGAGATTCTCGCGGAAGTTGAAGGTTTCTATGGCCGACTGTTCGTGTCACACGCGTCGCAACCCCAACCCGATATCGTGGATTTCAGGGCCACTCTGACCCGCCACTATACCGAAGGGCTGCCAGAAGTCAGCCTTGACGAAATCGAGATGGCTCTGAAACAGCACAAAAATGGAAAAGCCCCGGGTGGGGACGGAATCACTACGGAGCTCCTAAAGGCAGGAGGTACTCCCACGCTTAAAGAGCTTCATCGTATGTTTAATTCTTTTCTCTTCTCTGGGAGAACTCCAAAGGCATGGAACAAAAGTGTGGTCGTCCTGTTTTTCAAAAAGGGTGACAAGACTTTTTTGAAAAACTATCGGCCCATTTCCCTCCTGAGCCATGTCTACAAGTTGTTTTCGAGAGTCATCACAAATCGTCTTTCGCGGAGATTCGACGAATTCCAGCCAACAGAGCAGGCTGGGTTTCGGGGAGAATACGGCATCATAGACCGCATCCATACAGTGCGGCAGATTATACAGAAGATAGAAGAGTATAATCAGCCCCTGTGCCTGGCATTTGTGGACTATGAGAAAGCCTCCGAGATTCTATCGAGACTTGGTCTGTTTTGGAGTCCCTGCAACGATGCCAAGTCGACTGGTGGTATATCCAAGTGTTGAAATGTCTTTAAAACGCCGCAACAATGACCGTCCAAGTACAGAACCAGCAGACTAAGCATATCCCCCTGCATAGAGGTGTGAGACAAGGCGACGTTATTTCCCTGAAATTGTTCTCAAATGCATTGGAGGATATATTTAAGACTCTGGACTGGAACGGATGTGGCATTAACATTAACGCTGAGTACATCTCACACTTGAGATTCGCAGATGATATCGTCATTGTGGCAGAAACGTTGCAGGACTTGTAACAGATGTTGAACAGCCAAGCTGATTCTTCTCAAAGCATTGGTCTCCGGATGAACTTGGACAAAACAAAGGTTATGTTCAACGAACATGTTATTCCGGAACCAATCGCTGTTTACGGAACTGCTCTCAAGGTTGTTCAGGAGTATGTTTATCTGGGGCAAACTTTGTAACTAGGTAAAAACAACTTCGAGAAAGAGACCCGCAGAAGAATACAGCTGGGCTGGGCAGCATTTGCGAAACTTCTTCGAGTCTTCTCGTCGCCAATACCGCAAAGTTTAAAGACAAAGTTTTCAACCAGTATGTCCTACCTGTTATGACATACGGAGCCGAGTCGTGGACACTCACGGTACGACTAGTGCACCAATTTAAGGTCGCTCAGCGGGCTATGCTAGGAATTTCTCTGAAAGATCGTGTCCGGAATGAGGTGATCTGGCAGAGAACCAAAGTTGTCGACATAGCCCTTAGGATTAGTTAGCTGAAGTGGCAGTGGGCTGGTCATATTTGTCGAAGGACTGATAACCGTTGGGTTAGATGTGTTCTTGAATGGAGATCACGGCTCGGTAAACGGAGTGTAGGGCGCCCTTCTGCTAGGTGGAGCGACGATATAAGCAAAGTGGCTGGCAGCAGTTGGAAAAGAAGAGCCGAAGATCGGGCTCAGTGGCATGCTTTGGGAGAGGCCTATATCCAGCAGTGGACTGACACGGGCTGATGATGATGATGATGATGATGAGGTCACTAGAGTGCTTGCAAGATAACTGCGCGCGGCTGAAATCGCGCGCACTAATTATGTTTTAATTTATTTGTTATACCATACTTAGCTAGTAAACTACAACTTTAATAACTTTAAGTAATAAAATATTATTATTGATTACCAAAATGAAGGGAAAAAAATTTAGTTCGCCATATGCGCCATCGGTCGCGCGCAGAGTTATCATGCATGCACTCTACTTATCGTATTTTACTCACCAATATTGGCACCCAATCCATGAATTTGTCGCCTAAACACTATTCGCGTGGTAATAACTTCCACACGACCTATTTCCGCGCGCATCCGACCTACAAATTGCAATTTGCGACCGTTCGTCAAGCGGCTGTAATTTTGGATTAAATTATTAGTTGCTAGTTCCTACCCGACGCGCGACGGCCATTGCTTCAGCGAAGAATTAAGTAATACTAGTAATGATATAGCCACTTCAAACATTAGTCAGAGTTAACCATTGTTAGCCTGTAGATTGTCTTCCAATGTGGATGAAGCATTCCTTGAGATGTCTTTATCCTGCGCCAGCCTCTTTAAAGATTCAAATTATATAAAGGATCTAAAAAATATATTAACAGATCTAATACGATGTCACTAATCTGGTCATGCTCCTGAAAACGTAGGATTTAGAATTTTGTATTTACGTGTTGTTCCTAAGTAGTTTTCTGGACTTGGCGATAGTCACACTAGTGCCTATAGCGATAGAAGCCGACCAGTAATAAGTATATGAGATTTGCAATTCATCAATTCGGGTTTTATCCTCTGCCAATTAATTTTAATAGGTTATGTGCGAATTTGTTTGCTCCGTGCTTCGGAGGCAGTTCGGAGGAGGCCCTGGTTGCAAATAATTGGTAGCATTTGGTAATCCACGTCGGAGACCTTTGGGCGGCCGACCATCTCTGGTATCAGGCAGCGGTCCCGGAACTGCTTCATTCGATATACACATACAGTGCCTATATAAAACCCAAGTAAATAAATGGCTAAAAGTGTATTGGCGAAGGCAAGAAGGTTCTCAGGCTCAAGTAAATCAAAGCCTAAATGTCCAAACCACTGGGCTGTATGCCTTTCCATTTCACAATAAAAAATCCAAGTTTATGTTCTTATTACTTGTCTATTTTACCCGAACACGGTGAAGCAAGGGAAGGGTAATGAGTTTAATAGTCTATGTATGTATGTATGTATGTTGTTGAAAAAAAGAATTATTACAGTGATACGATAAAAAAAACAACAAATGTTACAAAAGCGATGTGGGACGTTGTGAATACAGAAACCGGCAGATCGAGAAAGTTCCGTGACTACACCGACGTTCTCACGCAATCTGATGGCTCCATGTTCCCCAGCAAGGCCGACGCGGTGGACGCCGTAAACGCGCACTTCGTGAGTGCTGCTGCGGCGTCCGGCGCGCCCGCTGCCGATGTCGTTGCGGCAAGACGCGCTTTAGCAGCGGCACGCCCGCTTGCTGACCGCTCCCTTAGGCTAAGATCCTTCTCTGCCACGGAAGTGTTCCGCATACTGACGACCGGCGTAGCTGATAAGAAGTCGAAAGATGTGTACGGCATGTCTGTGTCTCTTATTAGTACCGTAGCTGCCCAATTAGCTCCTACTCTCTCCTACTCGTACAACCAGTGCAGTAAGCATGGTACTTATCCACTAACACTGAAACGAGTCAAAGTGTCGCCGTTGTACAAGGGAAAGGGAAAGCAAGGAGACATTAACAACTACAGACCCGTATCGATCATCCCAGGTATAGCGAAGGTGTTTGAACACGGGCTCAGTTATAGATTGATCGAATACCTCACATCGTGCGGAACTCTTTCCGACAGGCAATACGCATACCAAACTGGCAGATCCACGACATGCTTGGCGCGAGAAGTGGTGAGACGTATACTGGAGGCCAGCGAGAGCTCGCAACACGTCGCAGTAATCTTCTGCGACCTGTCCAAAGCCTTCGACATCGCTGACCATGGCGTACTTAGTGCTAAGATGAAGCATTATGGTATTGACAAATCTGCACTCGATCTTTTGTCTGAATTCATGACCGGTCGATGCCAAGTGGTAGTTGGTGAGGGCGGTGGAGTGAAGTAAAAACCACTGCAGACTTTTATAGGGGTAGCACAGGAATCATCGCTCTCCAACATTATGTTCTCTCTTCTCTTAAATGACTTGCCGGAGAACGTAAATCATGGTCACGTACTTATGTACGCCGATGACGTTGCGGCAGTCATAACTGCATCATCTATGGACCAGATGGAGATGAGACTTAATGCCGTAGTTTTTGACTTACACCGCTGGTTTAAGACTAATGGGCTTATCTATACTTATAATAAAACTGTAACGGGTCCAATTCTGTACATTGAAGATATTTTGTAATTTTCTTTTGGAGGATACTCTATATTCGATACTGAAGCCAAAACTGTATTTTTTTTTCATTTTTGTCTGTCTGTCGGTCTGTCTGTCTGTCTGTATCTTGGCTAGCCATCACGCCGAACCTACTGAATGAATTTAAATGAAACTTGGTATGATTTGAGTTCATACTACGAAGTAGGACATAGGCTACTTTTCATCCCGAAAAATGAAAGGGTTCCCGCAGGATAGGCGTTGAAAGTTATTTAAAAGAACACGTATCACGCTGAAACTACTGGACGGATTTTGTTGCAGCTTGGCACAGTCATAGTTTATATAATAGGTAAAAATTGAGAGTATTTTTTATCCCGAAAAAATAAAGAGTTCCTGCGGGATAATGTCCGAAATTCTATAAATTTAAGATATTTTGTAATTTTTTTTGGAGGCCGTTCAATATTCAATACTAAAGCCTAAACTGTATTTTTGTCTGTCTGTCTGTTCATCTGTCTGTCTGTACCTTGGCAGCGCATCACGCCGAAAATACTCACTGAATTCAAATGAAATTTGGTATGATTTGAGTTCATACTTCGATGTAGGACACTGGATACTTTTCATCCCGAAAAGTTAAAGAGTTCCTGCAGGATAGGCGTTGAAAGTTATTTAAAAGAACACGTATCACGCTGAAACTACTGGACGGATTGTGTTGCAACTTGGCACAGACATAGTTTATAAGGTGAAAATTATGGATACTTTTTGTCCCGAAAAAATAAAGGGTTCCTGCGGGATATGGGTCCAAATCGTGTTCATTAAAAATATTGTTTTTTTTTGTAGGTTCCGCTTCTTTCGATAATAAAGCCTAAACTGTATGTTTTTAATTTCTGTCTGTCTGTATCTTGGCTGCGCATCATGCCACCGGAACTACTGGATGAATTCAAATGAAACTTGGTATGTTTTCAGTTCATACTACGAGGTAGGACATAGGATACTTTACATCCCGAATAATTAATGGGTTCTCGCAGGATATGGGTTGAAAATTATTTAAAAGAACACGTACCACGCTGGAACTAATGGACGGGTTTTGATGCAACTTGGCACCGTCTTCATTTATATGATGTTAAAATTAAGGACACGTTTTATCCCGAAAATTAAAGGGCTTCTGCGGGATATGGGCCCAAAGTTTCGTTAATATTTAAGTAATAAATAATATATTTTGGATGGTTCTCTATATTCCATACTGTAGCCAAAACTGTTTTTTTTTTATTTTTGTCTGTCTGTCTGTTTGTGCGTATCTTGACTGCGCAGCACACAGAAACTACTGAATGAATTGAAACGAAACTTGGTACGATTTGAGTTCATACTACGAGGTAGGCCATTGGATACTTTTCATCCCGGAAATTTAAAGGGTTTCCGCGATATAGCAGTTGAAAGTTATTAAAAAGCACACGTATCACGCTGAAACTACTGGACGGTTTTTATGATGCAAATTTACACAGTCATATATCTATATACTTATAATAAAGCAATAGGTACGAAAAAGGCTGTAAAAAGAAGATAAATAAAAAATGCTCTTGGGTGCTTCAAAAAGGTATAAAACAAGAATATTTAAAAAAAAAATGTCTTTCTGTCTGTTTGTCTGTATGTTTGTTTATTCACGCATCACGTAAAAACTATTGGACCAATTGCAATGCGGTTTTCATTGATAGATAGCTTATGGTTTGATTTAAAAACTTGTTTAATTGGTATCTCAATCTGGTGAGTTAGAAGACGAGCAATTGATAAAAGTACTTTTGACGGCAAAATAAATTTTGATCAAATGTTGGTATATTGGTCCTGGAATAGCAACATTACGCATTCGCAATGTGCTATTAGTCGTTTCTTTACGACCACGCGTGCGAAGCCCCTACAGCTAGTTTTAAATATTAGTAAAACTCACTTCATGTGCTTTAATCTCTCGGGCCATAAACAAAATCAGCTAAATGTAAGCGTTGGCGAAACAGAGATTGGCCAGAAGCAGCAAACTACATTCCTTGGCTTTCAACTAGATAGTAGTCTCACGTGGGAGTATCATATTGATAAGCTATGCGAAAAGGTTGGTCGCGCTTGTTTCGCACTGTGGCGTGTGTCTGCCATTCTACCGTTGGAGATGACCCGGAACTGTTATTACGCATCTGTGCACTCACTCATACTGTACAGCATCGAGCTCTGGGGACGTGCAGCTGATTGGGAACTCGTTTTCAGGATGCAAAAAAGAGCAGTACGGGCTATGTTGCGTGTGCCACAAGACACACCTGCAAAACCTTTGTTCCGATCCATGAGGATACTGACCGTCCTGGATGGTGATTCTCCAAGCAGCCCTCTATGCAAGAGGACACTTGAATGAGTACCCGAAGCTCGGTGACGGACATAGATTCTGCATGCGGAACGCGCATCGTCTTAGGGCGGTCTCGCGTCGGCTTACCAAGACATCAAAGTTGGTCCATATCATGGCACCGGCAGTTTACAACCGGCTGCCTGAACTTATTCGAAGGGCTACTTCAATGAGTTCCTACAAGAATCGAATGAAAAAATGGCTTGTCGAGCAGACATTCTATTCATTTGATGAATTATTTAAATGATCAATAACTTTATTTGAACATTTGACATTTTATATATTATTACCCATAGATTTTTACAAGTTGTATGATTTAAATGTGTATTTGTTATTATTAAAAATGTACCTATATATTGTGTACCTACAACATGACCTGTAACGATATTGTTATCAATAAATGAGTATGAGTATGAGTATTGTCGATATTCCACCATTGCGTAGCCCCTATAGGTCCGATGTTGACAAACGAGGTATCAATTGATTCGTCTTCATTTATAGTGTCATATGCAATTTTTAGTAGACCGTAGTCGGGTTTTAGATTTTGAACTTATGTCTTGTTACCTATAGCAATTATAAAAGAAGCGACTTCACCTTCACCATTCTTCTATAATTCTAGCACGTTGGCTATGACACGCGTGGTGACCGCATAATTACGCTTGTTGACCGCCTGATTTCCACTGACTGTGATTAAAATGAGCGCTGCATTTTGCGGGCCTGCTGTGGACAGCTTTATTGAATGTGGCCCGTCAGGTGCAGGCTAATTTGACGGTGTTTCATTATGAAAATGTTGAATTTTTGTTAGTTGTTAGGATCCGGCGTTATTGACGTAAATATCTATAAAAAGCCTAGTGCGAGTCTGATTCGCGCACCGAGGGTTCGATACAAACTAGTTTAAAAAAAGTTTTGTGATGTAACTACAAATTAACGATGTTCGGATTTTACCTTTTCCTTGTGCTATAAGACATTGTTTCTTGCCAAAATTTCATGATTTTAGATTAATGGGAAATACCCTATAGGTTTAGATTCACTTGCGAGCATCAAAATATATGGCATAAAGAACGTATCTTTTGGGTTTTTTTGATTGCGTTGTCTTAGAAGATTGTTTTTTCACATCTCCAAGGGATTGCAGACCTGAGTATTTGATATCAACGAATTGATCCTATAAGTATTCCTGTTTTCATTTTGAGGTACGGAGCCTTAACTTATGATGCATAGAATCGAAAGTGCTAAAAAACCAGACTGCGCACTAAACTAAACAGTAGCAAAAATTTAAGTGAGAATGGTTGCTAACGCGTGGACCGATTTTAATAATTCTTACGTCAATCGATTTGTCTGAATCATGCGAGTGCTACTAAAACATTATATTATATGACAGTAATCAAAATTCAATATGGCGACAGCCAGATGCCGTACTGAGAAAAAGAAATTCACGAAAGTCGATGAACTATTTTAATTGGGGTGTCAATTTAAAAATCATGTTTCGGTTAGCAACCATTCTCAATCGGGTTTTTTCTATGTGCATAAATTTGCTTTCATTATACACACGGGCAAATCCGCTGGATGCAGTTAATAAATAAATAAAGCCGCGGGTGTAGCTAGTATCTTTCTATTTTAAAGATATGACGTCAAACTAATTGATTTAAAAACACAATAACGATAATGGTTTATTAAAATAAATAGGTAGCTTGTTAAAATTATCGTTTGCACTGGACCAACAACTATAACTATAATTAAACATGATTATGCATGAGCCCTCACAGTCATTGCACTACAGTCACAAAGCTCAGCAAAAACGTTCAAAAAAATGACGTGGGACTCTGTATTAGACCTTATGCTTATCTTGGGACCACTTGTGTCGTTATTGTGCTGTGTATTGTTACTTATGGCTTGGAGTCTCATGCCTCATTGGAGATCTTTGCATAACTACATCAGCTGCAGTCAAGTTGTCGTCGGGACTTTGGACCTGTCTCTCATGTACTTGCATATTTTGTGGCCAAAAATTAATGGTAAAGTATTTAACCATATCCGGGACTACGTGTACATGAATATGTTATTCTGGACTCTGAGCGCGACATTGCTAGCTTATCTCAGGCTAGTCCTTGTATACCACGGGAAGATCAGCTATGGAAAAATAATCATAACAATTTTTGCGTACGGGATGCCAGCATTCGCAATGATCATCATGAAAATCAGCACTTATATTATTAATAGTACTGATTTTGAATCCAGTTTTGTGAGTGATTTTATTGCATACACTGTAACGACTATTCAAATATTACTGTTTGTGAAGATCGTGTGGTCCGTGATGACTTGCTGTAAGCAGAGTATGTCCAGGCGTCGCAGCAGCCACGTTCTGGCGCTCGTCGGCGTGGGGGTGCTCTGTGATTATATCAATGCTCTTAGCTCTTTTAGTTTTTTGATAAACCGAGCTTTTCCAAAAATTTTAAGTTATAGTTTTCTTCATTTCATTGGTATTTTGTTTTGTTTAAGATTTCTACCCCATACAATGGTTATATTGCTAAATAGAGCTTCTAGAGAGCACTGGAAACTATATTTTATGAGGAGGAGGCGTATGTTAAACGCACGAATAGGGTAGATCATTACCTCGCTACCTATGATGTACATTTACAGGAAAACTGGAAAACAAATTGTATTATGTGTTTTATTGGTATAAATTACTATTTTCTTTCATTTTATTGTTTTCTTTCACCCGGTTTTGATTCTAGTGATTACTTTGTTCCTGTGCATGGCATACCCTCTCACAAAGCGCAGCCTGACATACCGATACTATGGTGGTAGCGGTGGCCATCATACAATTTTAAGATAGCTATTCATTTATTTGTCATATTCTCAGAGCTAAACGGAACTAGTGTTGAAATTTCACATAGTTAAAGTTTTTTATGGCCTAATGCGGCTAGGCATCCGCCTGGTAGATCACATACCAAACATCGAAATTTGTCGTCGTACCAAAGTTGAAGATGTAGGTATGCAAATTGGCAGGCTAAAGTGGAAATGGGCAGGACATTTGGCAAGAAGGAATGAAAATAGGTGGACCAATTCAGTCACCGAATGGTATCCAAGAGAAGGGCTTAGACCTCGAGGAGGACCACCCGCCCGATAGTCAGATGACATTGTGAGGTACGCTGGGGTCCAATGGATTAAATTAGCACTGGACCGGAGGGACTGGCGTGAACGAGAGGAGGCCTATACTCAGCAGAATAGGATTCGGGCTGATTAGATAGATAGGTAGATATTTTAGATTTGATTTCGTTTGTGTCCTTTGGTGCTAGCACGTATTTATATTGTTAATAGGCTGCAGCTAAATTCCATCACCATTCCACTACACCAATTAAAGTAATCCATATACTAAACATTGTAAAAACGGTCGTTTAGCATGATTTCCCAGTAGCGCTTCTATTTGAATAATACGCTGCGTGAAAATAACTGCTATAACGATAATTATAGTTAACCGACATACTTTGAGCTTTATAACTTTGGTTTAGAGTTAGAATCAGTTTGTTTTAAAATAAAGTATTCTTTGGTTACTAAAATATCGCGTGTTAAATATGTCCACGGCTGCGGAAACCCAACACGAAACCACTTTCTTTTGCTAAAAATCCTCATGTAAATAGGTACGAGTACATGAATGAATGTTAAATGAAGTTTTCCGATTTTAAGAGTAGCATATTTTTTGATTGATTCATCTGTAAATAGTAGTAAATGAATAACATAAATAACGTAATCCTTTGATTTTTCGATGCTTTTTGTACATATGTTTATAACCTTATCTTTTTCTAATTTTCCCGTAAAATCTAATAAATAGTTTTTTTGAATTATTTTTTGTACCGAAAATACTAAGTTAACTCCATTTTTAACAAATAACTATAAAACAACTACAACCAGATTTCACTATTCAAATAGACTTTAATAGTACATTACTGCCGCGGTCTGTAATGACTGCGTTGCTGGCAGCGATGATGATGGTCGAGAGCGTAGCTAAGTTCGAGGCCATCACAGCGCGGTCAACAAGGCCCTTGATGGCCAAGCTGGAATGAAGGTTGAGACCGAAGGTCGAGGCCTTTATAGCGCGGACAGCAAGGGCTGCAATGATGGCCAAGCTTGAAGGCCGAGAACTTAACTAAGCAAAGCTCGAGGCCATCATAGCGTGGCCAGCAGAGCAGTCATTGCGGACCAAGGCTTGTATAGTGCTTTACTCAAACAATGCGAGGAATTTAAAAAAAAACAAAAAAAAAAACAGCAAATATAATTAAATAAATTATTAATTATTATTATTAATTAAATTTTAAATAAAACCAGCTTAGTATAATAAGAATTTACTCAAACAATGCAACAAACACGACTGTGGTCGGGTAAAAATTAGACACACTCTTGCGATGAAGACTAATTGATTGATACCTCGCTTGTCAAAATTGGACCAATAGGCTTTGGTGGAACATCCAAATACATAGACTGTTAAAATCATTACCCTTCCCTTTCTTCGCCGTAGTCAGGTAAGATACTAAATTATCTTTTCATCTTTTTCAAACAAACTAAACGCGTATACCAAAAATATCTAGGTACAGCTAGACCTAAATACCCCAGCCATTCCAGACAACCCCAATTTATCTGTTCTGTAACGTGTTGTGCAAAAAATCCTTCCTTCCTCTAATTTATTACTTAGTCTACTTTGTGCTAAAATCTCCATTCAAAATTCTCTCGTTTTACAAGCCACTATAAAATGTACCTAATAGCTAGCACCTAAATTTAGCTGTACCAGTAAGTCAGCTGTAACAGTCTAGATTAAATGAGGGCTTTGTCTTAGCTGACGTAAAACGACGAAAGTGACGTCATTATGATTGCGTCACACTAACGTTAACCAGTTACAGTCGGTGCCGATTATTGGAAGACCCCTAAATACTTGTCATTTGAAGACTGCACGAGTATGGTGGGGAATTGCACAAATAAAACTTATTATTTCTACTAGTACTAGTGCTTGGTACTAGTGTCTCTCTCGCTGAAGTTAAACACCTAATATTCCATCTATAGTATTTCCAGACTATTTTCCTTCTACGATGGAACAGCTGTACCAAAGCCCTAGCGGCCTACTATCCAGGCCGTTGCCCTGCTCTTTGCGAGCTGCGACCCGGTCAGAGGTCAACACTGGCTATTTTTACGAGGAACCCCGGCCGCGTTCTAGGATATAGTGTGACTCGCCCCTAATTGACACGTGGAATGACGGCAGGATCTATTTGCGGGACAATGTGTACATAAGTACACATTGTCCCGCAAATATAGTAACAATTATAATAACTATATAATACAGTAACAATTAGTGGATATTGCCTGCGAAGACAAGCCAGGTTTAATTTATTAGATGTTAAGAGTAGCACCAGTGTGTAGTCTGTCTACAATCTAGCTATTGGAAATCCTCACCATCCGCAGGCTATTACGTTCATAATGACACAGGCTTTCTCTCAAGTCTGGTCGTTGGACAATCCTACAATATTTGAGTAAAAACATTGTGGTACTTATCAAACTCTTATAGTTTAGCCTAATCTTTATAATACAGCTCCTACGACATTGGTTCTGAGAGAATTTATCGGGGCTATTTCCTTCCTTAGACCATATTCATTATGACGACCGGTTGGCCGAATGGTTAGCGACCCTAACTGTGAAGTCAACCAACGGTCACGGGTTCGAAACCTGCTAGGTGCAATCATTTGGTGATGAGCAGAAATGTTTGTTTAAGACGAATATGAGATCCGAGTCATGGATGTAATATTCCTATTTATGTATGTTAATCCGTTGTCTAGTACCCATAGTACAGGGTATCCTTTTTTGGAGCTAGGTAATTGGTGTGAATTGTGCCGAATGTATTTCATTGATTAATAATAAAAAATAACATTCAAATGTGAAGTACATATTTACAAGGTTAAAATGTTTACCCAGATAGCCATTTAGTAGTTTCTTACAGGAGTGCATTAAAGTGTCTTCTGGAGCTGGTTAAATGTGGACTGCTGGCTGGTACCATGACATGCACATCACACATGCACTAGCTGAAGTCTTTACGAGGAACTGGCCGCAATGTGTGCGCGTTTCGAGTGTTGTAGTTGTGTCCAGCAGTGAGCCTCGGGTACCTACATAGAGCAGCCAGTTTAAACTTAGTTAACAAAGTCCTTGAGTTCATTGTATCTACAACTTTGCACACATCAGCAGTTTGAGTAATGGCTGATGACTGCTGTAACAAAGTTTTGTACTTTAGCTTCCGCCACTGCCCCCCTCTTCAATATCAATCAGCAGCTCCCATGCCCTCCATCACGCGACGCTAAGCAACAAGTTCTGCAGTAGATTCATTAACCTGTAGCTCAGGGGGTGGCAGCAGCACTGGCAGTAGGGAAACTGTGCCACTTTTGAATATTAGACGTGTTAAGCGGACGACGAGTCCGCTTAACACGTCTAATATTCTACTAGCTGTGCCCGCGGCTTCGCTCGCGTGGTCATTTCTCTAGGTTAAAAGTACTATAACACATATATATTCCAGGACCTAAAATACCAATATACTTACATATGGTCAAAATTTCTTCAGCCGTCAAAAATATTTTTATCGGTTGCTCGGCTTTTGCTCATCCGATTGAGATACCAATTACACCAGTGTTTAATTCAAACCCTAAGCTATCCAAAAGTGAAAACTGCATCGCAATCGGTCTAGTAGTTTTTACGTAATGCGAACATCTATAAAAACATTTTGACGGCTGAAGGAATTTTGATCAAATGTTGGTATATTGGTATTTTAGGTCCTGGAATAGCACATGTTATAGTACTTTTAACCTAGAGAAATGACCACGCGTGCGAAGCCGCGGGCATCAGCTAGTGCTTCTATAATAATCAATCAACGTGCGTTAGTCTCGCAAAAACGCGAAAATTTCAATAATTTGTTTTTGTTTTGTTCGCGTACTGCTTAGGAAAAACTTTAGGAAGGATTGTTTCTTTTTTAACATTGTCCACGCGGGTGCAGCTGCGGGCGCAGCTAGTTGACATATACATGTAGATGCAGGAACTATATGTTTGTATTATAACTAGCTGTGCCCGCGGCTTTGCCGGCGTGCTAATTTTTCTTGGATATAAATATCCTAGGCTATGTGTAATTCGATAACCAAAAGTACCAATATACCAAATTTCATCAAACTTTGATCAGACGTCAAATAGTTGTTTATTGATTGCTCAGCTTCTTCTCATCGGATTGAGATACCAAGTACACCAACTTGAAGTTAAATCCTAAGCTATCCAACTGTGAAAATGGCATCGCATTTGGTCCAGTAGTTTTACGTGATGTGCGAACAGACAGAGAGAAAAATCTTTTAAAAAAATGTTATATTCATATCCAGTAGCTTATTTTCAGTAACCTTTTTTTTAATTCTCTTCTTTTTACAGACTTTTTGTTCCTTACTGCTATATTATAAGATAGGAGAAATTTGGATATATGTTTTTTTATGCCATGTTTATAAAACGTGGGAGCCATTACCACTTATCATTCGATAATACATACATATAATGAGCGATACTGTATCTTCATGCACGTGTGTGCGAGATTATTACTTAAAATCATTCCTATGCAATTGCACACAAACCGGCTTTTTTAATTTTACTACATTCTTTCTTTTTTATTGTTTACACTTTTTTTACCTTTTTTTTTTAGGTAACAAATGAGTTGCATAGTGCACGTTTTAATCCAATTCGCATCCAAGAGTATACAATTTTAATGAGTTAATGCATAAAAGGAGTGGATGGAAAAAGTAGATCCGCTTGGAAAATTCTTTATCAAAGTGAAAATTAAAGTATGTTAACAACATTATACTATACTAATGACTCGCTGGCTTCTTACGGTTAGCTAAAGGGTTCTCTTTACACTACCCGTGTTTTAATTGACTAATTTCAACAAAAACTGTTAATGTGACTTTACTATAATAGTTAGACATAATTACAGCCTCGCGGTCTTTTTTGGGTAATGATGAGTACTAAAAACATGTAATATATTATTTTATTTATCATATTTAAAATATTAAAAACCAATGCGCACGTATAGCGCTTTTTGACAGCTCAAACTAAATAATAACAAGTTTGACAGAACTTGTTTTCATTTAGTTTCCACAGCAACATGTCATTCCGTTCCTTAAAGCAAGTAACCTACATTTTTATCGGCAAATTTTTGATTCCTTGGTTTAAATTATTGCAATTTTCGTAGGGATCTCTAATTTTTAAGAAAATAAAATTAGTAGATGTACATACAACTACTTACAAGATCCTTGATTGTAACAGACAAGACTAATGTCCAGTCCCTGGACCTCTTTGTATTAGCATGTATTTTTTCTCACTATTATGCATAAATATTGTTATATAATTGAGTTATGTAATCTCAGGTAATTATAATTATTGTATGATACATATGTGTTTCCGTATAATTAACAAAACTTGCAATTATTCAATTGGCAAAATGTTGGTTATTTTCATTGAAACATCTACTGTGCTGTAGAACTAAACAAATAAGAGTATAATTATAATAAATTTACTGCATATAAATGTCTCGACTTTGACTTATTTGATTACGTCCTAACTTCTCTACGATGTTAATATTTCAAGGACTTGCCCTTCTTGAATAAAATATAACGAGAAACTTGGAGAAGGGCAAGACTTCAAAGGATCTAATATAGCATTTATATTATTTCATTTTTAGGACTTAAGTAATCTGAACTTTGGAGACTAATCCAAACAGATAAACGCAAATATCAACCATGTTAAAAAGCTTCAAGCACTTAAAGGTTTGTAAAAGAAATTAATTTCAGATTATTTGAAAAGCAATTCCTATTTGAATAACTTGAACATCAAAAGATGTATACTTGAGTTCAAAAATAGTCCATTTATTTTATTAGCAGCCGTGAATTATTAAAACATAATAAAAAAACAGGTCCAGTTGAATTCTATGATATAATATTAATACATTTATTTTTATTGCAATAAAATATTACGTCTCGATACATAGTTACAAATTTAATGATAGTAGACAGAATTTAACGTAATCACTGAGTTAGGGGTTTATAAAGTACTTTACCTTTTTTACATGACTGCCCAAAAAAAAGGAGTGTATTGCTTTTAGCATTCATGTTTGTATGTGAGTTTCTATCCACCATAACTTTTAAATGCCTGAACAGATTTAGACGTATGGGGTATCGTTAGAATTCTTACATCCCCCAGAGTAACATAGGTTTTTTTTTTGAAAGCGTTCAGTATAGCGACAGTGTGGCACCATTTACAAATTCGATAAAAATATATATTGTATTATAATAAAAAATAACTCGTTCTAGATTTTTTGTCAAGTATTTTCAAGATTCAAATCGACTTGAGGTTCAGGATAGAAAAAAATAAAATTATTATCTGCTACGTCTGCAGTGATAAAAATAACAAGGGCCCGAAAAGGCGGCTCAAAATGCTTGACAGAATTTCTTATCTTGAAAGTGTTTGTCTTTTGGCAAGAAACATTTTGTAGGTACTGCTAATGAGATCTCTTACCTGGTTTGCGTTATCCGTTATCTCTGTTAACGGCGTTGTTTCGGCGCTCAGCTTTAATGGTATTTTTTCCTCTAACGACGGTGAAACTTTATCTTCATCTTAATGATCACGCTCCGGAAGTACTTTGATATTAATTATTATTACTACTAGGCACAGGAATGTATGCTGAAGTATGAAATGATAAATTAGATACAAAAAAAATTAAGGCTCTTCCTTTCACGGACTATGGTCACGAGATGAATGGAACATGCATTTCGGCATACGAATAAAAGCGCAGGGTAGCGTACGTTTTTTTCCTCCAGATTTTGGTTAATATGATTTGGTAGTTTCATCATGTCATCCTAAAGGAAAAGAAGAAGAAAAGAAGTCCACTGCTGAACATAGGCCTCCCCCAAAGAGCGCCATGATGAAAGATCTTGTGCCACCTCCATCCACCGACTTCCTGCGATTTCTATGATGTCGTCGGTCCAATGTGTGGGGGGTCTCCCCACACTTCGCTTGCTTGTCCGTGGTCGCCATTCGAGAACCTTTATTCCCCAGCGGCTGTCGGTTCTGCGAACTATATGGCCTATGATTTGGTATTTTACTTTGGCTGAAATATTATTCCAGTTGGAAAAAAAGACAATTGAGTCATCAAAAACTACCAATTAAGTTTCGTGATATCTTTAAAATTTACCTATATATAAAGTTTCTTAAAACTAGAGCTAACGAAGGATAGCCACAGACCATAAAGACCCAAAATTGAGCGCCACTCTGTATCATCAAGGGTACTGTAGTATCCTTGATGATACCATGATATAACATGACGTTATTATTTCTATAACTCAATGATGGTATAACCTGTAACTTCCATCGCTTTCCATCAGGTGAGGTCGTGGTCAAACGATTAACTAGGCAGTAAAAAAAAAAAAAAAAACTACTAGCAATTTATCTTCCATCATTTGTTTATAGGTACTACTAGTTTTGCCCACGGCTTTCCCCGTGCGGTCATTTTTCTGGGATATAAAGATCCCGCGTTATTCCAGAACCAAAAGTACCAATATCATCTAACTTCGTTCAGACGTCAAATGGTTTTTAACGATTGCTCGACTTATTCTTATCGGATTGAAATACCATGTATACCAGTTTTTAAGTCAAACCTTAAGCTATCTAACAGGGAAAACTGCATTGCAACCGGTCTAGTACTTTTTACGAGATGCTCGGACAACCAAACAGACAAACAGAGGACACTTTAAAAAAAACACCCAATCGGTTTTTTTTTATTATCTTCATTGCACAGAATTTTTGTTACTTACTGCTTAATTGTAGTACTAGTACTAGTACTAAATTAAGATACCAGGTACCCCAGTTAAGTCAAAGCCTAAGCTATCCAGTGAAAACCGCAACGCAATCCATGCGGTAGTTTTTACGTGATGCGCAAATAAACATACAGACAAACAGATATGGCAGATGCGATTTAAAAAAATATTATATTCTTGTTCAGTAGCTTATTTTAAGTACCCTTGACCATTTTTTTAAATTATTTTTTTTGGTATAAACTTTTTCGTTCTTATAGATAAATATGTAAGGTACCCATCAACATAACAAGAGGATGTTTTCACTAGTTTTCATTCTTGTTCTTTTCGAACGTTACTTCATGTTCATGTGCCACGCTGTTTCCAACGACATGTATTACCTACAAGGCCGCGCGAAAGTTTTTTGTTTCTTTCTTTAATTATGCAGCGGATCTTTCACAGTAAAGAAGTCTCTTCGGAATCTTTTATTCATGCTGTCCGAGATAGAACCGACGCAAAATCAGTAAGTGTTTCCAGTGGATTGTTTTTAACCCGTCTTCATAAAAGGGTCAGTTTCTTATTCAATGCTTATCTCTAATCCTTTTTTTATGTATGTGTATCGTTTTCTTCGAGTTTTTTTTATTAGAAAGATTAGACCTGCGGGTTGGTGCCATACAAATTTCATGAAAATTGTTTTTTTTTTTTTAGTTTCCCTTTGAAGTTTTTTGTTCATATAATTTAAAATCACGTTGTGATGTATCTTAATTCGTTACTGTCTCTTCAAGATTTTCCTAGAAATCTTCGACTTACATTTCGAAGGCTTCGGCCAAAATAAAAAGTCTTTCAAAACGATATCCATTACGATAATAGACCCCGCAAAGTAGCCAACATTACAGTTGTGGGGTAGTTATTACCCCACAAAAAAAAAAAAAAAAACAAAAAAACGCCACGAATTAAACAGGACAATTGTCGCACGTCCTGTGTCAGTAAATATGAAGGGCGCTTAATTACACGTATAACTAATATACGAGTAGGTTTAGTTGTGTAGTAGGGGATTGTTTCCGACCTGAATATACACCCTTGGTCGGTTATTATGTCACTAGAAGTAGAAAGTCTCCTACTGGGGTGTTGCCGTTTTGTGCCAACCTAAAAAGTCTCAAACTTTGTTGAAATTGCATTAGTTTTACGTTATTTTTATTCCCAAAAGAGTAATCTCACATTAGTCTAGTTATCTTGTGCAATTCTTCTAAACTTATGCAAGTCTCAACCAGGCTCCAATATTTAAGGGTTTTTTCCATAAATATGCTAGGTCAACCACAAGTCTGATAAATTGTGAAACCTATCAGACTTGTGATAATTTGTGAATCTTTATCTCTCAGTGATCAATACAAAAACGTGATTAACAGAATTTCATTTGATACATTTTCTTATCAAAAATTACGTTATTTTCAGTATTTTTATCATTTTTCCACTCAACGGCTTAAGTTTTAGCTCTAAAATTTCTCACAGCAAGAAAATATAGTTTATTGTCAACTGTCAAGACAAAATTTACCTAACTAAATTATTAGCTTGCCAATAAAATAAATAACTTTTGAGAATTACGTCATTTAGTTCCGAGCTAAATTGTGTGTTCAAACAGCGCTCGCAATATTCAACCTTGTTACGCAGGCACTTCAGTGGTTGTTGCGGGTAGCGGGTGGCAGATGTAGAGGCGGAGCTGGCGTGAGAAAATGTATTAATGGAGCCCGGCCTTAATAAAGAAAACACTTTATTGATCAAGAAAGAAAAAAGACAAGGAATACAAAAGAAAATCTTCAATTTTAAATCATATAGTTTTTAGAAAATTCGACGGCCAGAAAGAAATAACACATTATAAAGCAGTTGTTTTGTTTGTCGTGTGAGGTAGTGCTGGCTTCTGATGTCAGAGTTTATCAAGCTGCCCGAGGGCCTCTGACATGGCTTAACGACTGCTATTAATCAATAACAGCCGGGACCGACAGCTTAACGTGCCCTCCGAAGCACGGAGCGAAGAAAAACCCCACATAACTCAGAAAAGTCATTGGTGCGGAGCCTAGGTTTTGAACCCGGTATCGTTGGATTCTAAATTGCACTATAGAACCGTTAGGCCACCATCGCTCTTATAAAGCAGTGATTAAAATAACATATTAAAAATAGTAATAAGAATATGTGACAAAGAAAAGCTGTACAGCAATGGTATATAAGTGAAACGATCGAACTAGAATATCAAACGTACATTATATTTTGAGGAAAACGATACCTAACCTAATAACCCTAATAATCACTCTACATTAATGCAAAACAAAAGTAGTCCCACATCATAACACTGGCAACGTAATATTCCATTACCCCGACATCATGCCAGACATCCCAGTGGGACGCGGGGTCGGGGGAAGCAATAACGGATATTGTGGCAACACTGGCAAGCACACACGGAATAAATATTTAATACCGTTAGAATGACAATAGCAACTGAGATGATGTTTTGACGGCGTGGAGGGTTAGCGGCTGCATGAAAAATAAATGATTGTTTTCTTTTCAAATGGGGTTTTCCCCGTGTGGAAGCGAGGCTTAGTCTATCGCATATTTATATATTTATAAAGGCTATCAAGAAAGGCTTTATTGATATCTATCGTTGCAGGTACGTTGATACTTATTGTAGTGTGTACATACGCTGTCTCGTGTGTTCCTGTGTTGGTCAGCAAACGTCACTGTCACGAGAGCTACGGGCGAGAGTGCGTGGTGAAGCTATTACTACAGTACATATATAGAACCTTACGGAACTATGTGTAACTATATACCCTTACGGAACTATACATATATGTACTGTGCTATTACCAAGGACGTGGGCATTGTTGAGCCAGTGAAGTGATAAAGGACATCAAAGCGGCTCCTATACTTATAATGATGACGTTGACGGTGATAATGACTGTTAGTGTTCAGAAACGCTTTGAGGGTCATTTGCGGGCTGCAGCGATTTATCCGTCATTACCTCTTTAAGTTTGTGAACTGTGAGATGCTGCCTGCATCCACTGCTAGACATATGCCTCTCCTAGTGCACGCCTCTGAGCCCAATCTTCGGCTCTTCTCATGTAATTGCTGATACTTTGCGTAGGTCGTATCATCGGGCCGAAGAGCGTCCTACACTACGTTTGCCTATACGCGGTCATCACTCATATACTCGCCTACCCCATCGGTTATCAGTTCATTGAATTATGTGACTGGTCCAATGCCACTTCAGTTTGCTGATTCTTTGAACTATGTCCGTGACTCGTTATCTGCCGGATCACGTCATTTCGGATGCAATCCTACAGAGAAACCCCAAGCGTAGCCCGCTGAGCGACTTCACGGTCACTACAGTTTGTGACCTTGGTGCTCGGGTTATTTTCCGCTACTAGGCCGATCATCGGCTTTTGCGTGATTTGTGACCATATATAATCACCCACAGTTTTATGTAAAAATTCCTGTGAAAGTCCAACATGTAACACAATTATTCCTTAAACTAACATGCTTTGTCGTTGTTGCAGGGCTGCTGTCATGGGACTCAGGAGAGCACCAGGTCGATCTGGAGAAGGAGCTCGCCACCCTCACGGCGCAGGCACCCGAGGGGGAGGAAGCTCGATATGGTAAGTCATATTTTACTTAACTTATGGTCACACAATACATGTCACCCTGACGGGACACAGATCTTTTATTAATGATAGCGTTACAATAATTTGCGTGGTTGGACTATTGAGTAATAATGGACATGCCGAAATTGAAAACATGCTGCGCCCTGCGGGTCCTCTCTCGTGGATGGTGATGATGATGAAAAGTATCCTATGTGTTTTCTAGGACCTAGTATCTACATACCAAATTTTATGTAAATCCATTAGCCGTTTCAGCGTAAACACTGCACATACATACATACATACATACACACACGAAACACACACACACACTAACACACACAAGTTTTCGCATTTATAATATTAGTAGGATTGAGGTGCAACTAGAGTTGCACTACACTGTTCTTATCACCCCGACATATTTTTTATAGTCGTTGTCTTATATTATTATCTTTTTTTTACGCAACTTCTCAAGAAGAAGAATTGAGAATTTTGTTCTTTCAATTCTCCAATGGTGTGCGAGGTTAGGACAAGTCCGTGGTTGTTCCGAATCATGTGTTTGGGTAAACCATTTGAGTATACATTACCCGTAGCGTAGAGATGAAAAGTGGCTATGTTAGTGCGACGGGCGCGCCGCGACTATGTCTCAATGTATATATTCATGGAAAGCGAAAAGTGACCGTTCGTAAAGGCGCTTAGGGAAATCATCTGTATTTCCCATAACAAGGTATTAAAGAGTTACGAAAGGCGTTTGAAAATTTCTACTTTTATACGTGAGTAGTAATGATAATCAAAACAAAATGTTTAAAACAACGTTAGTTTTCTTAATAGCTAGCCAAAAACTAATTAGTTATCTACTAGATTTACAGTCAGGCGTTTCAAAATTACCTCCTTAAATGCTGACTAAATATTTTAAAAAAAATGCCATTCCCACACTAAATTTATACACAGTGAAAACAGTCTTCAACTAGCTTAAAAGCTAAAAAACACGCCTGCCCTGCCAAAAATGAGCTTTTGCCAATAAATTATATACTTTTGGAATGTGCTTATCATTATGGTCTTGAATTTGATACCCATAATGTAAAATACGAAGTTTTTTTTTCGATTATGAAACTGGAGCCACAAGGTGGCTCCATTTTCATAATTGAATTGCCACATTGAATGTTTTTAACAAAAAAAAAATAATAACAATACCTTGATTCTAACGATACCCCTTACGTCCCAATCTGTTCAGGCATTTAAAAATTATGGTGGAATAAAGAAACTCAAACATACATGAATGCTAAAAACATAACACTCCTTTTTTAGGCAGTCGTGTAATATAAGAATAAGAATATTTTATATATCAAATATTAACCTTATATTACGGCACTTATTTATGTAAGTAGTTATTTTAGTTGCAAGTATCAAACACTGCATTAGTTAGATTATGTGTAAAATAACAAGCTATCACTAATGCATTTACAACAATGTTTATAGACGAGTATTTGTATATAACCAATAGACATTCTAGAAATAAGTTTAGCACAAGTGATAAGATTCTTAATGCCTTTGAAAATAAATAATAAACACCCAAAAATGTTGCATAGTCAGTAGCCAAGCTAATATTGGAAAATACGGAATCAATACGTAACTAATAATTGAATTCGTTACAATAACAACTTTTAAGAAGTTATTGAAATAACATTATTTAGAGAACTTGTAATGCAAGCTGACGACGTCAAAAGAATTCATAAATTATGGATTAAGAAACTTTGGAAGCAAATAACAGAGCTTTTAGCCAAGGCTTCGCGCTCGCTTTGCTAAATACGAACTTTAAAACTTGTTATTTTTGTATGTAATGAATTTCGACTTTATTATAGTTTGGTATAGGTTCTTATTCAAAAGACAAGTAGGTGACTTTGAGCAGGTTGAGAGAAGTTTGGTACATGAGTGTAAATGTAATTTTTGTTTTGTTTTAAATTGACACATCCCAAATCTGCGAGGATGTTAGACAGGGTCATGACAAACGGACGGACATTAAAACAAAACAATAAAGTATTTTTTCATTAGGTCAAGGCACCACACCGAACTAGAGGTTATGGACAACATAATGACTTGTTATTCTTCCATTGCGCGAAAGTAAACGTATAAACGTCACTATACAGGGGCTGATGAAATACGAGTACAACATATATATATAAAAAAAAAATATAGCGAGTCCTCTCAATATTTACCAAACATTTGCATTTAGACCAATGGACATTTTAGAAACAAGCTGTACATTGGATGGGAGAAATATCTTGATGCAATTTTTTGTATGAACCAATTAACAGTTTCACAAAACTTAAGAAGCATAAGTACAAAATAATAAATCTGAGACCAACCTCATTGGCCACAAGTTAAAAATCTTTGACGTGGCTGGAATCTACACTGTGCTACCAAGACCACATTTCATTTAGTTTCATTATAACGAGAAATTGAATTATATTAGTTCAATGAAACGTTTTTTACAAGCCAGTACTATTGGAAGGCCTAAATAACAGCTCTGGTTACGCATCACATAACAATGTCATACGCAGCTTAACGTCCCTCCGTTATTTGTTTTCGACGCGATTAGAGCAAGTTATTGTCGATATTTAGGTATTTCGTCGATAAAGAGGTATTTTTTCGTAATAACGAAGTTTTTATGATATTTTACGAGACCCTTTGTCCCGGGCTTGTTACGGGCTTGTTTGTTTTGCTTGTTTCGCCCTTGACGGTAATGTTTTAGCAGTTTGCGACGCAATTCCGAAAATATATCAAATTGTTGACCAATCGAGCTTTGTTTGTTAATGTCTGTAATCTGATTTTCCGTTGTTAGAATTGTTGTTGTTTCATTGTTTGGATTAATGTTGCCTAATATAACTTATTCGTGGTTAACATTAACTTAATCCCTCTGCTTTGGATCTCATAACATTTTCTAGGAAACAGTAGAGATAAGATCTAAATAATTATTAAGACTTCTTCTCTCGATACGTTATGGGAAGGGTATTGCAGATGAGGTTAGTTGGTTGGGAGGAGCAATATTTGTTGAAATGTCGTGGAGACAGATTTAGACATCTAGACTGCCAGACTAGACTTAGCTGACCAGAAAACGCCGGACTTGTTTTGAATTAGATGTTAGAATGATTCTGTACTTGCACTATATTTATAATACTAATGAATCACAGAGAAAACTGGGTAGTAATAATTATAATGTTATATAGTATATACCTACAAGGGTTTTAATAGATAGGCGTAGCTTCAGTTTTGCCGCCTTCTTGTTTTCACGGTAAATTAAACATGGGCACGTTTTCTTGAAAACCTTATATATATAAAAGTGTTTCAAAGTAACTTAGCAAACTGTCTAGAAACCTGATAACAATGGATCCATAGACAGCTTTAGACAGTCGTTCGAGCATGAATTTTGCTTTAATAAAGTAAGCCGAGGGAGCACTTTAGAAGGTCATCTCTATCCGACAGTGAGGCTTAAGTTCTGAGTTTTATGACCTGAGCTCTTGATGCTTTCCACATCAAGCTTCTTGACTTTTTCGAATAGATTTAATTCAAGACTGGATATACTCAGTTGTCCAATAAGTATCGGTCAGGTACCACCCCGCACGCACAACTCGTGCTACCTTTTCAATCACCCTGAATCTACATGGTTGCAGCTGCAGCAGCTCCTACATCGGACAAAATTATACGAACTATTGCAGAAAGAGTGCGTAGGAGCACATCACAACTGCAAAAAATGGAAATGAATAAATATCCTTTATCAGAACACTTGTTCGTGTCACGATCAAATCATTGAGAAGCTGCACAAACCAACATTCTCTCTTGAACTACCGTGTACTTGAACTGTTCGTGAAGCTTTTAAAAGGCAATGGGTAGGTACAAGTTGTCTGTTTGTAGAATCCAAGTGTTCGATATATATGCGAGCTATCTTTATAAGAAAACTTGAGCATAGATTATGGATATATTTATCTTCTATTACTTACTAGTTTTCCCGCCCGCGTCTTCGTCCGCGCGGACTACTGTTTATCGCGAAAAAATGCATCCTATTTTCTTCTAGGATATTAAAAACCAATGCAAAAGTAGGTATAGCACCAATGCTTTGAATTAAACAATATAAATGTCTATGACCAATTCTCTTGATGTTTTTTGACAGACTTGTTATTTCGTTTCCATGGCAACCACAGACCAATCTGTGATGACAACCGTTCCTTACAGTGAGTAATCAACATTTTCTAGTTTTCCCGTGAAAACATTCAATTTTCTGGGATAAAAAGTATCCTATGTTTTATTCCAGGGTTTTTGTTGTTTTTTTTCTATGTTTTATGTTTTATTTTTTGTTTAAGCTATCTAAATTTCATAAAAATCCGTCCAGCCGTTATCGCGTGAAAGCTCCCCAAACAAACAAACAAACAGACAACGTTTCACTTTTATATATTGGTATGGATATTAAAGCAGTAAGTAACAAAAAGTCTGTACAATAAATATAATGAAAACTTCTCGGGGACTTACAATAACATACAAGAAAATATAAAAAAAACGCGTCTCTCTGTCTGTTTGTTAGCGCATCACATAAAAACTACTGGACCGATTGCGATGTGGCTTACATTGTTGGATGGTTTAGGTTTTTACTTAAAATCTGGTGTACTTGATATTTAAATCCGATGAGTAGAAGTAGAGCAATCTAATCAATATAAAACTATTTGACGTCTGAACGAACTTTGAAGATGCTTTTGGCCTTGGAATAACACATTACTTTTAACCAAGAGAAATTACCACTCAGTCAAAGCTGCAGGTACAGCTATCTAGTATTATTATAATTTCGTGATTCGACTTAATAAACAACAAGAGGTATATTACAAAACTATATTTCCACACTTATCTATAAAGTAGGAATACAAACCCCACACGATGGGTTCTACGCGAAACCATCCATCGTGGTCGTCAGCTGTCGCAGGAGACCCGCTTGATGGATAGTGTCTCATCCATTCTATATCCATGTAACTCGACAGGTGTTGCAAGGATGGATTAGATCTATTACTCTTACCAGCATGGTTGATTACGGTCTAATATACTTTATCTGCCACTAACATGTCTCTGAGATAAGACAGTCTTAATAGATATAAGAAGTATATACTGAAAATTAAAAAGGAATCTTTAAACATGGTCTTTTCTCCGAAAATACTGTAAACGATAACAATTACATAATAACATAGATGAGTCTGACGGCTCACGAAATTTGAGATTCGAAACCTATGAATGTGTTAAGAGTAGACAATCTGTTACCGTAAATGTATTTCTGTTCACTAAATATTAGTGTGGATGCGATCTCTATATCTGCATAGAGCTAGTCAGCTTCATTAATACCTATACGAATACGGTATGCAGGTGGCAAGTGGGGGAAAACCACTATCGCCTTAATAGACGCCTAATGGCAGTTAAGTGCACTCTATCGCGTTATAGACACAAAAACAAAAATTGAATAACAATCAAGACAAAAGTTCAAAAATTAAACCCGACTACGGTCAGATAAAAAAATAGCCTATGACACTCTTGCGCTGAATAAAAATCGATTGATACCTCGCTTGTCCAAATCGGATCAATAGTGGCGACGCTATGGTGGAATATCCACATATATGCTTCGCCGTAGTCGGGTAAAACTAAAGAAACTCTGTACCTACTGAAAGTTAGAAACAAAGAGTAACCTACACAATAATATTATTCAGAGCACTGGAATTGAACATTAAGAAAATGCAAGACGATTCATATTTCCAAAGTGAAAGTCAAAAGTAATTTCCCAGAAAATGGGCTGAATATTATTTATGACATCAGCGATATCTTTTGAGATTATCTTTTCTCCTAAATGGGCCCTCCATTTAGATAATTTGAAGCCTTCAGTTTCAGTAAGGTATAATAGAGACACTTAGATATACGATATTTTATACTCGTATAATTACGAAGTTTCGTGGTGTTATTATCATATAACATTTCAAAGGAACAGGTTCTAGTTTTTTTGGTGTCTATTTTCGTTATAATTGCAGCTTTTGAATACTAATTCGGTTCAAACTTTCAGTTTTATTGATTAAAAATTGAATGTATCTGATTTAATATCCCACCCGATTTTTGTTCAGATTAGTTGGGAAATCAGATGGGATAGGAAAGAGCGTTATTTTTTCTTATAAACAGATTTCAATCACACTGATATTATACATCAGAGATATCTCATTGTCACTTGTTTATCTTTTATAATTTAAATATGTTTTATTATAATTTCTAAGATTTGAAAATATATATTAGAATTAACAAATGTGGAAAAAATGACATCCTTGTAGGGTTTCTTGGTGCTCTCTTCTCTAACGGGCGATTTCCGAAGCACCGGTAGATCCAGAAGGGTATTTCCTTTTCCAGTGCGAGATTTAACTCTGTCGGCAAATGAAAGAGAAATTTATTTTTCAAACTCAAAGCATAACTTTAGTTTACCAATTTTTTTTTGATTTGATATACTTATAATGTTTTAGGTATTTCACCTTGTTCCTACGATATTTTTGCCTATTTACAATAAAATACAATACAATAATACTTTATTGACACACAGTTAAAAACTAATAACAACAATTTAAATAACATAAACAAAAAGTACAATGGGCGGTCTTATCACTCATGGCGATCTCTTCCAGACAACCTTAGTATGAAAGAAGTTAATTGCAAAAAAGGGTCAGTAGTATAAAAAATAGTTATATATACTTTGACTTTGAGAAGTGTAGCCACTGTCGTTAACAAGCCAATCAGAGCTTTGAGTTTTGAAATGAATACTAACTTAGCGAGCGATAAACTTCGTATAAGCGATGCAGAACTCTATACATTATAACTGACAGTCCATACAAAACGTCAATAAATGCATAAAAACCGATTAGTACCATCTATATTTTATATTTAGAAGTGTGTGTGTGTGTGTGTGTATCAATGTGTGTCTCCCTCACGCTCAAACGACTAAACGGATTTAGATGAAATTTGGTACCAGGCTTTCTATCCTGGACTAACACATAGGCTACGTTTCATCATCATCATCTATCATCATAATCCACGCGGGTGAAACCGCGGCACGCAGCTAGCGTAAAATAATTGGGTCAAAAAGAAAAAGAACATACCAAGAGTATGTTAAGAGTATGTTATGTTGTATGTTGTGAGTAAGAGTGCCACTCTTACTAGCATTACCGTATCGCTCGCTACACTGAAACAATGCAACACACTGTAACAAGTACCCTAATTAAGCCATCGGCGGCGCACATAAAGCTCTTCCAGCGCGTCGGTCGGGTTATCAGTTTCTGGGTGAGAGAGCAAGCGCTGAATAAAGCTCGCGAGGACAGCGCGGGGAACGAAGCGCGGTGACACGGTTAGCTAAGGATCTTACTTCGACTGAGGTTGGATGTGAGACCCATAAAAAGCAGATGACACTGTATTCAACGGAATTTCCATCTTATTTTCATGTCGAATTTCTATCCCATTTTCTGCATAAATTAAACAAATTATAGTTAAATAAAATACGACTGCGAACAAAACTAAAAAGAGGCAAGTTTGGATTCTTGATTCAACAAGAAATGTTGAACATCATCATTATCATCATCAGCCCGTGCTCGTCCACTGCTGAACATAGGCCTCTCCCAATGAACGCCACAGAGCCCGATCTTCGGCTCCTCTCATCCAGTTTTTACCGGCCGCCTTTCACAGGTCGTCACTCCATCTGGCCGGTGGGCGTCCTATACTACGTTTGCCAAGACGCGGTCTCCACTCGAGGACACGTCTACTCCAGCGGTTGTCCGTCCTTCGAGAAATGTGACCAGCCCATTGCCACTTCAGCTTGCTAATCCTTTGAGCTATGTCGGTAACTTTGGTTCTATGGCGCATTACCTCGTTTCTGATTTTATCCTTCAGAGAAACCCCGAGCATAGCTCACTCCATAGATCGCTGAGCGACTTTAAATTTGTGGACAAGTCCCACTGTTAGTGTCCATGTCTCTGCTCCGTATGTCATAACTGGTAGGACGCACGCATTAAAGACTTTCGTCTTCAGGCACTGTGGAATGGACGACGAGAAGACCTGACCAAGTTTTCCGAATGCCGCCCAGCCCAACTGAATTTTTCTGTTGGCTTCCCTATCGAAGTTGTGTCTACCCAACTGCAAAGTTTGCCCGAGATAGACGTATTCATTAACAACTTTGAGGGGTTCACCATTGATGACTACAGGTTTCGGGGTAATAAGATCGTTAAACATGATCTTGGTCTTGCCTAAGTTCATCCCGAGACCGATTTGTCGAGAAGTATGAGCCAGGCCGTTCAGCATTCGCTCGAGTTCCTCCAGCGATTCCGTCATAAGAACTATATCATCGGCAAATCTTAAGTGTAAGATGTACTCGCCCTTAATATTTATGCCCTTCGCTTTTCAGTCCAGTGTCTTAAACATATCTTCCAAGGCGTTCGAGAATAGTTTCGCGGATATGACATCCCCCTGTCTCACTCCCCTGCGCAACTGGTCATGTTTAGACTGCTGGTTCTGTACTTGAACACTTATAGTCGCGGCGTCATACAGACATCTCAGCACTTCGATATACCACCAGTCCACTTGGCATCGCCGCAGTGACTCCAAAACAGCCCAGGTCTCTACGGAATCAAAGGCCTTTTCATAGTCCAAAAAAGCAAGACACAGGGGCTGATTATACTCTTCGGACTTTAGTATAATCTGCCTCACTGTGTGTATGTGGTCTATGGTAACAAATCCTCTAGGAAGCCCGGCCTGCTCCGGAGGCTGAAAACAGCCTAGCTTATAGACGTGGCTCAGGAGTGAGATGGGGCGGTAGTTTTTCAGGAGGGTTTTATCACCCTTTTTGTGAAGTAAAACTAAGAATAAGAATAAGAATAATTTATTATCAAAAATAATAGTAGGTACACATTACAAAACAGTGAATATTGAACAATAAAATTTTAAATTTTTGACAACATTTAGGTGGTTGTAGGTATGTACATTAGAATTTGCAGCGGGCCCCAAACTAGGCAAAGCCTGTATCTTGGGCGCCCTGAGATCAGTTACTAGAAAACATTAGCCACTGAACTGTACATGTTCAAACGAGTTACTGTGAACAGCTGTTCATAATAGTAATTAATATATACCAAAAAACATTAAATTCTCATCTCTACAACAATAAGAAAAACAATAATATTTAATAAGTATAAAATATGAAATGAGATTATATTGCATGCATTATTGAAATTAAATTCAGCGCATCAAAATTAACATAAATTAAATATAATTCAACTCATAATCACTATATATTGATCGAAGAAGTGACATAGTTGATGTACTTTAGATAGTGATACAAACAAAAAAAAACTACTATACTCCTGTTCCACGCCTTTGGAATTCTCCCAGTATTCAGAGCAGAGTTAAACAACTTCTGATGCTCCTGAAGTACAGGTTTACCTCCTGCCTTCACTTTTGTTGAATACTCATATAATTGTAATAGCCAGTTCTAAGTTTCACCGTAACATGGCGACTGCATGAAAGCTTATTTTTAGCCGACTGAGGAGGTTTATGTGTTTGGGTATTTATGTTTGTATGTTTGTTAGTTAAGCGCATCCTAAAGCCTAAACTGCTAGATGGATTATGATAAATGTGGTATCATTGGATTTGTCTTAATCACGAGAGTGCTATAGCATATTATGAAGTGTCAAGAAAACTAATATGGTGGCTCACAGATACCATATTGTATTTACGACGTAACAAAAAATGACTAAAAGCCATCGAGGAGGTATCAAAATGAAAGGTTTTAAAAGACCATTAAAAAAATATATAATTCTTTAACCTAATCAGTAGCAATTGTCTATCAAGCTTCTTACAAAATTTTATATGTTATATTATTCATGTTATGTAAGTAGTATAGTCTAATGTTGCAATTGTAACTGTTAAAGTAAAGTAAAATATGTAAGTAAATAAGAAACAATAAAATATATTTACTATTTATTACTTTTGCGGGCGGTCAGCTCGCATCGCATTGCGTCCGTCCACAATCGCGGCTGAAAAGCAAAAACTCGACATAGCACGTCATCATGTCAGCCTTTAGCAGTCCACTGCTGAACATAGGCCTCCCCCAAAGAGCGCCTCGACAAACGGTCTTGTGCCGCCTCCATCCACCAACTCCCTGCGATGGCTACAATGTCGTCCGTCCAACGTGTGGCACAGCTAGTCCACAATAAAGTGACTAGAACGCCACAACAATGCTACTACAGTACTTGCAAATATTTTTTCTAATTTTTTGCTCCATCAATTCATCCAAAAATAGTTTAAAAGGCTTTATTCAACCTGATCTTCGCATATAAAAGAAAGTAGGTACCAACGCATTATTCAGGAGATTTACGGAAGTTATAAAATTGAGTGAACTTTCCTCAAAAATGACCCATTCGCGACACTGTATCCTAACAAAAGTCGTTTGAGAATATTGTCCCAGAACCTGAATTCCATTGCTTTCACAAAAAACATTTCAACTCGACTCATAAAAAGCAAACAGTCTTTGTTAAGTAAGTCCGCCGCACACATGGCCACTCTTTTGAGCCACATTTCTGCCACTATACTCGTAGTGGCCGCTACAAACTGCAGTCGAAATCTATGAGCTTCACTCATACTCCGCGTTTGTGTCGCCGAGTAAGCCTCAAGCTAATATAGGGGTCCACGTTAATTACTTATTGATACCGGTTGCATCTATTCGTCTGTTCGAACACAATCGAACATAATGACTGATCATTTTTTTATCATGTTTTTTTAATAATCCGTGCCATTTTTTGTAGAAAATGTTTGAAGTCATTTCGATTAATCACGAATCAATTGCTCGAAAATATCGTAACGCCACGCGTTATGTATCTGAATGGTCATACCGAATAAGAGCCCAGAGCTGGACAAAGCGATCACTAGTGAAAGCGTTGAGCTGCTGGCAGCCATTGTTGGTGTCCGCGTGGTGGCTTGGCCTGGCCACTAGTGGCGACCACTTGTCGCAGCCGCTAACAGATGTGTGAGAAACCTTATTTCTTTAACGCTTCCAAGGACTATAAAAAACATTCTTATGAAATAACGCCCAAAAAATACTCAAACATTTTCACAAAAGTATTACGCTCGTTGGATATTTCATTTTGAGTAATTAGAGACCCATTTTAATAATTGAATTAGGTCTTGCGAACATTCAATTTTACCTTTGCATGATATCATTTATTTTGTTGTGACGTTGATAGAAAATATTTTGAGGGGATGGATTAAATATAATCGAATCAATTTATATTTTCCGGAAGCAATTTCCATATTTGAGAGGTCTAATTTATTTGGGTAGAAACGGATTAACCTTTGGACCAGGTAGTATAAGTGAAGATAACATTAATTTATTTAATCAGTAACAGGAATATATCCAACTTGAGATATTTTGGACTTCATCACATTTGAAAAACATTGTGTTCTATTAAATAAAATTCTATTTAAAAAGAAATAGAAATCTAGTGAAAATCACATTATAATAAGTACTAGCTTTTGCCCGCGACTTCGTCCGCGCGGACTACAGTTTATTACGAAAAGAAGCATCCTAGGTAATGCAAAAGTAGGTATAGCACCAATGCTTTTGTTTTTTTTTTTTTACATACTTGTTATTTCGTTTCCATGGCAACCCTTTCTTACAGCGAGTAATCAACATTTTTTTCAGTTTTTCCAACTTTCCCATGGAAACTTACAGTTTTCCGGGATAAAAAGTATCCTTTGTTTTATTCCAGGGTATAAGCTATCTCCATTCCAAATTTCATTAAAATCCGTCCAGCCGTTAATGCGTGAAAGCTGGCCAAACAAACAAACAAACAAACAGACAACTGTTACTTGTATATAATGATATGGATGTAAAATCAATAATGATATATTTGGTTCATTACGCTGCGCAGTTACTGTACTAAATGACGTGGCTCAGTTACACTCGGGTTTCATTATGAACACAGTTTTATTGACACTACTACCACATAAAGGCCAATTGCGACCGAATGGTGGATTAATTACGCTGTTCCAGTCACTTGGTCCAGTAATTGAAGTTGAAAAAGGTACAAGATGCAAGATACTGTACTACTTTTAAAAGTTATATTAGAATGAGAAGAGGCTTAACTGAAAAATAAATTTTGATAGCTAAGTAATTATCCCAGTAATTATACATTTGCCTCCACTTTATCCATTGCTAAGGGTTTAATACAAGCATAGCTTGATAGACAGATAAACTCATCATTTAAGCTTTTGAACTCAAATTAATATAATATTCATGTTCAATAGCTAACGGATTTCAAATTCACCAATGTAAATAAAAATAATGAATAGTACTAAAAAAAAACACTTTCCAGTATCAGTCTAGTAGCTTGATCAATGTAAACTTGGCATTATATGCCGCTGGCTCCGAGCTGGGAGTACCTACACTTATCTACTGAATCGGTAGACATTGCTGAGGGCCATCCACTGAAGCGATCGGGATTGGATAGTATTTCATTATCGGCAATTCCACGTTCGTTTAATTATATATTCGTTTTGCCGATTTTGTTATAAAAGGGAATAGGGACAATCGTTGCTTTTTTTAAATCTTTTATTTAATTTCACTTGTATTTTATAAATAAATATATTCGGGAAAATTCCACACCAATTACCTAGCCGCAACTAGGATACCCTGTACTATGGGTACTAGATAACGGATAAACATACATTGATACGAATATTATATTATATACATCCATGACTCGGAAACAAACATTTCTGATCATCACACAAATGATTGCACCTTGCAGGATTTAACTACTAGCTTTCCCGACCGCGAATTCGTCCGCGCGGACTACTGTTTATCGCGAAAAAAAGCATCCTATCTTCTTCTAGAATATTAAAAACCAATGCAAAAGTAGGTATAGCACCAATGCTCTTGAAGTTTTTTGACAAACTTTTTATTTCGTTTCCATCGCAACCGTTCCTTACAGCGAGTAATCAACATTTTCCAGATTTCCCGTGGAAACTTACAATTTTCCAAGATAAAAAGTATCCTATGTTTATTCTAGGGTGTAAGCTATATCCATTACCATCAAAAACCCTCTAGCCCTTATCGTGTGAAAGCTCCCCAAAAACAAACAAACAGACAACGTTTCACTTTTATATATTGGTATGGATGTATGTATGTATGTATGCCTGGAATTTTGCAATCAATATTTCACCCACTTCCCGATTAGCTATCCGGCTGAAACTTTCAGGGTAGCTCACAACTCGGAGACAAAGCATTTAATAATTTTTTTAAACTTTAATTTCGCGAGTTTATAAGTTTGTTTCGCTCATCACTTTCAATTAATACCCATATCATAGTATGGAATCACACTAAGGAAATTATAAATAGCCATTTTGTCTCGTCCGCAATATTGGATTTAGAATGACGTCACTTTACTTATTGTGTTTCGCTCATCAAGACATTTCATTTCATACCCATATCATAGGAGTTACTATGGAAATTATAAATCACTATTTTGTAACGTCCACCATATTGGATTAAAAATGGCGGTATTTAAGTAGGTAATCGTGCATTGCTACGAGAACCAAACGCGTGTGCCAAATTTCAGCTTCAGTGGATGTGGGTGAAATATTGATTGCAATTCCAGGACATACATACGAGTACATACATACATATACAAGTGAAGTTAAATAAAAGCTTTCAAAAATTCCCTGTACTGGAGAGATTAAATTTCAGGAATAATAAATGTATGCAATGCAAGTGACTCGCCCTGGCTTCACACAGGTAGCGCTCACACCGCGGTATTTTTCCTACTTCTAGTATTTTTATACCCGTCGTAAAATCTAAAAAAAAAACGTAATTCAAATTCTTTGGCACCAACGATCTTGGCGTTTTTTGACCATAGACAACTGCATTATTACTCACGTACTTGACAGATAGATAGATAGATAGATAGATTAACTCTTTATTGAACACCACAAGTACAACGAGAAATGATATCTAAATATACAGTATAACAATAAGTGTCGGTCTTATCGATCAGAGTTATCTCTTCCAGGTAACCGTGCACGGAATAAATATTACTATTATTATTCTAATAATAATAATTCTATATATTATTAATTAAAACTAGGAACTTATACTAGTTTTACAATTATTGCTGCTTTGATATTTGAGCTTTCTAGTTCCCACACTAGGATACCCTGTGTTGTGGGAACTAGTCTCTTCCATGTGCACATAACCGATAAAAAGAGAAAAACAACAAAAAAATATAAGATATTTTTTTCCTATTCGGAGGTAGGTATACAAAAAATATTTAAATATACGATGCAGTTATTACTTAGTACAGTGCCTGTAGTGTGCGTGTGTACAGTGCCTGTAGATGAGGTGTAAGTGTATCTGCATGAGCTTTGGAAATAATGTGGTGTGTGTAGGAACAGATAAGGTACGAATTAGGCTAGTGGCACACATGTTGATGATAACTTTTTTTTTATCTTGAAATGTTTTATAGTATCGTTTTAGTGGTTAGTATAGTATTTTCCTTTTTATAGTATTTAACATTTTATCACTTGTTTCACGAATAAGGGACGGACAGACTTGCTATTAGTTAGCTTCCATGGCAACATGTCATTCCGTTCCTTACAGCGAGTAATTGTAATTTTCGTAGGGATCTCAATTTTTATGACAAATAAAATACTGCCCATATTACTCGCTGGTAAAAGAAAATAGGTGAAAGAATTTGTAAATTCGATTCAGTATTTTTGAATTTATCAATTAAAAACATAAAAAAATATAAAAATGAAATCTTTCCTCTTTGTTATATTGGTGTAGAAACGTTACGTATCTCAGATCATGGCACATGCAATGGTGATGAAATACCATAAACCCGAAACAAATAATTTCCATTGTTAATATCCCGTTTCTATTGCTTATTTGAACATAAACTATTTCACTAACCTAGTTTGTGTTAATAACTACGTATATATATCATTATTTATATTCTAGATTAAAAGTTATTATTATTTAGGTTCCTTTAATATCTGATGACATAAATACAGTTATCTAGTATAGGAATAATTTATTACCAAGGAAAATTATAACCCAATTAAAATAAAAACTAACACCTGAACAATGACCCGAGCCTGCTGAACAAAAACTCCAACACTCACAGGCTATTTTTCACCACCAACAAAGAAACAAACACCCGAACAATAGGCCAGCTTTGTTATAATACCGACTTTGTTGTGGCCGAAACAATGGAAGCCCTAATGCTCTCGGCATAAGCTGTTCGCACTAAACAAAGGGATTGGGAATATCTTGTGCAGACGGTTTGCGAAGCACATACTTACTGGATGGAAACTCAACAATGTTATGCGAGTACTGTAGTGAAATGATTATAATCTCAGATTATCACTATGAAAAGGAACCAGTCGATGTAGCTTCAAAGATTGGACGCCGAAATTAATACAATAGCAGGGAGAATATGAACAATATAATAAAAATAAGTAAAATTAAAAACATTTCAAAAATCTTTTACGCAGTACCCATGTCATGGTGAAACTTAGAACGGGCTATCACATTTAAATGCGTATAGGTACAACATTTTGTGTCTGTGCTGTTAACCGTTAAGGAGTTCCCTAGTCAGGACCCAACCCTGAGTGCAGCAACCACGTACAACTTAAAAACGGGTATCATTATAAAATGCGTACACAAAATTTTGTGTCTAAGCTGTTGACCGTTGAAGAGTTCCTTTATCTGGAGACCATGTCATGGTAAAACTTAAAACCAGCTATCATAATAAAATGCATACACAAAATTTCGTGTCTGTGCTGTTGACCGATGAAGAGTTCCTTTATCTGAAGCTAATCCTAGATGTCGATTCTGGTCATGCTTACCATGAAAATGCATCGTCATCGAAACTGAACCATTATGTAAAAAATCAACTCCGTAGGATAAGAGGAAGTGGTTCTAATTCAACTTGCGAGATTTGACATAAAAATACATAGGTACATACATACATTTCAAGTTAAAATAATACATCATCAAAGTAATAGGAAAACACGGCTGCCCAGTCAAAAAAACCACGACTGCCCAGTCAAAAAAAACACGACTGCCCAGTCAAAAAAAACCATAAATTTTTATAGCTTATGTCACTCGAGATGATGTAAGGTTTCTAACAATACCTCATACATACAAATCTGTTCAGGTTTTTATAAGTTATGGTGGAACAAAGAAACTCACATACATACAAACATACATGCATACATGAATCCTGATAACATTTCACTCCTGTTTTGGGCAGTCGTGCAAAAAAATATTTTGTTTGTAGTTACGTAACATTTCCAACTAAAGGTTGTTTTGAAAATAATATTTAATATAGTAATCTAATAAAACTTTGTATTTTATTTGGTGTACCAGTATTAATACATTTTTTAAACAATAAATATACACAGTACAATAAAAAAAACACCTTCCAGGATGTACAGGCAAGTCTTGTATTTGCCTGTACAAGATCAATACGGGATGCGTAACCAATACCTAATGACAAACAAATCTAAACGGCAAAAATCTAAACGAAAAATCCAATAAAATCAAAATATTTTGTTTGCCTTATCTTTTAGTATTGTCACAGTACATATATGTCACAGTATTGTTTACAAAATACATCATTACCACAATACGGCCGGCGAAAATCTATACGAAAAATCCAATAACATCAAAATATTTTGTTTGTCGTTCATCACCGCTATGCATATAGGCACAGCCTTTGAATCTCGTTACACAAATTATGATTGTGTTTTTATACCTTTTATGCCTTTTTCCGCGAATCATTTAGCGAGCTCTGAACATGGCAAATGGACATGTGAAAGGCCTTTCAATATTTCAGGCAGGGTTTCAGCGCGACCTATATTGCCTACAGCTTTTCATTTAATTATTCAATTATCTTGTATCAATGAATGGGTCGATATTTTCGGGGAAACAGTTATGATTTATAGCAGTTACCACCTGCTGAGTTAAACCATAAACTTTATAATTTTTACTACGAACCGGTACATTATATTGTATGTCATCATCGTCATTATCAGCCTATACTTGTCCACAGCTGGATGTAGGCCTCTCCATGAAGCCTACGCCACTGAGCTCGGTCTTCAGCTGTTCTCATCTATTTTGTGCCAGACACTTTTCGCAGGTCGTCACTCCACCTGGCCACAAGACGTCCTACGCTACAATTGCCTAGACATGGTCTCCACTCGAGAACTCGTCTACCCAAACGATTATCGGTTCTTCGGGAAATGTAACCAGCCCACTGCCACTTTAGTTTTGCATATCCTTATAGCTATGCAAAACTAAAGTGTTACTTTGGTTCTCTGTCGGATATATTCATTACTAATCTTGTCCTTCAGAGAAACTCCAAGCATAGCTCTCTCCAATAGCTCGTTGAGCGACATTAAATTTGTGGACTAGTTTGACCATGAGTGTCCACGTTTCAGCTCCATATGTTATTTATTCTGTGTCCATAGGTCATTACTGGTAGGACGCAGTGATTGAAGACTTTTGTCTTTATAGGTATTGTGGTACGGACGACGAGAATCCAGCTGAATTCTTCTGTTGGCTTCCTTCTTTAAGTTGTTATTACCCAATTCCAATATTTGCCCAAGGTGAATATTGTTGGACAACTTCAAGAAGTACAGCATTAACTGCAATCGGTACCAGGTAAATAAGATAGTAGAAAACTGATTTTAGTCTTAACTATGTTCATTCCGAGGCCGATGCGTCAACGAGCATAATTTAAGTTGGTCAGCATACTTTGCAACTCTTGCAGCGACGTTATTAGGACGATATTGTGTATATCATGAATATTAATAATATTTTATTATTATTTATTAGTAAGATTTATATATGTATTATTAATTATTATTAATAATTATACATTTATGATTATTAATACTTATGTAACGTTGGCATTGCTTACGGGTCAAATATACCTAAATCACGATCTGACAGGTAAATAATTTTATTTTATTTGAATGCTTACTGCGTTCCGTTGCTACACAAAACCGATCGCGTGATCCACGTGAAACCCCCAGTTGCTTACCGCGCGCGCACGCGCATGTATGCGCTCAGTACTGTGCAGTCTTAGATATAGCGCCACCCGATGATATACTGGTTATACTTATCCAACCAATATATAAAAGTGAAACGTTGTCTGTTTGTTTGTTTGTTTGGGGAGCTTTCACGCGATAACGGCTGGACGAATTTTGATGAAACTTGGAATGGAGATAGCTTATACCCCGGAATAAAACATAAGATACTTTTATCCCGGAAAATTGTAAGTTTCCATGGGAAAACTGGAAAATGTTGATTACTTGCTGTAAGGAACGGTTGCCATGGAAACGAAATAACAAGTCTGTCAAAACACATCAAGAGTATTGGTGATATACCTACTTTTGCATTGGTTTTTAATATCCTAGAAAAATATAGGAACCTTTTTTTCGCGATAAACAGTAGCCCGCGCGGACGAAGTCGCGGGCGAGAAAGCTAGTTTGTCATAACAGTGGTATTTTCCTAGGCGGACTCACGCTGAAGAGTCATGCACTTGCAATGATCATATAAGCGCTAAAGAATTTCAACACACGATATCCTACTCTTGAATCCTTTAGATCGTTTTTTTACGGCAATACAACGCAACTCATGTGAGATAACGATGTCTCAACAGACCTCTTAGCTGCTGTTCATCCAAGTGTACATTTGAAATACGTCCTTGGCACCAATTGCCACAAATTGTTACAGTACCGAACAGTAAATATAGAAGGAATAGATACCGCAACTTCGTAAAACCTAATGAAAACGACCGTGTCACATCCCTCTTTTTGTCCCATTTGAGTGACGAGACGAGCAGCGACCGTCAAACGAAAGATAAGCGCCACGCCTGCCCATGATTGCAGTGCCACCCAGAAGTTAATTTGCAAAACCTTGCACGTCACTGCACTGTGCTTGTCATCCCGCGACATCATACAAGTTTACTCACTACTGCTTAGCGGTTGATTATTTGGCAAATGTGTGGTAAACAACCGAATAAACAATTGTCTACCACTCCCCAAATAATCATATAAAATACTGTTTTCTATTGCCTGAATTCCCTTAGCGGGTTCTCACGCACTCCCGAGATGAAAACGGGTGGTCCTCTTATTAATAACTCACAAGGCCATAAAATATTTTGAATGTATTCGATTTACGTCACGAGAGTAATGAGTACATAGATAAATGGGAACCATTGGCTAAGTAAAACGATTTTTTACAGTTTAATGAAGGAAAATTAGGCATTTCTGAGAAATATAGGCATTTCTGCGAAACAATTAGGTGCAAGGCTCCTCTTTTTCCAGTTCTATGCCCTTATTACGGTAGACATTATTACGATTGAGTCGTGGTATCTACTTATTCTTTTGTGACTGCTACGGTATCGGATTGCCCCACAAAGCCGATCCCTATTGAGACAGAAATCAGCGGAATGGCTTCAAATAACGCCATCAATGGGGTGTACAATGGAAAATGGGGTGATACCCGCCTTTTCTGATTCAAGGCTTAACTGGGACGGAGTCTACGATAATGGTACAAATATGGTGAATTGAATCGATCATCAGGACAAATATAGCAAACTTGATGCTAGCATGTACCTTCATGCTAACAGTATACAAAATAACTTGTTTTGAAGGCTTATAGCTACTTTCACAACATAAATAAGGTGTCCTGGTGTCTTTTATTGTTGGGACAAAACTAAATACTTACCACAAAAAGTAAGCTGAAAGCTTTTCAAATTTGAAGGGTGTATGTAAAATATGAAACTTTGTGTTAACGATATAATAATTCAAACAATGATGAGGATCGACATAATTTAAATGGAGTTAGGGTTTCCAATTTAACTTTTAAGTAGAATGTCGTAGGTATTTAATTTTGAAATGGGTTATGATTTTAATTGTCGAGAAATAAGGGATGTTCCCTTATTAAAAGTTTTAATTCAAGGTAAATTTTATGTGTATGGAAGTTTTCAGTTTCATATTAAATGTATGTTCGCGTGACCTTTATTATCTTGGGGATTATAATGTTAATTGTATGTGTGAGTACATTAATATTTTTTACCTATATATGCCTTGAGGTATTATTGTAATTTGTCAATTTGTCAATGGTTGAGATTTTGTAGACTGGAGAATGCGGCGAACCCTCGGTGAAGCCGTCCGGCTCGTACTTGGCCGGTTTTTATTATTTCACTTGCACTATAACTCATTATCACACCAAGTTTGGCGCTTTATCGCCTTGACGGCAATACATGTCATCATGACGATAGATCAAACACACAAAACAAAGAAAAAATACGTTTCTTGTAAGGTACCTAACTTTAATTTTTACTTCTCGTTGTTTATGATATCCGCCATATACCTAACACAATTTTATTCTATGAAAATTTCAACCAGTTATCTATTACGGTTCAAAAGATACAGCCCTTGAAAGGTAGAACAGACAGACAGACGGACGGCGAAGACTTAGACATAGGGAGCCGTTTGAACCCTTTGGGTACGGAACCCTAATACATACCAATTCCACAAAGTAGGTATTTACTTTGCTCCTCGTATAATCATTTGCGAAGTACACCACTCCATTATCTTCTTTGACCCCTAAAACAATACTCTTTGCCATTGGGCAAGGAGGGGGTGGAACAATCCACCCCGCAAGGTCAGGGTCTCAGAATGCTTTCGTCTTATCTCTCCCCTTAACCTAATTTATCAACGTCTGTTATTTTTTTTTGTAAGACGTCTGCTCTACTTATTTATTATTACCATTTCCCATAGGGTTGAGGAAAGCCTTTCCCTTAGGGTAAAGGAAAAGTAACTTTTTTACAGCCCTATGTTCTGTGCCTATGTGCCTATATTCTCTATATTAATCCTAAAAGGTGAAATAACCTTTACTTTTAAGGTATTATTTTTGTGACGCGTATTCCTGAAGAAACGGTGTGACAAATTGTATAGACTTAGTTTTCATTTTAATATTTGTTCTATTAATCAATAACAGCCAGGACTGACAGCTTAACATGCCCTTAAGCTGTCACGTGGCACGTTAATTTTAATAATATTTTTGATATATTTAAATTATTACATTATTCCTTTTCAGATCACATTTTTTTTATTCTATACCAATAGTTATCCTATATCGCTGTTTACAAATTTGAGCAGGAAATTTTCTTTTCTTGTTTTTCCCACTATTTATTTCACGGAAACTGCTGGCTGAACCATGAGTATGCCAGAAGGCTTTGTTTACTTGCGTCGCTGAAAGGGTTGGTGTGAGGACAACCTTGTGCAAACGTCACTGGCTTGTATGTGGATCCGCAGCGCGGCCGACACGGGGCCGCGTTGCTCGAAGGTGGATCCATTCTTCTCTGTGCCATTGTTTATCGTAGCTAATGCTACGTAGGTGCTCCAAACGTAGCACTGTAGCCACTGGCTGCGTTATAAATGTGTTTCGAAGAAAACACAGTGAAATTTATCTGATATCAACAGACCAAAACTCTAGATTTTGTTATCATGATGGTCATTGAATGAGGCTTAAAGGCTTTCAGGAAAGGCCGCCACTTACATTCAATAAATAGATAGAGGACTTCAATACAAAAAAACAAGACTTTGAGTTCAATAACTAAAACTCAGGTAAAAAATTGCCTATGACATTCTTGCGAAGACGAATCGATTGATACCTCACTTGTCAAAATCGGACCAAGTTTTTAGTTTGGACACATAAACCTTCGTTTGCTTTGCAGTAGTCAGGTAAAAAAAGTCTATGAAATTCTGAAGACCTGAAGCCTGAAGGTGCATCGATTGATACCTTGCTTTAACTTTACCTTGCTTGCTCAGTCGGGTAAAAAGCTAGAATATTGGTTCCTAAAGTGTTGCGTTTCTGAGATATTGAACCTCAAGGATACGAGTATGTTGGGTATTACAAGAGATATACATATTTGAACTCCAATATCACAGAATTGCGACACTTTGGTAGTGTAATTTGTTTTGTTTGCCTTGAAGTCCTTTATCGAATTTATTAATATTTGATCAGTGGCCACTATTTTATTGCTACTTGTATTACTTTGTCAGGCTCCATATAAAACTGTTAGGACCCCTTTATAATTATATTTCCAAAAGAAGGTTGGATTTAGGACGGGTTTAGAACCCATACCTCTGCGCGCTCTGATGTTGAACCAAGCTTCAGTAGCCACTACGTAATTATCCAAAATTTTAAGATGTGTTGGCCAAGGTTCTAATTTACATACTCCCATTTTTTTCTAGGTGGCTTTCAATATAAACCCGCCACCAGACAGATTTTCTTAAAGTGTGTTACACGGAAAGTATACAAAAAATAGTCATAGGCTATTTTAATCACGAAAAATACTATAGGAAATAGAAAATGTCAGGCGTAGAAGCAGAAACATCTAGTTAAATATATTTTGTATGGATCAATTCTACACGAAATTAGTCTCATTATTAGATACTACACGATCGTCCATTGCACGTTTATCTATCTATCTATCTATCTATCTATCTATCTATCGTTGCGTATTACTAACTATTTTATTTCTTCTTGTTTTAGGCGAGAGACTTATCCAGTTCGCATCAGAGAACCTGGTTACAGAGATCCTGATCCACCCTCAGATGAACACGCTGATGCAGTGCATGCGCAACCTGCTCAGCAGCTTTACAAGACACAGGCACCTCGTGCACGTGGGGTACACTTTCGCCGGCAACGGCTCTTGGATTATGCAAGTAAGTTGAATACGCTAGTAGAGTGCGTGGATAACTTGCTCGACTCCTTTGCAAAAAATAAGAACCGTGTGCGCGCGGGGTCCACATTCACTGGCAACGGTTCTTGAATTACACAAGTGAGAAATAGATCATCATTTACGCTGAAATAGTGCATGAGCAACGACCTCTGCTAATAATTTGAATTCTAAACATGGCAAAGGTAGGTAGGTACATCATAACACCTTCGTCAGTAAATAGGTACTCTTGGAATTAATGCAAGTGAGTGTTAACACATAATTATTCACCATTAAATGAACTCGCTGATCGAGTGTATCGGCAAAATTTTGTAGCTCCTTCACATGACTATGTACAACGATGACACAAATTCGGTTTAAAGATTATACGCCTGATTACAGTCACAAGAACTAAATTGCTTCTCATAAATAATGTATCGCAGTTAAACAGACATTTACTTCGCACAACCTTTGACCTTTAACAAAATGGAACACATTTCAATACGATTCCAATTTCTGCGTTCGTTAGACAGAACGTAATGTATTTACCGCATCGCCAGCAAACGATTAAATATTCACTTGGATACGAAATGGTGTGCGTTTTGGCGCGAAAGCAACAACCAAAATGGCGTCGCGTATTGGGCTTAATTTCAAGGGAATTAGACGGTACCGAATTCAGTTACTCTAATAGGGTTTCGGTGTTCGTGTAATTATTTACTTGTCGTTGAGAGCCATTTTGTTTTGTCTCTGGAATTGCTTTTAGATTCTTGTTAGACGAGGTGCGATATTAACTGCTTGAGGGAGTTGGGCAATGGATCTTATTTTTAGGTTGTGCTTTTTTGCAGTTAGTTTTGTAACGAATAAATGAATTCATTTTGAGCCGTGAGTAATTCTAATTATTCTTTTAAATTCTGAGCTTTGGGGGATTGCAATATAGACTTACAAACGACCTAAAAAACACATGAAAAAGTTTTTCGCGGGCTTGTACCTTCTGACAACCTACAAGTCATTTCTTGGTAACAGGTAGCCCAGATGTTCTAGCTCACTACCGGTTGGCAGCGTATCCAATGTTGCCGGCATAGCACTCTGAATTGCAATGCTAATTTGACGAGTCAATAGGTAGGTAAAAATAAATAATAAAATAATTCGTAATTCTTTAATAATTTGCTACCAGGCCATCAAACAGTATAGTCATAGTAGCCGATAAAACTCAAAAACATGAAGCGTGTTACTGCCTGCCGTCTCTACCCAAGACAAAATACAATTTTATCCTTTTTTACATCGTGGCGGATAAAATCTTACGCCAGTTATTCCCAGAAAGGTCTGCAATTTCCTACAAACGGGTTAAATAACAAAGCATTTGTGACAGATATTCCTATAGACGAGTTCTGTTTTTGGACTGGTTTTTATCTTTGCAGGCCATCATTCTAGTATTACATGCCGTGGGCGGTGGAAACAAACATAATAAAAGTCAAACCTTTCATTTGTGATAAGCAAATATAACAAAACTTTTTTATAGATAGATAGATTGATACATAGATAGATTGATAGATAGATAGATAACTCTTTATTGCACAAGAGATGAACTGATGATACAATAATCAAGACTATAACTGATTGACGAGTTATTCAGGGCACCGACTCTCGCGCCCATACACATTACTTATATCAAAATCGACAATGTCATAATAACAAAGTAAACACATGTAAAAGTACTGTATTGTTGCCTATTTACAATGAAACAATTTGAGTTAGAGTTTAAACAAATTCTTATTACCAGCGAGTTTTCTAAAGAATAAATAATTGCCCATTTCAATGTAAAGGTCTGATAAGCTCTGAAAGCTTAGATATTAGCACTACCCTCATCTCGCGGATGCTGTGGAAACCAGCTAAGAGAATTCAGTAAGAATCTACATCAGCAGGCAGCGTTCACCAAGACGTCAACCAAGCGTCTTCTGGGAGGAGTTCCGTTGTGGACGACCTCCGACTGATGACATTGATGTGACTTTCTGAAAAATGTGTTTTAAAAAAGTTGTATCTTATAAAGCTCAACACGTATCACAGTAATATTATAAATCAGACAAATGTAGCCACTGTCGTAAGCAGGCCAATCAGAGCTTAGAATTATAAAAATAAATACTCTCTCGAGCGGAAAACTTCCTATGCGTGATGCAGAACTCCATACATTACAACTGAAAGTCCATACATAAAGAAGAAAGAAGAAGAAGAAAAAAGTTTTTATTGAAATGCATAAAAACCGATTAGTGCCATCTATCTTTTATCGAAGAGTGTGTGTGTTTTTGTGTGTGTATGTTTGTTCTTCACGCTCAAATAGCTGAACGAATTTGGATGAAATTTGGTACCAGGGCTGCAGTCTCGACATCGATAGAGATTGCTTTACAACCGAAATCGGTCGCAAAGTTCGATTATAATGATATTAGGTAGTCTCTAACAAATATTGATGTCAACCTAGATCAATTCAGTACAGATACTAATGACAGTCGATAGCTTTTGACAATAACTGTCAAACCTATCGATTTTCATCGGTATATGTACCGAATTCGCTTGTAAAGCAATCACTGTCTATGTCGAGACTGCAGGCCCTGGATAGCTTACATCCTGGATTAACACATAGGCTACATCATCATCATCATCATCATCCATCATCACATGCAAGTAAAACCGCGGGGCGCAGATAGTATTTAAATAAATCTCTAATTTGAACGTGTCTACTCTTTCTGGAATTAAAATATTTGAGATTATAATAACACAAAAGTTGTCGTTGAAAGAAAGTTTTTAAATTCCTTAGAGTAAAGTTTACTTTGCAAAGTTATAAAAAACATTTAAATGAGCATTAAGCATTAGCAGAACTTTTCACTTAAATTGTTTCCTTTTACTCGCAAGAGGCATTAAATTCTTTTGAAACATTTATAGGACAGTACTTGAGCGTAAATCACATTTCTTTCGTCACTAACGGAAATTTAAAACTGCAGCGAGAAAGAGGCAACGAAAACAGATGACATTTTCAATCCAAGCTTAAATGTTAAAGGGTGTAAAATAATTATCGTATGAATAAAAAGTTATCTAAAAACTTATCGGAGTAATAATTATCGTAATATTTTACGGTCATTTCTTATATCTGTTCAATAATACTGGTGTTTTCTCAGCGCTTCTTTTACTGTCACAACATTTAGGTACATCGAGTCACAGCATTCGATGAATTGGAAAATTTACATTTGGCTGAAAACAGCGCAGTCGGAAATTAAAATTGTTCGTTAACACAATATCAGTGTACGGCAGTAACTCAAAGACACGTGATTACGCACAAACTGTACACCTACTGGAAAACTAGTGATTTAAACTTAAAATCACTAAGGTTTAACACTGTTAAGAGGATGTCAGTAATGTAGCTTAGACATTGCAATTTAAAGTTCTTGATAGCAATGTCATTGATATGGACAAGTTTAGTGACAACAGGAAACGACTGGGATCTCTATAATTAACCTGGCTCTTGCCTAATTCTCGTTTCGTAGACTAATGACAATATAATTAATGTCGAGATCATTTACGAATTCGAGATTTTAATAAATCTCAACGGAAAATTTGGCCACAATGTTGATAAATTGCTTAAATAACTGAATCTTCGGTTGTAATAAGTATTTGTTTACTTTATTGTTATGATATTGTCGAATCCAATATAAAGTCTTTGAGCGCGAGAGTTGGTGCCCTGAATGTCTCGTCAATCAATTTTTAAAATAGATTATTTACATGGATAGTCTATGATGACGTGTTTTTAAAGTTGAAACGTTGCTCAGTTTTGTGTTATGGCGTAATAAATGCAGGTCACTAACTTATGTTTGCAAATGAATGATCTAGTGATTTGGTGAAATTTAATTTCAAGCTTCCGCTACATTTTATACCACTTTTTGGCACCTACCTGGGTTTTCAAAGTTCCCGGGCTTCATACCGCCATTAGGATGATTTTGTTTGTTGATAGTCGCAAATAAAGCTCATATTAATATTATGCATAATAAAAAAAGAGTCAAATAAGTTTACTATTTTATCAGGACTAGCCTACAATTTCCGAAGTTCCCATACTGTCTATATGTTTTATAGGTTGAAAGTCAGCGGTGCTGTATGGATTTACATTTCATAAGCCTGATCGACGTTCGTTAAATGAGATTTATCGAGCTGTTGTAATTAAAATGAACGTTTCTGAAAGCTGCATTTAACAGTTTCTATATGAAAGTTTTTAACTGACATGTTCACTTACATTCAAGTCAACTAACTTAATAACAGTTGTAACAGAAATATTGTGAATAGTGGTAACATTGTCAATAACAAAAAACAAGTGGACCGTTTGGTCTGCTTGTAGAAATTATCACCCACCGCTTACTACAGTGCTGAAATAACGGAAACATAAAACAAAAGATAAGCATGGTCAATATCACGTTTCAAACTTTGATTTTAGTTGCTTTGAGCCCTTTTCTATTCGAGTAAAATAATGCTACAGATGATAAAATAACTTTATTTGTTTTAGGGTCGCTTATAAATCGATCTACGTACGAAGTTCAACATTTTAATTTAACAAAAATTTAGCTAAGATAAAGCTTTATTTTTCCCTATTGCTCGTCTTCAAGCAATATTTACGTAAACAATTTAATCCTTTAAAATGCGTAAAAAGAACTTCACGGTAAACATCTCCAATCACCCGAGACTTCGTAAAAACAATTCGTCGAATCTCGCCGAAACGAGAAATAAACAAAAACAACTGAAACTTATTCCAATTACCAAGTTTTCGATGGACTCGAAAAGGAATAGGTACCTATCGGCAGCTGCCAGTTAAAGGTACAGACAGAGACGAGCGGGGGGCTGGGCGTACAGTGCATGAGTACGAGCGGGCGGGAGAACGTTTTCTGAGTGGCTGTATATTTTGACCGACCGATGACCTTTAAATAATCTTGTGAACGATTTGGGGCACGTTGATTAAGTTTATTTGTTTGACCGTTGATCTTTTAATTGGCTTAGGAGCATAGATATAACAGGGATTTACTTGTATACATTTTGCAAAAAAAAAAGTTTATTTAAGTCAAAAAGTAAAAAGAAAATAACACTTCATATTAGAAATGATCTTTTGTAAACAACCACTAAAATGTATAAATAATTACAATTAAGCGAGCACAATATCATTTTTTCAAAATTTGAAATGTAATTAATACCAATACAAAAATACAACATTAGAGAAGATTTTTGAAGTCAGTGCCTTGGTTTGGCATTATTTTAACATAATAATAATAAACACTTTATTACACCATATAAGGAACAAATACAATAACTTATAGCTAAGCTTAATTTAAAAAATGTGATGTTTAAACGCTTTCACGTGCTGTTGTTGAGTTCCTGTGACTACCTTCCGGCTCCATCATCAGACCAGCTCCATATTACCATGATATTATATTATCATGAGAACAATTACACTCGAGTGCTAAACTTTAGCTTCATTGAACGTCGTTAAATGGTTCAAAATTGATTAGCAAACTTGTCCCAAACTGGGTTATTCCCAGTGAATTAAATAAAAGTTCGTAAAAATCTACTATACCAATTTTGATGAAATGTATACAGTACCACACTGGAGATCTATTTTTTCAAGAAAAAATAATCTTCTTGTTTGGTTAAAAAATCCCGAAGATACGAGAGAACATAAACACTAAAACGAATAGATTTTCTAATAAAAATACTGAACCAATTTTGATAAAGTTTATATGGGACTACACTGAAATCCTTTTGAATACAATAACAATCGTCTAAAATCTGTTTAGATATTCTAGAGATTTGAGGCAATATAAACAAAAAACCAAAAAAATACTTTAAAAATAAGTACTTTTGAAAGCTACTGAACCAATTTTTATTAAAAAAAAGAGACCGAATTGGGTATTAAGCTTTCTAATATATTTTTTATCCAAATCGGTTAAGTTGATGACTTGAGTACCTTCTCCTTTTAGAAGTTGATTAAAAAAGGAAGTATATCGTGAGGCTTCAGTTTCACCAAGCAGTGGGGTGAACAACTAGTTACCTAAAGACGTCTGTTACTGAACGTCATACGATGTCTGAGTCATAGAAACACGATAAAAATGAAGGAGCAAGCTATAACGCTCCCACCACATTTCTACCGGACTCCACTTGCATGCTTTTGCATGAACGCTGCACGCTCCACTCGTCCGCGCCGCCACCCGCCTCGCTGCACGCTCTACACGGGGGTCGTACTCTAAGGAAAGGATACGAAAGTAAATACAAGTATGCGAAAATGTTCGCTGAAATAGAAGTTTTCTAACTCTTGTACGAACAAGAGTGCTCTTGCTATTGGTAGGATAACGTCGTAAAAGAAATGTCGAATTATTTTTGTCGTTTTCTGGAATGAGGTTAGTGTTTCATGTTACCTTAAAAGTTTCAGCTGTAGGGTTTATTTTTCTAACGTTACATCACTACTTACTCACATAATTATTATATAACTTATTAAAAAAGATACCAGAAATACCTCTGTTTCACGATATAGCACTTGATATCGCTAAATTATTATGCAAAAACTTGGTTGGATCGCCAAATATTAACACTGGTGAAAGCAAAATTTTCGTTAATCCAACCGTAAAAACCTTATCGTTGGCGTGTCGCGGTAAATCTATCTATGGACCGATTGCAATGCAGTTGTCTTATTTGGGTAGCTTGAGATCCTGGTTATGGAATCCTGTCTGATCCTTCAATAATTGCTCAATCCCTTTTTTGCCGATAGTAAAAGATCTTGGGGTCATTATTGACTCCAACCTTAGCTGGACTGCGCATGTTAATGAAATCTCTCGTAAATTCTACGCCCCTCTTCATTCTATTATGAGACTCAAAAAAAACTTCCTTTCAAGACTAAGGTATCTCTTGTAGATTTGCTTCTTCTCCCTATAATATTTTATGCCGATACAAGTTTCATTGACCTCTCACAAGAACTTCTGAACAAGCTGGATCGGCTCTTGAATACCTGTATTCGATTTATATTTGGTCTTCGAAAGTACGACCACGTTTCCGAATACCGAGCCAAATTAAAATGGCTTCCTATCCGAAGGAACATCCGAATCTTGTGCCTTCTTTACACTATACTTAAAGATCCGAATGCTCCAGAGTATCTCAAAGAGAAATTTACCTTTCTCACAGATACCCATGACCGCCAACTACGGTCCGCTATCAATTTACTTCTCGCCACTCCCAAGCACACAACAGCTTTTCTGGCGAACTCCTTTTCATTAGTGGTACGTCTATGGAATGACTTGCCTGTTTCAATCAAATAATCTAACAATTTTTGTTTTAAATTAGTGCTTGCACATTTTGTTAATAAGGTTCACAATAAATAAACAATTTTCCTGTATTTTCTGCTTGTCTCTCTAATTCAATTTAATAATTTCTTATTATCCATATAATATAAAATATATATATATATATATATATATATATATTAATGATTATTAAGTATATTATATATGTTGGTAAGTATATTATTTGTATGTAAGTTTATTGTATATTTTTATTTTATTTTATTATCAATTCCAAAACTCTTTCACAATAAAGAAACAATAAGTAAATATAAAGAGTTCCTGTGAGATAGATCCAAATTCTGTAAATTAAAGAAAACTAGCCAACTAAAACAGATTTTTTATTTTTTTTCTGTCGGTCTGTCTGTCCGTTTGTCTGTATGTATCTTGTCATAGATAGCATCATGCCGAAACTACTCTATTAATTCAAATGAAACTTGGTATAGTTTGAGTTCATAGTTCGAGGGAGGACATTGGATACTTTTCATCCTGAAAAATTAATGGGTTCTTGCAGGATAGGGGTTGAAAGTTATTTAAAAAATACGTACCACGTTGAAACTACTGGACGGATTGTGACTCACAGTCATAGTATAAATGATTCGTTAAAATTGAGGATACCTTTTATCCCGAAAAAATAAAGGGATAGCCTTGGGATATATTCCTGCGGGATAGGGGTCCAAAGTCATATTAATTTTGAAGTAATAAATGATACATTTTAGGAGGGTACTCTATATTTGATAGTGAAACAATAAGTTTTTTTTTCATTTTTGTCTTTCTGTCCGTCTGTATCTTGACCGTGCATCACGTCTAAACTACTAAATGAATTCAAATGAAACTTGGTATGATATGAGTTCATACTACGAGGTAGGACATTGGATACTTTTCATCCCGAAAAATTCCAGTGTTTCCCGCAGGATAGGGGTTGAAAGTTATTTGAAAGAACACGTATCACGCTGTAATTACTGGACGGATTTTGACGCAACTTGACACAATCATCTATCTATACTTATGATAAAGCAATAGGTACGAAAAAGGCTGTAAAAAGAAGTCAAATTAAAAAAATGGTCTAGGGTACTCTAAAATAAGCTACTGATATTTTTTTTGTATTAATTCGTGTCTTTCTGTTTGCTTGTCAGTATATTTGTGCATCACGTAAAAACTACTAGACCGATTGCTATGCGGTTTTCAATGTAGGTTTGACTTAAAAACTGATGTAATTGGTATCTCAAATTGACGATTAGAAGCCGAGCAAATGATAAAAATATTTTTAACGGCTTAAGAAATTTTGATCAAATGTTGGTATATTGGTATTTTAGGTCCTGGAATAGCACATTATGGTACTTTTAATCTAATGAAATGACCACGCGTGAGAAGCAGTACAGCAGGTACAGCTAGTACAAAATAAATATATGAGTACAACAGTAGGTACACAATGGTAATACTCGTACTTTAAGGTCTTGGAGAATGTAGAATGACTTTTGAATCGTTTTAACCTCCGAACTCGAAAAGAGAGAGGTGTTATAAGTTTAGGGTGTGTATCCGTGTGTCTAATATAAATACAAAACAGAAATAATTATTCCTTTATAAAACAGTATTACATATTTTAAATTTGCTTTCTTTCTATGGCATCGTAGCTCCGAAACGAATGGATCGTTTTAGATGCGATTTTTTCATTTTGAAAGCGGGTGTGATCGAGATGGTTCTTAGCTATAATAAAGGGAGAGAGAGGACTGGGGTTAAATAAATGTTTAATGTGCTTGTTGTCAAAAGAGGAGGGGTATCGAGAGACTTCTCACCTCCCTGTTGAGTCAGTGACCAATGAAGACTACACGTGTATTAACCCATGCCCCGTATTCCAGGATGGGACATTCTCCCTGGCAGACTTCACGGACGCCTACCAGGAGAACGAGGTCCAGCGCGTGATCCGCGCCTACGAGAACTCCATCTCCATCGACGTGCACTGCGCCACGGGCGGCGGCGGCGAGTGGGGCCGCCTGCCAGAGATGCCCTTCGTCAAGCACTGCAAGATTAGGGTCAACCCTATGGACAAGTTGGACTCTGGCTCTCAGGCCATCAAGGATTTTATCGGTGAGCTTTTTAAACTTATACTGTACGGTCTGTCGGTATGAACCAGGTATGGTAGGTAGTATGTCAATGGTATTAACTCATAATGTTGTAAACAACGCACGACTACACTAGTGGTATTTTGGGCCAAGCGTGATGTTCAGCTTACCCGATGGTACGTATTCTATTAGTTTACTACGGCATAAGTCTAATTAAAAAAAAAACTATGAAATTAATCTCATTACGGTCTAGCTTAGACCAGTAAGTTAGAGCCTAAAAGTACCCATTTAAAGTTTTAGATAAAACCTTGTATTAGTTTTTTATCGAAGAAAACTAACATTTCGAAAAAACATCTTGCGTGTCTGATATCAAAACGTTTTATTCAACCCAATAAAACAAACTACTTAAAACCTCAATAAGAATACCACAAATATACTCACCAAAGCTCTATGAGCTAGACCTAGCCTGTAATAAAAGTTTATAGGTCAGCACGCTCACGCGACGCGCCTATATTGCGTATATTGTACTTGTAAGCGTGAGACAGAAAAGCGAATTTCCATAATGTATATTCCTGTACACCAACGAGGGCGGCGAGGGTTCCGAGTTGAATGGTGGCTATAATTCGTGTGCCAACTAGTGTTGCTATTCAGAACTGACTAACGATGGCACTTGTGCCTATGAGTAGGTCAACCAAGAGTTGGTAATTTGTAGGACAAATGATTGACTTTACTAGGTTGATATAAAAAAAAGTGTAACTCATTTTTGACAGTCTACGTAGCTTAGCTGGTGATGAACCGCACGAAATATTGAGGTTCGATTCCCGAGTAGGGCAAATATTTATGTAAATCACAGGTATTTGCTCTGTGACTGTATGTTTGTGGGACCATGGTCCTACTAGTTCATAGTTCCCTACACCGAGGGAATATTATATAATGGTCAGGATCTATGTATGTGATTCTGGTGCTTGATTTATACTATAATGGGAATTTATTTACAAGATAAAACGTACAAAAAACAAAAGTTCATTTTAAAATATAAATAAAAAAAACCTAACTATTTACACAAAACAAATATAATAATAATGCTATAATTATATTTAAATATATAAAACGTCTCGTTTGTTACACCATTTATAACACAAGAAAGGCTTGACCGATTTTTATGTAGTTTGATTTTTGGATTTGTCTTCGCCCTGAATGACAGAATAACAATAAAAACAACAGTTCAAGGTTATCAAACAGCTTAATGTTATTCATAACAAGAGATGAAGCCCGCTGAGGCTACAAAAAAGGTTTGTTCATGTTTAATGAGAAGATTATGTTTGTATTATTGAAATAAATAGTTATTTATGTTAATTAATTCATTTTTTTAATACATTGAGATTCACATTATTTTTAAAGTCAGTTTGAGTATGGCGTTAATTTGGACCTTGGTTAATCTATGGTTTACTTAAAATAAGCAACAAAAATTATAGCGTGACCCATGTTCAAATGCTCTTAAACTCTAGCCTAATTGTTTGTTTAAAAGTAAATGATAATAATCGAACTTAAAACTTGGTAAGTTCGTTTGATCATCTAACCAATACATTCTGCAACGAATCCCGATAATTAAAAAACTATAAAATATTCCCACTAACTCAAACTGCTAGTCACCCTACAAAACTTGCATGCCTGTACTACAGTTCAGATGATAACGAATCAGTCAGTTCGTTACAAATCAGCGTAGCACTCGTAGTGACTGCTACGGCAGCTACGAGCTTGAACAGAGCTCATTCAGGAAGTTAGTGCATGATTTGTGTGTACACAATATGTAACTTAGTGATTTGCTTCGCGCAGTTTCGGCGTTTCATGATTTTGAATTTGCATTGACTAGTAGTTCAAAGAAACACGGATTCACTACTTTTATTCTATGACTGACTGAATTAAGGGCAGTTGTTTCGTTCGTTCGTTAAGTTTATGCATGGAATATTTTGGGTTTCCAAATGTTGTGATTACTTTTTATAGCTCTATTAATTCGAGCTTTATGTTAATAAACAGGAGAATGATTAGTGGTATTATATTTTGGAGTTGGAGGTTCAGTCTAGGATGTTTATAGGGCAGAGACTAGTTTATAAGTAATTTAATAGGTAGGACCTAAACGAAACAATAATGTACATAATTTTAATCATTTTTAAACGTTTAAGAAACTCAGGTTAGTTAGTTTAGTTGGTACTTAAGTTTATTTGAACACAATCGATATGTATTTATTTAAGTGTAAAGAATTTGTATTCTCAAATCATAAACTTTATAACGCAGTTATTAAAGGTACCACAGACGATGTATCTAGAAGTTATTTCTTAGTATTTACAATGTTGTACACAAAATACTAATTCAAGCTAGTACATACAAGTTTTAAATTAAAGTTATAATCTTTGTTACGGCATTTATGCAAGTGATAATAAGGCCATATCTACATACAATATAACCACATAAATACTGTAAACACTACTATTATGCTATATAGGTACTATTTTTGTTAGTTTCTTGTGGTGTACATCTTCAGCCTATATTTGTCCACTGCTGGACGAGGGCTTCTCCTAACCGGTAAATCCTGTTTGAACCTTATAGCACAGTACGTGTATACATGCAGGCACAGATTAGTAATAGTCACTACGTCGAATTTGGCGCGAAAATATTCTCGTCGCTGCGTTCCCGTAAAACTCATTTTCCATTCCTTGCTGTTCGGTTTGACGCAATCGCACAAAACTTGGTCTGTGGTTGCCTGAATATATGTTGCCACTGACAAACCGAACCAAAGACATAAGAAAATATTATTTATGGAAATATAACCTCGGAAAAAATATGAAGACAAAAATGGGGTGATTTTCCAGAAAAAATATTGTATCTTGGAAATAAGATCGAGGACATCCTATTATTATGCTTTATTCAAATATTACACGAATGTAGCTATCTAATAACATTAAAATATGAACACAGCTTAGTACAAAAAGTGACCAGAATATCAATTTGAAAAACAGAAATTTTTCAAAAAATTTCGTCTAAATTTTAGGTCAAGTTTTATACGTGTTCTATTTAGTATACTAAGTTTATAGGTACTTATTTAGTGTTTAAACATAAAGGAAAAATATCCCTTAAAAGAATAAAACACTCAGATTGGATAAGGAACGCGGGAATCCATTTTAATCGAAATCTTGTACAAAACTGGCTGCCACAGCAGCCAGGTGCATTTAGAGTTTTTATTTTTGGCAACAGGAGGGGCCGCGTGTATCGGAGCTCCGGGGATTTGGCAACAGGAGGGGCCGCGTGTATTTGCTCTGTTTTGTATTCATGACGGTTTTTTTAACCCCTGAACAAAGAGACGGGTTTCATAAGTTTAGGGTGTGTATCACTATGTGTGTGCGCGTGTGTGTTTGTGTGTGTGTGGCATCGTAGCTCCCAAACGAATGGACCGATTTCGATGCGGTTTTTTCTGTTCGAAAGCTGATATAATCGAAATGATTCTTAGATATATGGGGAGAGGGACGGGGGAGGGGGAGGTGAGAAAGAAAAGGGGGGGGAGGGGGTGAAAATCGCAGCTTGCAAACAGATGGACCAATTTAGCTGTCTTTTTTTATGTTTGAAAGCTGGGGTAAACAAGATGATTCATAGCTATAATTGGGGGATGATGGAGAGGGAGGGGGAGCGGTGCGAATCGTAGCTTTGAACGAATGGACCGATTTAGCTGCGGTTTTTTATGTTTGAAAGCTGAGGTAAACGAGATGGTTCTTAGCATACTGCAAGTCGTTGTTCTGTACAAATGCTCTCCCGCATGTTCGTATTTTGTTTCATTAAATCTTCCTTAATCAAATTATGAATTTCGAGAAAAGTTTCCTTCGACTTTAAAATAAGTTTGTTTTTTTTGTAGCAAGATCTGCGTAAAAATTAAATTCACCGCGGCTTTTTCTAAATTTAATGTTATTTTCGATCCATATTGATCGCTTTTTACAGTGCGCTAATGCAATTTGCATATCTAATTCAAAATCAGAATCGTCGTCTAATGAGCTATCTAATAAATCTAATAGTGAAACCGACTACTCATATTATATCACCTGTATATAGAAAGCGGTGAAGAAATACGTGTCGTCCTAGGGCACCTAGGACGGCCTGCGAGCGAATGAATAACTTCAATATATTATCGTATCTTAACCGTGTGTGATACCCTAAGATGCTATAATATTTTATATCCAGATATCGTAACATCAAATATTATAGTATCTTAATCGTATGTGACACCCTAATGACCCCCATAATGACCGTAGCCAAAAGCAGCAACTCGAGAGTTACGTTACATTATATGTGTATATGTATATATATATATATATATATATATATATATATACATATACACATATAATGATGACATATATATATATATATATTATATATTCCTTTTAATTAATTAATTTAATTAAATAAATAAAATAATAATAAAAATATACTAATTTTATCATTATTTTTAAATGTATTAAATTTAAATATATTTATATATATATATATATATATATATATACACCCATACATAACTATATACTATAATAATAATTTAATTAGTAGTAATAAAATATATAATAAAATAAACAAAATTAAAACAATAAAAAAGAGTTGAATCAAGAAAATTTTAACAAAGACCATTGAAAAACTATTAAATGGCAAATTGAAACACTAGAAAATTATTTTTCAGCGGAATCAACCAACGAAGCGATGCCGGAGATATTCAAATAAATCACAGTAGTATGAGTAACATAGCGGTATGGCTGAAAAAAAGAAACAAAAATAAACTTATATATGTAACACGCATAACGAAATATACGATACCAACTACTTAGTGGTATCTAGCGAGATGGTTAAATTACAAAAAAGAAAAATCAATATTAATATTCTCGTGCTGCTTCTGCTCATCAACCAGGTGTTTTTTGAGCTTTATACGGAACGACTTTAAATATTTCAATCTCCTGATCGGCGGTGGAAAGTTATTCCAGCACTTAGACGCCGCGTAACGAAACCCTCCTCTGAAAGCCGCCGTGCGGTGACGTGGAATGGAACTTGGAATTGGTACTTTTTGTTCTGGAATAACGCATAGGATCATTATATCCGGGCAACGCCGTGGGCACAGCTAGTTGTTACATCAATTTTTGTTACCTTAAGTAAAAGTTACTCTTCATTTTCAGTTAATATTCTGCACTCTCCGACTTATAGACGACTAGCTTTTGCCCGCAACTTCGTCCGCGTGGATTACACTAACAGTTATCGCTATAACAATCCCATGTACTTCCTCGGGGTTCAATTTATCTTCATACGAAATGTTATCAAGTTCTGTTCAGCTGTTAAAGGTAACAAACAGATAGACAGAGTTGTTTTCGCTATATATATTAGTATGTTATATGGAAGTATGGATTAAACAATAAGCCCAAGGATTAATACTGACGTAAGTTGGTAATATTTAAATACCGATCTTAATTTGTTTAACGATATCCAAAAGTTATACCAGCTAGTTAAACCATATTATGTCGTAGCTCATCCCAAAGACCTAGCATCGTATAGTATCTCGCATAATGTTCAAAATTCCTAAACCTATGAAACCCGAGCTCAGCTACTTACCCATGTCCCCCAGTATCCAACACTAGCAAACTCATATACTATTCGTAGTTTGGTAACACTAGTCTTCTCGTGGGAACAAAACCAAAGTTTGAACTCGTTTATAACTACAAATTGGTTTCGCAACTTCTCCACTTCAAACGTTGTAAATTTAATAGGTATTCTAGGGCCTCGATGTAACAAGTTCTCGGTATCTTATATTTAGTTTTGTACTTAAATGAAACGTTCATAGAATTAGCTCCTAAAGAATATTTATATCAACTGAAGAAAAGAGCGATTAATTTTGTTTTTATTAGACTTTTAGTTGAGAAAAACAAAGAAACTTCAATGATTATGTTTAATTGAAAAACAAAGCAACTTCAATGATTATGTTTAATTGAAAAACAAAGCAACCTCAATGATTATGTTTAATTGAAAAACAAAGCAACTTCAATGATTATGTTTAATTGCTCGAGTTACGAGAGTTTTATGTGGTTTTTAGTGAACCCTCAGAGTTCGCATTTACATTGTTTATTATTGTACTAGCTGTTACCGCGGTTTTGCCTGCGTGGTCATTTGTCTGGGATAAAAGTATCACATATGTTTTTCCAGGACTAAAATTACACCTACCTATAAGGTGCAATATACCAAATTTCATTCAGCTATCATTTCATTTTTTATTAATTGCTCGGCTTCTACTCATCAGATTGAGATTCAAAAAGACATTGTGACACTTATTGTTAAACTGTTAATTTAGTTATAATGTCTCGTTGTACTTGTGGCGTTCAATAAAAAGTTAATCTACAAAGTACACCAGATTAGAAGTCAAAACCTGTGTGACAACAGTGAACCACAACAGTGAAAACCGCATTTCAATCAGTCCCGTAGTTTTGATGTGATGTGCGTCCTCTGAACAAGAATATTTAAAAAAAACTTGTTCAGTGGCCTATTTTAAGTCCAATGGAGCATATTGTCTCCTTTCTACAGACTTTTTGTTAATTACTGCTTTATTATAAGTATAGATAGATTATATAAGATGGATTATGATAAGTTAATTTAAAAACATTTAAAAACAGCTTGAATACAGAGTAACCATGTCCTGATAAAGCTTAGAAGGGTATATCACAATTAAATCCGTGTACAACATTTTCGTGTCTATGCTATTAAGCGTAGATGAATTCCCTAGTCAGGAGCCAACCCGGAGTGCGGCAACCATGTCATGATAAAACTTCAATCCAGCTAGCATAATAAAACGCGTACAAAAAAATTCGTGACTGTGCCGTTAACCGTTGAAGAGTTCCTTTATCTAAAGCAGAATCTGGATTAGGTCATGCTTACCATAAAAATACATTGTCAACGGAACTGAACCAACATTCAAAAATTCAACTCCGTAGGATAAGAGGAAATGCTTCTAATTCAGCTTGCAAGATTTGACCTAAACAAACATGCATACAAACATTGTAAGTTATATAAAAGCTTTTAAAATAAAAAAGTGAATATAAATATAGCACACCGAGAGCTGCGTCATCATGATAAAAGTGAATATAAATATTTCACACCGAGAGCTGCGTCATCATGATAAAACAGTTTCTACTGTGCAGCCAATCTCTTATTTTCAAACATGATTATACCAAGTTTCCGCTAAAAGTATATAAAGTGACAAATATAAGGCCCAATGAGAAGTGACAGGAGAGAAATTAAATTGCCTAACGTCGCAATCTCTACCTATATATACTAGGCAGAGGGAGTTCCAAATTTTTATCATGATTAATGTCATGCCTGCGAGAAAGTTTTCGGAGATAAGCTACCTAACTTATACTTTCGAACTTATTAATGTTCGGGTGAGACAATTTCAGTACAGACTGCTTGTAGGGGTACTTGACGTTTATGTGCTTCTAAATCTGCGTAACAAGTATTAACTTAGCAAACCTAAACTAGAAGTGAAACCTTTCGTGTTATTTTAGTAAAATTAACCAAACTTCGCAGTGGATACTTTGGGTGCTTACACGCAGAAAATATTTTTTTTGGTCTAATGGGGCTTCGCCCTAAAGCGTGAGGACCTGTAAAGTTGCGACTGACCTGTAAAGTATCTTCGCGGTCAGCATGTTCGTGTCACAGGATCGAAACGCTGCGCTGCGAACCAAATGTTGTATGAAACCCAGTGTCGCCACGTGTGTATTCAAACGATATAATGTCTCAGTTGACGCACAAATTGCACAAATATACTATTCTCTTATTCGTCACGCTTCTTACTATTTTAAAAGCTATAAAGCTCATTTTGTTACTCTTAAAAATATACCTTATTATGGAACGAATGATTTCCCTACGAGTTTTAACGAACGGTTGCTTGCATATCGTCGTTGGAGCAAAAAGTCACTAAGTGTCATTATTAGGCAAAATGAGCTAATGATGTCAAAGTGTTTATAAGCCCATTATCTACTTATGGAATGATAATAAGAGCTGTTTTTGTATTATTTCTAATAATACAACAATGTCAGAAGTACATAAGTACTTTTCAAGCAACTAATGTTTAATCAAATACTGGGGCAGCACTACGCTATTAACTGCTCTTAGTTATTTCTGGCAGAGGAAAAACTTTGGATAAAACGCAATTCTGTGGTTCGGTAAAAGTCACCAATAGATCTTACTCGTAAATAATTTATATCAAGGTAATCGCAAGTTTTTCGGTCTTTACGTTCTCCGAAATATAACTAACGTTTATTAATTAAAGCAAAACCAAGTTAAGTATATGTTTTTTGAAAATGCTAGATTTAACTATCATACTTTTTATTATATATCTCAGTAACATTACAAATATTTAAATAATTTATTTATTATTAAGCTGCAGTGTAAAAATATCAATATTTTGTTCAAAAAACCCACTTTTGTAACCATAAGCGTTTATCAGTTATGCCGATTATAAAACCATAAAAACTTTAAAACGCGATTATCTACAAACTAGCTTTTTGCACTTAATGACTTCTTGCTCGACAACGACGATATGTACATTGAGACATAATAGCGGCTGTGCCTGTCGCGCTAACATATTCTCACTACTTTAAACAAAACAATAACCTTCTCTATGGTTCGTATAGTATATATATAGACTATGAATGCATGTTGCGCTTGTATCGAGTCGGTTTTTATACAACAAATTTGTATTAGGCACATTACCGTGAACTACTACACGATAATACGATAGTACACGATACAGTAAGTATATGAGTAACTTTGATACTTGCACAAATTGCAAAGGTAAAAATAATTTAACAAAAAAACTTCTTGGTCGATTCAAATCTTATCGTAATCTATTCTCCAGATCATAATTTTTAATTTCAAATGTGTTCTATATTATATATTACCCTTCCTTTGAAGCAAAGATTTAGTCGGGTAAAAGTATAAGTATCATACATTCCTTTCCTACTTAAAAAAAAACCATACCTACCTACTTAATTTCCGCGCAACAAAACTTACTTCGCTTTTCAAATCTACCTTCTCCTAAAAGGATAAGATCTTCTGCATACGTCTACAAAGTATGTCAAAGCATTAAAACCAACTTCTAATAAAAGGCCCCAAAATTTGCAATTCTGATGCTACGCTTGAACTGAAAATGCTCACCATTAAGGAACAATATATAGGTGGCGTACCGGAAGAAACGATTCCGTTATCGTACATGAAGGCAAAGCGTTGTAATATTCATTGTTAGGTATTTATGTTGTACATTATCATACTGTGCAACAGAATACTCTACGTTACTCATATTACCTATTGTATGCATTTTGTAGAGCTATGCACTTATATGAAATATTGGCGGGATTGTACACGAACTAAATTGTATGAGGCAGGTTTATGCGAGCTTTTGTATTTTGTAATATATATCAATGAAATTGAGAATAAAGTAATGCAACGATGTTGCGAGCACAAAATTCTGTGCCAGGCGTTTGTTACAACAGTTATTTCCTAGTAAGCTTCCTACCTATCTTCTATCTCTATACAATATACTTATAATAAATGAGTAAGTTACAAGAAGTCTTTACAAAGAAGAAAATTAATGAAAAAAATGGCCTTGAAGACTTAAAATGAGTTAGATAAAAATAATATAACCTTATTAATAATCCTGTCTATCTGTCTGTCTATCTATGGGTGCGTCTGGATGTTTGTAAGCGCATCATGTAATAAATACTGAACCGATTGATATGCGGTTTTCACTGTTGGTTAGCTTAAGCTTTAACTTAAAATCAAACTACTACTTCATATCTCAATCCCATGAGAATGTTTTATCTCCACCTTGTCGTTCGGACGAGCTGTTTAAACGGACGAAATCAGTACCTTCCTAGTCATATTTAACTCTCTAGAACATTGTCCATGCTTAAAATGTCTCTTTCTAGGAGAACAATCGTGTCAATCAGTGAGTGACCGTTATTCAGTTTTATATATATAAAGAGAGAGATAGAAGAGATACTTGTTGGGAAAATTGATGATGATTGAGTTTTTAACCGTGCTATTCCAGTTCTATTTTATCAACATCTATTTTATAAACATTTTTCAGCCGTTAATTAGGGATAAAACCTCGTTAAAACTTTCAAATGAACAAAATTGGACTTGAAGCGCTAGTTTTAAAACAGCACTGTGTACTTAAAAATGCAGCTCTTAAAGCGCCATTTCTTTTCTAGCAAGATTTTAATTTTGAATATAAAATGCTCGCTTTAAAAAATTATATACTTTACCCTCTCAATTGGTGCTCACGTGCCTTGCGTCAGGGTTTATTTCTTCTCGCTCCCTGTTTTATAATCTGTTTTAGTTTTTTTTTTAATTAAGAGGATGCTTCTACAGGTCTTGCCTTACATTTTTCGTGAAATTTGTGCTTTTAGAGAAAACGTTTCTACAGTACTAAACCGTAACCAAATCCATTAATTCTCGTCTTTTTTCATTAACCACAGAATAAATAAACTATATGTTTATAGGTTATTATTTTTATCATAATTTCTAAAGAATTTGAATTAATGAGTATTTAAATCTATACTTATAAAAACTAAAGAAAACGTTTGAATCAGACTAAACTATAACAAAATCCAATAGTTCTGTTTTTTTATTAATCCCAGAATAAACTAGGTATACAGCTTTTATTTTTACTGAATTCATAATTTTTTTTTATTTAAACATTTGACAAACTTAAGAGACTGTTACGAGAACACAATGTTACGAGAAAAAATTGTCGGTACTAGCGGTGCCCGCGGCTTTGTCCGCGTGGTCACTTCATTTAAAAGTAGCCCATACGTGTTATTCCAGGTCCAAATGTACCTATAATACTACGTTTCTTCAAAATTCATTCAGCCGTTAAATAGTTTTTATCGATTGCTCGGCATATAATCATCGGATTAAAATACCAAGTACCTCAGTTTTTAAGTAAAACTCTAAGCTATCTAACAGTGACAATCGCATCGCAATCTATCCAGTAGTTTTTACGAGACGCGCGAACAGACATACAGACAAACAAACAGATAAAGAGACAGACATGATTTATTAAATGCTATTGTTCTTGTTCAGTAGCTTATTTTAAGTAAGTACCCTAGACTTTTTTTAATTATCTTCTTTGTACAGACTTTTTCGTTCTTATTGATTTACTAGGTGTGCCCGCGGCTTTCCACGCGTGGTCATTTCTCGAGGATAAAAGAACTCTATCTACTATTCCAAGACCTAAAATACCAATATACCAACATTTAATCAAAATTTCTTCAGCCGTCTATAAGATTTTTATTGATTGCTCAGCTTCTACTCATCTGGTTGAGATACCAATTACACCAGTTTTTTAATTAAACCCTTAGCTATCGTACAATGAAATTGCATCGCAATCGGTTCATTAGTTTTTACGTGTTACGCGAACAAACAAACATACAGACAGTCCTGCTCCCTTACTCTCAAACACAATTCCGATTCAATCACGATCCTAACAGTGCGATTCAGCTAGAAAACCTAACCTACACTGCAACGTGAACAGCAAACGTTACCTTTCAGTGTAGCAACAAGTCCGCGATCTTGATTTAAAAAAATTACGTCCAGAAGGACGAACAGAGAACCCAAGAGAGAGAGAGAGGAGTGGGAGAACCCACTTCCCAACCTTTCTCCAAGTTCCCCCCACCCTTCCCCTTTTATTTCTACCCTTCCCTTATTTCTTCCTTACCTTTCTCCACTTTCCCTCACTCTTTCCCCACTTACCCTACCCCTTTTCAATTTCACCCCTCTCTCCCACTCCGCCCACACCATTCCCTTCAGTCTTCCTCCACTTCACACTACCTGCCCCACTTTCCACACCCTTCCTCAACATCCCCCACTATTCGCCTACCTCAGACACAGAAAAAAAAAACAGTTCTTGCTTCAGTATCGAATACAGAGTATCCTCCAATAAAAAAACTGAATATCTTCAATGTACAGAATTGGACCTGTTACAGTCTTATTATAATAATGAAGACTTTACAATTACAGATATTTATTCAAATTAATATATAGGTATTTTTTTAATAACGGCTTTAAAAAAATATTATTTATTACTTCATAATTAACATAACTTTGGACCCCTAACCCACAGGAATCCTTTTTTTTCGGGTTTTTTTTTACAATATTAACCCATTATATAAACTATGACTGTGCTAAGTTGCATCAAAATCCGTCCAGTAGTTTCAGCGTGATACGTGTTCTTATAAATAACTTTCAACCAATATCCTGCGGGAATCCTTTACTTTTCGGGGTGAAAAATATCCAATGTCGTACTTTATAGCATGAACTCAAATCATTCAATTTTCGGCGTGTTTCGCGGTCAAGATACAGACAGACAGACAGGCAGACAGAAAAACAAAAACAAAAAAAAAACGTTTTGGCTTCAGTGTAGAACATAGAGTATCCTCCAAAATATATTATTTATTACTTCAAAATTAACATAAATTTGGACCTCTATCCCGGAGAAACCCTCTCTTTTTTCGGGATAAAAAGTATCTTCAATTTAACCCATCAAATAAACAATGCCAAGTTGCATCAAAATTCGTCCAGTAGTTCCAGCGTGGTACGTGTTCTTTCAAATAACTTACAACCCCTATCCTGCGGGAACCCTTTCATTTTTCGGAACGAAAAGTATCCTAACTCCTACCTCGTAATATGAACTCAAATCTTACCAAGTTTCATTTGAATTCACTCAATAGTTTCAGCGTGATGCGCGGCCATGGTACAGACAGACAGACAACAACACAAAAATAAAAAAAAAAAAACAGTTTTTGCTTCAGTATCGAATACAGAGTATCCTCCAATAAAAAAACTGAATATCTTCAATGTACAGAATTGGACCTGTTACAGTCTTATTATAATAATGAAGACTTTACAATTACAGATATTTATTCAAATTAATATATAGGTATTTTTTTAATAACGGCTTTATGAGGACCTCTATATTTATTTTTATGTGTAACTTATTATCCATTCAGCATTATTTAGAACCTGCAGAAGTATATCCGCGACATCTAACATGGCATAAAGATGCCTGTGAATAAATACAAATTAAATTAATACCTAGACAATAAAACCTCATAAATGTTAATGAACTTCCAGGAACTACTATAACGACCTCTTTATTTATTTCAGCATACCTGGACCCTTACATAGTGCCAGCGAGCCTCGACCAGCTCCTGGTGTCGAGCGACGTGGTTGGCAACATCCGGTTCAGCCACCCGACGCTCTACGTGTTCCCCGGAGGTCAGGGGGATGCTGCCCTGTTCGGCATCAACGGCTTCAATATGCTAGGTGAGTGAACTTATCTGTACCTTATTTAGGCCAGGATAATGTGGTTAGCTTAGAACTGCTCATATAGTTCTAAGTGATATTAAGATATTCATTCTTAATATCACTTGCTTCTTCATTTATTATAAGAACTGCAAAGGAGTGGAATGCCCTGCCCTCGTCAGTGTTTCCGGTAAATTATAACCCCAGTGTGTTCAAGTCAAGAGTGAATGGGTATCTACTAGGCAAGCGTGCTACACCTTCGACCACATCATCGCTTTCCATCAGGTGAGATCGTGGTCAAACGATTGCCTAGTCCGTAATAATAAAAAAAGAAGAGATATGTATGCCGAATTCTATGGAGGTTGTCAGTTTGATTGTTTATTTGGGGAACTTTCACGGGATAACGGATTTTGATGAAATTTGGAATGGAGATAGCTTTCAATATAGAATACTTTTTGTCCCGGAAAATTTTAAGTTTTCACGGGAAAACTGGAAAATGTTGATAACTCGCTGTAAGGAACGGTTGCCATGGAAACGAAATAACAAATCTGTCAAAAAACTCTAGAGCATTGGTATACTTACATTTGCATTGGTTTTTAATATCCTAGAAGAACATAGGAAGCTTTTTTTCGCGATAAACAGAAGTCCGCGCCGTAAAAGTCGCGGGCGGTAAACTAGTTTTCTATAAATATGTAAAAGCTGCTATTATCATTGATGACTTTATTGGTTGGCTGTGGGGTTTAAATAATGAAAGCAGGATATTAACATGTAAGTTCAACTGGGTTTTAGTATCAGCACAGAATATCAGCCATTAACAGTCACGAGATTCGACGGCCGTCATTTATAGAAAGAATATCCGTACAGTCAATAGGAAATAGAATGTGAACCGAGCTTGCTCCTGAAACTTCATAATAGTGGGCAATAACCGTCTATTGCACTGGTACTCTAAAAGTACCACACATTTAAAATTGCAGTTTTTCTAAACTGTAGAAGTCAGAGTTTTGTAATAAAAACGTTTTATAGCAAATTTCATCTACTTTCTATGAAATTATACCTAGTTTATTATAAATTAGTAAAGATATTAACTTAAAAAAAAACCGATTGCGACGTGATTTTCACTGTAAGATTGCTTAAGTTTTGACTTAAAACTGGTGTACTTGGTATCTCAATCCGATGAGTAGAAGCTGAGCAATCGATAAAAAAACGTAAAGGTACTAAGTTTTGAAGGCCAATGTATTTCCGTGCGACAAAAAAAGCAATACAAAAGATCCCATGAAAGCCCACAACCTGACGAACCTTACATCTGCCTATGTAGTCGGAATACAGAACTAATGAAATATTAGGTAATGAATCAGCCGCCGTTCGCCTCGACCTCGCGCCACAACTAATGAAATTACGAGAAAAATACTGTTCCCTGAGGTACTCAGCGTTAATATTATTTTCCTGAATTGTGGGAGCTCCTATTGTTGTCTATTTTGTGGTGGTATTTTGTCACGTTGAAAGGTGTTATTGATTATGATTAAATACTACCTGCTACTACTACCTGTTTCTCTGAAGGACAAGATTCGTAATGAAGATATCCGACAGAGAACCAAGGCACCCGACATAGCTCTAAGGATAAGCAAGCTAAAGTGGCAGTGGGCTGGTCATATTTCCTGAAGAACTGATAGCCGTTGGAGTAGACGAGTTCTCGAGTGGAGACCACGTTTAGGCAAACGTAGTGTAGGATGCCCAGTGGCCAGGTGAAGTGACGACCTACTAAAAGCGGCTGGCAGAAAATGGATGAGGAGAGCTGAAGACCGAGCTCAGTGGCGTGAATTAGGAGAAGCCTACGTTCAGCAGTGGACAAGTATAGGCTGATGATAAAATACTTGCTGTTCTCCGCGGATTTGCGGATTTGTATTTAAAGATAAAAGGTGTCCTATATGTTACTCAAATATGTTTTGATCTGTTAGCGAGTACAACTAATCTACAAAAAAGCTATTTATTTCTCTTTTACTTACCTTTTTCCGGGATAAAAAAAAGATAAATAAATGATAAATGATAAAAGTACCCTTTGTTGGTCTTAGTTGTACACAATACCTACATCTAATTTTTTATCAAAATCGGTCCAGCCGTTTTGGCGTGAAAACTTCCGAACAAACAAACAGACATAGTTTCACTTTTTTAAATTAGTGTAGTCTTATAGAAGTAGTTACAATTATCAAGAAGAATTGCAATGATTATAGAGTTTGCATAGCTTAATTTTTAATAGTAGCAAAAAAAAACCTGTGTTTCTTCAAGCGTATCTCTAAACGAAACTTTTTCGACCTTCACCACGGTTTCCTATCATAATATATCTATTAAAAAGAAGGTAGCCAATAACTAAACCTACCCCGTAATATCCCACTTCTTTCAACTTATAAGCTTTTGAGAGCCTCAGGGCCCGAATTCCAGTTTTTCGGCCCCGTTCCTGTTGGCGGGCAGCCAGCCGCTCTCAGCTTTATTGGCTGGCTGTACGATGTAGCTTGTTACGATTGGGAAGACTTGTGAAATGTAATGACTACGGCGGTTTTTATTGGCGGGTTTACTTGAGTAAGTAGACGTTTTGAGGAGTTTATATTTGGATTTGATGCGGAATTGGAAAAGTTTCGAGTGGTTAATGTGAAAATGTGTGTGTGGCACTGTGTGAAACGGGTGTGAGGTTCGAACTCTGCTTTAAAATTATTTAAAAAAGTGATAAATATGGCAAAAATCGATACTAAGGAGTTAGAAAAACTTATACAAAGAGCAATAGCTCCTCTAGAGAAGAAAATATCATCATTAATAGACACCATGATAATACTTCGAAGTGAAATACGTGAATCAAAAACCAATACACAAAATGAAGGAGAGAGACCGCAAATCGGGTTAAACAGCGCTGCAGCTATAACGACCAATGACCCACGATCAGCTGACCCGAACCTGAATGACGACGACGCGAGTGTGAAACGGTCCGAACGGGAAGAACGCCGAGTAAGACGAGGACAGGTGATCGTCGCGGCCCCTAACTCACGCACACAAAAGACCTCTAGGTTAGCAACGTCTACATTGACAAATGTAAGTGAACGTAGCCGCAATACGTCAATGATATCAACACCTAATAGCGAAGTTATACGTAAATCGCTTCTGACGTGTGACCAGATTGTAGCACAGAAACAATGTAAAAAATCAAATGCACTAAATATATCCCAAATGAATGTCAACAATGATCACGATTCTTTACAAAAAAACACTGACAGACACAATGTTTTATCTACAAAACAAAATAACGAGAAGGACTGGCAAATAGTCAACAACTAGGGCCGCCGAGCAATGAATCGGGATAAAATCATTGTCGGTACAGCCACTAATACGGACATTGTGGGAATAGAAATGAACAAATACATTCATGCATGCTAATTCAAGACTACTACTACAGAAGCTGATGTTCAAAAATATTTGAAACAGATACGCCCTGACACAACCTACGTTGTAGAAAAGATGACATCTAAAAGAGACACGTACAACTCTTATAAAATAGGAATACCCATGTCTGTATATGAAACCTTCTTAGACAATAACATCTGGCCTATGAATATTAGTGTGTCGCCGTGGCAGCCCTTTCTCGCCACAAGAAACACAAGACATTGACATGTCCTAAATCAACACACGGCAATAAAACTTGTCAAAAAAACTGGATCATCAGTTATACTCAACATTGTGAATCAAAACATTAATAGACTAGAAAACAAAACAAAAAAGTTAGAATGTGAACTACAAATTTATAAAAATGTAGATATTTTGTGCGTGTTGAACATTGGCTATCGGCAAATGAGATAAAAAGTGTAAACATAATGAATTATAAACTATGCGCGGCATTTAGTAGATCATCACGGAAAGGTGGGGGTGTTTGTATCTACGCAAAAGCCCAGTTATTAACAACAGAAAGACAGGAGATTGCAAATATTTCAGTAGAATCACACTTTGAAGTGTGTTCAGCAGAACTTATAGGACTAGATGTGGTCATAGTATGTCTGTATAGGCCACCATCTTCAAAAATTGAATTATTTTTCACAAAATTAACAGAATTGTTACATTTACTTTCTAGCTTACAACATAAAATAATTATTATTAGTGACATGAATATTAATTTATTGGAAAATTCAAAGCATACAAAGGAACTAAAAACCATTTTAAAACAGTCAGGCTTAAAATCTATTGTGAATTTTGCGACACGAATAACAGCAACAACACGGACATGCTTAGACCACGCATATACAAACTTACCTAAGAGTAGCTGCTTGCAGGTAGAACCGCTAGATATGAATGTATCTGATCATTCGGGCGTTTTACTATCCATTTTTCTGGATAACTATAACACCGGTAACACTGTACAAATACGACGATTGTTTTCGAACATGAATATTGACAGTTTTGTAACTAGTTTGACACTACATGACTGGGTTTTTACCATTAATAGGTCACAATGTCCAAATGAGACCTTAAATTACATTTTTAGCACTATAAAGCACTTTTATGACACACTCTTTCCGTTAAAAAAGTATCCTGCGCGAAATAATGTAAAGGAATGGATTAGTGAACGTGCGATACAGTTGCGTAACTCAATCAGTAGAACCAAACTTCACATGACAACACATAGCAACAGTGATAAGTTAGATGAGGAACTCCGTCAACTTGAGTGTAAACTTTTCACGGAAATAAAAGAATCTCGTAAAGCCTTAGTGAACCATATTATAGACAAAAATGAAAACGTTTGTCGAGGTGTTTGGCAGGCCATAGCGATGGAAACTTGTCGCAACAGAAAATGTGCTGCGCTGGACCTTCTTATCAGCTGGTCACAGGGAGAATGCGCGTGCGCGCGTACTGCGAGTGCAGCTTCAGACTTGAACCGGTTTTATATAGCGGCCAACAATAATATTAACGTAATACCATGCACCGATAGAACCATGTATTATCTAAATTTATATACTCCTAAACGGGATTTGGATTTTGTGTGTAATTTACCATCCAAGAATTCATGAGTACAGTCAAACAGATCAAACGTAAGGAATCTAAGGATATCCATGATATGTCGACCCATATTCTGGATTACTTTCCCGGATTCCTTCTAGATATACTCTGTGATTATTTTAATAGGTGCCTTCAAATCGGTATATTTCCGGAAGCTCTAAAAATGGTCAAGGTCCAACCTATTTACAAGGGTAAAGGCGAAATGCATCTTTTAAAGAACTTTAGACCAATATCGCTAATACCCGTTATGTCTAAAGTTCTAGAAAAATTGATGAGTAAAAGACTAATGAGCTATTTCAACAGTAACCATCTCCTAAATACTCATCAATTTGCCTACCAGCCGGGGCGGTCTACGGCGGACGCAACGCGCCGAGTTCTGTCAAGTGTGATGTCACACCTCGAGGGCAGTCGACAGGTCGCAGCAATTTTCTGCGACCTGTCGCGTGCGTTTGAGCTAGTGAATCACTCGCTACTTATTAAAAAATTGAACCATTACGGAGTCAATGGAAACTTTCTTCAAATGATGACGTCGTTCTTAAAAGATCGTAGACAATTAACATCAGTTTTCAATGTAAAATCTGATATACAAAAAATGGGTGAAAGTGCTGTCCCACAAGGTTCTGTCATGGGAAATAACCTATTTTTGATACTTATGAACGACCTGACAGCTGCTTCGTCAGACGCGGAATTTGTTATCTTCGCCGACGATACTTGTTTGATTGTAGCTGCCGATGACTTCACTCAACTTAACATTAAGTTAAATAATGTTATGGGTGAGGTCTCAGGATGGTTTACTGCAAATGGCATGTCGTTAAACGTAGACAAAACTAACATGTTGCACTTCCAAATCGGCAGGAAAACGAACCCAAAATTAAATGTCACCTGTAATGGCTTAAAAGTACCTCAAGTCGATCACGTTAAATACTAGGGATTAACGTGGAACCACCAAATCGACAACGCGTGCGGACGGCTGTCATCGGCAAGTTTTGCTCTGTCTCGTCTCGTTGGCAGTCTTCACATAGACAACGTAAGAAAAGCTTACTTTGGATACTTTCACTCCATCTTATCGTACGGGGTCGACTTGTGGGGATTGGCAGCAGAGAGGGATAGGCCGTTCAGGCAGCAGAAACGCGTATCATGTGCAATGTTGAGTGGGATCATCCTGCGAGGGAACTGTTTATAAAACAGAAGATCCTCACGTTACCCTGCCTAATCATCCTAGATGTTGCTACATACGTGAGAGAGAACATTGTGCAGTTCCCAACGTTGGCTGATTCGCACGGATATTGCACAAGAAAGCGTCACCGCCTTAAACTCCCGAAAAAACGGGTCAAGAAGTCAGGCAGGCTTATAAACTTTTTAGGTGTGAAGGTATACAATGCACTGCCTGAAGGCATAGTAAACGCCAAGAACTGCTACTGCTTGATAAGGCTTACTATTCTGTTGATGAGTTCCTCACTGACAAGTCACTCGCTAATCCTAATCCTGAGAATAATAATTACAATATACTTACATAGGTATACATGTATAATATATACCTTGTGATAAATTAAATTGTTTTTTAAGGACATATGCTTAGCATATCTTTATATTTAAATGTAATACTCTTGACTTGTATGATACAATATCGTATTAATGTTCTATAAATAAATAAATAAATAAAAAAAAACAAGCCAATATCGACGTTAATTTTGCTAAACATTTCACCTCAATGTTAATAACGAGAACAGCTGAAAAGTTTGTCGTCACTTTGCCGTCACCTCGTTGTGAGAATTCCCGTTTCAGTCTAGGAGTGAATACGTAGTTTGGCGTGGCTTAACGACAGTTATCAATTGTTAGCAACCGGGATCGACGGCTTAACGTGCCTTCTGAAGCACGGAGAAATGGCAAAATCTGCATATAACATCAAAACCTTGTGTGCGGGCTGAGAATCGAACCCTGTCGATTAAACACACATATTACTTCTCCGCTGCCATTTCTCATCAATAGATAAAGTATGTTTAATTATGTAGATATGTTTGCAATAAATAAATTAAATTGAATTGAATTAAACGTATTGCACGTACCACATAATAGATGAGGTACAACATCTTCCCAGCAGTTAAAATAAGAACGTAACTATGGAAAAATCCGCATATTATAACATTAAAAGCCATTGGTGTGAGCTGAGAATCTAACCCTGTCGATTAAACCACACATATTATTACTGCTCCGCCACTAACGCCCATCAAATAAACAAAACATGTATTGCACGCGACCACATAATAAAATAACGTACAACATCTTCTCAACAATTATAATTTTTGAGATATTTGATTTGCCTCAATTGAAATGTAAAAGATCACAATAAATAACAGAGAAGCGTAAAACTGTATAAATTTTTGAGATATTCGATTTGCCTCAATTAAAATGTAAAAGATCACAATAAATAACAGAGAAGCGTAAAACTGTATAAATTTTTGAGATATTCGATTTGCCTCAATTGAAATGTAAAAGATCACAATAAATAACAGAGAAGCGTAAAACTGTATAAATCTAAGCCTTCCTTCATAAGCAAGAACATAGCAACACCGCCACAACAAAACCTCGTAAGCACTTAACTCCACCACTGCCATAGTTTTTCTCACCCCGTTTCTTATCTAACACATCGCCTCCAACAAGAAAAAAATAAAAATCTCTCTCGCCTTGACATAACTCTCAGACCCAAGCTATCGTCCGGCCCTGGCGACAGCCACTAGGGCTTGGTACTGTGCCAACAAGAATATTGGTTTTCTTCAGGAAAGTCGTTTTTCTGACAACCATAGCCTAGTTAAGTGAGGTATCGATTTTACTGGCACTTGGCACCTAGAGGTTGAGTGTTGGGGATCGGAAGTTAGAGCTCTATTTCGGGATGTTTGAGGAAAGTGTCAGGCGTTATGTTGGTTATGTGTCAGAAACGGTGATCGAGGTTTATTTCTATCAGGAAATACTCAAGATGTTTTCAAGCACATTATATAATAACCAGCTCTCTACAGCAACATCTATCTATAGTGTTTATGGTATGGTGCTTTAAAGTAGTACTTTATTGACTTGTTATATAATTAAAAGCAAACCTTGAATGATTTATAATGGACGCTGAGAGTACATACTGGTTCTCATTAAATATAATACTTTAGCAGAGCAGCTCAAGCGAAAGTATGCTAACATCAGTAGTTGTTACATATTTGAGCCGTTGGTGTTGAGACATTGGGACAATGGGGACCGGGAGCTCATCGTACTTTCACAAGACAAATTCAAAAACTAAAACCCGACTACGGTCAGGTACAAAATAGACTATGACACTCTTGCGATGAAGGATACCTTGCTTGTCAACATCGGACCAAGTTTTTAATTTGAACATGTAACCCTTCCTTTGCTTCGCCGTAGTCGGGTAAAAAAACCTAAGAATGTCTATACCTGAAGACCAATCGATTCATAACTCATTTTGTCAAAATCGGACCAAAAGGAACGACACTATGGTGGAGCATTCACATACCCACATTATAAATACATAGACTGTATTTGTGTGGCTCATTATCCTTTCCTTGCTTAGGTAAAATACCTATCCGAGCACCTGTTCCGTGTGTGCGACCGTTCTGCGACGTGTGACCAAAATGCTGGTAGGTACTTATTTAACTCATAGCATTAGGATCGCAATTCAACAGGTACGCTGCCAACTGCATGGTCATGGGCTAGATCAATTGGACTACATTATAATCCTTTAATGGCATGTGGGTTGTCCAACTGTTTCATTCGCTAGTTTCTAACCTCTTCGTAGAGCACGTTAATCTGACGGTCCCTTAGAAGAGGCTCTTGGGAGGCCTGACACACTCTGACACCAGAGGAGGGCCCTAACTGATTTAAGCATACATAAATACATATATATTAATCTAGTAATCAGTAGCGTTGTTTTGCTCATTGGACTACCGCTTGATACATAATAATTAATAACATATTATGACCAACATGGGCATTCAGACATTACTTCAGCTCGTTAGTTTCCAATGCGGATTTCAGTTGCCAGAGCAATAATTTTGCTAAACCAATGAACACAGTAATTAATATTCGAACTCGAAACTTTCCATAATAATCGATAATTTCAATCTGCAATCATAACATTGCACGATTCTGTTGCAGCCGTTTGAAATATAATTTTCAAAACAGTCCGCAGTATTCTAGAAAAAATATATGTGCTAAAGTTTGTTGGTTAGTTTGTTCTTCTTTCACGTAGCAAATAAAACAAGGACCGGTAAAACCGCAGGGCGTAGCTAGTATTATAACAATCACCAAACTTAAATCACCAGACTTTACACTACCTTGAGTCCAAACCGACCAATTGAGTCTATTCATTTTTTTTATATATTTTTTAATCTCTGTCTAGGCAATCGTTTGACCGCGATCTCACCAGATGGAAAGCGATGATGTGGTCGAAGGTGTAGCACGTTTGCCTAGTAGATACCTATTCACTCTTGACTTGAACATACCACGGTTATATTTTACCGGAAACACTGACGAGGGCAGATCATTCCACTCCTTAGAAGTTCTTATAATAAATGAAAAAGCGTAACGCTTCGTTCTTGTGCGAGGTATTTCAACCATAAAAGGATGGCGCTTTGCCGATCGTCTAGTCGTACGGTAATGGAAAGGTGATGGGGGAATCAGATTGTGCAGTTCTTGTGCACACTCTCCATAGTGCAATCTGTAGAATACCGACAGGCTTGCGACCTCACGTCGATGCGCCAGACTTTGAAGCTTACTCTTTACCAGAGTGTCATCTCAAATGAGCCTCATAGCACGTCTCTCAATTGAATCCAAAGCTGATACTTGGCAGAACCGTTCCAGAGGTGGCAGTAGTACTCCATACAATATCGGATCTGTGCTTGGTAAAGATTCAAAAGCTGTCCTGGTGTGAATTATCGCCTAACCTTAGACAAAATACTAAGTTTCTTTGCAGCCACCTTGGCTTTGGATTCAATATAAGACCCAAAATTCAGGTTCAATGTGAGTTCGACACCCAAAAGCTCCAGATGGTCGCCTAGTGGTATTGTTACACTACGGAAAGACGGAGATCGGTTAAGAGGACTCTTTTTAGCAGAGAACAAACACGTCTGCCTAATTACTTCCAAAGTTACAACAGTCTTGAGTAAGTGTACTTAGGATTATTTTAAGTAACGGCACCCATGATAAAAATGAAACGGTTTCCCGAAATTAAAACTTGATATATAAAAGCTATTAAACGCACTTCCGGGAAAAGTTTAACTCAGTGATGAACCCTGTAAGTAGAGCCTTAAAGTAAATGTGAAACCTTCAAAGTTTTCACGACGAGTTTCAATTATTTTCTAGGCTGACGCCGCGAACGTTCAAAAACTTTTTGCCAATGGTATCGTAGAATCGTAGGGCTCTTCCACGAAATTCATTTTCATTTCCTCCGACAAGCATACGTGTTACACTTATTTTTCAGATTACCCAATAATTCCCGATCCACTGTTCAAACATCAAAACGAATCTGTAGATATAATCTAACACAAACATGAACCACACACGTTCAGAAATTTCTAGTTGGACACTTTAATGTACTACATTCCCGCACCTTGAAATTATCAAAAATAACTGGCTATACCCGCGGCTTCACACGCGTGGTCAATTCTCTAGGTTAGAAGTACTCTATTCGAGGACCTAAAATACCAATAAGTATACCAACATTTGATCAAAATTCCTTCAGCCGTCAAAAAGTTTTTATCTATTGCTCGGCTTTACTCATCGTATTGAGACCAAGTACCCCAGTTCAAAAACTAGTGAACTTGGTATCGTTCACCAGTTTTTAAGGCAAACCCTAAGCTATCCAACAGTGAAAACCACATCGCAATTGTTCTAGTGGTTTTTACGTGATGCGCGAACAAACAAACATACAGACAGACAGACAACATTTTTTTAAATGTTATATTCTCGTTAAGTAGCTTATTACCCGACTATGGTGAAGCAAAGGAAGGGTAATGAGTTTAACAGTCTATATATATGTATGTATCTATGTATGTGAATGTTCCACCATAGCGTCGCCTCTATTGGTCCGATTTTGACAAGGGAGGTGTCTTCATGTCAATGTGTGTGTCGATTTGTCTTCAGGTGTAGAGTGCCACAGGTTTTTTACCCTACTACGGCGAAGGAAAGGGTTATGTGTTCAAACTAAAAACTTGGTTCAATATTGACAAGCGTCATAGGCTATTTTTTACCCGACCCTAGTTTTAAATACCCTCCTGCACCATTTTTTTTTAAATTATCTTGTTTGTACTGACTTTTTGTACAGTTAAAGTGACAGGTGTCAAAGTTACATTTGTCAATGTGATAGGTGTCTTCCTAAGTACAAGATATTTTCAAGATGGATAGGATACTTTTCAACATCATCATCATCCATCATCATATCATAGTCCACGCGGGTAATAACGAGGGGTGCAGCTAGTAGAGAAAATAAAGAAAAAGCATTCATGTTTTGAAATCTAAGAATTATGGGTTATATTTAACATCATCGTCATTATTAACTTATTTCTCCCACTGCAGCAGGGCTTAAGCTTCCTCCCGTCTTATGCCATTAATTTCTGGTCCAAGTCTTTTAGACTTGCTTTTCGCTGTTATCGACGTTCCACTTTGTTCTATATAACATTAATTATTTTAGGTAAAATGTATTAATGATTACACATAATCACACATCCACACCCTGAGGCTCCACCCGCAGTTTTTCCGTCATCCCGCGTATATTTTGCATGTTTAGGGGAAAAAACTAGCCTAAGTCAATCTGGAATTAATAGTAAGCTACACTAAGCTCTCTTTTAGTGAACGAATAGATCAGAAGTTCCAGAGATTACCTCCAAACAAAAATACAACCAAACAAACAATTTTATCTTATTATAATATTAGTATGGTGTTGAAAATGTGCAAATGCATATGGATACGAAAACACAGATAAAACATTTATCTATTTATAGATATTGCAGCGAGTTTTCGTAGATTTTTATGAAATTCTCGAATGAGACATCATGTCAAAAACGTAACATCTGGGAGCTTGATAGAAACCTGACGCATAGATGGGAAGCTCGTCACTTGATTGGAAACTAAATTGAACTGGGATTGAAGAGCTGTTTGCAACGGACGTGAAAATAACTAACTATGGTTTTAATTAAAGGTATGGTTTTAATGCCTTTGAGATGGAACTTTGAATCAATTTTGGGTGACGCATAATAAATAACAGTGCTTTTAGTCTGTGTTTATACTAAAAGGTAGATATACAAGGAATATCTCTATAAAGTATATAAATTGTTTGTGTATGTAATATGTACAGAATATCTAATTCAGTCAATGTTTGCCCTTGTCTGACCATGGTCTCATGTTTGCACAGCAAAGCATGTTGGACAAGCTCTCGTGGAACATATTGTTTCGCCGACAAGACATATTGCAATGCTTACACTGTGACGCTTCAGAGTTAGATCTGTAGCTCAGCCTGTTCTTTGTGTACCTACTATGGTTCTGTGTAAGCCGTTGTAGGTTAGAGTACGTTAAGTGTTCGAGATTCAGTCGTCGAGTTTATTACATAACCTGGTTTCTGTAACTGAATATAAAAGTGTATCATTTTAGTCCATATTTTGTATCTCAAAATCTTAAGGTAACTCAGCAGTCACATAGGTCGTAAAGAGATAGAAGTATTCCTCTAACTAGGACTTACTGACTTTTAACACGGGCACGATAGGCTGTCGGTCTGATGTCAAGCCATATCAGGGACCCTCGGGCGGCAGATAAACTCCGAAACCAGGGCCAGCACTACCTCATACGACGAGCAAGCAACTGTCTATTTTAATTTGTGGAAGAATTATGAAAAATTAATAACCCTCTTCATTGATTCACAATTCCAAAATGGAAACAAGAGAAATGAGAGTAGTTTGTTAAAACTTTATGAAATAAATATGTTTAAATCTGACGGCCCATCCGATAACAAGCGCTTACTCTACCAAACACCAGAGTTTTGTTGCCTACCCTGTGAGATTTTCATCACTATTTTTTTAGTTGTGGTCGAACGGCAGAATTTCTATCCGACGACACTGGATTTCATCCTCGGCCGCATAAAGACTTTTAATAGCTCATGTGCGGATTTTCCATCACTCCTTGCTTTGGATGGCAGGTTAAACCGCCGGTCCCGATAACTAACAAACAGCAGTCGTTGGTGCCGGACTCGTGTCTCCCCTGATTTCCCCCCTTGGGGAGACATCGAATTGAACCACGTCAGATGGAATTACAATACAAATACACTTTGGTACTACAAATAATACATACATTTTATTATTTTATTTTTTTGGTACATTTTGGTATTGGTTCTATTGGTATACAAGTAAATATTATTGCAAACCAAAAATAATACAAAAAAGGATATAAATTATAAATTAAGGAGTGCAATTGGCGGTCTTATCGCTAAAGAGCGATCTCTTCCAGACAACTATAGTATGGAGAGGATCAGGGATTATATACCTTTCAGACGGTGCAGTGGCGCAATAATATAGTGAATTAACATACATACATTTAACAATATAATAATATATATTTTATAAAATAATACATTACTTATACTAAAACAATACTTAAATACAACTATACATACCAATATTTAAAAGTGAAGTGAAGTGTCTGTTTGTTTGTTTGTTTGTTTGTTTGGGGAGCTTTCACGCGATAATGGCTAGACGGATATTGATGAAATTTGGAATGAAGATAGCTTATACCCTAGAATAAAACACAGGATACTTTTTTCCCGGAAAATTGTAAGTTATACCGGGAAAACTGGGAAATGTTGATTACTTGCTGTAAGGAACGGTTGCCATGGAAACGAAAAAACAAGTCTGTCAAAAAACATCTAGAGCATTGGTGCTATACCTACACTTGCATTGATTTTTAATATTCTAGAAGCATATAGGATGCTTTTTTCGCGATAAACTGTAGTCCGCGCGGATAAAAGAAAAAGCGCGGGAAAGCTAGTATATATATATATATATATAGCTATATACTAGCTTTCCCGCCCGCGACTTCATATAGTTATCGTTTTAAGAATCAATTTAACACAATGGGCAACAAATATAGTACTTAGGTACCTACTTAGTTTGTTAGGTTTGACTATTGGACACAGAAAGATATAACATTTTTACTTCCCTTTTAAAAGTATTGAGCGATTGAGCTCGTCTTATGGAGACTAGCAATGTACATTATCATAAGTAAGCATTGTTGTATAAGCATTGTCAGTAGTATGAACTACCTCAATAGATGTACAAGCATACTATTTTCGGAGGAGATTTTCGCAGGAATTTCATAATATCGTTTTCAATTCCAGTGGACGGAGGGTTCTCCCGCAAGGCTTGCTGGTGGGACTTCGCGCGCCACTTGGACCGCCTCGACGCTGTCCTGTTCACCAGACTGAACAACTGCTCTGCATCAGGCATGGCGTCGGTCTTGCGCAGGAAGGCCGGCGCTAGCGTCTACCCGCAGATTGGACATTTCTTCTGTAATTTAGAGGTAGGTAATTAAAGTTTGTGCCAAACTGTTTGGATAGCCGCTTAAATGTCTAGCTGGATTTGGGATCCAGCATACATATCTAATTGACGGCTAGACTTTCTAGTTAGATTAGGTTAAATACAATCTATTACCAAAGCACTTTCGGGATGTCTCAGAAGCAGTTCTTTGAAGCCAGTCTCATTCTAGTATCTAATTTGTATTCATTTCACAATACACATAATGACCAGGTAAAAAATAGTCAAATGCTTGACGAGGTGCTGTTACAATACAGTATTGTGTTTAGCCGAGTGTCCCACTGCTGGGCAAAGGCCTCCTCCCGATTTTTCCATTCATGTGCTGATGTGTGTCAGTATCAAGTCAAGCTCATTCAAGTGGTCTGCCGCGTCGCCATCTTTAAAGTAGTCTGCCGCATCGCCTGGAAGGAAGGCGATTCTTTCTTCCTTCCGAGCTGCGACTCCTTTTAGTGGAGCCCATAGCTCCTCGGGCTTGAAGCTTACGTGGCAAACCCCATTACAACTTAACTTGGCTTGATACCTTAAAAAAGCGGTATATGACCAACAAGAAAAAGGTTCCTATTGAGATTACAAGCTGATAGGTCAAAGAACTTAAGAATGATGTCCTTAAGAAACTCTCTTTAGATGGAAGGAACTGTTAAATATCGGACGAAGGTTCTGTTTCCTACTTATTTTTTGCTGTGTAGTACAATTACCTTGTCCCTTGGCGCCACTTGGACGCTAGTCCCAAGGCCGGCAGTAACTCTAGTCTTGGTCACGCTCGGTCGGACACTGTGCTAATGCGAAGGAAATATACGAGTGACGCTGGAAATTCCAAACAAGCAGAAGACTTTATTATCACAAGATAGATACCTACAGGTTGTCCTTAAGTCAATTACAAACATTAAGGTTGATGCAACTGTTCAGTCCCGATCAGATGAGCGCGCTTAATTCTTAATTTATACTTATAATAGAGCAGTAAGTAACGGAACATCTATACAATAATAATAATAAAAAAATGGGTACCTATTAATAAGTTACTATCATTGTTTTATCGTGTCTGTCTAATATTTTTTGTAACTAGCGTTACATGCTAAAAGCATATATCGTGTCTGTCCGTCTGTTTGTCCGCCGTCGCGCATCACGTAAAAACTAATAGATAGCTTACAATTTGATGTAAAAGCCGACCAATCGATAAAATACTTTTTGTCGGCTAACGAATTTTGATGCAATGTTGTATATATTTTGTACTTTATAGGTACTTGTGGTCCTGGAATAATATATAGGATACTTTTATCCCAGAAAAATGACCACGTGGGCAAAGCCGCGTGCGTGTCTAGTACAAGATAAAGGTATAGGTATCCTGACTACTGGGGCATGGTATATCAGCTTCCACTCCGGCGTACGCCGCAGTACACATCACACAACCGTACCCGTGACCAGTTCTTGTAATTTAAGTGATTTTACAAGTAGACGTTTTGTTTTGTGAAGTGATTTCCTAAGTGCCTCAAAGGTTAGTTGATACGTTTAACCACCACAAAAAAAGAAAGGTGTTATTAATTAGTTTGAAACAATTGTCTTTACTGCTGTGCAAGCATGGATCTTATCGATCGATAAATTTACCGACTTTTTTTATTAAGTTTCACGTTAATATTCGATAATACGAGTTCAGTAGCACGAAACGTACTTATCGACAACGACATAAATTCGATAAATCATATTTAATATATAGATTTATATCAAGAAAAGTAAGTATGAATCTTATTTTTGACAATTATTGTCGATATAATGTCGGTAATTTTACCGAATTTATCGAATTTTTTCGGCTTTCCAAAGTTACACGACAAACTTCTTTTTTTGTAAATTCCTTTTCGGATTATAAGCCAAAACGTGGAGGTGTCAGAACAAGTTTCAGGGATGCCAATGATCCTTTCGATCTGGAAGAACAGCATTTTAAGATTATTTTTAGAATTTATAAGGAAATTTTCCTCGCCCAGATTCAAGATGTTGAGTTCAAGGCGTTTGAGAAGGAGTCGATCTAATGGACTGCCTGCGCATGTTGTAGTATCTACTTTACATAATAATACCAAAATACTTACTTACGTTTTTTCTATTTCCAGAAATTATCTTTTGTTGTGATTGTGTCTAATGCTCTAATTATTATGGTACCTAGTAGGTACTTAGTCTAAAAAACTACCTGTATAATCATTGTTGTAGGTTCTATCAGCTGTACGCTTTTTCACCGAGGACAGTTGCACCAACGATGCATCGGCCAGGAATATAATGTAGCACTAGGACAGCGCACTGTCAGACTTGTCAGGGAGGTGTCTCAAGCAATTGTGCAACGAGTTATGGCTAGTTATACTTTAGGTTAGGTTCAAGGAATATACTACTTTATGGTAGTTAGGTAGAATTCCAAATGACAGAAGTTTCTCCGTAACAACTCAAAATAATAAAAATCTGCCAAATTGTGTCAAAAAATATTTTTTTGACTATTAGTCGTCTATCTGATATATGGTATAGTCCACGAGTTGCCATTTTTTAAATCGATAAACTCACGACGTGTTATTGAATCAATAAAATTTACCGAGAGGCTAGATCCATGCTACCGCATTTTGATAAAATTGATAAATAAAGAACTGTTTACCGGTCGATAAATTTATCGAATTTTATCGATCGATAAGATCCATGCTCGCAGGCAGGTCATATAGATCACAAATGAATAATCCAATTTCAATGCGTTTTTAGGGTTCCGTGCGTCTGTATGAACAAAAGTCGGAACCCTTATAGGATCACTCGTGTCTTATAAGGGTGTCTGTCTGTCTGCCCGTCTGACATAGTTAATTTGCTCCGAATCTACCGGACCGATTAAGTTGAAATTTGGAACACCTATGAATATCTATGACCCAAACGACTTGCAACGTAAATAAATGAATTTTGAATATGGGATATACTTTCAACGTTAAGGAGGGAAAAGCGAACATTAAAGAAATAAAATTGCAGGCTATAGCGTGTGACATATCAAATGAAAGGGCTTCTTGTGAGAGTCTCAAATTTAAAAGTTATTTATTTATTTAGCTAAGAAGCATCTCGCTTACATCAGCTTTCAAACATTAAACCGCATCAAAATCAGTCCATTCATTTGGGAGATATGATCCCGACCTCCTCCTTCTTTCCCCTATCCCCACTCCATTATTGCTAAGCACCATCTCGATAACATCAGCTTTCAAACAGAATAAAACGCATCATAATTGTTCCATTCGTTTTGAACTCTGATAAATTATCATTTGGGCAAAACTTGTTTACAATAAAACGAATACAATTTCCATAATTTACAATCTATTGCTCTCCAGCCATAAAGTTGTAAACGCACATGCACTATCAAATATTATCAACCAATCAGCGCGCGGTTTTACCATTTATCCGATTTTTTACGCTTATATACAATGCTCTGATTGGTCGGTGCTGTCGGTGGCCTCAGTAAGGTACAGTGGGTATAAAATAAATAGATAATAGAGTCAAAATAAATTATAAAGAATTGTCCTTTAAATTTAAGACCTGATTTAAAAAACCCTTGATTGCAAAATAAGTTCATTTATAGACTGCATTCACGTTAGCAATGTAAACGAAATTAATGACAAAACTGTGTCTAGGTATTGATTGGTTGATATTGAGTATTCTATACCTAGCATGTGTATTTTTATCCGACTGAGGAGAGTTATGTGTTTCGGTTGTATTTATGTTTGTTTGTTTGTATGTTTCTTTGTTTGTACGTTTCTTAGGCGCGTCCTTACAGCCTAAACGGCTTGATGGATTTTGATAAATGAGGTATAATTGGATTCGTCTATAGGAGAGATAGACCAAGAAAACTAACATGGCGGCTAATAGCTGCCATATTGTATACAATAAATGACCGAAACCTATCGAATGAGGTATCTAAATACAGAGGTATTCAAAAGACCATTTCAAAAATATATAATTCTCTTAAATAAACAATAGCAATTATCTTTGCTTCTTACATTTTTTTTTATTTTAGTTAATGTAAATATTATAGTCTAATGTTGCAATTGCAACTATTAAAGTAAGTGTAAGTAAAAAAGAAACATTAAATTTATATCAATATTAGTTGCGTCCCGCGGTTTCACCCGAGTCCTTCAGGAACCATACACTTTTCCGGGATAAAAAGTAGCCTATGTGTTAAGCCAGGGTATAGGCTACTACCGTACGAAATCTCATCCAAATCGGTTCAGCCGTTTAAGCGTGAAGAAGTAACAAACATACACAAACACACACACCCTTACATGAATACAAACTTTTGCCTTTATAATATTAGTGTGATTATTTGTGCGGGCGGTCAGCTCGTATGCAATAATTTTGTTCGCAGCCGGGTTTTATGTATTTTTATAATAATTTTACTTGTTAACTTTACGTTTGGAGGAGGATAGATAGTAAATAATTGAATTTCTATTACAATTATCGTAAACTGAACGCACCGTTCACAATTTTTCGTCGGATTACAATCTCGCTGTATTTATTACAATCTGCCGGTTCTTACAATGTTACTGTGCCAAATACATCCGAACAGTTTTCGAAAAAGTCTTTAATAGAGCAAAAAAAAAACTGGTCAGAAAATACCAACCAAACCTCTGTGTGATGATCGTAATGAATAGAATAAATAATAATTAACATTAGATTACGGACGGCATTTGAACCCGTTCTGTCCTTGCATCTCTTAGCCTCAACAACGTCGCACTCCGAATTGTTCTCTCAATTTATTACCAACCGTCTTACGCTACGTTGGCACTATACATATTTTATGCCCGCGTTTAAGGTGGTGAATCGGTCTAAAGACTAACCAGCCCCAACAAAAACTAATTCCAGGAGCGTCGCGCGCTCGCCAGTCCCGACGGCGACAAAGACGCGGACCCGCTGCTCGTGTCCCTCCTGCAGGAGGGCTCCGACATGATGGCCGACCTGCGGCACTTGAACCTGCGGCCGCAGCACTGCTACCGCAGCCCCGAGCCTATCAACTTGTACCACAAGGTTGGACATGGTGAGTTAGAGAACAGTGCAAGACCGATGGTAGCCGAGCTCGGCTACCGTCTCCTATTTCCTGTGCTAGAAAGAAAAGTCAAGCCAAGGACTGAAACCAGTACCAGTATACAAGTGTGCGTTAGAACGATACCGGGTTCGGTCCTTGAATACTAGTGCGTGTTAGAATGATACCGGGATCGGTCCTTGTATACTAGTGCGTGTTAGAATGATGCCGGGATCAGTCCTTGTATACTAGTGCGTGTTAGAATGATGCCGGGATCGGTACTTGTATACTAGTGCGCGTTAGAATGATGCCGGGATCGGTACTTGTATACTAGTGCGTGTTAGAATGATGCCGGGATCGGTACTTGTATATTAGTGCGAATTAAAACAAGACCGGGTTTGGTCCTCTGTTAACAGTTCAAGCATAGGATTAATTACTTTTCTAGATTAAGTGCGGATTACCATCATCGATGCGTGATTCAAATGGCACGTTAAGATGTCGGTACTAGGACTGATGCACTATGCAAGCTTTATACTTACTTTGGGGTGGACGACCTGCTCGTCTCCTCATACGTCACTCAGTTGTGTATTTATCTAAAGTGTAGCTTAATTGCGATACCGTACTCGACGCTGTAAAAGTCCTTATTTTTACGCTGCCATTTTGAAACGCGGGCAGCGCTTTTACCTCAGATAGGGGAAAATGTCCAAACGTTGACATTTTCACAAATGTTAACAATGAAAGTAATAGAAGATTACTGCATTGAGCGGAAAGTGACTTCGTGCTGCACCGATTGTAGATTGGTGCCCGAACTTTAGCGTGGTCTCTAAAAACACGAGTGCAGCAAGAAGTCACTAGAGCGCATTGAGATATAAGTACTACGTAATAGAGAAGCTGTTCCAAATAAAAAACTTCACGCATCTTGATGACAGCATGAACCGCGGGGGCCTGCACATCGTGGACTGACTGCAGCATTGCTGCAGCGCTAAAATATTTGTTATATAGTCTAACCAAATTATTAAAACATGCAGCGCTAGTTAAATATTTAAACGGGACTTAATCGCGCTAAAAACTTAATATTGCAGCGCTAGATCGCAGAGTAAGTAAATATAGTTTTATCGGTCTAGTAAGGTGTACGGATTGCAGTACAGTGCAGTCGACGAAAGTGAGTATTCGGACGATGAAATCTAGTACAATGCGATTAAAATAAGAATAGGACGGGCTCTTGGCTAACTTCACTCATAAAAGTACAGTCGGCAAACCAAAAAATGAGGTTTATTCATTTATAAATTTGTCTTTTTTTTCTCTTTGTCTCATACCCTACATTCGAGATGATGAGATTGCGTTGTGGGCAGTTTCAAAATATACATTTGTAACAAACCGTTCGCTTTGAACATTTTCAACACTTTTGCCATTTTTGCAACTTTTGACACTACCGATCCTTTCCAAATCAAATGAAAAATTACCCTATCCTTGACGGACGAAAGTCGATTTTCCTATTTCAAAATGTCATCAATACATGCAAAACGAACGGTGATCGAAAACGGTTCAGGACGCTAATTTCGTCCACAAATGTCCAAGGCGAGCGCCAAATTTGATCATATTTAGCGTTTTTAACAGTTATTTTCGCCATTTGCTTCAAAACGAACGGCCTCATGCTATGGAAACAATACGGGATATCCACTCAGTGTATTTATTGCCAGTGTCATGTATTTTGATTTTTCAAGTCTTCAAGTTCAAATGTGATATTTCTATTTTGTATTATTTTCTCAAACTAGTGTTTCTTCGAGTAATATTATTGGAATATTAACATAAAGTGTTCGTTAACGTGCACGAGTGTAGGGTAATGATACAAACAATCAAAAACAGGTATTTGCATCTATCTGTCTAAAGGAATCTCTCAGGAAGTTTTAATAAAGCATCCACTACTTTAACTGCGACTTTTACTACTCTTACTTTTTACTTTTTTTTTATCTGTTTTTTTTTTTACTTTTACTCTTTCCACTACTTTTACTGCGACGACACTAGGCCCGTACCTGGTACTCGATGTTTGACCTATTCAATACAAATAAACCTCGAAATAAAAAAAATTGACACTGCGTAAATGCACAAATTGTGAGAAGCCAAAATAAAAAAAAACAATGAATTTTAAAGAGTTCACATTTTTTGTCTAAAACCCATATAAAAAGGTTAAACAAGACATGGACGTCACGATCTAATTAATCCGTCAGTGGTAGTATTGTATTCTCTTTGCGTCAGTGTACTATTACGCAAAGAGACACAACAAGTTTCAAGTGCATTTCCCTGTACTTTTTTGTTGATAATCTTGTTTAATTTGTATTGTTGACTGTTAAGTTTGTTTTCGTTAACTGTTTTTGTTTGTTTTTTGTGATTTGTTGTTATGTTGACTTTTTGTTCTACAATGAGTAAAAGAGGTAGTGTTTAACATTGGCGAGCTTGACAAATTATCAGCAATGTTGTTAAGTACTTCGAGGATGAGAAACAACGTGCCATTACTTTGTTGGAAACGTTAAACAAGCTAAAATCGTGCCTGGATCAGATGGAAACCTTCATATGCCACCTGATATGAACATGATGTATGCGGAAGTTTGATGCAGACTTTGCAAACTGCTAAGTAAGGTACTAAGGTAACCGAGCGAGTGACTTTAGCTACTTACTTGTACTATTATTTATTCTGTGCTACTGGTATTAATAAAAATACCGTGAGTCGCACTCGTCGTGAACAGAGAAGAGCAACTGAAGCAAGCGCTAGCACAATAATGACACTAAGAAGAAACCTAGTGGAATGTAAACTTGTGTGTGACAATTGTGAAATATGCGCGCTGGGCAATATAATAAATTCGATATATACGCTGAGAAAATAAATTCCAACACTAAAGAAGATTTATGCAGCTGCAAAACAAGACCTTAATTTTCCTGGTATCTTGTCTACATTGAGAAAATTTATGATCGAGTCACTAGGCTACAAATTAAAAAGTTGACAGAGAAAGAGCTCGTTATTGATTCAAAGGCCAAATATTAAAGACTTGCGTGCAAGGTACTTTCGGAGTATTCGGTCAAATAATGCAATGAAAGCAAACAAAAAACCAGTAGTTTTTGTTGATGAAACTTGGTACCGATTCAAATGAAAATATATTTACAAAATAAAGTCAGTTCAAAGTCCAGAGTTTTTCAGTGTTGGCTGTACAATACATCTACTTATACTTACCTATGTTAATTTGTTTACTAATAGAAATTACGATACTTAGGCGTCATTTTTTTATATAGGAAAAAATAAAAATAAATACGTATATTTTTTTGCACACTGTACCATGTTCCTTTTGTGACGTAACAACATGGCGCTAGGCCGGTCCTATTCTTATTTTAATCACATTGTACGTCCCTAGTACACATTGACTTTTAATTAAGCGAAAATTCCGTCGCGTTCTTATTTAAAAAAATAGTACATTATATTTTTAAATCTCTTTTGGACGACAGCATTTATTATAAAATTATGTTGTGTCGTCTCTCCTAAGTTTAAAAAATAAAAACAGAACTGGGATACAATAGAAAATTATAAAAGTCATACATTTCAATATTTACTTACTTGTTTTTATGATGAGCAGTAATGAGGTATTTTCTGCTTTGGTTTTAGGTGAACAATGGTGATATTACTGTGTAGTTAGAAGAAAATAATTGTTCATCCCATCTATTGGAAAAACACTGTTTTTATGCTTCGAGAAGTAGGAGCGAAGTAGGTATTTTCTGTTCAAGACTTTCAGAGAGAGCAGTAACTACTAAGTGATTTTTTGATGTGTTTTGATTTTCTAATGGCACGGTAAGGGGGTAACGCCGACTGTAGGCGTGGTGATCGATCAGTTCCGTGACGCGACCGCTCGTGGCTCGTCGGCACTTTCCGGTTCAGCTCGTCCATATTCAAATTATTAGCCATCACATATATTTTTTATGTGCAATATGTAAACACTCCGGTTGGCAATTTAACTCCGGTACTAAAGATCGATAGTCGAACGAAGTCCCGTCGAGCCATCCAGACTTATGGTATGAGGCCGAAAAGTTAGTATAGATCAGATGGAGGGTTGCTGATTCCGGTTGACCAATGAGAGCGCGCGGTGCAAAACGGTTGTTCATAGTTTTAGTTTTTTTTAATGTTTACACATCTGCTAGGCATGCACACGACGAGTCATGATTTTGTTCATTGCATCGCGTGGCGCCCTGACTGTACATAAAAAAAAGAATCGTGTAAATGTACGGAGAAGAGGCAAAATTAAAAGCGCGCGAATTGCGATATCATCGTCACGGAGACAAGGATTATTGACAGTGCAAAACTAAATAATTTCACGAAAATGCCAGTATAACGAAAGTATTATACTTCACTTACACCTGAAAATACTACGCAATAAATGTGATACAGAATCTATAACCAACTAAATCCCGGGAAAAATATTTGAAAGCTTATAACAATTTTATCGAGAAGGAAAATGCAAAAAACTGTACTTACCCATTTTTAAGAAACACCCAAATGTAAGCAAATGACATTCAAATCGAGATCTACACAAAATGTTGAACACTATATCTGAAGAGACTGTCTGACGGACGTAAATCAAAGAAGTACCTACAAAGTGTTTTTTTTTGTTAAGTATAAGTAATTACCTAGTTTATTTTAAGTTGTATATTTTTAATCTATATAATACCCTTTTAAATACATGATATGAGTTTTAAAGTTTTCAAAAGCGCCTTTCATTTATTTTTCTCATATAGGGGGATGAAAAATAGAGTATGACTCGGACGCAAAATTATTTTTCGTCGTGCGACGTATATTGAATCCGTCGCTACGTTCAGGATTCTACTTAAATAAATAAAATAAATATGTTCGGGACATTTCCACACCAATTACCTAGCCCCAAACTAGGATACCCTGTATTATGGGCACTAGATAACGGATAAACATTCATAGATAAGAATATTACATCCATAACTCGGAAACAAACATTTCTGCTCATCACACTAACGATTGCACCTTGCAGGATTCAAACCCGGCCGTTCCATTTCGTACCTAGGATCTTGACGACCGGTTGGTCTAGTGGCTAGAGAGCCACTAGACCAACCGGTCGTCAACAATCCTTCACTCCGCTCTGGATTCAAAATAGCGCCCTCACCGTCAAAATATTATTTTGCTCCCTCGTCATACAATCTACCATTGCCACACCGCTTTATTTTCTAAAATCTACTAAAATGACTTCAAATAAGACTTAAATAGCTTAATATTCTGTATTATGAGACGATGGCAATATTTGGAGGGAGCTGCCAACGTTAGGACAATTTACCCATATAACTAGAACAGGGCGATGCGTCAGCTTTGTTGGTATTCTTAAGATAAGGTTACCATTTTCCATTTGGGTAAGTCGCTAGCCAGCTTGTTTATTGATTTAGGATCTAATATGACTGAATCATAACAAAACAGACTAGCTGTTGGTGTGTAGGTATTGGTATTAAGGTTTTATTATTACCTTAACGACAAGTTTGAATGTTTGTGTAATATTATTATGATCGCCTTTAATTAGAATTTCTGATTGTTCCAGGAACCCTCGACATGTACGTTCTAAATCCGTCCAAGGACTCTAAATATGTTCGTGATTTCCTCAAAAAGTGGCATAACAGTGAACAAAAACTATTCGAAGGTGCGAGTGCATCTGGACAATTCAACTTCCCCATTCCTAACTTAGTGTCAATATGCGCGCTGCTCGTATGGCGGCCCGCCAACCCCGACGACACGATCACCAGGATCATGTTCCCAGGTTCCACACCACAACACAAAATTTTTGAAGGCCTAGAAAAACTAAAACACTTAGAATTTCTTCAGCATCCCACGTGCACGGGACGGCAAATGCAGCCAGCTCCACCTGCTATCGCAGCGATTGCAGCAACTACGGTTTCATCAACCAAAACCACAAAAGTGACATCACGAACCGGTAAAGAAAGGAGTACAATTACTGAAAAGACGAAAGATGAGAGAATTGTTGAGCCCGAAACACCCCGAAAAGAAAAAGACTTCAAAGACGAAACAGATTCTAAAAATATTATAGATAACAAATTGCTCAGTGAATTAGTAGATGGAGAAGATAAAAAAATCGAATTAGTATTAAATGAAACATCACGAGTAGAAACTACATTGGATGACAAAATAGCTCAATATGAAAGTACTGTAATCGATGGCTTGCCCAAAAAAAAAGATATCAAAAAGAAGAGCGTGGATAAGAAAATTAAACGGACAGATAAGACTGATGATGTGAAAGACTCTGTAGTTAAAGCTGCTGAAACTAAAAAAGTGGACGCTGAAATTAGAACTAAAACTGAAATAAAGCGAAAAGTAGAAAGCCGAACCAAAACTGAAACTTCAACTTCTATGACCAGAAGTAAAGTTAGTCAACGGGCCTCACAAAAGGCTGCTGAAAAGAAAATAGTCTCTAGTACAACGGAAAAGAAAATAGTGACTGACGAAAAGAAATCTCCTCCAACGACTCCTAAAAAAACAATGGAGATAAAAACTACTCCTGTTACCTCTCAATCTGTATTAAAAGAAAGAGTCAAGGCCAAATCACGAAAACTGAGCCCTGGAAGTACTCCTGGTAAGAGTACTAAAGAAGCAGCTAACCGTAGGGTTGCTGAATCTAAACTTAAACAAGCTTCTCCTAAACGGGATGTTCCTCAAAAATTAACTGAAAAGAAGGAACCTAAAAAACGTGAACCCATTTCACGAAGACCTAGACCACTAGCATCACCTGTAAAAGGCCTTAAAACAATGAAGAGTCCTACTAAATCTATTAAGTCTATTAAACCAGACACATCCAAATTAAAGGGACTACAAAGAGTTAATTACGAAGACATACTGAGAGATGCCAAAAAATCTGACGAAGATACTTCCAAATCATTAGATGACATCAAGCAGCAAGAACTTGATGAAAGAGAAGAACAAGAAATTGTAAGAGAAATCGAAGCTGTGTTTAATAGAGATAGTGAAGCTGAAGAAAGAATAGAGTTCGTAGGCCGCTCTGATATAGAAAAAATAACTTGTATGCTTGACGAAGCAAAAACGGAAACGACTGCCGACGGTGAATTTGAAGAAGAATATCTCATTATTGAAAAAGAAGAAGTTGACCAGTTTACTGAAGATGTTAAACATGAAAGTAGCCACGAACAAGAAGATGAACTTCAAAAACATGTCAAAGATAAAGAAGAATCTGAAAAGAAAAAAGACGAAACAGAGTTAGAACAAATGGAAGAAACTCAAATAAAAATTGAAAGTATAATAGAAACTGAAGCCAAACAAACAGAATCAAAAGAACATTCTGTAAGTGTCGAGGAAAAGCATGATATAAGCAGTGAAAAGAAGACTTCTGATAGTAAAAGCGGTACTGCCAAACCAAAAGATTCATTCGAACTCAATATTGTTCAAGAATCACAGCCAGATGAAAAAATATCTACAACTATAGAGTCTGGTGCTACCACAGCACCTACATTACCTGAAGATGAGCGTATTACACTGGATGATATTAAAGAAGATCAGCAGGTAGAAGAAAAACACACACAAGAGGAAACTAAAGAAATCATACCACCAAAATCTTTGGTTGATATGCTGAAACCATCATCAGCCGAAAAAACTCCAAAACTTGACTCACAACAGGTCCCGATTAGAGAAATTGTAAAAACGCCTGATGAAGTAGCAGATCTCCCACTGCATGAGGAAGTTGATTATAGAACATACGAGGAGAAAAAGTCACCAGAAGAAGAAGATGTCTTCAAATGTAAGCCAGGTATTGGTTTCATTCAAGAAATAAAAGTTCCTAAAAATTTGCCCCTTCCGGATCGGGAAGCCTTAACAGAAATAAAAACGATTGAAGAAGATATTGTTGTTCAAACTATGCAACGAGCATCACATGCTGAAATTGTAACAGTGACACCTGGATCTGCACCTGAATCCCCGATGTACCCCGATCACATGAAATTTTCAATGTTACCCGGAAACGATCTCCAACCTGTCAAAGAGTATGATGACACTGACTTCGGTTATGGACAATACACGGAAAAATTAAGAGAAACTCACATAACAACACTCGATTCACCAATAAAAGAAGATATAATTATGATTGAAGACGTACCATGTATGCCAGAAAAAATTCCATCAATTCCTGAAGATGTAGAAAAAGAAATAGAAGAAGCTCACAAATTGGAAGATTTGGACAAACCTCCCCTTAGTCCAAAGGATGTTGAAAAAATTGTAGCTGACGTTGCAGAAGTGTTAAAATCTGACAAAAGCTTAGAAGAAATAATGGCTGAAAAGTCACCAGTTATGCTGCGAAAATCGCCAGAAAGTTTAACAAAAACGGACACTACCATTGTGACTGCGATAGAGGCCACAAAAATGCTTTTGAGTAGTGAACAAGAAATAATTCATGACATATTAAAGGAAAACGACGAAAAAAATCTTGTCTCGAAACCACACCAAGATATTCAAAAAGAAATTTCACCAGCCAGATCAATCACTTCAGAAGATTTAAGTGAAATTTCAGACAAAACTGTCCTCAGTGAAGGAAAGCGAGCTAAACGTGAAATAAAAGAAGAAGAGCCTACAATTGGCACTCAAGTTTCTTCGAACACTGTTAGATTAGATTTTGATGGAAAAGATCTATTCCAGATATCAGAAGTATCAAAACTACCCCAAAAGTTAGAAGGTGAACTCATCAATGTAACAAAAGATTTTGAAACGAAAACTAGTCCCACCTTTGACAAACTGGAAATCACAGAACAAACAACCAAACCAGAGAGAAAACTCAGTGGAACTCTAGAATCCGCTAAAACTTTAGAAAAACTTGAAGAAAAAATGGCTGACTTAAAAAGAAAAGATGTTTGTCAAAAACCTGATATTCTCAAAATTGATCACACCATCGATATAGAGGAACCAGTCACGAAGCTACAATCTGAACTCTTCCTCAGCAAAGTTCCTGAAAAAGAACCTAGTTCAGAGAAAGAGGATCAGATCATAGGTAAGAAATATGAACTGGATCTTACATTTTCAGAAACTCCTCTTGATATTGTAGAAAAAAATACTTTTAGTAAAAGTCCTAGTCCAAAAGTAAAAGAAGAACCAAAACAAATAAAAGAAAGAAGTCCACTTTCAGCTAAAGAAGGAAAAATACAAAATATTTCCGAAAAAGAAGATGACGATGTAGCAGTAAGTGAAAAGTTTGAAACGAGTGAACAAAGTAATATCCAATTATTAGAAACTGATGTGACAAAACCAATAAAACATATTCAGGGAGAAACGAAATATGGTATTGATCAAATTGATGTAATATATGATTCGAAGACAGATGCACAGCAAAACCTAGAACAAGTTTCAGAAGACATCATAAAAAAAACTGATATCGTTTCTGACAAACTTGATGAAAAGCAAGTAAGTTTAGAAGAAGATATTCAACAGAAGCTAGAAGAAAAAGTTTCTAAAGATATCGATGGTGTTGAAGAAATATTGAGTTTAGATGTAAAACAAAAAACAACAAAGAAAGAAAAAATTGACAACTTTATGAATAAACTAGATGAAAAAGTAAGTGCCACCAAAGACTTTTTTACTGGAAAACTGTTTGGAAAGAAACCTGTAGCAGATATAAAAGATGAGAGTCCAGAGAAAGAAAAAGATAAAGAAATTATTTTCAAAGGCTCAATGAAGGTTGAAAGCCCCATCAAACTGGATGAAATAATCCAAAGTGCAATTGAAAAAGAAACAATTAAATCAAGTGAAATGGCAGTAGTTTTAAAAGATCCCAGCCACTTCAAGAAAGAACAAGCACCACTTCACAAAAAACCGTGCCTAATAAAAGATAAAAAAGAACCTATTGGAAAGGAGCCAAGCTTTGTTGATGACGACAAGGCACTTCTTGAAAAGAAGGTACCTAGCCCAGTTGCGCTTGACGAGAAAGCACCAAGCCTAGTCAGGACTACCAAAAAAGTATTATCTCAAACAGAACCCTGCTATGTAAAGCTAGATGAAATGGCTCCAAGTAAATTTGATAAGGCACCTAGTCCCGTTAAACTAGATGAAAAGCCGCCAAGCAAGAAGCCTCCAAGTCTACTTGAAAAGGCCCCAACTCCTATTAAAATTGATGAAGAAGCACCAAGTCTAGTCAAGCCTGATACAAAGACACTACTTGACAAAGAACCTAGTCCTGACAAGCTAGACGAGATAGCTCTAAGTCTAATTGATAAGGCACCATCTCCCATTGAGCTTGATAAAGCTCCAAGCCTAGTTAGGCCTGACAAAAAATCACTACCTGAAAAAGTATCTAGCCCTAATAAAACAGACAAAAGGTCATTTATTCCATTTGATCAGGCACCTAGCCCAGTTGCAATTGATGAGAAGGTGCCAAGCCCAGTCAAACCTGAGGAAAAGTCACCAAGTACACTTGATAATGCATCTTATCAAAAAGAACTCGGTGATGAGGCGTTGGACAAAGAAATTTCAAGTCTACGGGATGAAAACCTCAGTTTTATTACAGTTGTTGAGGCCCCGAGTTTAATGCAAGAAATGGATCTGAAACCACTTAGCAAAAAAACTAGTCCTATTTCACTAGAAGAATCGGAATCGCGTGATGAAAAGTTTAGTCCAACAATACTTGATAATGTGTTAAGTCAAACATATAAAGATATAAGGCCAACAGATTTAAATGTTAAAGAAATTAGCACACCTAGCAAAGTTCCAACAGAATTCTATAAAAAAACGGAGAGCCTAGACGAACAAGAAAAAAAAGCTTCGACCGCAATTGAAAAATCATCAACTCCAATTAAGGTAGACCAAATATCTGAATCACTTGACAAAAAGATAGGTGAAATAGACATTGAAGTAAAGATAATATCACCTTTACTTGATACGCAAGGCAGGAATATAATGAGTCTATTTTATGAAAACAAAATAACTTTCAACGATTTTGTTAATTCAAGGACTGTAACACTTGCAGATCTTAAGTTAAGTGGCATTGCTTATGATGATGAAGATTTGATAAACCAATCTTTAGAAACTGAACCATCTTTACAAGATTTGGTAGCAACGGAGACACCTAAAGTTATAGTAAAATCTGAAGTCGTCAATATAGTCGTTCAAGAAATTCTAATTGAGCGTCTTATTTTCTCAAAAATGGTTCAAACAAGATTTGCCGATAAGTACGGCATTATCAGAAAAATGAAAACTATAACTGTTACATTCTCAACTTATTATTACCCAGATAATAGACCAAGTACTGATGAAATTTATAGTCTGACATCATTAACAGACGTCGAAAACCAAATGGATATAAATGAATGTCTTGATGGTTATACAATGTTATGTGAACCAGAAGAAGAAACTAACATATCAAAAACAAGTACAGTATCCGTAAATGGTCGAATAGTTAGCAGAAAGATAACTACCAGCACCATTATCGAAAAATATTGTAATAAAACATTAAAACAAGCACGAACGAAGCTTACTTTCAGAACGATGACTCACGATGAATATCCAAACGGCGCCATCGTTACCAAATCAAGTGAAAACTATTCACTAGCTGATGATGAATTTGATATAAGTGAGTCCACAGTATCCATTGATGAGGATACAATAGGTTTAGAAGCAAAAAGTGAACCTTTAGAAGAAATAAAAGCCCAGACACTCGCTGTTATTGAAAATGGTGTACCTATCACAAGAAAGTTGATAATAAAAACAGTTTTACAAGAGTTTTATTGTGTAACGACTAAAGAAAGATTAACAAGATTGATAACTAAAACAACAACGGAAGATAACCTACCTGATGGAACACGTGTAATAAAAACTAGTGGAAATAGATCATTTGTTGACAATTTTCTTGAACAAACATCAGCGCAAAAACTTTTATCGGCTATCACAAGCACAAACATATATCATGATAAATCAAGCCCAGTCCAAGACGAGAAGGTCTCCTTTGAACAAGACAAACGACTACTTGACAAAGAATCAATTGAGGATGATAAAGACGCTAGACTTAATGATGAAGAGTACAACCAAGTCAAAAAATGGAAAACATCTATAGAAAAGGATCCAAGATCCGTGAAGGACGATGAGGTTCTTGCCAAAGAACTTAGTCTTGAAAAGGAAGAAAAAATGACTCTTGACAATGAAACAATCTCAATGGAAGACAAAAAATTACCGCTCGACAAGGGATCAAGCCAATATATAGATGATAAGGAAAAGTTTGAAAATGATCGAAGCTCTGTCATAGAAAAGGGGGCACCTGGACGGAAAGATCCTTCACCAATCAGAGACAATAATGCAATTGAAAAGGCACCAAGCTCAGTTAAGGAAGAAAAGGACCCATTGCCTATCAAAGAAACTGAAGCTCCTCTTGACAAGGCACCAAGCCCAATAAAAGACGATGTGGAGTCATCAACAATTAATGAGACGGATGCAACTTTCGAAAAGGCACCTCTTGAAAAGACATCAATGCCAGTGAAGGACGACAAAAAGCCATCACCAATCAAGGACATAAAGGCACCTCTTGAAAAGGCACCAAGTCCGGTGAAGGAAGATAAAGAGCAATCACCAATCAAAGAGATTCAAGCAGATATTGAAAAGGCACCAAGCCGAGTCAAAGACGGTAAGGAGTCATCATCACTAAAAGAGACAGAGGCACCTCTTGAAAAGGCACCAAGCCCAGTCAATGACGATAAGGAGTCAACACCAATCAAAGAGATGCAGGCTCCTCTTGAAAAGTCACCAAGTCCAGTCAAAGACGATAAAGAGCCATCACCAGTCAAAGAAGTGCAGGAACCGATAGAAAAGGCAACAGCCTCAATCAAAGAGGTCAAAGAGCAATCCCCAATCAAAGAGATGAAGGAACCTTTTGAAAAGTCACAAAGCCCAGTCATGGACGATATGGAGCCATCATCACTCAAAAAGACAGAGGCACCTCTTGAAAAGGCACCAAGCCCAGTCAAGGACGATAAGGAGTCATCACCAATCAAAGAGATGGAGGCTCCTCTTCAAAAATCACAGAGCCCAGTCAAAGATGATAAAGAGCCATCATCAGTCAAAGATATGCAGGAACCGATAGAAAAGGCACCAGCCCCAATCAAGGAGGACAAAGAGCAAGCCCCAAGCCAAAAGATAAAGAAATCTCTTGAAGTGACACCAAGCCCAGTCAAGGACGACATGAAGCCATCATCACTCAAAGAGAAAGAGGCACCTGTTGAAAAGGCACCAAGCCCAGTCACGGACGATAAAGAGTCATTTCCAATCAAAGATATGCAGGTTCCTCTCAAAAAGTCAGCAAGTCCAGTCAAAGACGATAAAGAGCCATTACCAGTCAAAGAGGTGCAAGGACCGATAGAAAAGGAACCAGCCCCTATCGAAGAAGACAAAGAGCAATCCCCAATCAAAGACACGAAGAAACCTTTTGAAGAGACACCAAGCCCAGTCAAGGACGACAAGGAGCCATCATCACTTATTGAGGAAGAGGCACCTCTTGAAAAGTCACGAAGCCCAGTCAAGGACAATGAGGAGCTATCAACACTAAAAGAGACAGAGGCACTTCTTGAAAAGGCACCAAGCCCAGTCAAGGACGATAAGGAGACATCATCAATTAAAGAGATGCAGGCGCCTATTGAAAAGTCACCAAGCCTACTCAAAGACGATAAGGAGCCATCACCAGTCAAAGAGATGCAGGAACCGATAGAAAAAGAACCAGCCCCTATTAAAGAGGACAAAGAGCAATCCCCAATCAAAGACACGGAGAAACTTCTTGAAGAGACACCAAGCCCAGTCAAGGACGACAAGGAGCTATTATCACTCAATGAAACAGAGGCACCTCTTGAAAAGGCACCAAGTTTAGTCAAGGACGATAAGGAAACATCACCAATCAAAGACATGCAAGATCCTCTTGAAAAGTCACCAAGTCCAGTCAAAGACGATAAGGAGCCATCACCCGTCAAAGAGGTGCAGGAACCGATAGAAAAGGCACTAGCCCAAATCAAAGAGGATAAAGAGCAATCCCCAATCAAAGAGATGAAGGAACCTCTTGAAGTGACACCAATCCCAGTCAAGGACGACAAAGAGCCATCATCACTTAAAGTGACAGAGGTACCTCATGGAAAGTCACGAAGCCCAGTCAAAGACGATAAGGAGCCAGCATCACTCCAAGACACAGAGGCACCTCTTCAAAAGGCACCAAGCCCAGTCAAGGACGATAAGGAGGCATCACCAATAAAATTGATGCAGGTTCCTCTTGAAAAGTCACCAAGCCTAGTCAAAGACGATAAGGAGCCATCACCAGTCAAAGAGATGCAGGTACCGATAGAAAAGGCACCAGCTCCAATCAAAGAGGATAAAGAGCAATACCCAATCAAAGACACGATGGAACCTCATGGAACACCAAGCCCAGTCAAGGACGACAAGGAGCCATCATCACTAATTGAGGCAGAGGCACCTCTTGAATTGTCACGAAGCCCAGTCAAGGACAATAAGGAGTTATCAACACTCAAAGAGACAGAGACACTTCTAGAAAAGGCACCAAGCCCAGTCAAGGACGATAACGAGACATCACCAATTAAAGAGATGCAGGTGCCTATTGAAAAGTCACCAAGCCTAGTCAAAGACGATAAGGAGCAATCACCAGTCAAAGAGATGCAGGAACCGATAGAAAAAGAACCAGCCCCTATTAAAGAGGACAAAAAGCATTCCCCAATCCAAGACACGGAGAAATCTCTTGAAGAGACACCAAGCCCAGTCAAGGACGACAAGGAGCCATCATCACTCAATGAAACAGAGGCACCTCTTGAAAAGGCACCAAGTTTAGTCAAGGACGATAAGGAAACATCACCAATCAAAGACATGCAGGATCCTCTTGAAAAGTCACCAAGTCCAGTCAAAGACGATAAAGAGCCATCACCAGTCAAAGAGGTGCAGGAACCGATACAAAAAGCAGCAGCCCAAATCAAAGAGAACAAAGAGCAAACCCCAATCAAAGAGATGAAGGAACCTCTTGAAGTGACACCAATCCCAGTCAAGGACGACAAAGAGCCATCATCACTTAAAGAGACAGAGGTACCTCATGAAAAGTCACGAAGCCCAGTCAAGGACGATAAGGAGCCAGCATCACTCAAAGACACAGAGGCACCTCTTGAAAATGCACCAAGCCCAGTCAAGGACGATAAGGAGGCATCACCAATAAAATTGATGCAGGTTCCTCTTGAAAAGTCACGAAGCCCAGTCAAGGACAATAAGGAGCTATCAACACTCAAAGAGACAGAGGCACTTCTTGAAAAGGAACCAAGCCCAGTCAAGGACGATAAGGAGACATCACCAATTAAAGAGATGCAGGCGCCTATTGAAAAGTCACCAAGCCTAGTCAAAGACGATAAGGAGCCATCACCAGTCAAAGAGATGCAGGAACCGATAGAAAAAAAACCAGCCCCTATTAAAGAGAACAAAGAGCAATCCCCAATCAAAGACACGGAGAAACCTCTTGAAGAGACACCAAGCCCAGTCAAGGACGACAAGGAGCCATCATCACTCAATGAAACAGCGGCACCTCTTGAAAAGGCACCAAGTTTAGTCAACGACGATAAGGAAGCATCACCAATCAAAGACATGCAGGATCCTCTTGAAAAGTCACCAAGTCCAAGTCCAGTCAAAGACGATAAAGAGCCATCACCAGTCAAAGAGGTGCAGGAACCGATACAAAAAGAACCAGCCCAAATCAAAGAGAACAAAGAGCAAACCCCTATCAAAGAGATGAAGGAACCTCTTGAAGTGACACCAAGCCCAGTCAAGGACGACAAAGAGCAATCATCACTTATTGAGGAAGAGGCACCTCTTGAAAAGTCACGAAGCCCAGTCAAGGACAATGAGGAGCTATCAACACTAAAAGAGACAGAGGCACTTCTTGAAAAGGCACCAAGCCCAGTCAAGGACGATAAGAAGACATCATCAATTAAAGAGATGCAGGCACCTTTTGAAAAGTCACCAAGCTTACTCAAAGACAATAAGGAGCCATCACCAGTCAAAGAGATGCAGGAACCGATAGAAAAGGCACCAGCCCCTATCAAAGAAGACAAAGAGCAATCCCCAATCAAAGACACGAAGAAACCTTTTGAAGAGACACCAAGCCCAGTCAAGGACGACAAGGAGCCATCATCACTTATTGAGAAAGAGGCACCTCTTGAAATGGCACCAAGCCCAGTCAAGGACGATAAGGAAGCATCACCAATAAAAGAGATGCAGTTTCCTCTTGAAAAGTCACCAAGCCTAGTCAAAGACGATAACGAGCCATCACCAGTCAAAGAGATGCAGGAACCGATAGAAAAGGCACCAACTCCAATCAAAGATGACAAAGAGCAATCCCCAATCAAAGACATGATGGAACCTCTTGAAGAGACACCAAGCCCAGTCAAGGACGACAAGGAGCCATCATCACTCCAAATGACAGAGACACTTCTTGAAAAGGCAGCAAGCCCAGTCAAGGACGATAAGGAGTCATCACCAATTAAAGAGATGGAGGCTACTCTTGAGAAGTCACCAAGTCCAGTCAAAGACGATAAAGAGCCATCACCAGTCAAAGAAGTGCAGGAACCGATAGAAAAGGCACCAGCCCAAATCAAAGAGGACAAAGAGCAATCCCCAATCAAAGAGATGAAGGAACCTCTTGAAGAGACACCAAGCCCAGTCAAGGACGACAAAGAGCCATCATCACTTAAAGAGACAGGGGTACCTCATGAAAAGGCACCAAGACCAATCAAGGACGATAAGGAGTCATCACCAATGAAAGAGATGCAGGTTCCTCTTGAAAAGTCACCAAGCCTAGTCAAAGACGATAAGGAGCCATCACCAGTCCAAGAGATGCAGGAACCGATAGAAAAGGCACCAGCCCCTATTAAAGAGGACAAAGAGCAATCCCCAATCAAAGACACGAAGGAATCTCTTGACAAGACACCAAGCCCAGTCAAGGATGACAAGGAGCCCTCATCACTTAAAATGACAGAGGCACCTCTTGAAAAGGCACCAAGCTCAGTCAAGGACGATAAGGGGATATCACCAATCAAAGACATGCAGGATCCTCTTGAAAAGTCACCAAGTCCTGTCAAAGACGATAAAGAGCCATCACCAGCCATAGAGGTGCAGGAACCGATAGAAAAGGCACCAGCCCAAATCAAAGAGGACAAAGAGCAATCCCCAATCAAAGAGATGAAGCAACCTCTTAAAGAGACACCAAGCCCAGTCAAGGACGACAAAGAGCCATCATCACTTAAAGAGACAGAGGTACCTCTTGATGAGACACCAAGTCCAGTCAAGGACGACAACGAGCCAACATCACTTAAAGAGACAAAGGCACCTCTTGAAAAGGCACCAAGCCCAATCAAGGACGATAAGGAGTCATCACCAATCAAAGAGATGCAGACTCCTCTTGAAAAGTCACCAAGCCTAGTCAAAGACGATAAAGAGCCATCACCAGTCAAAGAGATGCAGGAACCGATAGAAAAGGCACCAGCCCCTATTAAAGAGGACAAAGAGCAATCCTCAATCAAAGACACGCAGGAACCTCTTGAAGAGACACCAAGTCCAGTCAAGGACGACAAAGAGCCAACATCACTTAAAGACACAGAGGTACCTCATGAAAAGTCACGAAGCCCAGTCAAGGACGATAAGGAGCCAGCATCACTCAAAGAGACAGAGGCACCTCTTGAAAAGGCACCAAGCCTAGTCGAGGACGATAAGGAGTCATCACCAATTAAAGAGATGGAGGCTACTCTTGAGAAGTCACCAAGTCCAGTCAAAGACGATAAAGAGCCATCACCAGTCAAAGAAGTGCAGGAACCGATAGAAAAGGCACCAGCCCAAATCAAAGAGGACAAAGAGCAATCCCCAATCAAAGAGATGAAGGAACCTCTTGAAGAGACACCAAGTCCAGTCAAGGACGACAACGAGCCAACATCACTTAAAGAGACAAAGGCACCTCTTGAAAAGGCACCAAGCCCAATCAAGGACGATAAGGAGTCATCACCAATCAAAGAGATGCAGACTCCTCTTGAAAAGTCACCAAGCCTAGTCAAAGACGATAAAGAGCCATCACCAGTCAAAGAGATGCAGGAACCGATAGAAAAGGCACCAGCCCCTATTAAAGAGGACAAAGAGCAATCCTCAATCAAAGACACGCAGGAACCTCTTGAAGAGACACCAAGTCCAGTCAAGGACGACAAAGAGCCAACATCACTTAAAGACACAAAGGTACCTCATGAAAAGTCACGAAGCCCAGTCAAGGACGATAAGGAGCCAGCATCACTCAAAGAGACAGAGGCACCTCTTGAAAAGGCACCAAGCCTAGTCGAGGACGATAAGGAATCATCACCAATCAAAGAGATGCAGACTCCTCTTGAAAAGTCACCAAGCCTAGTCGAAGACGATAAGGAGCCATCACCAGTCAAAGAGATGCAGGAACCGATAGAAAAGGCACCAGCCCCTATTAAAGAGGACAAAGAGCAATTCCCAATCAAAGACACGAAGGAACCTCTTGACGAGAAACCAAGCCCAGTCAAGGATAACAAGGAGCCATCATCACTTAAAATGACCGAGGCACCTCTTGGAAAGGCACCAAGCTCAGTCAAGGACGATAAGGAGGTATCACCAATCAAAGACATGCAGGATCCTCTTGAAAAGTCACCAAGTCCAGTCAAAGACGATAAAGAGCTATCATCAGCCAAAGAGGTGCAGGAACCAATAGAAAAGGCACCAGCCCAAATCAAAGAGGACAAAGAGAAATCCCCAATCAAAGAGATGAAGGAACCTCTTGAAGAGACATTAAGTCCAGTCAAGGACGACAACGAGGCAACATCACTTAAAGAGTCAGAGGCACCTCTTGACAAGTCACCAAGCCCAATCAAGGACGATACGGATTCATCACTAATGAAAGAGGTGCCGGTTCCTCTTGAAAAGTCATCAAGCCTAGTCAAAGACGATAAAGAGCCATCATCAGTCAAAGAGATGCAGGAACCGATAGAAAAGGCACCAGCCCCTATTAAAGTGGACAAAGAGCAATCCCCAATCAAAGACACGAAGGAACCTCTTGACGAGAAACCAAGCCCAGTCAAGGATGCCAAGGAGCCATCATCACTTAAAATGACAGAGGCACCTCTTGGAAAGGCACCAAGCTCAGTCAAGGACGTTAAGGAGGTTTCACCAATCAAAGACATGCAGGATCCTCTTGAAAAGTCACCAAGTCCAGTCAAAGACGAAAAAGAGCTATCACCAGCTAAAGAGGTGCAGGAACCAATAGAAAAGGCACCAGCCCAAATCAAAAAGGACAAAGAGCAATCCCCAATCAAAGAGATGAAGGAACCTCTTGAAGAGACACCAAGACCAATCAAGGACGATAAGGAGTCATCACCAATGAAAGAGATGCAGGTTCCTCTTGAAAAGTCACCAAGCCTAGTCAAAGACGATAAGGAGCCATCACCAGTCCAAGAGATGCAGGAACCGATAGAAAAGGCACCAGCCCCTATTAAAGAGGACAAAGAGCAATCCCCAATCAAAGACACGAAGGAACCTCTTGACAAGACACCAAGCCCAGTCAAGGATGACAAGGAGCCATCATCACTTAAAATGACAGAGGCACCTCTTGAAAAGGCACCAAGCTCAGTCAAGGACGATAAGGAGATATCACCAATCAAAGACATGCAGGATCCTCTTGAAAAGTCACCAAGTCCTGTCAATGACGATAAAGAGCCATCAACAGGCATAGAGGTGCAGGAACCGATAGAAAAGGCACCAGCCCAAATCAAAGAGGACAAAGAGCAATCCCCAATCAAAGAGATGAAGGAACCTCTTAAAGAGACACCAAGCCCAGTCAAGGACGACAAAGAGCCATCATCACTTAAAGAGACAGAGGTACCTCTTGAAAAGTCACGAAGCCCAGTCAAGGACAATAAGGAGCCATCATCACTCAAAGAGACAGAGGCACCTCTTGAAAAGTTACAAAGCCCAGTCAAGGACGATAAGGAGGCATCACCAATGAAAGAGATGCAGGTTCCTCTTGAAAAGTCACCAAGCCTTGAAGTGACAGCAAGCCCAGTCAAGGACGACAAGGAGCCATCATCACTTAAAGAAATAGAGGCACCTCTTGAAAAGTCACCAAGCCCAGTCGAGGACGATAAAGAGCCATTATCACTCAAAGAGACAGAGGCACCTCTTGAAAAGGCACCAAGCCCAGTCAAAGATGATAAGGAGCCATCACCAGTCAAAGAGATGCAGGAACCGATAGAAAAGTTACCAGCCCCAATCAAGGAGGACCACGAGCAAGACCCAATCAAAAAGATTAAGGAAACTCTTGAAGTGACAGCAAGCCCAGTCAAGGACGACAAGGGGCTATCATCACTTAAAGAAATAGAGGCACCTCTTGAAAAGTCACCAAGCCCAGTCGAGGACGATAAAGAGCCATTATCACTCAAAGAGACAGAGGCACCTCTTGAAAAGGCACCAAGCCCAGTTAAAGATGATAAGGAGCCATCACCAGTCAAAGAGATGCAGGAACCGATAGAAAAGGCACCAGCCCCAATCAAGGAGGACCAAGAGCAAGCCCCCATCAAAAAGATTAAGGAAACTCTTGAAGTGACACCAAGCCCAGTCAAGGACGACAAGAAGCCATCATCACTTAAAGAAATGGAGGCACCTCTTGAAAAGTCACCAAGCCCAGTCGAGGACGATAAGGAGCCATCACCAGTCAAAGATATGCAAGAACCGATAGAAAAGGCACCAGCCCCAATCAAAGAGGACAATGAGCAATCCCCAATCAAAGACACAAAGGAACCTCTTGAAGAGACACCAAGCCCAGTCAAGGACGACAAGGAGCCATCATCACTCAAAGAGACAAAGGCACCTCTTGAAAAGGAAACAAGCCCAGACAAGGACGATAAGGAGTCAGCACTAATCAAAGAGATGGAGGCTCATCTTGAAAAGTCACCAAGCCCAGTCAAAGAAGATAAAGAGCCATCACCAGTCAAGGAGATGCAGGAACCGATAGAAAAGGCACCAGCCCCTATTAAAGTGGACAAAGAGCAATCCCCAATCAAAGACACGAAGGAACCTCTTGACAAGACACCAAGCCCAGTCAAGGATGACAAGGAGCCATCATCACTTAAAATGACAGAGGCACCTCTTGAAAAGGCACCAAACTCAGTCAAGGATGATAAGGAGACATCATCAATCAAAGACATGCAGGATCTTCTTGAAAAGTCACCAAGTCCAGTCAAAGACGATAAAGAGCTATCACCAGACAAAGAGGTGCAGGAAACGGTAGAAAAGGCACCAGCCCAAATCAAAAAGGACAAAGAGCAATCCCCAATCAAAGAGATGAAGGAACCTCTTGAAGAGACACTAAGCCCAGTCAAGGACGACAAAGAGCCATCATCACTTAAAGAGACAGGGGTACCTCATGAAAAGGCACCAAGACCAATCAAGGACGATAAGGAGTCATCACCAATGAAAGAGATGCAGGTTCCTCTTGAAAAGTCACCAAGCCTAGTCAAAGACGATAAGGAGCCATCACCAGTCCAAGAGATGCAGGAACCGATAGAAAAGGCACCAGCCCCTATTAAAGAGGACAAAGAGCAATCCCCAATCAAAGACAGCCCAGTCAAGGACGATAAGGAGGCATCACCAATGAAAGAGATGCATGTTCCTCTTGAAAAGTCACCAAGCCTTGAAGTGACAGCAAGCCCAGTCAAGGACGACAAGGAGCCATCATCACTTAAAGAAATAGAGGCACCTCTTGAAATTTCACCAAGCCCAGTCGAGGACGATAAAGAGCCATTATCACTCAAAGAGACAGAGGCACCTCTTGAAAAGGCACCAAGCCCAGTGAAAGATGATAAGGAGCCATCACCAGTCAAAGAGATGCAGGAACCGATACAAAAGTTACCAGCCCCAATCAAGGAGGACCACGAGCAAGACCCAATCAAAAAGATTAAGGAAACTCTTGAAGTGACAGCAAGCCCAGTCAAGGACGACAAGGGGCCATCATCACTTAAAGAAATAGAGGCACCTCTTGAAAAGTCACCAAGCCCAGTCGAGGACGATAAAGAGCCATTATCACTCAAAGAGACAGAAGCACCTCTTAAAAAGGCACCAAGCTTCGCCAAAATAGACATGGAGCCATCACTACTCAATGAAACCGAGGACCCTCTTGATATGGTACCAAGCCAAGTCATGGACGACAAGGAGCCAGCACCAATCAAAGAGACGCAGACACCTCATGAAAAAGCACCTAGCTCAGTCACGAATGATAAAGAGCCATCACCAATCAAAGAGACGCAATTACCTCTTGAAAAGGCACAAAGCCAAGTCATTTACAATAAGGAGCAATCAGCAATCAAAGAAATACAGGTAGCTTCTGAAAAGGCACAGAGCCCAGTCAAGGATGACAAAGAGCCGTCACCAATAGAAGAAGTGGAAACACATTTAAAGATGACACCAAGCCAAGTGGAGGATGACAATGAGCCATTACCACTCAAAGAAATGCAGGCACCTATTGAAAAGGCACCAAGCTCAGTCAAGGACGACAATGATTCATTGCCACTCATAGAAATGCAGGCACCTATGAAAGTGGCACAAAGCCCAATCAAGGACGACAAGGAGCCATTACCACTTAAAGAAATAGACGCACCTCTTCACAAGGCTCCAAGCTCAGGCAAGGAAGATAAGGAGAAATCACAAATCAAAGAGATGCAGGCGACTATTGAAAATGCACTCAGCCTAGTCAAGGATGAACAAAAGCCATCTCTCATCAAAGAAAAGCAGGCTACTTATGAAAGAGAACCATCCCCAGTTGAGGACGATACAGAGACATTACCAATCAAAAAGATGCAGTTCCCTCTTGAAAAGGTGCCAAGCCAAGTCATGGACGAAAAGGGGCCATCTCCAATCAAAGCGATGCAGGCACCTTTTGAAAAGGCACCAAGCCCAGTGAAAGATGTCAAGGAGCCACCACCAATAGAAGAAGCGGAAGTACCTTCTGAGAAGGCACCAAGCGCTGACAAGGATGACAAAGAACCACCACTACTCAAAAAGACAGATGAAACTTATGAAAAAACTGCTTTTGAAATGACAACTTTAGAAAAGGGACCTCTTGAAAAGGCGCCAATTCCAGAAAAGAGCGATAAAGAACTGTTATCACTCAAAGAAGTCCAGGCTCCTATTGAAAAAAAACCAAGCCCAGTCAAGCATGACAAGGTGCCTTCACAAATTCTAGAGACGAAAGCACCTCTTGAAAAGGCACTAAGCCCAGTAAAAGTAGACAAGGAGCCATCACTACTCGAAAGAACGGAGGACCTTCTTGATAAGGAACCAAGCCCAGTAATGGATGATAAGGAGCTTTTATCAGTCAAAGAGAAGCAGAAACCTCATGAAAAAGCACGAAGCCCAGTCAAAGACTATAAGGAGCCATCACCAATCAAAAAGATGCAGGCACCTATTGAAAAACCACCAAGCCCAGTGAAAGATGACAAGGAGCCATTACCAATAGAAGAAGCGGAAGCACCTCTTGAGAAGGCACCAAGCCCTGAAAAGGATGACAAGGAACCACCACTATCACTCAATGACACTCTACTCAATGAGACAGATAAAAGTTTAGAAAAAACATCTTTTGAAATGACAGCTTTAGAAAAAGAACCTCTTGAAAAGGCGCCAATTCCAGAAAAGGACGATGAGGAACTGTTACCTATCAAAGAGATACAGGCTCCTATTGAAAAAAAACCAAGCCCAGTCAAGCATGACAAGGTGCCATCACCAATACAAGAGACGGAAGCATCTCTTGAAAAGGCACTAAGCCCAGTGAAGTTAGACAAGGAGCCATCACTACTAGAAGAAACGGAGGACTCTCTTGATAAGGAACCAAGACTGGTCATGGATGACAAAGAGAAGCAGAAACCTCATGAAAAAGCACCAAGCCTAGTCAAAGACGATAAGGAGCCATCACCAATCAAAGAGACGTATATAGCTCTTGAAAAAGAACCACGAAAAGTCATGGACGATAAGGAGCCATCACCAATAGAAGAAGTGGAAGCACCTCTTGAGAAGGCACCAAGCCCTGAAAAGGATGGCAAGGAACCACCACCACTACTCAATGAGACAGATAAAACTTTAGAAAAAACATCTTTTGAAATGACAGCTTTAGAAAAAGAACCTCTTGAAAAGGCGCCAATTCCAGAAAAGGACGATGAGGAACTGTTACCTATCAAAGAGATACAGGCTCCTACTGAAAAAAAACCAAGCCCAGTCAAGCATGACAAGGTTCCATCACCAATACAAGAGACGGAAGCATCTCTTGAAAAGGCACTAAGCCCAGTGAAGTTAGACAAGGAGCCATCACTACTCGAAGAAACGGAGGACTCTCTTGATAAGGAACCAAGACTGGTCATGGATGACAAGGAGCTTTCATCAGTTAAAGAGAAGCAGAAACCTCATGAAAAAGCACCAAGCCTAGTCAAAGACGATAAGGAGCCATCAACAATCAAAGAGACGCATATACCTCTTGAAAAAGCACCAAGAAAAATTATGGACGATAAAGAGCCATCACCAATCAAAGAGATGCAGGAAGCTCTTAAAAAGGTACAAAGCCCAGTCAAGGACGACAAGAAACCATTACCACTCAAAGATAAAGAGGCAGCTCTTGGAAAGTCAGGAAGCCCAGTCAAGGATGACAGGGAGCCATCATTACTCAAGGAGTTGGAGGCACCTCTTGAAAAGGCACTAAGCTCAGTCAAGGACGATAAGGAGCCATCACCAATCAAAGCGATGATGGCACCTATAGAAAAGGCACCAAGCCCAGTCAAGGACGACAAGAAACCATTACCACTCAAAGATAAAGAGGCAGCTCTTGGAACGTCACGAATCCCAGTCAAGGATGACAGGGAGCCATCATTACTCAAGGAGTTGGAGGAACCTCTTGAAAAGGCACCAAGCTCAGTCAAGGACGATAAGGAGCCATCACCAATCAAAGAGATGCCGGCACCTATAGAAAAGGCACCAAGCCCAGTCAAGGACAACAAGGAGCCATTACCACTCAGAGATATGGAGGCACCTCTTGATAAAGCTCCAAGCCCAGTCAAGGACGATCAAGAGCCATCACCACTCAATGAGACGGAGGACCATCTTGATAAGGTAATAAGCTCTGTCGTTGATGACAAGGAGCCATCACCACTCAAGGAGAAGCAGGCATCTCATGATAAAGCACCAAGCCCAGTCAAGGACGATAAAAAGCCATCACCAATCAAAGACACGCAGCTAACTCTTGAAAAAGCACCAGAACAAGTCATGGACGATAAGGATCCATCACTAATCAAAGAGATACACTCAGCTCTTAAAACGGCACCAAGCCCAGTCAAGGGTGACAAGGAGTCATCACCAATGAAAGAAGCGGAAGCACCTCTTGAGACGAAACCAAGCCAAGTAGAGGATGATACGGAGCCATCACCAATCAAAGAAGCGGAAGCACCTCTTGAAAAAGCACCAAGGCCTGACAAGGATGACAAGGAACCACTACTACTCAAAGAGACAGATGAACCTTATGAAAAAACATCTTTTGAAATGACGGCTTTAGAAAAGGAATCTTTTGGAAAAGCACAAAGCCCAGTGAAGGATGACAAGGAGCGGTCACCAATTAAAGAGACGGAAGCACCTCTTGTCAAAACACCAAGCCCAGTTACGGTCGATAAGGAGCCATCACCACTCAAAGATAAAGAGTCAGCTCTTGGAAAGGCAGGAAGCCCAGTCAAGGATGACAAGGAGCCATCATTACTCGAGGAGTCAGAGGCACCTCTTGGAAAGGCACCAAGCCCAGTCATGGACGATAAGGAGCCATCACCAATCAAAGAGATGCAGGCACCTATAGAAAAGGCACCAAGCCCAGTCAAGGACGACAAGGAGCCATTACCACTCAGAGTTATGGAGGCACCTTTTGACAAGGCTCTAAGCCCAGTCAAGGACGATCAAGAGCCATCACCATTCAATGAGACTGAGGACCCTCTTGATAAGGTAAGAAGTGTTGTCGTTGACTATAAAGAGCCATCACCAATCAATGAGATACAGGCACCTCTTGAAAAGGCAGCAAGCTCAGTCATACATGACACGAAGCCACTACTAAGAGATATGGAGGCACCTCTACAAATGGCACAAATCCAAGTCAAGGACGACAAGGAGCCATTACCACTCAAAGATAAAGAGGCAGCTCTTGGAAAGTCTCGAAGCCCAGTCAAGGATGACAAGGAGCCATCATTAGTCAAGGAGTTAGAGGCACCTCTTGAAGAGGCACCAAGCCCAGTAAAGAAAAACAAGGAGCCAATACCACTCAAAGATATGGAGGCACCTCTTGACAAGGCTACGAGCCAAGACAAGGACAATCGAGAGCCATCACCACTCAATGAGGTTGAGGACCATCTTGATAAGGTAATAAGCTCTGTCATGGATGACAAGGAGCCATCACCAATCAAGGAGAAGCAGGCATCTCATGAAAAAGCACCAAGCCCAGTCAAGGACGATAAAAAGCCATCACCAATCAAAGAGACGCAAGTACCTCTTGAAAGAGCAACAGAACAAGTCATGGACGATAAGGAGCCATCACCAATCAAAGACATACAGGCAGCTCTTAAACCGGCACCAAGCCCAGTCAAGGATGACAAGGAGTCATCACCAATGGAAGAAACGGAAGCACCTCTTGAGACAAAACCAAGCCAAGTGGAGGATGATAAGGAGCCATCACCAATCAAAGAAGCGGAAGCACCTCTTGAAAAAGCACCAAGCCGTGACAAGGGTGACAAGAAGCCATCATTACTTGAGGAGTCAGAGGCACCTCTTGGAAAGGCACCAAGCCCAGTCAAGGACGATATGGAGCCATCACCAATCAAAGAGATGCAGGCACCTATAGAAACAACACTAAGCTCAGTCAAAGACGACAAGGAGCCATTACCACTCAGAAATATGGAGGCACCTCTTGACAAGGCTCTAAGCCCAGTCAAGGACGATCAAGAGCCATTACCACTCAATGAGACTGAGGACCCTCTTGATAAGGTAATAAGTCCTGTCGTGGACTATAAAGAGCCATCACCAATCAATGAGATACAGGCACCTCTTGAAAAAGCAGCAAGCCCAGTCATAGATGACACGAAACCACTACTAAGAGATATGGAGGCACCTCTTCAAATGGCACAAATCTCAGTCAAGGATGACAAGGAGCCATTACCACTCAAAGATAAAGAGAGAGCTCTTGGAAAGGCAGGAAGCCCAGTCAAGGATGATAAGGAGCCATCATTACTCAAGGAGTTAGAGGCACCTTTTGAAAAGGCACCAAGCCCAGAAAAGGAAAACAAGAAGCCATTACCACTCAAAGATATGGAGGCACCTCTTGACAAGGCTCCGAGCCAAGTCCAGGACGATCGAAAGCCATCACCTCTCAATGAGACGGAGGGCCATCTTGATAAGGCAATAAGCTCTGTCGTGGACGACAAGGAGCCACCATCACTCAAGGAGAAGCAGGCATCTCATGAAAAAGCACCCAGTCCAGTCAAGGACGATAAAAAGCCATCACCATTCAAAGACACGCAGTTACTATTTGAAAAAGCACCAGAACAAGTCGTGGATGATAAGGAGCCATCACCAATCGAAGAGATACAGGCAGCTCTTAAAACGGCACCAAGCCCAGTCAAGGGTGACAAGGAGTCATCACCAATGAAAGAAGCGGAAGCACCTCTTGAGACGACACCAAGCCAAGTGGAGAATGATAAGGAGCCATCACCAATCAAAGAAGCAAAAGCACTTCTTGAGAAGGCACCAAGCCCTGACAAGGATGACAAGGAACCACCACTACTCAAAGAGACAGATGAACTTTATGAAAAACCATCTTTTAAAATGACGGCTTTAGAAAAGGAATCTTTTGGAAAGACACAAAGCCCAGTGAAGGATGACCAGGAGCGATCACCAATTAAAGAGACGGAAGCACCTCTTATCAAGGCACCTAGCCCAGTCAAGGAGGATAAGGAGCCATCACTACTCAAAGAGACCAATGCTCCACTTGAAACGGTACCAAGCCCAGAAATTGATGGCAAACAGATATCACCAATCAAAGAAATGCAAGCATCTCTTGAAAAGGAACCAAGTCCAGTCAAGGACGTAAAGGAGCCATCTGCACATCAAGAGATGGAGGCTCTTCTTAAAAGGGCACTCAACGAGTCGAAGATACCTTATGGAAAGGCACCAAGCCCAGGCAAGGATGCCAAGGAGCTATCACTTATCAAAGAGATGCAGGCACCTATTGAAAAGTCACCAAGCCCAGTCAATGATGATAAAGGACTATTAATACTCAAAGAGTTGGAGGCACCTTTTGAAATGGCACCAAGCCAAGTTATGGACGATAAGGAGTCATCACTAATCAAAGGGATAAAAGCACCAATTGAAAAGGTACCAAGCTTAGTCAAGGATGACAAAGAGCCTTTACCAATTAATGACACAGAATCTCCTCTTAAAAAGGCACCAAGCCCAATCAAAGATGGTAAGGAACCATCATTACTCAAAGAGTCGGAAGCACCTCTTGGAAAGTCACAAAGCCAAGTCAGCGACGATAAAGAGTCATCAGCAATTAAAGAGATGGAGGCCCCTCTTGAAAAAGGACAAAGTTATGTCAAGGACAGCAAGCAGCCATCACCAATCAAAGAAATGCAAGCACCTCTTAAAAAGGCACAAAGCCCATTGCAGGATGACAAGGAGCCATCACTTATTAAAGATACGGAAGCTTCTCTTGTAAAAACACCAAGCCCAGTCAAGGAGGACAAGAAGCCATCACTATTCAAAAAGACGGAGATCCCGCTTGAAAAAGTACCAAGCCCAGACAAGGACGTAAAGGAGCCATCCCCCAATGAAGAGATGGAGGTTATTCTTGAAAAGACACCAAGCCAAGATAAGGATGGCAAGGAACCATCATTACTCAAAGAGTCGGAGGCTCCACTTGAAAAGGTGCCAAGCCCAGTCAAAGACGATAAGGAGCCATCACCAATCAAAGAGATGCAGCTAACAATTGAAAAGATACCAAGGCCAGTCAAGGATGATAAGGAGCCATCACCAATTAATAAGACGGATTCTCCTCTTGAAAAGGCACCAAGCCAAGACAAGGATGGCAAGGAACCATCATTACTCAAGGGGTTAGAGGCACCACATGGAAAGGCACAAAGCCATGCCAAGATCGATAAAGAGCCATCAGCAATTAAGGAGCTGGAGGCCCTTCTTGAAAAAGAACCAAGGCATGTCAAGGAAGGCAAAAAGTCATTACCAATCAAAGTAATGCAAGCACCTCTTGAAAAGGCACCAAGCCCAGTGAAGGATGACATGGAGCCATCAGCAATTAAAGAGACAGAAGCACCTCTTGTCAAGGCACCTAGCTCAGTCAAGGAGGACAAAGAGCCAGCACTACTCAAAGAGATGGAGACCCCACTTGAAGAAGTTCCAAAAAGAGACATGGATGACAAGAAGCCATCACTAATCGAAGAGATGCAAGCATCTCTTGAAAAGGCCCCGAGCCTAATCAAAGACGTAAAGGAGCCAACCCCACTTGAAGAGATAGAGGCTCTTCTTGAAAAGGCAGTTAAGGAAAGTCCAGTTAAGGATGCCAAGGAAACATCATTACTCAAAAAGTTGGAGGCACCTCTTCAAAGGGCACCAAGCCCAGTAAAGCTCGAAATGGATCCGTTACCAACTAAAGTGTTGCAGGCACCTATTAAAAAGTCAGCAAGCCCAGTCAAAGATGACAAGGAGCAATTACCACTAAAAGATATGGAAGCACCTAATGACAAAGCACCAAGCTTAGTCAAGGATGACAAGGAGCTATTACCACTTAAAGATATGGAAGCACCTCTTGATAAGGCACCAAGCACAGTCAAGGACGATAAAGAGCCATCACCAACCAAAGAGATACAGGCACCTATTGAAAAGGTACTAAGCTCTGACAGGGAGCTATTACTACTCAAAGATATGGAGGCACTTCTTGATGAGGCACCAAGTCCGGTGAAGGATGAGAAGGAGCCATCACCAACTAAAGAGACGGATGCACCTATTGTTAAGGCACCAAGCCCAGTCAAGGACGACAAGGAGTCATCACTACTCGAAGAAATAAAGACCCCTCTTGAAAAGGTACCAAGCTTAGTTATGGATGACAAGAAGCCATCACCAGTCAAAGAATTGCAAGCACCACTTGAAAAGGCACCAAGCCCAGTTGAGGATTGCAAGGAACCATCATTATTACACAAAGAGTCGGAGGCCCCTCTTGAAAAGGCACCAAGCCCAGTGATGGATGACAATAATCCATCACCAATCAAAGAGATGCTGGCACATCTAGAAAACGCACCAAGTCCAGTCAAGGACGAACAGGAGCCATCACCAATAAAAGAGTTGCAGGCATTTATTGAAAAAGCACCAAGCCCAGACAAGGACAACAACGAGCCATCACTACTCAGAGAGATGGAGGCCCCTCTTGAAAAGGCACCAAGCCAAGTCATGGACGATAAAGAGCCATCACCAATCAAAGATATGCAGGTACTTATTAAAAAGGCACCAAGCCCAGTCAAGGATGACAAGGATCCATCTCCAATCGAAGAGATGCAGGCACTACTAGAAAAGGCACCAAGCCCAGTCAAGGACGAACAGGAGCCATTACCAATCAAAGAAATGCAAGCAACTCTTAAAAAGGCACCAAGCCCTACCAAGGACGATAAGGAGCCATCACCAATCAAAGAGATGCATATGCCTATTGAAAAGGCACCAAGTCCAGTTAAGGATGGCAAGGAGCCTTTACAAATCAAAGAAATGCAAGCATCTCTTGTAAAGGCACCAAGCTCTGTCAAGGACGATAAGGAGCCATCCCCGGTCGAAGAGATGGAGGGTTCTTATAAAAAGGCACCAAGCTTTGTTATGGATGGCAACGAGCCATCATTACTGAAAGAGTCGGAGGCACCTCTTGAAAAGGCACAAAGTCCAATAATGGACAAACAGGATCTATTGCCAATTACAAAGATGGAGGCACATATTAACACGGAGTCATCAGCAATCCAAGATTCGGAGGCACCTCCTGGAAAGGCTTTAAGCCCAGCCAAAGACGAAAATGAGCCAATACTAATCAAAGAGACGGAAGCCCCTGTTGACAAGGCTCCAAGCCCAGTTAAAGATGACAAAGAGCCATCACCACTTAAAAAGACCGGGGCACCTCTTGAACAGGTACTAAGCCCAGGCAAGGGTGTCAAGGAGTCATCACCACTCAAAAATATAGAGGTTTCTATTGAAAAGGTACCAAGCGCAGTCGAGGACGACACGGAGCTATTACTTGTCAAAGATAAGAAGCCACCTCTTGAAAAGTTGCCAAGCGCAGTCAAAGACGACACGGAGCCATTTATTATCAAAGAGGCAGAGGCACCTCTTGAAAAGGCACCAAGCCCAGGCAACGAGCACAATGAGCTATCTTTTTTAAAAGAGAAAGAGGCAATTCTTGAAAAGGCACCTCTTGAAAAAGCACCATGCCTTGTTAAGGATGCTAAAGACACATCACTGATCAAAAATACGGAGGCACAAGACAAAGTAGTACATTCAGTAAAGCTTGATGAGCAGGCATCAGTCACAGCGAAGTCTGATGGGATGGAAACAATTCCAGTTGTAGATGACAAAGCTTTCCATGACAAAGCATCAAGCTTAGCAAATTTTGATGAAAAAGAACCAAGCCTAGACGATAAAGTTACACTTGACAAAGAACAAAGCTCAGTTAAGGATGTTGCTCTTCTAGTCAAGGTACAAAGCCAAGTCGAAGGCAAGAAACTTCCATGGGAAAAGGAATTGAGACCAGATCATGACGATAAAATTCCCTTTGACAAAACACCATGCCCTATGCAATCTGATGATGAGTCACTTGGTTCAGTTGAAGATGACCGATCACCCAGCCTTATTGAAGATGACAAATCACTGTCAACAATAGAAAAAGAGGAAGCTATTATTAATGTAGCCAAAGAGGAAATTCACGCACATAAAACTGAAGCTATCGTACATGACAAAATACTTCTGGTCAAGTATGTAGAAATACTCGAAGATAAGAAAAAAACAACTGACCAATTACTTAGTTCAGTTAAAGATGAAAGCTTACAATGTATTATTTCGGGAGAAAAAATATCAAGGCCGGATGAATTAAATATAGTTATTTCAACACACCCAAGCAATGATCCAGGTTCTCTAAGTTCACCTGTTCTACTAAAACCAGTTGACAAGATACCCAGTCCAGTCAAACTAGAGGAGAACGTACTCAATGCAGTCAAATCAGATGACAAGGTACCCAGCGCAATCAAACAAGATGACATAGAGTCCAGCATAATCAAACTAGATGACACAGAGCCCAGCCCACTCAAAACAGATGACAAGGAGTCTAGTCCAGTTAGACTAGATGACAAGGGTCCCTGTTCAGTCCATTCTGATGAAATAATACTCAGCTCAGTCAAACCAGATGAAAAGGCGCCTAGAACAGTCAAACTAGATGAAGTTCCTAGTCCAGTTAAACAAGAAGTAAGAATCTCTAGCCCAGTCCAGCCAGATGAAAAATTCCACAGCCCAGATAAATCTGATGATAGAAGTTCTAGCTCATTCAGACAAGAACATAAGATGGTTAGCTATGCTAAACCAGACAACGAGGAGCCTAGTTCAATAAAGTCAGATTACAAAGAATCCAGCCAATCAAAGCAAGTGCCTTGCCCCATCAAGGCGCTTGATGAATCGCCCAGCTTAGTCAAACTAGATAAAAAGGTGCCCAGCTTTTTCAAACCAGATGACAAAATAGAAAAGCTAGATGACAAGATTTCAAACTCAGTCAGTACCCAAGAAACATTACCTAAGAAAGAAATTAAGACAATGGAAAAACTTGAGAAAGATGGTCCTGAAAAAGAAAAAAGTGATTATGAATATTCTGAAATAATTAATGAAAAGGTAACTGCAGCTCTTATTCATCCTCAACAGCAAAAGCCATCTACTAAGCCTTTATCTAGAAAGAAAACAGAAACTGACGACGCCATGATGCAACAAGTTGTTGGTGCTATAACATTAGAAAAAGATAATTATGAAGACGGTGAATCTTTAAGCGAAGATAGTGTAATAGAGCAAATAGTTACAATTTCTAAGAAGGAATTACTGGACGATCTATCTAAAACGTCAAAAATTAGGTCACTTACAGAATTAGCACGTGAATCCGAAGAAATGCTTCATCATGAAAATACATTTACTTCGCAAATAGAAACAAGTATAAAAGATTTAACGAGCACTTTACGACACGAAATTAAGAAACGGTCAATTTTGGATGACTTGTTAGATGAGAAAACTGCTTCTATTTCAACCATCGATAGCGGAATCACTGATCGTGATAGTATATCTCATACATTAGTGCACGGTAGTAGCTCGGAAGATGTATCTAAAGAAGTAAGTTTAGAAGAGAAGTACAGTTATGAAAGCACAGAAAAAAGTGAAAAGAAGAAATTGATTGGTAAAGAACATGAAAAAATGACTATGTCCGATAGCAGTTATCCAGAATCTCTTCAATCAATAAATAGTCAAAAACTTGATCAAGATTTTATCAACGAAGATGAATTACTTACGTTAAAAGAGCCTGCTGTTATCAAATCGTCTTTAAGTGAAGATAAACAACAGAGTATGACAGCTGAAGTTATTTCTCGAAAGGAAGAAATTCCGCTTTCAGAAACATCAGATTCTGGCGTACATAGTATTCCAATAGACACTGAACCCGTACCCGACCTTGCTGAAACACCTTTCACTATTTCTATGAAAGATAGTGCAGTTAACCTTGTAGAGTCAATCCATAAAGCGTTTGGAGATGATACAGTTCAACAAGGTATAAAAAGTGAGGGTTTTGAGTCTATTGTGGTTAGATCTCAGATAGATAGGGTGTCTACACCTCCAACCGTTCCTGTAAGTCCATTACCAAAAACACCCTGCAGCTTTCAAGATATGAAAATTAGCGACGGCGTTCAGAGTGAAGTTACTTATGACAAATCAGACGGTAGTGAAGAGACAATTACTAAGGTTGTGCATGTAGGTGAAGATATACTTACTCAAAAGATATCGACATCTACTGAAAAGGTCCCAAGAGTTTCGAAAACTGCCTTACCCGATGTTAGACATGACGATTCAGAGCTATTGCCTCTCATGCAAAGTGTAGGAAAGATAAAGACTGAAACTGATACTGTTACTAAGATAATCAAAGAAGGAGAAAACGTTGTTACTCAAACAATTACCACAGTCACCACAAAAGAAATAATTTCGCGTGAAGATGGAACACCGCAAAATGTCAAGACTACTATTGAAACAACTACACTGAGCAAAGGCTCAGATGGATCGGCAATATCAACGACTGACACACAAACTTTATTGTCAGAATGTTCTTCCAGCCTTAAATCTACCTCACAAATGGATTTATATCCCAAAAATAGCAAAGTAGAAAAAGAATACTTCGAAACAAGTGAAGAAAATCTTACAAAATTCCAATTTGAAGACGTCACCGACAAAATTCAAGATCACGAGTCTTCCTTTATAGTGACAGATACAATAAATTCTTTTATTACCGAAACAGATGAATCTGATGATAACATTGAAGATACTATTATAGATACAGACGTAAGCAAGAGGATAATTAAAGAAAACAATATTGACATTGTAGAAACCGTAACAACCACAACAAAGAAGGAAACCCTCAGAGTTAATGAACATAAAAATGTTATGAGGACAACAGTTGAAACCAATATTACTAAAGACCATCCAGATGGCTCAAAAGATGTTCAAAAGAATGTTGAAGTTAAGACCGAAGAATTACTTCTAGATTCTAGCAGTAATCTTGATAAGATTCTTAGTGCATATACAGTGTTTGATGAACCTGAAGAAAGTGTTACCACTAAAACAGAAGAAATAAGCCAAGAAAGCTTTATTATTAAACGAACAATTGTTACAAGAATAATTAAGACAAAATACGCTGATGAGAAAGGAATTCCAAACAAATTGAAAACAGTCACTATTATTACCACTACAGACAGCTACCCTGATGGCTCATCACGGACCAAAGTCGACAGCAATACTTCTTTGACAGATATTGAAATTGAAACTGTAGATGCGCCGGAGTTTCATGATTTTGCAACAGTGGAAGATAAATATGAAGAAGTTGAAAAACAAGAAAAATCTGTTACAATAAATGGAAAAAATGCATTGCAAATTATAACAATCACAACGATCAAAGAAATATTAACCAACAAGGACAAATCAAAGAAAAAACTTAAGACAACAATTGAAACAATCACGGAAACAATGTTGCCTGATGGTATGACGGAAGTGACCAAAGATGTTAAGGTTTCAGTATCTGATTATGAAATTAATTCAGTAGTAGAATCTTTAGAAGGATATGAACCTACAGATAAACCAAAGGAAGATGTGCAAGAAGAAACTCAAATAATAACTGAAAACGGAATCTTAATCAAAAGAAAAACTACTGTAATCACAATAGTTCAACAATTTGTTAATAACATGGAAAAAATAAAACGTACAAAGACAACGCTAAAAACAATAGTAGAAGATGAACATCCAGATGGATCTGTAGTTTCTAAAATAAGTGAAAAAGTATCACTGGTAGATGAGAATTTTGAAACACCCGTAAATGGACTTGATAACTTTAGTGATGAACATTTTACTGAAACCATGGATGGTCAGGATCCTGTAATGGATTTAACTCCTGTTGGAAAGCCTGAAGAGAGTGAAACTAGTGAATTTGAAGAAATCAACCAAAATACTATAATTATCAAGAGAACTATAGTGACAAAAGTAATGAAGACTAAATACTCAGATAAACAAGGTATAGTAAAAAAACTAAAGACAGTCACGACTATAACAACAACTGATGAATATCCAGATGGATCTTCTCGCACATCAGTAGACACAAGTTCAGTGTTTTCTGATATACATACACAAGATGCAACCAAACCCCAGTTACAAAAGGATAGTGAAATAAAGAATATCAAAAAAGATATATGTAAGCAAGAAATTCCTTCAGTTAAGAAAGATGTAGCTCTAGAAAGTGAAGCCACAGTACAAAAAGATCATGAATTATCTCTTGATAGCAAAAGAATCGAAGAAGCTCTTAAAGATTTATGTCCATCTGGGGAACCAGAAGAAATTGAAACCAGTGAAATAGAAGAAATAAAAGAAAACGGGATAATTATCACTAGAACTATTGTAACTAGAACTGCAACCACTCGGTATATAGATAAGCAAAACAAATTCCAAAAATATAAAACAGTCACAACAATTACTACGACTGATAATCATCCAGATGGATCTGCTCGTACTAAAATTGAAAGCAGTACCACAATCAGTGATTTAACTGACACTGAAATCTCTGATGAAGAATTACTTGAAGGGTTTGAGCCACTAGGTGCACCTAAAGAGGATGTTACAACAGCCATAGAAACTGTACAAGAAAATGGTATACATATCAAGAGGAAAATAACTATCAAAACTATCATACAAGAATACAACAATATTAAAATAAAATTAAAACGAACAAAGTGTACCGTTATAACAATTACAGATGATGAACACCCTGATGGGTCTATAATGACAAAAACCAGTGAAAAAATATCTGTAGTTGATGAAGCACTAGAATCACCTTTAGACGATGACATTGTGTCAAAAGATAAAGAAACTGTAAAGGAAGGTAGTAAAATAGAAGCTGTTCTCAAAGAACTAATAGCCGATGGCCAACCGGAGGAAAATGAAACAATGCAATCAGAACAAATCAAAGAACAAGGTATCACCATTAACAGAACTATTACGACGAAAATCATAAAAACTAGGTATTCAGATAGTAAGGGAATCCTAAGAAAACTTAAAACAGTCACTATAGTAACGACTGCTGATCAATACCCTGATAGCTCAATACGCACAACTGTTGATACAAACACATCAGTAAGTGATATTGAAATAGATGATGTATCTCAAACACAAGATCTTCATGGATTTTCTTTGGAAGATAAGACTGTTAGTGTCGATACACAAGATAGAAAGTCAGTCAAAGATGGTAAAGACGTAAAGCAAATAGTAACCACTACTACTACTAAAGAAGTACTATCAGCTACTGACGGTGCAAAGAAAAAAATAAGAACTACCGTTGAAACTGTCACTGAGACAATGTTGCCTAGTGGAGTAACAGAAATCACAAAAGATGTCAAAATATCTGTTGCAGATTATGGAACGGAGACATTTGACGAAAACCTAACTGGGTTCACTGCAGTTGGAAAACCAGATGAACACACTTCTACAGATACAGAAACTTTTGTTGAAAACGGAATAACTATAATAAGAAAAACAACTGTAACAACCATACGACAAGAATTTGAGAATTTGTTACTTAGATTGAGAAAAATAAAAACAGTCGTAAAAACGGTAATTGAGGATGAACATCCTGATGGTACGGTTATTACTAAAAAAAGTGAAAAGATATCAATAGCTGATGTATTTTTGAAGACGCCTGTAGTGTTACAAGAAGAATCTGAACCACCAGAATCATACATTGATGACAGTGAAACCGTTGAAGACACAACAGAAGAATCAGATGTCAAAAGAGAAGTGATACAACGAGGTTTGTTTACAATAACACGCACTATTACAACAAAAACCAAACGTGAAACCTTAGTCAGTACAGATAAGAACATAAAACGAGTGCGGACAACAGTTGAAACTATTACTGTGGATGAATATCCTGATGGTTCAACTGAAACTACAAAAGACGTTAAAATCACAATTTCGGAATTCCAAAAGACTTCTGACAGTAATTTACAAGCTGCCCTGCAAGGACTTACAAGTACTGGTAAAATTAAAACTTCAGTAGATAAGAAAACAAATATAGTCATACAGCAAGGAGATAAAATTAGACAAACTGTAACAACTTACGTCACAAAAGAGGAATTGAAAAATAATTACACTAACGAAATTGCTGTCAAAACTGTCACGGAAACTATAACAGAAAACGCCAAAGATGATGGCTCTGTAGAAACAACAAAAGATCTTCGTACACAGATAACATATTTACCAATTGGGACTGGGCTGGACGATTGGTCACCTGAGGAATTAGAAGAAATTGAAAAGCAACCGATTCCACAGGAATTAAAACCAGTATTAGAAGAATTACCACTGCAACAAAAAGTAGAACCTAAATCTGAAGCTAAACCTAAAAAACAACGGTCTCCTGTTGGAGAAATCACAACTGATACTGAAACTTTCACGAAGGTGATCAAAGAAGGCGATAACGAAATTACTCAGACAATAACTGTTGTGACAACAAAAGAAGTTATCAGCCCAGAAAAGGTGAAAATCACCGTAGAGACTACTACCGTAAACAAAGGTAGTGACGGCATCACAAAGACGACGAAAGCTACAAAAACGACAATTTCGGAGTTTAAAGAAGAATTCGAAGAAATGATTGACACAGGCGAAAGTGAGAAATCGTTCTCAAAACTGTCATCAAAAACTGGAGATATGCGCAGCTCCTCGGCGGCCAGCGATGACTTCGATCATCCAGGGATTTCATCTCCGCCTTCTGACATTAGCTCTAGAGGATCAAGGGCGGCCACTCATGTGTGGGGCACTGAGAACAGTGGCATGTATTACAGTGACGATGATGGTCCAGGAAGTCCGAGCAGCACAAAGTCTCAAGTCGCACACTCACCGAGATCGAACCTCAGTTTTGAACTTGATGCTAAGCACCAAGACAGTCAAGATATGCTTTCTGAGAAACATGATCTTACCTCTTCGATGCTTCACAAAGATCCGATGTCAACCTCTGTATATGGACAATTACCTCCGGAGGACGATTCTTGCACGTCCTCAACACATTCCGAAGTTAAGACTGAAAAACATTCTGTAGAAAAGTCCGCCATCAAAATGACTGAAGATTTTTTGAAACATGAGATATCAAAATCTGAATATAAATCTACGAGTGCAAAATCTGACTCATCATTTCTGAAAGAAGCCGATGAACATTTCGAGAAGGCAATAGAAGAACACAAGAAAGTTAGCGGATCTGATGTGATTTCTAACATCACTGCCAAATATGAATTCGATAAATCCTCTCATTCGACTTCGCATCACATGTCTTCAAAAGAGGAGAGTAAAATAACCCTGAAAGATCTGAAATCTGAATCAAAAAAAGTGACCAGTGAGTCCAGTTCGTTTTCTAGTAGCAAACAAGAATTAAAGTCCGAGAAAGTGGAACACACGAGTGAATATGGTTCTAGCAAGGATCCGATCGAATCTTGGGGTAAGCCACTGGGTCTGCCGAGTCCAATCTTGCCTCCTACGCAATCTGACGGGAAAAGCACTCCTAAGAAGCAGGCAGCTAGCTCTGCTGTTCTAAATAAAAACAAGCTCAATCAGGAGAAAAGTAAAGAGGCGAAGAGTCGCGCGGTGGAGTCCCCCAGTAAGAAGAAGGCCCCAGCACCTGTCTACATGGAGCTGACCTACGTGCCACATCACGGCAACTCTTACTACTCCGCAGTGGAATTCTTCAAGCGGGTCCGCGCGCGTTATTATGTGTTCTCCGGAACCGAGCCGTCGAAAGAAATATACAATGCCCTTCTGGACGCCAAGAAGACTTGGGAAGATAAAGATTTGGGTGAGTTCATAGCTTTATGTTCACTATCACTAATAATGTATGCATTACAAGCTTTACTGACAATATAGAGATAATAAATTTAGAGCCTGCAATCTCAAATTAAGTAAGGCTTCTTTGCTAGTATTGTTCTTTTCTGAAACTGGAGGCAACTTTTCCGAAGATGTGTTGAAACTAAGTATTTAATGTATCTATTTGTTTATTTACAGAAGTGACCATAATCCCTACCTACGATACGGACGTGCTTGGCTACTGGGTGACGGAGAACGAGGAGGAGCTGGAAAAGTATAAGATTGACCTGTCACCTTCAGCTTCGCGCTGTACCATCAACCTGCAGGACCACGAGACTTCCTGTGCCGCGTACAGACTCGAGTTCTAGGTGTCGGGTCTATTTGTAGCCTTCTCATCGAAGAAGTGAACCTCTCGCAACGCTCGGATGCAGGAACCAAAGAAAGGTTATTGTAGTAGGGAAAAAAATAAGGCTGTGATAATGAAGGAAGCATTCAAGCCCCGAGAGGACACTTCTCCGCATGAGATAGTTTGCAAATAGATGAAAGACTTTGTGATATTTTATTGCAAACAACAGACTGTTATTGAGTTTGATAAGTTGTAGTTATTATCGGTAATTCAAGATATACGAAGTTAGTGAAGTGCTGGTGTGGTGTTGTGTTGTGTGTTGTATGCAACGGCGCAACAGCGACGTGCTGGAACGCGGCACCTGAACAATCCTGAACTGACACTGTCCTCAGCCGCATCCAATTAAATAAATATCAATATCCAATTACTCGACCTAAGAACAGAAACGTCCATTTTTTTCTAAACTGTTTTCTAGTAGCTTCATTATTAATAGTACATGCCATTTATGAATATATTTCTGACGGTGTTTTAACGTTCGGTCTTATACAAAACAGTAGTGCTTTTATACACGATATTTAGCGTAACCAGTCCATTTTGTTTAGCCATAACACCGCTTATGCGTAATATATCGAAAGTTTTGGAAACATTATTTTGCTAATGCATTTGTGAGTTTTAAATAGGATTTATAAAACTTAGCTAGCACGGCGACGATTTTGTTTTCAGCGTAAACGCTTACATGGACGTAATCGAGAAGACCAATGTCTGACGATATCTACGACAAAAAGTTGATAAAGACATTATATACTTTTTAAGATGAAAGTTTAAATAAAAATATATTTAATAACAATTTGTCTTATAAAGACACTCTTTAAGATTATAATGTCCCTCGACAAGCTAGTGCTGCTTGCGCTAGCTGTAATTAACTATTGTTAGACGTGACATAAATAATACTACTTATTACTGTAAGACTCTAGAACGACAAAGATGACTTTCTGTCTCTACTTTACTTAAATTTTGATAAAGACAGGTAATGCAGATAAGCTTTCAACATTTTATATATTGAAAAGTACAAACATTTGAGACAAGATGCTCTGAAACTTTGAAATGCACACGAGAATTCTTAAAAAATACCTGCGATTTTAAATGTTCTCGCTGGCATAGCAAAGATTCCGTCAAAGATAGATAAAGGAAAGGAGAATTACTGCGGCCTTTACATAATACAATGAAGTGATCTCTGTTTTTCTAGACCTAACAGGCAGCCTAAACCGATAGAGAGCTTAAAACAGTATAAATAAAATTGTTTTAGTAGATCTTTAACAAATTGATCTTTCTATTTACCTATGTTTGAGTTGTTACTTGCTTGTTGCGTTGAACATTTAGTATAACATAGTCAGTATACGTGTTACGATGAAATGTATCTGCAGATTTTCCAAAAGCATGCTAAATCTTTATGAATCTGTATTTATTTATGTTTTTATTGAAATTTTATTGGCACTACGATTTTTTCGGTCCGTTGTTGAATATTTGTTTTGAAATTTCTAGTCGAAACGACCCAAATACTTATAAAGACGTTTTAGTCATTATTATTCGTTCCTATTCGAATTGATTTAAGCATTTTTATTACATTCTTTTACAACTAAATTATACTGACCCTCGTGTAATATAGTAAAGGTACCTACTCCATTAGATAAATATTGATTTGTTTTACAATTGTACCGTTTCGTTCGTAATAGTGTGATGCGAGAATGTGATAAGGGTGATAAGGAATTCATCAAGTAACTTAACATCCTAGTGCGTAAGCTATACCGATCAGAGCTTTTCTCCAGTTCTTATGATGCATTTTTTTCGTTATTTGCCAAACTATCGAGAGGAAGTTTTGAGTCAATTAATTTTAAGTCATCCATAGAATTAAGCTGATATGTCACTCCACCCTCGCTTTCTTTGCCAACATCTTCCTAAAATAGTTCAAATGATAGCGAAACGATTCATAATTTCTGAGCACCAGCACAATATTAATGAATAAAAAATATCCTAAAAAATATGAACATAAACATATATGATTTATATGTTTTTATGTATTTATATTATGTATGAATGAGATTTCTTTAATAATAGATTTATAAACATTATTATTGATATAGTATGTGTTACCGTGTGTATTGATGTGAGCACAATCAATTATGTTTTATGTGAATTTATGCTTTAAGTAGTTGGAGGGACTAAACAGGGATCGAGAAATAACTTGGAGATGGGACCTGTGCCGGCGTCGCCGCCTATAGTTTTAGAACTTTGTCTGTTAAGAACGGCCTCTTGCTCTGTCACCTTTCATCGCGTACGAGGGCCATTCGGGCCCGAGTAGTGCCTGACTCTCGCTCGAATGGTCTCGCTATTTTTAAGTGATATTATATTTCAACTTCTTTACATTTACGAGAGGCGCGCCGGTGACGGTCGTGCTTTGAACAGTGTGGCTTTCGTTACTTGCATCCGGGGACTCGTCACCGGTCAAATTTACTATTGTATTTTATAGCTAGAACTCTAATTAATGCATATTATTAGGAATTATAAAAATGTTATTAAAATTAAGAATTGTATCAGCTTAGTGAACATCAATAGCTCTGAGAAATAAATCATTATTGAAATTATTAAATGTTGTATTCTTCCGGCCGTGGGCTCTAACGAAACTAACTGTACTAATATTAGCTTACTGTTTATAATATCCCTAATTACCTCCTATGTAACTTTATTAACAGTAACTATAATATAGAATCAGTTTTCAATCTTTTTTAAGATCCTTTACTAATTAAAAACTGTATCTAACCTCAACATAAATGACCTTAATGTGGCTTCCAATGCTTTAAGCCTAAATAAGGTCATGCCAAAGGCATTCTTTATACAATAAGCATAATCGTTACACTTCAAAATACTTGTTTTCTATAGATTTCACTGGAAAGAAATATCTATAAGTAGTTACCTACTCGATTCACAACATCTAAAGTCGATCAAAGTCAATACAATTCAACTCACTATTTGATTGAAGATATCAGTTTAGGAAGCTTGTATTTTGAAAGTAACAGATTTCAAGGTAGAGCACGGTAGTAATGTTATTCGTTTAGGTAGGTAGGTTTCCAGTGTGTAAAGCTTATGTGGTGCTAACAACCGATGTGCTAGGCGACATGTGAACATAATGTTTTTCTCGTAAATAATGACGAACGAAAAATAAAAGCCTCTACATTTTATCCAATAGGATGGCACCATACATCGAGTAACATGTTAATAATTTATTGGAATGTGAGACATTACAAAAGTTTTGATGAGAAAACCGGCTTCGATGTGAATTGCTGGCCTTTTTTGGAATCGTCATTGTTTACTTGGGAAATTAACGTAACACGCTTAATGGTAAGTAAGACTGATCGATGGTTATTGAATTATAATTTTTGATTATTTTAAACAAATTTTTATATGTTTCCGTATGTTTATTAAGTACAATGTTTCCTTGTAGCGCATTCTTCGTTTACTTTTAAATAAATGTTTGATAATTTAAATAATGATCAACCCCTTAAATGGATATTTAGGTATTTACGTACTAAGTCAGTTAAAAAAAAAGTCATTAACGCATTCATTGTATCAGTCACATCGTATTCTCCATTCAGCGTGTTTGGTGGAAATGTATGATTCATTAAAGTAATAAAAAATGAAAACACAATACTGAGCCTTTATTTGATTATCCTTCGACCAATGCTTTCCTTTTACGTTGATAGCAGTGAATTGTGAGTAGCGCATTTTTGTTCTTCTCGTCTCTACAAAACTAAGGGTTCCTTATTTGACTACGGAACTCTAACCAGTCGATCAACGGGTGGCGATATATCTAATATTGCGCACTACAGCGCGCATACTGTGCGTGCGCGTCGCGGTAAGCGTCGCGGTAATACTTGATCCTATAAAAATACTAGTTGATTCTAATTTACTACATAATAACACTTAATACTTACAGAATTAATACTTAATACTTAGAGGATTTAATAAAAAACAAATCTTTCCAATTATTTTTATTGCTCACATTTACAGACAGTAAAGTAAATGCATTAACACCGTTCTCAAATACTGTCTAATGTTATAAATATTTTTGTTCAATCAAACATATTTATCAATTGACATAATAATATGTATTTGTAATTAAAAAATAAATAGCATAAAATCAAAGCAAACGATAGATGATAATTATTTTGCAAAGGTACATAGGTACATTTTTATTAACATATTTTTTACGTTTCTTATTTTATACAATATGATTTTATTAATTTTAAAAATCAGCATTTTTACATAATAAAAAGCACAGAACATTTAAATCTCATACAGAATAAATACCTAGCTTTTATACACAATACTATTATTAATCTTAGAATAACAACTAACAACAAGCGCCGAAAAATAATTTCTGTAAATATCATACATATTCAATTCTATCCAACTAACTCTACCAATCCCAAATCTTTTCTTATTTGCGCGAGACATACATACTGCTACCACTAAATACACTAGTCCTTTGGAATGATACATGTATCACATTTTTTTTACTACTTACTTAATCTATATGTACTTCGTTTTAATTTTTGCATATACTTACTCGATCTGATGCAAATTTGAATGAAGATGCGATAATCTAAACCGCAACTTATAGTATACTTTTAGAAAGGATAACGTTTCGCAACGCACGTTGCCTTAAAATGCAGTAACGTATAGAACTATAAACTGGAAAGTCCTTTGTAGCACTTCAATGTTTTGTACAGTGTGTTGCTAACACTATCATAATAGGTAGATCTATGGTTATATTAAAAAAAAACTATTTAGAAGACTAGATCGCAACAACTTTTAATACGAAAATTAGTACAAAAATAATTTATTTTTTATCATTATAAATGGCAGGAATAACCATACATTATTTCGCATCACTACATACAAGCAAGACTAACTACATAGGGTAGTGTATAATAATATAACAATAATACCTATTAATTTTCTCACTATTTCTAAAAATAATAACTTGCATTTCAGGCAAACAATGTAACTATTTTTGCATAACATAAAATTTTGTTTCACCATCTCGGATATAAGAAAGCTTAATTTAATCAATAAGCCATAAATTATTCATAAGATTTAAAATGAATAATTAAAAAAAAAAACAAAAAACTAATCAAAAATAGTTCTGATTTCGGACGACATTCTAACAGCAGATATATTTTCCTATATCAAAACAATTAAAATCAAATTTTATATGCTTTAAAACATCTATAAAATAGCAATGGTTGTTGATTGAACATGGGTTCAAAAGACCAAGTGCATAAGATCTTTGCTTGAATATGAAATCAAAAGGCCAATGGTACAGGTTCTTTCAAAACGTACGCAATAACGGCACAGAATAAATTGGCATCGGCACGCTGCGAGATGATTCTCGTATACCGCTGATTATCCGCTATATATCGCATATACTTCGTGTATGCCATAAACTCGAACCGATTTCACATCCACAAAGTGTAGGCCAGCCTAGTGTTGTGCGTCGATCATCGGAACCGCATGTCGTCAGGTTTGCGAATGAAGTATGCGACTTTGTCGCGCGGCACTTTGTACTCGTGCATCCAGCGGTTGCCCTTCCGCAGCGAGCCGTCGATGCCGTCCTGCCACAGCCCGGCGGGTAAGTATACTGGGGAAAAGGGGTGTTCTTAGAATATACTGTCAATAAGAGTGAATATGATACTATTATAGCAAGAACCATCTCAATGACATCAGCTTTCAAAATCGGTCCATTCATTTGATTCGATTCCACATACAGACACACGGGTACATACATACAATTATACACACCCTAGTCTTATAAGAATCCTCTCTTTTTGAGTTCGGGGGTTAAAATGAACTCATTTTTAATTATAAATAGTTTACATACCTAAATATAAACCCGCTTAAGAACCAGCACATTCACGATCATCATTGGTCTTAATATAACATTTATAAAGATGCTAATAGATGAACCTATCTACGAGTATCGTACCTTCATAATTATCTTCATCTACCGTTCTCCACCAGGGATTGACCACAGTTTGTCCCTGCAGGAGTATCACAGCGATCAGCCTTAGTAGTATCATTCATGCTGAGATACCAATATTCCCTCACGTTCTCTTTGCTGTCTGTATCGAAGCCACCAGCTACAGTAACATTTTACTTTGAAAAGACTGATAACTCAGTGGTTACTTAGACTGGTACTTTGAGAAGCAGACCCTTTGTCCAGTGAGATCAACTTTACCGTATGATTAGCTCCTCTTGTACTCATGTATGACACAGTGGTATCCTGCATGCAGCGGATAAATCAGCGGCAGATCTTCCTCCAGAACTTAGCTTCCTCCATAGCCTGTCCCAGCTTTAGTATTGGAAGTATCAGCCGATCCAATAATTGGTGGAGTCCTTTCTATAGAGACACGTACCTTCCCTTATGGTCTGTCCCTGCTGCAGTATGGGTGCCACGACCAACTCATCTCCTATAGCGAATTCATCCTTCACCAACAATGCTGCGTCTCCTCCCGCTACTAGCCACAGTGGACGAATGAGAGGTAGACCTTCTTCTAGAGCCTCACGTTTGAATTTCAAAAGTAGAGGGGTCACCTGGGGAAAAGCCATTTGAGTTACTGTGACGCCTCGGATAATTAGTGCGGGACTTTATTATTTAAAGTTTTGAGGTTTTCGCTGAAATGATTAAGTATGGATAGATGTGACTAATATCCGGAACATGAACTGCTAATGTCATCTATCAATCACTGGACAGTTTCGTGATCAGACCGCAGTTAACTGCCGTACAAGACTTTGCAAACCTAAACCACCGAAGAGGGGAAACAAATCAGCTGCTATGTGACCGCTAAACACTGGATGGCACTGTAATTGTTATGTGGAGGGGTGACGTTCACCACCAGACAACGATGTGCTTATTTTATTTATCTACACTCATGTCGTTTGTTTTTTTGTCGTATGAGGTAGTGAAATCCGGATTATGAACTCATAAATGGTGGCATAATTACATACTTTACGCACGGCACGTCTCCAATAAATAAATAAATTACATTATAACTCTGTTTTTGTGAACTAAACAGTGTTATAATTTAACATTTTCCCCGTAAAAGAACCGTTTTGGCTCCGTACTATGAGAGTTTTCGGCATTTTTTATCTATGGTGGCGCGTGTCCATATGCACGTGAATTCGCTGTGGACTGGATTTTGGCGCTATAATTTATTAATAACCAAGCCATTTAGTTGGTTTCTTATCAAAAGCTTTATTCTGATTAAAAAATTCCGAAAGCAGTGTTAGTGTGGAGAATTTGAATCCACCTGACATCACGGAAACAGAAAAACGAACATGACAAAACGAGCTTTCACCAGCAAAATCAAGAAAATATCGCATTTTTTTCTTTCAGTAAGTTTCTATTGCATGAGTGTAGATAAAGTAGTGTATGACACATGACTAAGTTTTAAAACACTCAAGTGATAATAGTTAAAAAATGAGCCGAAGGCGAGTATATAATAGTATATACTACGTAATAATAGTATATACTCGCCTACGGCTCATTTTTTAAACTCACTCTCGTTTTTTAATACCTCTCGTTATGCAACCGTTTCATACACTACTATAAAAACTATACTAGAGATTTTAAATACTAAAGCTAGAACTTATTAAAAACTTACCAGTTTCTGTCTCAGAAGTGTCAAATTCTTCGCTACCTCCAACACCCTCTCATCATTATATTTACTTGGTAGGTGAGTGAACTTCATTACCGGCAGAAAAGATGCCATTTGCAACCATCTCATGTACAGCTCCCTGTCAGGCAACTCTATCCCATTCTCCTGCGTCGCGTTCACTGGTTCCATGGACCCTTTCGGAGATGGCAGGAACTGTTCACTACCAGGCCAATAGATGTCACCACCTACAGCACCAGGCATGATAAACGGGAAGCCATTGATGCCATAAGTCAGCATTGTAGGAATCACAGTGCCTAAAGCTTCCCACGTTGACTCAAATGGAGGCAGAGACACGAATATAGGAGGTCTCGGTAATGATATCGCAGAAGAAACTCCAATAATGTTAAGGGTCTTATCGAAGGTCTTCGTGAAAATGGTCTTGTATTGATCAGGATTGGTTAGGAACTTCTCACATCGGTAGTAGTGAGGCATATCATATGATGTTCCTAAGTCGAAGTAGAATGAGTCGATGTGGTACTCATCAATAACGGCTTGGAGTTTGCTTAGTATCCACGGGACAGATCTGTTATTAGTAATGTCTAAAACTCCTGCACTAGCGAGAGATTTAAATCTTGTTAAAGCTGGGATTCTTCGATCACTATTCCTCTCACTAATAAGAAGTCTCTTCTGAACGCATTCGGCAAAGTTTTCGCTCTCGGTGCTAATAAAAGGTTGAACAGTAAACGCCACTTTAAAACCCCTTCTGTGCAGCTTGTCAACAGTTACGTTCAGAGTATCAAATCGACTTTTATCGACTGACAGATCACCGATTTCGTTCTGCCAATGCTCGTTTATGAGCACGTGGCCTTGCTTCAGGAATCCTAAATTGATGACGTCTTCAGTGTATTTTGAGATAGTTTCAGCTTGCAGCTCGTGCTTGAATCTTGGAGCGATTTGCCAAACAGGTTCAGATATGAGGGAATCTAGAGTTTGAATGTCAGCCGGTTTTAAGCCATCCCAAAGCGGAGCTCTTCGGTGGCTGCGTATGGAAGAATGCAAAGACCTCATATCTTGTGAAGTGCAGATGTTATACCTCATTTCTGGAAATTCTGTCAGCTTATTAGCATACGCAAATTCGTCGAATTTCGCTCGAAGGCACAATTGTTTGCCTCCTTTGTTTACTGCTACTTGAAGAGGGGTTTCTTCGTCTATTATGATAGCAGCTCCTTTAGAGTTTATGAAGTATCTGGTGAGGACGTTGCCCCATTGAGATTTTTGCATATCTCCGGTGATGAAAGACGTGTAGTCGATAGAGCCGGTGTCTAGTGGCCAGGTCAAGTTGCTTGATTGGCCACCTCCATACCAATGGACTTTCGTGTCACCCCAATCAAAACAGTCATTGGGAAATACATCTGTAAGTTAATATGAAATTAAGTTACGCCTTCATAAAGCGTCCTAAATGCAACCTAAATTTTGATTAAAGTTGCACCTTACTTAAATATCTAAGAAAAAAGGTAAAGGTACGTTTCGCATTAAGTGAAATCGATTACTGGCGATGATGATGGTACTTAGATTTAGCCTTATTGTTTGAAATTACATTAGTGTTAAGCCTTAAGGATTAGGTTTTTATTGTGCGTGTGGCAAACCTTTCATTCCATATTTTTTGCAGGAACTCGCTCCAGTTTCGCACGGCTAGCGCTCACCCTGCTGCATTTTTCTTACATTTAGCATTTTTATAACAGTGGTAAATACTAAAAAAAAAGCAAGCAAGCGTATTTCAAAATCTTTAACAGCACCGCTCGTGGTGCTTTTTGACGGACTTGTTACTATTTCGTTTCCATGACAACATGTCGTTCCGTTCCTTATAGCGATTAATCGACTTTTTTAAGCTAATTTTTGGTACCTCGGGTCTTAGTTTTTGCTATCTTCGTAGGAAACTATAATTTTAAAAAAAACTGCGCCCATGTTAGTTGCTAATAACGTAGCTTTCAATAAGTGAAAGAATTGTTAAGTTTATCCATCACAAATAAACACACAAAAAAACAAATCTTTCCTCTTTATAATATTAGTGTAGAAACCCCCCTAAAACTCTAATGAGGCATTCTTATCAAATCTAGTAGAAGAATCCAGAGAGGACATTGAGCAATACGTATATGGACAAAACGCCGCCCATATTTCCTCTTAAAAGACTAATGAACATCAGTGTTTATCGGTTACAGTCAGGTTCTAGAACATTTCAAGATGAATCAGCTGTGACAATTAATGATATTCACATACCGGCTTGTAAAGCCTTCCAATGCACAGAGAAGCACGTAGTATTATCGACGCCGGGGTCATGCGGGATACTCTTCAGGTAGAATCTAAGAGTATGCAGCCACTCTAAGCATACCGAGCCATCCGAGCGTTTGTGTTCCGGAAGGCAGGGGAAGGCCTTGACTTTGCCTTCCAGGTTAACAGCTACAAATTAAAACGTTGGATTAATTGCTATAAGTTACAATTCACAAATCAACAATGTCGATAAACCTGGATTTACAAATGGTAATTTGTGACGGAGACCGGTTCTCTGCTTCTGCTTCTTACAAAAACCTAGGTAATAAAAAAAAATTGCTGTCATTGTTGCTAAAATGTTTTTTTTTCTACACAGACCCAAGCTTTTCTAGGCAACATTTTGAAGAATAACGTAAACTGAATATAGTGAGGATGGTACAGCAGAAATATTTTTGAAAAATGTAGTTGGGCAGTACTTTAAAAGAATTTCATGTTATGTTAATTCAATAGCTGGTGAAACTAGGCTTGAAAGATAAAAACACGTAGACGTAACACTACACGTAAACATTAATTATAAGATACTTTTAAGCTAGAACTTAATAACCCACCTAAATTGGCTTTTAATATCTCCACATCATCCTTGCTGTATATCCTGACCAGTCTCTTAGGCTCGTTAAACTGGACGGTGTCGAAGTAGGCCTTGGTGAGAGCCTTCTGGTGATACAGGACGTAGGCGAACCCCACGAAGAACACGACGGCCAGGAACATGAGCCCCACGAACGCGCGGAGCTTGTAGTCAGCTGGCTTCTTGCGCATTTTTTGTGGTATGCTCTGGAAGAATATTCAGTTTGTTATGCTTCTATTGCGCTTGAAAATCGTGATTATAATTTCTTGTCACATCTTGTATGGGACACTGTTTTTCATAGGAGCAAATTATTGAAGATGACAAAAAGTCCCCAAGTAATAACGTAGAGTTTCGATGAAGCCAGGAAAATTTTGAGCATTTTAAACTCTTATAGAAGTTGGTAACCTTTTTAAGGCACAAAGCGCATCTGCATGTGCAGGTGTTCAACTCGATATGAGTAATTGAATGCAAACGGTTACTGTGTGGAATCAGGTACAGCTTATTTCGTGAAACCCTTAGGTACCTACATTATAATGATGTAGGTCTTAGAAAATCATAACTCTAGGATGTGCTATTTAAAGCAGTACCACGAGATAATCTTATCATTACAGCTAGCTAATTAGTTGGATCATTAGCTCAATATATCCAAGTGAGTTACTTATACAATTATTATACACTAGCTGTGCCCCGTGGCCTTACCTGCTTGGATATATGTAAAAGTATACCATGTGACCCACAAGTAGGTACTTTCAATATACCAAATTTCGTTCAGCCATCAAATAGATTTTTATTGATTACTCGGCTTCTACTCTTCGTATTGATATACAAGTTCTACCAGACTTTAAATCAAAACCTAAAGTAGGTGTATCCAATAATGATAACCATTGAATAACCATTAAATAATTGTTATTGAATAACGTTAATTCAATTCAGTTACTATCAGATGTAGATGTATGTGTATGTTGAATCAGTCCAGTAGTTGACCGAGCGAGCGCAAAGCGGGAGCGAAGCGTCTCCGTTTCAGCTTGGGCAAAAATGCTTTCGTATGTGTTTCCTTCCGGATGTCCGGTGGTTCTCCTCTACAGGTCGCACTTCTCAACCGATCTAGTCAAAACTTGGTATACAGGTTTAACGATTTTTTATTTATTTTTTAGTTTTCGGGTATTCTTCCTCCAAAATGGGGCGAAAAGAGGTCTCATAAAATTTTGGTGAAGTTCTGATGAGGATTTTCGGCGTTATGAGCAGAATAGCTCCTTAAAATGCAGTTGCTCACTTTTAGGTTTCTACCAGTGGAATCAGCCCTTTACCTACTAGGTAGGGATTGATGGAGCACCTTGGTTATTGATGTTAGTTTAAGGTAACCCCTGCTGTGCACCGCTAGATTGTTTATGCTCGCGAAGTTTACAGCTCACAGAGCTACTAGTTTTTAACTTGAGCAGACAGAATACACCATTTAAAAAAAAATGCTCATGTGGTAGCTTAGACAAATTGATTTACTATCCTTCTTGTACAGACTTTTTATTACTTACTGATTTAATATAAGCATAGATAGATGGAAGATAGATAGAATATGGAATAGATATAATGTTTTTATGATTTTAGCATTAGCGCTTAGCGAGAGCAGAAAATTATTAGAGACAAGCAGATATAGATAGATTTTACGCAATGTACATTCACAAATTTAGTTTAATTATGAAAAAAATAGAGAAAAATATTAATTGTTTATAATAATTTTATAATTAATATTTTAATTAAATATTAATATTAATAATTTAATTATTTTGGAAATTATAGATAAAGATTTTTCTTTTGAAAGAGAATTAGTTTCAGGATTTAATATTGAATATAGAAGAGGAGGGTTTGCTTTAATTTTTTTAGCTGAATATTCAAGAATTTTATTTATATGAGTTTTTACCGAGAGTAAAAATGTGCAGTAAGGTTATCTTACCTTACAGTCTTAAAAAGATGCTGACTACTTTTCGTGATTAAGGTGGCAATAGCCATTTGGTTCCAGATTGTAATTCCGTACAGTAAGACCGTCTCGACATAAACCAGGGCAGGATCCCGTTTAATAAAGCAAGATCGGAATTGAATACGAATTTACCCAACTCGAAAATTAAATCCTAAGATCTTTAAAAATGCCCCTCTCTCTTTTGTTCTCACCTGTAACTTCTCCTTTAAGAGGCTGGCCAGGGAATTCACGGAGGTGACGGAGTTGCTGGGAGAATAGTCTTCGTCCATGCTGAACTCGCTGCGCAGGCGCCGGGGGGCGGTGGACTTGCGCCGCGGGGAGCGGAGGGGGGTTCTGCAAATGTAGACAGTACATACAGATTATTCATTTGTTCGTGTGCTTGGAAAAGTTATAATTCTGAAGAACAAACTAACAAAAACAAACCATCAGTGATGATCTCTATGTGAGAATAATATGAGACTAACACAGATGAGATGTATACAAAGACGGGGTACCGAGTTAGGGTTACGGATGCTAACCTTTTTCATTCTGCTACATATTCACAGCTTGATTCCGTATTTGTATGACATTTGAAATACATAAACAGATGCGTATCGTCTGGCGTCACGATAAAATCGATTGACACATTACACTGTATAAATTATAAGTTGTTTTTAGCCTGCGTCTTCGCCCAAAAGATTCATATCATGAGTAACCGTCAAATTGACTACCGTCAAAAAAAGTTACCTACCAATGAACTTCAAGTGAACACACTTAAAAAACTTGTAAATTACACTTGAACACAAACGAAAACTATAATAACGTTAATTCAATTCATTTACTATCAGAGGTAGATGTATGTGCATGTTGATAAAGTAGATATAATGTATTGTTAACCTGAAACAATGACCACAAATATTGAAGGCAACACATCCGTAATCGACAAGTAGCGTGTCGCGCTAACGTGGCGGGATTGCCTAGAATGTGGAAACGACCACGCAGGTGACAATGTGGATAATAAGGATGTCACAGCACTTGACACTTCTGAAGGTTACACGACTCCTGGGATGAAAGTCGACATAATTCAACTAGCTGCACAAGGAATTTAATCATGTAAATGTTTCTTCTACGTTAATTTCAGTTAAATACGTAGTTAAAATTAGACTTGGGTAACTTTCTGCTGCAATAAAAGACATCAATTAACGCTAATCAAAACAATTGTTCAACTATTGAATAGTTGAACAATTGTTTTGATTTATTTATCTTTTACACTTATAGTCGCTCTGCGCTGCGAGGCTACTGCGACATAATATTAATATGTACTTTGTATTTCAATAAATCAAACTCAACTTTAATAAAGTTAAGCTGCCGGTCCCGGCTGTTATTGATTAATAGCAGTCATTAAGCCATGTCAGAGGCCCTAGGGCGGCTTGACAAACTCTGACATCTGAGGCCAGCTCTACCTCAAACGACAAACAAACAAACTTTAATAAGTACATCTTAAACTCAGTTCTTTTATTATTTAAATTTTATAAGGATTAATTTATGAAACTTAATTTACGTAAGATCTTTTCGCATCCCTGTGAATCAAAGGATTCGTATAACTTTATAAAACACATAAAACACTTCTATGTTATTAAACCTTTAGGGAAATTAAGAACTGTTTTTACAAGTTTTGAACATTCGGCATACGGAATCCACCAACATTAAAAGTCGTTAACAACAGGTTAATGCAAAATATAAGCACATAGCATAATTATTTAATTTTAACCGTTGGTTAAAACTGATTAAATGTTGTAAACTCGGGCCCGAGTAGTTTGCATTCATTTGTTTATTCTGGTCATCTCAATTAATTATTCATAGAACGAGTTTATGTTATTGCCCTCACTGATTACATTAATAATGACTTGATAATAAATTATTTTCTGCATTCAAAACATAATCAGTAATAAAACTATTGACGTCAAGTTAACTTTAGCATACCTACGTCAAGAGCTTTGTAGGCTATCAAGTTCCTATACGAAGGATTAGGTATAGAGAAATGTCTTAATTCCAATCAGTAATATATTAATTAATTTCATTTGATTTCATTGCAGAACAAATATTTATTTTGGTTAACACTCTACCAAACTATATCTGGTGTGCAATTCTGGATTATTAAAAATTACGTAAAAATTAAATCAAAATGATATGCCTACTACAGGGTGGAAGTTCGACCGGGACTTGGAGGGAAAGTACCCTCAATATTGAAGCTAGCAAACTTTATTCAAAAGAAACAACACGATTTAATCCATCTCTATTATTGGCATGTTCAAACTAAGCGTAATTAAAACTACTGCTTACTTTAGTTCACAAACCCACTATTTGACAGCTTTCTAGAATTAAAACACAACCAGAACGAAAAAACTAGTTACGCAAACATAAACAAACAAAATCAAAAGCTCGTCACTGAATGATGGATTTTTACCGAAGTGCAAGCCGGTTGTTGACTCGCTAAATGCGCGCGACAAACGCGTCCGGCGTGAGTATACTGACCGGTATGCGCTTGCGCAGTGCGTGTAGGATATTCGCTGAACTCGTGTGCGATAAGTGGCTTGGGCTTTTATTTTTAATGCGTTTTTTTCAGGTTTTACTAGCTTTTTTACAGTTTCCGTTACCAAAGGTTTCAAAATAAGCCCTATTACAATTGTCCGCATTGATGGGGAATTGGTAATGGGGACAACGGGAACGATTTTAATATTTTTAATCAATTCCCACTGTCCCCATTAATGGGGAAACGGTCAATAGGGAGAACGGGAACACCTTACAAAGCCAACCCCGTGCGTCTATCTGTTTGTCCTACCTCTAAAAGGATGATGTTCTGAACCGTAATTGGTAGCCGGTAGTAATTTTCTCAAAACATGTGTTGTTGTGGCGTATATTCTGCCAAATAATATAAAAAGAAGAGGACTACGGCCAAACGTGAGTCAGGTTCGCCGGATTGTGGCGGACGGAACTATCATGCATGAGCCTGACTCGCACTTGGCCGATTTATTTACTTCATGTATGAGTTTCAGATCCATTGTAAATAATTAAATAACAAAACAAACAAGTAAAATTATTATAAACATACAAAAAACCCGACTGCGAACAAAATGATTGAATACGAGCTGACCGCCCGCACAAATAATATTATAAAGGCGAAAGTTTGTATGTATGTAGGGGTGTGTGAGTGTGTGTTTTTGTGCTTGTGTGTGCATGTTTGTTACTTCTTCACGTTTAGGCAACTGAACGGATTTGGATAAAATTTGGTATGGAGGTAGCTTATATCCTGGATTAACACACAGGCCCTCCCGTAAAAATGCACGGTTCCCGAGGGACGCGGGTGAAACCGCAGGGTGCAGCTAGTATTTATATAAATTGAATGTTTCTTTTTTACTTACATATTTTTCTTTAATAGTTGCAATTGCAACATTAGACTATAGTAAATAAATTGACGTGATTCATAATAAGAAAATGTTGTAAGAAGTTTACAAGACGAATGCTACTGTTAAGTTATAAGAATTATATATTTTCGAAATATTATTTTAAAGACCTTCATTTTGAGGCCCCATTCGATAGGTTATGCTCATTTTTTGTTTCGTAAGAAATACAATATGGCAGCTGTATGTCGCCATATTTGATTTCTGGACACTTCGTATATCGTATAGCACTCTCGTGATCAAGACAAATCCATCAAGCCGTTTAGGCTGTAGGACGCGCCTTAGAAACGTACAAGCAAATAAACAAATATACATACAACCCAAATACATAACCCTTTGTGCAGTCGATTAAAAATGTACCCGTCACCTATATCATGATGAAGTGATGTAATTTAACAAACTAAACAATAATAAAATTATAATTCGCCCTAGCTTATTTTTTTAGTTATACCGTAACTTTGAGACATCAATGAACATGTTTACTTTGTATAACAAAATATAATTCGTCCTAGCTTATTGTTTTAGTTAAACCGTAACTTTTAGACATCAATGATCATGTTTACTTTGTATAACAAAATATAATTCGTCCTAGCTTATTGTTTTAGTTAAACTGTAACTTTTAGACATCAATGAACATGTTTACTTTGTATAACAAAATATAATTCGTCCTAGCTTATTGTTTTAGTTAAACCGTAACTTTTAGACATCAATGAACATGTTTACTTTGTATAACAAAATATAATTCGTCCTAGCTTATTGTTTTAGTTAAACCGTAACTTTTAGACATCAATGAACATATCTACTTTGTATAACAAAATATAATTCGTCCTAGCTTATTATTTTAGTTAAACCGTAACTTTTAGACATCAATGAACATGTTTACTTTGTATAACAAAATATAATTCGTCCTAGCTTATTGTTTTAGTTAAACCGTAACTTTTAGACATCAATGAACATGTTTACTTTGTATAACAAAATATGATTCATCGTAGCTTATTGTTTTAGTTAAACCGTAACTTTTTGACTTCAATGAACATGTTTACTTTGTATAACAAAATATAATTCGTCCTAGCTTATTGTTTTAGTTAAACCGTAACTTTTAGACATCAATGAACATGTTTACTTTGTATAACAAAATATAATTCGTCCTAGCTTATTGTTTTAGTTAAACCGTAACTTTTAGACATCAATGAACATGTTTACTTTGTATAACAAAATATAATTCGTCCTAGCTTATTTTTTTAGTTAAACCGTAACTTTTAGACATCAATGAACATGTTTACTTTGTATAACAAAATATAATTCGTCCTAGCTTATTGTTTTAGTTAAACCGTAACTTTTAGACATCAATGAACATGTTTACTTTGTATAACAAAATATAATTCGTCCTAGCTTATTGTTTTAGTTAAACCGTAACTTTTAGACATCAATGATCATGTTTACTTTGTATAACAAAATATAATTCGTCCTAGCTTATTGTTTTAGTTAAACCGTAACTTTTAGACATCAATGAACATGTTTACTTTGTATAACAAAATATAATTCGTCCTAGCTTATTGTTTTTTGTTAAACTGTAACATTTAGACCTCAATGAACATGTTCACTTTGTTTTTTGTACATGATCATCGGGTGGCGCTAAATCTAGCATTGTGCAGTACTGAGCGCATACATGGGCGTGCGCGCGTGGCAAACAACTGGATAACAAAATTGCACGTGTTTCGAGCGAACAGCCTCTGTTTGCCCCCTTTTCTTCGAGATAGTTCTATGGGTCGACTTCACCTGACTCTACATTTCTAGTTATAGAAAGCAATGCATTAAGTAGGTACCTATTTGGGTTTACTTAAAACTTAACGTTCGCGTATTTTTCTACATTTATTGATCTTAGATTTGTAAATGATGTTTTTATGGCAGCCTTTTTAACCTGCGTTTTTTGTTTTTTTTTGGAATGGCAGCATTTTCTAGACCAAGAAGTATATAATTATAGAATCCATTCTAAAGTTAATAAAAAAAAGGACAAGAGCGAGATGTAGAGAGGGTTCCGTACGATGAATATATTATCTCACAATATTGAGATATTAACCTTGTTATTTTAAAATCTTAGACATCTAATAGGTTTTCCTGTAATCTATAAGCATGTTCTTTGTTTTATCTTATCTTTTGCTAACAAAAACTATTTATTTTAAATTTATAATAAAAATTGAGACCCTCTACAATACAGCCCTTTCATTTGATATGTCACACGGTAAAGTTTGCAAAACCTTTATATTCCCATTTGCCTGCCAAGTGAACCATATTCAAAATTCATTTATTTATATTACACGTTCGTGTTTGGGTCACAGAAATTCATATGTGTACCAAATTTCGACAGATTCAGAACAAATTGGCTGTGATGTGACAGACGGACAGACAGGCGGCTCTGTGTACCGGGCCACTACTTATCTCTAAAATGTTTGAGGGGAGGAATGGCTGGTACTCAAGCATAGAATAAATAATAGACTCAAATAATACTCGTGGTGCTGCTTGTGGGGACTAGTCCAGCCTGGTTTCTTATTCATCATTTGTATTTTTATTAGTTTGATGACTGTGAGACATCTCATTGGCACTTTTATCTTTTGTAAGTGTTTGACATTTACATGTATGTTATTATAATTTCGGACATATAAAAAATATATAAGAATTGTCAAAAAAAAAAACTTCTACGAAGTGTTTCTTGGCGCTCTTCTTAACGAGCCTATTTCCGAAGGACAGGTAGAGTCAGAAGGTTAATTCCTTTTCCTGTGCGAGATTCAACTCTGAGTCGGCACATGAAAGGGAAATTTCCTGTTCAAACTCAGTACATACTTAGTTTGCCTAATTTTATTGATATGATTTATCCACACCGATATATTGAAAAGTTTTCTGTTTTTGTTTGTTGTTTTGTTAGTTTGGTCACGTCAAAATGGAAGATCCGATTTTGATGAAACTTTTTAAATAGGTACTGTACAATATACAGACTAACATAGTATACTTTTATCCCGGAAATAGTAAGACACTACGGGAAACCTGGAAAATGTTTTATACACTCTGTAAGGAACGGAATGATGTGTTGCCGTGGAAACGAAATAATAACAAATTTGTCAAAAAGCATCAAGAGCGTTGGTGCTATACTTTTCCATGGGTTTTTTATCCTAGATGAACATAGGATGCTTTAATATGCGATAAACTGTAGTCCACGCGGACGAAGTCGCAGGCGGATATGTTATGTGCTTGACCTTATTCATGCAATGTTAAGTTTTGAGTTTAAAAAGTGCTAATACTTTGCCTATTTACAATAACTTTGATTTAAACAGACACACGAGAGATCCTATAAGGGTTTCGTTTTTTTATTGTTACGAAACCCTAAAAATTAGTAGGTAGACGATATCAATCAATGAACACAGAGGATTACTTAAAAATGGCTTGAGTAGATACATTAATAAACTAAAGAACAAGAGTATAACATTATTAAAAATCGTGTAAGTCTGTCTGTCTGTATGTATGAATGTTTGTACCCGCATCACGTAAAAACTATTGGACAGATTGAAATACGGTTTTTAGTGTTGGATAGCATAGGGTTTGACTCCAATTCAGGTGTAATTCATATTATTATCTCAATCCGAAGAGTAAAAGCCGAGCAATCGTTAAAACCAGTTTGATAGCCTATGGAATTTTGATTTAATTTATAGAATATTTAAGCATAGAATAATAATAAAAGAATAACCAAAATGAAAAAGTCTTCTTCTCTAACGGACGTATTTCCGAAGAACAGGTAGAGTCCGAGTGGTGTTTCCTTTTCCTGTGCGTGATTCAACTTTGAATCTCTCTCTCTCTTTGACTCAAAGTATGTTTAGTTTACCAATTGATAAGGTTTTTTTTGAAATCCCATCCCTGTGGGTGTGGAACGGGGTGGCAAAATATGCAAGCAAACTAAACCGCGGGTTGCAGCTAGTTACAATAAAATACTTAGAGTGATGTTTTTAATGAGAAATAAGGAAAATATGAGCCAACCTTGTCTGCATCGTTATTAACGTAAGTGTAAACATATCATAATGAATGATTCCCAGTGTGTTGTTTACAAACAAGTTGGCACCAAACTATGCACATTACGTAAAAGCATAAGGTTATAGGTATATGTTACGCAGAAACCAGATGCAGATCTGATAACAACTTCCATGTTTTACGATGAAGGTCCTATTTCATCAAACAGTTTCAGTGGAAAACAATAAAAGGACACAAACTTTGCCTTAATAATTTGCTGTTCCGTTTGATTTCTAAATCTAAATCCTTCTTACTCCAAAAAAAAAGATAGATCTGTTTTTTTCCGAAAGGACCGCCTAAGGTTTATATGTGTATTAATTAAAGATAATCTATCTATTTGAAAAAAGATAGATCTGTTTTTTCCGAATGGACCGCCTGAGGTTTATATGTGTATTAATTAAAGATAATCTATCTATTTGAAAAAAGATAGATCTGTTTTTTTCCGAATGGACCGCCTGAGATTTATATGTGTATTAATTAAAGATAATCTATCTATTTGAAAAAAGATGGAACTGTTTTTTTCCGAAAGGACCGCCTAAGGTTTATATGTGTATTAATTAAAGATAATCTATCTATTTGAAAAAAGATGAAACTGTTTTTTTCCGAAAGGACCGCCTAAGGTTTATATGTGTATTAATTAAAGATAATCTATCTATTTGAAAAAAGACAGATCTGTTTTTTCCGAAAGGATCACCTAAGGTTTATATGTGTATTAATTAAAGATAATCTATCTATTTGAAAAAAGATAGATCATTTTTTTCCGAATGGACCGCCTAAGGTTTATATATGTGTATTAATTAAAGATAATCTATCTATTTGAAAAAAGATAGATCTGTTTTTTTTCCGAAAGGACCGCCTAAGGTTTATATGTGTATTAATTAAAGATAATCTATCTATTTGAAAAAAGATAGATCTGCTTTTTTTCCGAAAGGACCGCCTAAGGTTTATATGTGTATTAATTAAAGATAATCTATCTATTTGAAAAAAGATAGATCTGTTTTTTCCGAAAGGACCGCCTAATGTTTATATGTGTATTAATAAAAGATAATCTATCTATTTGAAAAAAGATAGATCTGCTTTTTTTCCGAAAGGACCGCCTAAGGTTTATATTTGTATTAATTAAAGATAATCTATCTATTTGAAAACATAGGTACTTACATATACGGTACGATTATAAAACGAGTTATTCTTGAAAGGCCCGGGGCCCGTCTTCAGCTTCACGATATGGAAAATAAATGTTATTTTCATATTTAGCATTTAGCTTTTATTGTTATTTTTAGTTAATAACCATAAGAGTAGTATATGTGCTATATATGTAATAGCCATCGTTCTATATTGTTGTTCGGATACACAATAAAAAAACATAAGCCATGTTTATAAATATACCCGACCGCAACATTTTTCGGTGGTGTTTTGTCATGTAGGAAACTCAGTTTTGTTAAAATTTAATACAGCAAAGCGGGTGCCTTTAGGGGAGGGGGTCTATAGTTATACAAAAATAGGGATATTTTTGTATATATATAGTAAGTGGGTCCCCTAAAGGCACCCACTTACTATAGTCATATTCGCGGCGCGTCTATTTTACTGAAGATTGCTCCGTTTGCGATAGGATATATGCTTTGAAATGCATACGCGCGAAATCCTGCATTTGAAACATCGATATAAGAATTAAATTGATGATTTGAAAGTACACCACGACGTAACAAAAGTTAGGTGAAGGTTCACTAAATTTTCAATTTATGTATTTGAAGACATACACGACGGCACCACGCTCTTTGAAGTCATCAGCGTTGGCTACAGATGTACTTGTACATCTTGCGTATTCTACATACGCAATCACGGCGTACATTAACAATATGAACATTGGACAAATTATACATCACAAGATGGCCACGCAAAGTCAAAGTACTTATTGTAAATAAGAAAAATGATAGCACTTTTACAAGTCAACACTTAACATTTAATGAACAGAAAAACATAAATTATTATGAATCATATCAGTAATATTAGGCAAACGTATGCTTTAAGTTTGAAAAGGAAATTTTCCTTTCATGTGCCGACTCATGAATCTCGCACAGGAAATGGACCCTACCCTCCTGGCCCTACCGGTGCTTCGTAAATACGCCCGTTATAGAAAAGAGCACGACTACGAGACTACTACGAGATGACTACGGGGATGTCATTTTCTCCATTATTGTCAATTCTTCATCTACATTTTTAAAATGACAGAAACTATGATAAATAGATGTACTTAAATATAAATATAAAACTGCCAATGACACGTCCCACAATAATCACACCTATAAAAATACAAATGACTAATAAGAAACCAGGCTGGGCCAGTCCCCACAAGCAGCACCCGTTCCCGAGTATGACTTGTGTACTAGTCATCACCCTCCTCAAACATTTTAGAGGGAAGGGAGTGACAAAGCCGCCGCAAGTCAATACATTTTAGTGAGCATGATCATAAAAACTAGTTCCTCGGAACCCTTACCTTCTTACGAAGTATATTGTATCGCATCTGTTATAACATAGCCGTGGTTAGAGCCCAAATTAACAGGCGTCGAAGATGTTTAACCCTTCAAGTTTCACTAATTTTTGAAACAAAACAATCGGAAGTGGTTGCGAAATTAATACGTGTTAAGTGCAATGGAACCCTGCAAAACACCTAATTGCAAATCAACGAAGAAGAAAAATATTTACATTTACACTAAAATTTAAAAGAAGAAATATTGTTTTTCTCGAGATACAAAAAAACAATCTTTCTTCTTTTAAATTTTAGTGTAAATGTAATGTGTTTATCTTGCAAGCTGAATTAATTCTCTTAACCACTTCCTCTTATTCTATGGAGTTGAATTTTTACGTGTTGGTTCCGTTCCGATGATAATGCATTTTTATGGTAAGTATCACCTGAATCAACATCCAGGATCAGCTCCAGATAAAGGAACTCTTCAATGGTCAACAGCACGATTGTTTACGCATTTTATTATGCTAGCCAGTTTGAAGCTATACCATGACATGGGTGCTGCACTCCGGGTTGGCTCCTGACTAGAGAACTCCTCAAGGTTAACAGCACAGACACGAAATTTTGTATACGCATTTAATGGTGATAGCCGGTTCTAAGATTCATCATGAAAATGGCTACTACATAAAAGTTATTTTTCTAAATGTTTTTAATTTAACTTATTTTACGGCTGATAATGTGGTATGCTTGTACTGTTTACGGCTCTTTGTCAAATAAACAGGATTAGGATAGATTCCATAGGGATAAAATAAGGTAAGTTATTCTTGGTAACCTACAATGAGTCATTCTTCAGATAAGTAGGTACCTTAGTATTTTTTTGAGATAAGTATATATTTTTTGGTATGTTTTTAACACTATTCAAAAAACGTAATTGATTTTACCTATTTAAACATTAGATCAGCATATTTTCGTTTGCGAAAACTTTCACAACTGTCTCACTTACGCATAGTTCTTCTTGGGTAAGTCAACCCTAGACTTAACGGAAACAATTGCGCGTGTACAAAACGACATGTGTGTAGTGTCTGTGTCTACTTTGTCTATGTGGTAGTTAAAACGCGGCTTTTGTAAAGAGATCTAGGCAAGTGTCCGGGGTGTGCTCGTGCGTCAAGCGATAGGAAACAATGATTTAACGTATAAACAAGAAGCGCGAAGGGAAGATAATCGGTTGGGCTTGGCATTTTATTTCTATCAAATCAGTCTCCTCAATTGTATTACCCTACAAAGATAATCAAATTAGGTACAATTTCTACCAAAACACTGCGAGTCACTGCAATGATAACATTGATAATGTATCTAGTACCTACAGGTATCAGCGTGTCATGATACCGTCATAGTAAATGTGTTTACGCAGGCCGGTAGCTTTCTCGCCGTCATGTGACCACTTTATCATTAAAGTGACTTCCGGGGTTAGCAGGGAGACAATGGGTGTTTTTTTAATTATTGGCCGGCAACGACACGGCGCGATGATGATGATGATTAGTCTGTGGTAATAATGTATGTCTAATGAGGTGTGTCGATATCTGGTGTCAGAGTTTGTCAGACCACCCAAGGGCCTCTGACGTGATCTGGTAGTAAGTCTGGTGAAAACATATTTCTCAACTCTATTCTGGACTATTATTTATTCTGGCAAGTAGGTGCACACTGCGGCAAGTGGACAGCGGACGTTGCATTCGCCAAGGGTCGTTAATAAGGAAGCGCGCTCGTTGACCCGCATGCATTGCGAAATCTCGCCGGGTGCTGGCCCGCTGCCACCGTTCCGAGACAGTTCTGGAGGGGACTGGAGCCGACTTACTGATGGCATGTGAGATATGGAATCTTTTGTAATTGACTTCCAAACGGAGAATCGTAAATAAATAATTATTCTATTTACTTCAAAGAATAAATATTCTGAGAAGGTAACATAATATAGGTATTTAAATAGGTAGGTACTTTTAGAAGTCAAAAACTTAACGTCCCATGACCAAGGAGAAAAGATAATTTAAATTTAAAATGTTATCCATACCAATATATAAAGATGAAACGTCTATTTGTTTGTTTGTTTGTTTGTGTGGGGAGCTTTCACGCGATAACGACTGGACGAATTTTGATGAAATTTGGAATGGAGATAGCTTATACCCTAGAATAAAACATAGGATACTTATTATCCCACAAAATTGTAAGTTTTCACGGGAAAACTGGAAAATGTTGATTACTCGCTGTGAGGAACGGTTGCCATGGAAACGTAATTTGTTGTTGTGGAAACGTAACGTTTTGTATTGGTAATTAATATCCTAGAAGAACATGGCATGCTTTTTTTCGCGATGAACAGTAGTCCGCGCGTACGAAGTCGCGGGCGGGAAAGCTAGTAAGTTATAAATAGACCAAATCAATAAAATTAGGTAAATTACCTATACTCTGAATTTGAAAACGGAATTTCCTTTTCAAAGCATTTTTTTGTGCCTCCGTCTTGGCTCTCGCACAGGATAACCCTTCTATCTCTACAGGTGCTGGTGCTCCGGAATTACACCCGTAAGTAGAGATACTCATGCAATTCGACTGTACGTTCCTTCTTTTTGGTACATTGGTAAGTATGTTCACTGTTTCTTGGATAGTAAACCGATTAGAATTTGTGATTATTCATACAATATACGAGTACAATCATCTGTTGTGGTAGGCCTCTAACGCTAAAGTCCGCCTGGGGAACTACCACACCCTTTCAAATATTCAACTGCCAAGCAGTAGTGTATAGACATTTGTATTTCGGGTTGAAGGGCAATGTTTCCAGATACATTACTGAACAATGAGATTTAAAAACTAATGTCTCGGGCAGTGCAGTGACCCACATGATTTTGCTACCAAAGTTCTGGGTGGCACTGCAACTGGCAGGCGTGATAGACCAGTAGCCAGGTAGTTTTGCCCTACAAATGGTGGAGTAGAAGATGTTTTGTATTGTTTAGTTATGAGGTCTTTACGAAAAAAAAACAAATTTTCTTCCTCAAAGGGCCATCTTCAATTGAAGGGGCCAATTTTATTTTATTTTAATTAGTTCTTTAATAATTAGCTTTATGGCATAAGTATTTATGAGATCTATAAAGAAGATAATATTTGCAACATTTTTTGCATTCAGCGTTTTTCTGTAAGTCTCATAAGTTAAAAGTTACAAGATGCGAAAACACATGTTCACTAAAAATGCTTCAATGTACCAACAACGTGTATGTAGAGACTTGATATTTGGAGAGTATGTTTATAAAGAGGTAACAACGTATAACAAAAGATAAATTTTGAAAAAAAAAACTCGTTTCTTAGAGTTTAAAAAGGGAGTCAAACTTTTAACAAAATACCTCTACTTTGAAGACACTGTTTACATTAGACAGTCGAAATTTAGAATGTAAAGTCCCGAAATAAAACTAACTTGCAGGTGTTTCAGAATTTTTCGAAATTTTCAGAATGAAAAAATCGGAGTAAGTTTTTCATAAAACATAGGAAAATTGAAATTTTTGTCGTTAAGATCAGCCTGACCTTTTATTTAAAAAAAACCTGAAATTTAACTTACACGTGTTTCAGGTGAAGTCCTGAAACACGGGTAAGTTAATTTTATTTTGGGAGTTTACATTCAACATTTTAGGCTGTCTAATGTAAACAGTGTCTTCAAAGTAGAGGGTATTTAGTTAAAACTTTTTAAACCCTTTCAAATGGTTATTTTTTTCAAATTTATCTTTTGGTGTACGTTGGTACCTCTTTATAAACATACTCTCCAAATATCAAGTCTCTACATACACGTTGTTGGTGCATTTTTTGTAAACATGTGTTTTTCGCTTCTTGTAACTTTTTATCTATGAGACTTACAGAAAAACGCAGAATGCAAAAAATTTTGCAAATATCGTCTTCTATATATATCTCATAAATACTTTGGCCATAAAGCTAACTTTTATTAAAAAATAATAGTTTTGGCCCCTTCAATTCAAGATGGCGGCTAACGCTCCCACCCGTCGCAGCAATACAAATCAATACATCTTCCACTCTACCATTTGTAGGTCAAATAGCTTCCTATTTTCTCCCAATAGCTGACCTATGATTTTTACCATAAGACTCGTCATTCAACGAAATAAAAAAAAACAACAAACACTAAATTGTTTGTGAGTTGAGTGAGTATTGACACAGGCTCATTAATATATGTGCCCGTAATACGTAACTTCTAACCTACAATTTCAATCAATATTAGTTAGTGGTGGGGGTTACTTTTGTTTGTATTATGATTACGCAACTTGTCTTGCCCCACTTTCATGCCTTTTCTATTGATATTTTCCCTTACCGAGAAGGTAGGTAGGTACCTAATGAAAATCTCATTGCAACCATAGCATCACACGTGATACTCTGGTCGTTGTTCTACTTAGTAAGTTGTGTTTAAATGTTTTTCTTTTGGTCGGTAACTCTAAACGTAAACTAGTGAAAATTATTCTAGCAAGAATGTTGGAAACGGATACCACACCGCCAAACAAATAAGTGGGATGTGTGTGTGAGTATTTTTTTGTAGTTGATACACTATTTCATCACAAAAGACGGCTTTTAGAAACAAGGCGTTCAATTTTTCTTGAGGATTTGACGAAATAAAAACGACTAACAAGTACGAGGCCTTGCTGCGATGAGACGGCGCGGCCGATCGGCATAAAGTGGTGTAAATGTGTGCATGAGGTGATTACATTCAACTACGTCGTTTCTACAATGCGAAGGTGGACGTTTGTTTGAAAGAGACATATTATCTATAGACTTAGGCAGAGTAGTGAATGAGGACTCACTTGGTCCTGCTGTCGTCCGACATCACCTCGCTGTTGTCATGATGATCGTCTCCGTCGCTGAACCCCGAGGCCGAGCTCTGGTGGTGTTCCGGTATCTGTAACCAATGGTGCGTGGTTAGCATCTGAGGTTTTCATGATTTTAGCATTGCCTGCTTAGCGGAATCATATCTATTAATTTTCTCGGATCATGGGCTCTAACTCGCATCATTCCGTTCCTCTGCGCAGCACATGTCTTTAACCAATTCTGCCACCGTGACCAGTACATCAAATATTCCAAAATCTTCGATTAATATAAAAATCAAATAAATAAATTCAAAGAAAAACCGACTGCGCGGAGGGTTACGTGTTTGGGTTGTACGTATGTTTATTTGTTTGTATGTTTCTTAGGCGCGTCCTACAGCCTAAACCACTTGATGGATTTTAATAAATGAGATATCATTGGATTCGTTTTGATCACGAGACTGCTTTAAAATATATGAAGAGTCAAGAAAACCAATATGGCGTCCAAATTTCCGACGGAACAAAAAATGCCCAAAACATATCAAGTGAGATAACAAAATGAAGGTCTTTAAATGACCGTTTCAAATGTACATAATTCTTATAACTAAACAGTAGCAATTGACGCCAATTCTGTTGAGCAATTCACTAAACTAAACTAAGCTACAGCTAAATTTATTTTATTTTAGTGATTCCTAAAATTGTATCAGTTGTTGATTTCAACTAAACTAAGACATCATTGTGACATGAATAATTTGATTTTAACAACGACTAAATTTAATTGCTTGTCCACATTTAAATAATGAACGAATTTAATCATAGATTGTTGTTTATTATCTGTGTTAGGGAGACGTTTGTATATAATTTTTCATAAGCCGCTATGCGCATGCGCGATCGAATGTTTCGAGTAGGGGAGTTTTTAAATGAAACGTCAATAAAGTCACTCCAAAACATAGGGGTACCAAGTTTTAAAAGTTGACCATCACGAGAAGGGCTATATCGTCTCGCCTTTATTACTGTGTAACTATATAAGCCCCAGAGATCGAATAATATAATATAGGTGTCATTTTTATGGGCTAGCGTGACGCTTACAGTGGCATCAGGTGAGCGACTTGATCGACTCGTCACAAAAAGTAATTACAAAAAAAAAGTTTTTGCCCTCTATTGTCAGCTCGATGTTGTAATGTTAATATTAGTCAAAAGAAAATTTTTAAACATTACGGGGGGAGGCAGGACGCACAGAGCAAAATCAGCAAAATTGATGTTTTTGTGATTTTTTATTTGGTATAACTCAAAATTTAGTAAGCATTTTGATTCCGGTGTTTTGGTAAAGATCTCGTTGAGGAAAAATTCGATTCAATATGAAAAAGTTTGCAAAAAAGTACAACAAATTTTAAAAAAATGGGGTCTAATACAAAAGTGGCTGCAGCACCCGGAAAGTCCGTACTAAAATAAAGATTATACATATTTTGAACTCCATCACAGAGCAAACGAGAGGTTTTCAGGACCGGATCAAATTATACTTGGCGTTGACGTTTCATAACAAGCAAACGCCAATGCACCCCTACACAGCCATCCGGTTTTTCAAAGAAACTGGTACATTTATGAAACGGAAATCTGGTTATGTTTCGACGGTCACGTATGCGCTTATGGACTGTTGAAAAGTTCCATTTTAATATTCAAAGTGTGACATACATGAATACATGTTTACTTTAACGGTCACGCATACGCATCTCGATCACATCAGCTTTCAAACAGAAAAACCGCATCAAAATATTCGTTTGCGAGCTACGATGCCACAGACAGCCACATGGATAGATACATACATACATACATACATACATACATACATAGATACATACAAACACACATACCACACACATAACCAAAACTTATAACTCCCCCTCTCTTTTCAAGTTCGGAGGTAATCAAGATTTTATAATAAAGCAGTGAGTAACAAAAGGTCTGTACAAAGAAAATGATTATTAAATATGGTCTAGTGGACTTTAAATAAACGAATATACTTAACATATTTCAAAATCATGTCTGTGTTTTTGTCTGTTCGCGCTTCACGTGAAAACTAGGTTTAGAATTATTAAAAAAGGTTTTGGTGGACTTGGTATTTCAATCCGGTGAACAGAAGCTGAGCAATTGATAAAACATATTTGACGGATGAGTGAAATTTGTTATTTTATACCTTATAGGTACTTTTGGTCCTAAAATAACACATAATTTACTTCTAACCCAGAGAAATGACTACGCGGGCAAAGCCGCGGGTGTCCCGCTCATAATCAGCAAAATTTACGTTATTGTGATCTTTAATTCGGTAAACTCGCGATTTGTACGTGGAGTAAACGTTGCACGACAAACAAATGGCCGTGCGCCCTGACACAGACCACGCTTTTTGTCTATGGTTTTTATTTCTTGCTGACAGTTTTCGGCACGAGGGTTGTGTGGAGGCACCTTTATTCGTAAACTGACGTACAACAGAATAGAAAAATACCACTAAACTAAACTGAGAAATTAAAATCAATTTAAGTGTGATTTAGTTTAGTGCATTGTTATCGGCTTGGAACAGGACTAAACTTAATTTTAGTTTAGTTTAGTCTAGTTCGTGCCAACCGAATCGGTACCATTGTCTAAGTATTAAGCTTCTTACAAAGTTTTCAATATCAGATTATTCAAGTTAATGTAAAATAATACTATAGTCTAATGTTGCAATTGCAATTATTAAAGTAACGTAGAATATGTAAGTAAAAAATGAAACATTAATACTACTATTTATATTATCGCGCCCCTCTTGTTTCACCCGTGTTCCTTAGGAACCGTGCATTTTCTGGGATAAAATGTTATGCTTTTGTGTTAATCCAAGGTATAAGCTACCTCCATACCAAATTCATCCAAATCCGTTCCGCCGTTTAAGCGTGAATAAGTAACAAACATACACATTGTATACACATACACAGTTTGTATACACATACAAACAAACTCATACATATAATGTCATACATACAAACTTCGCCATTATAATATTAGTGTGATTATTTTTGCGGGCGGTCAGCTCGTATTCAATCATTTTGTTCGCAGTCGGTTTTTTTTTGGTTTTTTATATTAATTGTACTTGTTTTTTTAGAAAATTATTAGATACTAGCTGTACCCGTGGCTTCGCACGCGTGTTCTTTTCTTTGGGTTCAAAATACCATAATGTGCTATTCCAGGACCAATATACCAACATTTGATCAAAATTTCTTCAGCCGTCAAAAATACTTTATCAATTGCTCGGCTTCTAATTCACCGGATTGAGATACCAATTACACCAGATTTAAATCAAACCCTAAGCTATCTAACAATGAAAACCGCATTGCAATCGGTCGCGTAGTTTTTACGTGATGCGTGAACAAACAAACATACAGACAAACAGAAAGAAAAAAAGACACGATTAACAAAAAAAACATTGTTCAATACCTTTTTTAAGCACCCAAGAGCATTTTTTCATTTGAATTCATTTAGTAGTTTGGGTGCGATGCGCGGTCAAGATACGGACAAACAGACAGACGAAATTAAAAAGTAAAAGAGTTTGGCTTCAGTATCGAATATAGAGAATACAAAAAATATTTTTTATTCCTTAAATATTAACATAACTTTGGACCCATATCCCGCAGAAATCCTTTACTTATTCGGGATAAAACGTGTTCTCAATTTTAACCCATCATATAACTTAAGACAGTGCCAAGTTGCATCAAAACCCGTCCATTACTTTCAGCGTGGTACGTATTCTTTTAAATAAGTTTCAACCCCTAAATAATAACCCATAAATTTTTCGATATGTAAAGTATCCTATGTCCTACCTCGTAGTACGAACTCAAATCATACCAAGTTTCTTTTGAATTCATCCAGTAGTTCCGGCGGCGTGATGCGCGGCTAAGATACAGACAATACAGTTAAACAAAAAAAATACAGTTTTGGCTTTAGTATTGAATATAGAACGGCTCCAAAAAAAATTACAAATCATCTTTAATTTACAGAATTTGGGACATTATCGCGCAGGAACTCTTTATTTTTTGGGGATCAAAAGTATCCTCAATTTTAACCTATCATATAAACTATGACTGTGCCAAGTTGCATCAAAATCCGTCTAGTAGTTTCAGAGTGGTAAGTGTTTTTTGAAATAACATTCAACCCCAATCCTGCGGGAACCCTTTCATTTTTCGGGATGAAAAGTTGCCTATGTCCTACCTCGTAGTATGAACTCAAATCATACCAAGTTTCATTTAAATTCATTCAGTAGTTTCGGCGTGATGCCTAGCCAAGATACAGACAGACAGACAGACAGACAGACAGACAGACAAAAATGAAGTTTTGGCTTCAGTATCGAATATAGAGTAAGGTCCAAAAAAAAAATTCGAAATATCTTCAATGTACAGAATTGGACCCGTTACAGTTTTATTATAAGTATGGATATAGATATCTACTGAGTTCTCACAGTTAAAGGATTATAAGCCAGATAGTTGGTCGCTGGGCTGTTCCTAGACCCTAGAATGTACCCTAAAACATGTATGTGGCCACATACATGTTTTCATCACTTGACTTGCGAAATTTATTTGTTTATATCGCTCGTTATGTTCAATTGTACAGAATAAAGCTGTTGTGTGCGTTGCACCTAATTTATGTGACTGCATAAATTAGGTGCAACGCACACAATTAACCTTCTGTGACGTCACTATCGGAGGGACGATAGTGTAGCACGTGACAGACTCTCATTCCCGCTACAGTCTGCGTATGTCTCTCTTTGTTGTTGGTGCACATTTACCTCGAACGGAGGATTCTTGCTGTGTGGGTGTGTTTCCCTGTAGTTATATCTAACTATCTGGTCCAGATTTTGTTTACGCGATATTAAAGCTAGCCGTATCTTCCTGTCATTAACTAGATCTACGGTTTGAGCGGTTAGTGTATAATCTAATTTGATATCAAATGGGTTAGAACATTATTTAGTTACTATGCGTTAATATTCATAAAAGAGCTGTTAACGAACCCTTCTAGGATTTTGGTAATATCTACATTTTTTGAATGTTTTGTATTGTTTAGATTTACAGATTTCAATAAAATGCGGTTTTTTCACACAGATTAGGTAATTTCAAGATGAATCATAGGTACCTAATATATCAACATGAATGAACAAACATTTAAAAAAAAAACTACATACAGCCGAACATATAACAGTCTTCTTTTGTGAAGTCGATTAAAAATATAATACGAGACACACAGTAAAATCTGCATCGGTACCTATCTTAAATCTCTACCTATCTACATAATTTAGACTACAAAATAAATACCTCTGAATCTTCAGATATTTCAGGTATCATATTGAATTTTTCACCACTTAACTTAAAAAACTTTAAAAAACACAAGCCAATTTTTCAAGACAGTCAATTTTTTCATACACTTTTTACAAAATTATAACACATTTTAAGTGCGCGGTTCATCACCGGCGAATAATGTGACACTAAATATTTTTATCTGTATACAAACTACAAGTTCAAACAAAACAATGATATTATAATCATTACCTAAATAATATACGTGTATACTTATCTAGGCATGTGTATTATTGCTAACTGTACACAATAATATACGTTGGGGAATAAGGCTGTGCGAATAGAGCAGCTTTTTGCGTGCACTAGATCCTTGTCCGCACACGCGTGCGATCCGTTCAAGTCATACACTTCCGTACAATCAACACCCGCCTTGAACTCCTAACTTCATTCAACATACGATGTTTCCTGACAGCAGGTGTAGGGCGGAACCCAGTACAATTGACAATAAGTTAATTAAAAAACGTTTTAAAAAATATATTAAGTAGTATCGACATGGATATTGATAGTGTGACTTAACACCGGCTATCAAAATAAAATGCGTATACGAAATTTCGCCTGTGCTGTTGACCGTTAAAGAGTTTCTTTATCTGGAGACCGTGTCATGGTAAAGTTTAAAACCGGTTATCAAACTAAAATGCGTACACGAAATTTCATGTGCTGTTAACCGTTGGAGAGTTCCTTTATCTGGAGCTAATCTCTGATGTTGAATCAGGTCATGCTTACCATAAAAATGCATTGTCATTGGAACTGAACCAACATGTACCAACATGTAAAAATTCCGTAGGATAAGAGGAAGTGGTTCTAATTCACCTAGCAATATTTGACCTTTTAAAATTGAATGCCTTTTGAATCTTCTTGACTCTTTGAGTGCACTTCTTTCCTACTCCTAGCATTATCCCTTATTGATTAATAGCAATTGTTAAGTCATTTCAGAGAAGCTCAGGCAGCCTGACAAACTCTGACACCAGCAGCCAGCACTACCACTCACAAATAAAAAACAAGGGTGTAAGAAGAGTCCTAGAAGTGGACTTATCTCATTCTTAATGTTAGATTAATACCTTTTATAATTTAGTTTAAATGTTTTTTTCTGCAAGTAGGTACCTAATAATTGATTAGGTTATAATATAATTGTTATTGACATGACAAATCTGCAGCGCAGTTGGTATTGCCCCTGCCTGCAAGCTTAAAGTCGCAGGTTCGAATCCTGGCATGGACAAATTGTGTGATGAGAGTCTTTACTCTTATCATACAACTTGAACTTGAACTTCATCGGGAACTTGGATGTAAGTGGTGTGTGCCCGAGCTACCTGCGACAGGGAATCCTAGAGCGACGTACGGGTTTGTAGAAAAATATTAATTCATCTAATCCCATTCTCACCTGAGTCAAAGGTATGCACTCAAACTCATCTCTCCGTTTTCCGCGCATTTTTGCACTAAGACTTGCACTGCAAGTGGCACTGCATTACAATGACTGAGGTGCCTCTAATGAGTTAATCAATGAATTATGATATGTAATTGGTCGGGGGCGGGCGGCGCAATCACGACGTCTGCCGCCTGTCTGATTTAGGGCTGGCAGCTTGTACCAACCTACTTAGTTTCGTTCATATTTCAATCTGTTTTTTTTTTCTTTTTGCTTTCTGCGCTTCCCTAATATAAAAGTATGTTGATGTTGGTCTACTAGGTATGAATGAAGTGTACATTCACGAGCAATAAATTAGTAAGCATGGGGTTAACCCAGAAGCTTTAAACAAAGACATAGTCATAGTCATAGTTTTACATAGAATGTTCCAAAATACATTTATTTACAAATTCATATAAAAATTAATTAATCATGTCAATTAAAATTACATTAGATTATACAAAATACAACATTGAAAATGTCTGGCAAAATATTACATTAAAAATAAATTGAATAATTCCTATTTAAATTCCAGAAATTCCGCATAACTTAGAAAGCGTTTCAACTTAACCTTGAAAGAGTTAAGTACCAAGTACACGTACCCCAATTTTTAAGTCAAACACTAAGCTATCCAACAGTGAAAACCGCATCGCAATCGGTTCAGAAGTTTTTACATACAGACAGCGATCAAACATACAGACAAACAAACAGACAAACATGGTTTAAAAAAATGTTATATTCTGGTTCAGTAGCCAATTTTAAGTACCATAGCCTAGACCTTTTATTTAATTATCTTCATTGTACAGTTTTTTTGGTACTTACTGCTTTATTATAAGTAGCTGTTTCAGCGGCTTGGCACGCGTGGACATTTTTCTAAGATAAAAGTACTCTATGTACTATTCCAAGGCCTAAAATACCAATATACCAACATTTGAACAAAATTCCTTCAACTGTCAAAAAGTTTTTTATCGGTTGCTCGGCTTCTACTCATCGGATTGAGATACCAAGAGAGATACCAAGAACCCCAGTTTTTAAGCCTAACCCTAAGCTATACAACAGTGAAAACAGCATCGCAATCGGTCTTGTAATTTTTAAGTGATGCGCGAACAAACATACAGACAATCTAGCAGACAAACAGACAGACATGATTTTTAAAAATGTTATATTTATGTCCAGTGTCCAGTGTCCACTTATTTTACAGAAGGGTTTTTTTAAATTATATCCTTGTACAGACTTTTTTTACACGACTGCCCAAAAAAGGAGTGTATTGTTTTTAGCATTCATGTATGTACGTTTGCATGTATGTTTGTATATACAAGTGTGAGTGTATTGTTTATTTCACCATAACTCCGTCCGTCCGTCCGTTTCCGTCTTTCCAAAGTGTAACAATACCAATAGGCGACCATTTGGAGCTTTTGGGTGTCGAACACACATCAAACCTGAATTTTGGGTCTTATATTGAATCCAAAGCCAAGGTAGCTGCAAAAAAACTTGGTATTTTGTCTAAGGTAAGGCGGTACTTCACACCGGGACAGCTTTTGAATCTTTATCAAGCACAGGTCCGATCTTGTATGGAGTACTGCTGCCACCTCTGGGACGGTTCTGCCAAGTATCAGCTCGAGTCTTTGGATTCAATTGAGAGACGTGCTATCAGGCTCATTGGGGATGACACTCTGGTAAAGAGTAAGCTTCAAAGTCTGGCGCATCGACGTGAGGTAGCAAGCCTGGCGGTATTCTACAGATTGCACTATGGAGAGTGTGCACAAGAACGGCACAACCTGATTCCCCCATCACCTTTCCATCACCGTACGACTAGACGATCAGCAAAGCGCCACCCTTTCATGGTTGAAATACCTCGCACAAGAACGAAGCGTTACGCTTCTTCATTTATTATAAGAACTGCAAAGGAGTGGAATGCCCTGCCCTCGTCAGTGTTTCCGGTAAATTATAACCCCGGTGTGTTCAAGTCAAGAGTGAATAGGTATCTACTAGGCAAGCGTGCTACACCTTCGACCACATCATCGCTTTCCATTAGGTAAGATCGTGGTCAAACGATTGCCTAGTCCGTAATAAAAAAAAAAAAAAAAAAAAAAACTTTTAAATGCCTGAAAAGTTTTAGACGTATGGGGTATCGTTAGAATCCATACATCCCCCCGAGTAACAAAATCTTCTTTTTTTTTTTAAAACCACCATTTTCGAACTCTAAATAAATTAATATTTCTTTGAAATTTACAATATGAGTATCAAATTGAATGCCTTGATAAGTACATTCCAACAGTATAATTATAATTCATTGGCAAAAGCTCTTTTTTGGCAGGGCAGGCATGTTTTTTTTTTAAGCGAAGTAGTTATTTTTCCTTTTGCTTTATCTATAGGTACTTAAAAAAAAGCAATAAGAACGAAAAGTCTGTACAATGAAGATATTTTTTTTTAAATGGTCTAGGGTACTTAAAATAAGCTACTGAACAAGAATAAATCATTTTTTTAAATCGTGTCTGTCTGTCGGTTTTTTGTTTGTCGGTATGTTTGTTCGCGCATCACGTAAAAACTACTGGACCGATTGCGATGCGGTTTTCACTGTTGGATAGCTTAGGGTTTGACTTAAAAACTGGGGTATCTCAGTCTAATCAGTAGAAGATGAGCAATCGATAAAAAATAATTTTGACGGCTGAAGGAATATTGATCAAATGTAAATTTGTATTATTACCAATATATTTGTATATTAGTAGTTTAGATCCTGGAATAGAACATAGAGTAAGTGTACTTTTAACCTAGAGAAATTACCACGCGTGCGAAGCCGCGGGCATCAGCTAGTTATAAGTATAGATAGAAGATAGATTTAGAAGATATAGATTATTTATTCTTACCCCAATATTTACAAGGACAATTCAGTCATACTATCTAACCGCTCTCAAACATAGAAAACCACACAGAAATCGTTTCATCCGTATGGCAGCTTCGATACAATAGCACAGAATAAATAATAGTACTCCGACCATAGGCAGACGGACAGACACAGACAATATATAGGCTACAAGCTTATTACACTTCTCTTCTTAACTCGGGGGTAAGTAATTGCTTAATACTTATTTATTATACTTACAAAACAAAAGATTCGCGTAACCAAGACACAGCCTCGATCTCCCTATATACAAATCCTCATATTGTCATTTAAAACGCCCTCTAACCACAACGCGCAATACTAAAATAGCAACTCTTCAGAAGCTGTAGTAGGTGAGGTAGTAGGATAGACAAGATAATGTTCTGCTCTCGCGCTAGATGGCGCGCTAGATGGCGTCCGTCAGGTACGTTAGTAATTTGGTCTTTGTAATTTGTATTATTAATAAACTACTATGAACAAGGATATAACATTTTTTCGTGTTTGTCTGTTTGTTTGTCTGTTCGCGCATCACGTAAATAATACTGGGCCGACTGCGATGTGGTTTTCACTGTTGGATAGCTTATGGTTTGACTGAAAAACTGGTTTACGTACATGGTATCTTAATCAGATAAGTAGAACCCGAGCAAAAGATATAAAACTATTTAACGACTGAAATAATTTGGATGAAATGTACTTAGTAAGTGTTAATGTACTGCAGGTACTTTTGATCTTAGAATCACTCGTAGGCAATGTAGGTTACTGCTAACCCAGAGAAATGACCACACGGGCATAGCTGCGGGTACAGATTGTAGTTTAATAATAGACGACAGGTTGGCCGAGTGGTTGGCAACCATCACGGCGAAGTCAACCAATGGTCGCGGGTTCGAATCCCACAAGGTGCAATCCTTTTTCCATTTTAAGGTTGTCTGGAGAGATCGTTATGAGCGATAAGACCGCCCATTGTATTTCTTAATAATTTCTTTATTTTTATGTGTTAGTAGCAAGTTATAGAGCACGGTTGTATTTCAACAGTAGGTGCACACGACAGCACACGAGCACGAGTGAACATTGTCACGAATCAATGATTGATTCCGAGCTCTACTGAAGCAATATAGCAAGCAAGGACTTCAGTTTAGTTCATCCTACAGAATATGGAACGTAAATAATGATAAATGGCAAGGAGTTCTAATTTAAACTAATTTGAACTAATCGCAATGCCACGAACTCTACCAATTAACTTTATCCAACAGGTGATATAGTTGTCTGATAATACCTAGTCTCCTCGAAATATCCTTTTTCACTTGTTTACTTTAGTGGGACCATGAAAGTAAACTTATATTGCTGGATGAAATTCCTAGAAGTTGACGTTGTAATACAAATAGTTGAACTATCAGTGCTTCGGAACTGAATGCTGTCATCACAGCAGTACTATTGCAGAGACCACCATGCCTATCTTTTAAAGTCGTGACTTCAATATCCTATGAGACTGGAGGATCATATAAAATATATCAGCTGACCTTAGAGTGGTTGATACTCATAGAAATGTCAGTGCTCTGTCACTGGAAGCTGTAATCACATCTGCTGTTGCTAAAGTCTTGACGTCAAATGCATTTGAATTCATATATGATACCAGCTTACCTTAGAAAACTAGTTGTTGATGCTCCCGGAACTATCAGTACTCTGGCATTGGAAGCTGCCGTCACTGTTGCTATTGCAAAAACCACCCTTATCTTCTGAAGTCTTGACGTTAGAGCTATTTGACTTTATATGATACCAGCTTACCTTAGAATCCAAGTAGTTGTTGATGCTCCCGGGACTATCATTGCTCTGGCACTGGATACTGTCGTTGTTGCAGAGACCACCCTTATCTTCTGAAGTCTTGACGTTAGAGCTATTTGACTTTATATGATACCAGCTTACCTTAGAATCCAAGTAGTTGTTGATGCTCCCGGGACTATCATTGCTCTGGCACTGGATACTGTCGTTGTTGCAGAGACCACCCTTATCTTCTGAAGTCTTGACGTTAGAGCTATTTGACTTTATATGATACCAGCTTACCTTAGAATCCAAGTAGTTATTGATGCTCCCGGAACTATCAGTACTCTGGCACTGGATGCTGTCGTCACTGTTGCTGTTGCAGAGACCTCCCTGTTCAGAGCTCTTGCTAACATCAGAGTCTGATTCAATCCAAAGTGGAGAACGGTATTTGAACTTGTGAGCGAATGCATTGAAGCGCATTTCATTGTTCATTGTGAGTTTTTTTAAGAAGGTGGATACGAATAATAACGGCTATGATTTTATTTTGATGAGAAACTTATAAATGATTTGAATAATTTATTATTACGGGAGGAACAAAACAAAGATGAATAAAAAGTTGATTCACTTTCCGTTCGAACTCAAACTTTGTTTTTATTTGGGAGTGTATTTTCAAAGATGTATTCCTTTTAATTTTTTCTTGCAGAAATTTTATTATTATGTACTGGCTGGGATAAATTATGGTTGGGTGAGTATTTGTAGATACTAAAAATCCTTAGGTCCAATGTTTTATAAGAATCCAAGAAGGTACAAAGCTTCTCAGGATACATTCACTTTGAAAGCCACAATACAGATATATTATCACTAGTTTCACAGGTAACGAGGGTCAGTTCCATGAGCTGGAGTCCGGGAGCACCGGGAGTAAGATCACGGGCGCCCAAATGGATTCAATGTCGGCAAATAGGACATGCCAGTGGGACGCGTGGGTGACCACACGGTTCGATTTTCTTGAGGGAGCTTAGGGAATTGTTGCGTTATAGATAGATAGATATATAGATAACACTTTATTGCACCAAATGAAACACTTACAAACAAAAATAGACTTAAATATATAGTACAATCGGCGGCCTTATCGCTAAGCAGCGATCTCTTCCAGGCAACCGTAGGCTATATTGAGACACATGACTATATAAACTATAGGTTATAGGTACCTAAGCATTATTAGATGCGTAGATTATCTGAGATTTAAAATCCTCCTGGTGCTAGTGTTAAAGGTATTAACGTTATGTCAGTACCTAGTCATTGTTAGTTGAATTTAATTCTATTGTATAACTGATATGATTTATGCCAGTGGCTCTGTGAGCTGTAGACCTCGTGCGTACAAACTTATTTGCAAACAATCCAGCGGCGTACAGTAGCGCCATCTAGTTATCTTATTGTTAAACTTACATTAATAACCAAGGTGCTCCAATCCCAACCTAGTATGTAAAGGCTGTGGTAAAGGGCTGATTCCACTGGTAGAAACTTAAAAGTGAGAAATTTACTGCATTTTGAGGAGCTATTCTGCTCATCAAGCCGAAGATCCGGACAGACGAAAGCATTTTTACCCAAGCTGAAGCGGAGACGCTTCGCTCGCGCTAAAGCTGTATTTAGTACTTTCCAACCAAAATGTTGTCGCTGTTCATGTGTAATGGTTTTCTATTTTTAACCCCCGACGCAAAAAGAGGGGTGTTAAAAGTTAAACGTGTGTAGCTTTGTATCTGTGTGTCTGACTGTGACATCGTAGCTCCTAAGCGAATGGATCGATTTAGATGCGTTTTTTTTCTGTTTGAACCGAGGTCTAGATGATTCTTAGCTATAATTTATAAAGATTTCGGGGGTTATTTAATATATATTTTTATTAACTTTTTCTATCTATCTATCTATACTTATGTTAAAACTGTAACGGGTCCAATTCTGTACATTGAAGATATTTAGAAATATTTTTTTGGACCTTACTCTAGATTCGATACTGAAGCCAAAACTGTATTTTTTTTTCAATTTTGTCTGTCTGTCTGTCTGTCTGTATCTTGGCTAGGCATCACGCCGAAACTACTGAATGAATTTAAATGAAACTTGGTATGATTTGAGTTCATACTACGAGGTAGGACATTGGATACATCATCATCCCGAAAAAAATAAGTGTTCCTGCAGGATAGGGGTGGAAAATTATTTAAAAGAACACTTAGTACGCTGAAACTATTGAACGGATGTTGATGGAACTTGGCACAGACATAGTTTATAAGATAGGTGAAAATTATGGATACATTTTGTCCCGAAAAAATAAAGGGATCCAAATTCTGTACATTATAGATATAGTGTTTTTTTTTGTTGGAAATTACTCTATATTCGATTATGAAGCCTAAACTGTATGTTTTTTTTCATTTTTGTCTGTATGTCTGTCAGTCTGTATCTTAGCCGCGCATCACGCCGCCGGAACTACTGGATGAATTCAAAAGAAACTTGGTATGATTTGAGTTCGTACTACGAGGTAGGACATAGGATACTTTACATATCGAAAAATTTATGGGTTATTATTTAGGGGTTGAAACTTATTTAAAAGAACACGTACCACGCTGAAAGTAATGGACGGGTTTTGATGCAACTTGGCACTGTCTTAAGTTATGTGATGGGTTAAAATTGAGGACACGTTTTATACCAAAAAAGTAAAGGGTTTCTGCGGGATATGGGTCCAAAGTTATGTTAATAATTAAGTAATATAAATATTTTTTGGATGGTTCTCTATGTTCGATACTGAACCCAAACTGTTTTACTTTTTAATTTTGTATGTCTGTTTGTCTGTATCTTGACCACGCATTGCACCCAAACTACTAAATGAATTCAAATGAAAAAAATGCTTTTGGGTGCTTAAAAAAGGTATTGAACTTTTTATTTTGTTAATCTTTTCTTTCTTTCTGTTTGTCTGTCATCACGTAAAAACTATTGAACCGATTGCGATGCGGTTTTCATTGTTAGATAGCTTACAGCTAGGTTTGATTTAAATCTGGTGTAATTGGTATCTCAATCCGGTGAGTTAAAATCCGAGCAATTGATAAAGTATTTTTGACGGCTGAAGAAATTTTGTTCAAATGTTGGTATATTGGTCCTGGAATAGCACATTATGGTACTTTGAACCTAAAGAAAAGAACACGCGTGTGTAGCCGTGGGTACAGCTAGTCTATCATAAGTCTGACTTACAGCTTGTTGGAAGTAAGCTACATATCTTTTCTTCATTTTTTTTATTAACTACCTCTGGCGCGTCATCCAACCACACAAATTCAATACCTACCCCAGTGATCAACTGAGCAATGATCGTTTCTGTGGGGCAACATTTAGCTTTTCTTAAATTAAATAAGTAGTCATTCTACAAACTCAAAGGATCGACTAGGTATAAAATCTCAGGACCAAACTGATAGTCCCCTGACAGGATCCTTGCAATTGAGATAAGTCTCGCGCAGTGTAGACCTTCCAGTGTCACAGACGGCAGCATTGCAATTGTGAAACTGTCTTGCTCTATTTCTAGGGACCTTAGTGTAATAATATACCTTGGCATAGTGTAACTATACCACTATTTGTGTAGTCTTGGGTTGGGTATGTAGACTTCTTACGTGAAATAACGAGAAATTTAAAAAAAAAGGAGGAAATCTAAATGCATGTTATCCATGCAGGCACTGTGTTAAATAAACAATAACATAAACAATATAAAACTGTATATCTCGGTATATATTATTTCTGACCTACTAATCAACTCAGCTATATTAATATGATCAACTAAAGGCGGACGCTGAATAGCTCGGCAGGTTCTAGTTGATCCCGTCAAAGGAGAAATGAAATGCATGATGTCTCCGACTGTACCTTATATTTAAAAATCGAAAATCTAAAGCTTGTTTGTCTTGTTTTGGTTTTGATCGCAGTGGTTTTGCTTTTTTAGAATAATTTAATTATATTTTATACTTTTTAGTTTCCCAGCAAACGAATTAATTTGGTCAAAGAGTTTTCGTCGTCAGTCTAAATATATTTTTTATTTTGGTTCAACGCAGTTCAAAGTATTTTTTGTATTGTATTTGAAACGCCTTCATTTTGATACCTCACTCGACAGGTTTTGGTATTTTTTTGTTCCGTCGGAAATACCTACAACATAGCAGCTGTACGCCGCCATATTAGCTTTCTTGACACTTCATAATATATTTATATCCTTTGTCACTCTCGTGATTAAGACGAATCTAATGATACCTAATTTATCAAAAACCATCAAGCCGTTAAGGCTGCAGGACGCGCCAAAGAAACATACAAACATAAATTCAGCCCAAAAACATAACCCTCCGCAGTCGGGTAAAAACATTCGGAACAAACATAAAAATATTTTTATAGGCTTTTTTTATTTGTTTTAATAGACTATATGCACAAACTGTCTGATCAAATAAGAGAGGCGTACGGCATCCTGGTAGCTGAGACCGCTGCTGATCTCCGACTCGTGCTGACTGAGTTGCACGAAGCGTCTACGAGCGACGGTTTAATGATGAACATATCCAAGACCAAGGTTATGGCAAACCTTCCGTCACGAAGATTTATTGTAATCGTCAAAAGCTTCACCTTAGATGTAGTAGACATTACATTACACTTATATTGGTCATTGCCAGCTGAAAGAGATCGCTAGGTGAGTCCAGCTCAGATGGGATGCCTTTGGAAAACTTGAGGACGTTTTCAAATCTCAAATCCCCCAAAACCTGAAGAACAAGGTGTTCAATCAATGTATCCAGCCCATACTCACATACGGTGTCAGAACGTGGCCGCTCACCAAAGAGCACATATCTATATTACTTATAATAAAACTGTAACAGCTCCAATTCTGTATATTGAAGATATTTTGAATATTTTTTTGGAGGATGTTCTGTTCCATACTGAAGCCAAAACTTTTTTTCATGTTTGTCTGTCTGTCTGTCTGTTCTTGGCTAGGTATCACGCCAAAACTATTGAATGAATTTAAATTAAACTTTGGTATGATTTGAGTTCATACTACGAGGTAGGTCATAGGATACTTGGCATCCCAAAAAATTAAACGGTTCCCGCAGGATAGGGGTTGAAAGTTATTTAAGAAAGCACTTACCACTCTGAAACTACTGGACGGATTTTGATGCACCCTTGGCACAGTCATAGTTTATATGATGGGTGAAAATTAAAAATAAAGGGTTCCTGCGGGATAGGGATCCAAATACTGTACATTGAAGATATTTTGTAAAATTTTTTGGAGGCTGTTCTTTATTTGTTCTGAAGAGAAAACTGTTTTTTTTAAACTTTTGTCTTTCTGTCTGTCTGTGTCTTGGACGCGCATCACGCCAAAACTACTGAATGAATTCACTGAAACTACTGAATGAAACTTGGCATGATTTGTGTTCGTACTACGATGTAGCACATAGGCTACTTTTCATCCCGAAAAATTAAAGGGTCCCCGCAGGATAGGGGTATTTTATTTGGAGTTGGTATTCATGTTTTACGGTTTATAGTCACTTCAAAGAAATTCCTCCAAATTTCAAATACCTCGGTTGTAAATACCTGTGTTCAACGGTTTAGGCTGGGCTGTCACGGTACTGTTTTTATGCATGATTAAAATAATGTAAAAAAAACACATATTTTTATTATTCTGCCCAAAAGTGAAGGGCATCTCTTTCTATCTGTAAAAGGAAGATATTGAAATAAAAAGGTACTAAAAATAAGCTGCTGAAAAAGAATAAAACATATTTAAATTTCGTGTCTGTCTATTTGTCTGTTAGTCTGTTCGCACATCACGTAAAAACTACTAGACCGATTGCGATGCGGTCACTGTTAGATAGCCTAAGGTTTGACTTAAAAACTGGTGTACTTATTATCTCAATCCGATGAGTAGAAGCCGAGCAATAGATAAAATCTTTTTGACGGCTGAAGGAATTTTATTTAAATGTTGGTACTCGTATATTGGTATTTTAGGTCTTGGAATAGTAATAGAGTTCTTTTAACCTAGAGAAATGGACACGCGTGCGAAGCCGCGGGTACAGCTAGTATAAAATAAGTGCACTATGGAGTGAGCTACGGAGCACCCATGCTAGGCATGCTAGTCTAAGCATCCGCCTAGTAGATCGCATACCAAAAGTCGAAATTCGTCGTTGTACCAACGTTAAAGACGTATGCGAATTGCCAGACAAAAGTGGAGATGGGCACGATATTTGGCAAGACGCGAGGAAAACCGGTGTACAAAGGCAGTCACCGAATGTTATCCGAGAGATGGGCTGAGATCTCGAGGCAGACCACCACCACGATGGTCAAACATTGTGAGGTACACTGGAGATCAATGGATGTCTGGGAGAGAGGAGGCCTATACTCAGTAGTTGGTGGATACGAGCTGATTAGATAGATAGATAGTTAATAATATAGGAAAATTACACACCAAAAATAGCCTAACGTTGAAGATGATTATTAGGTGCGATCGTAGGGTTAAATGGTATCACCATCGTACATAAATTGTCTGAAATAAGTTCTAATCGTGTCAGTATTTTTGGTGTGCAATACATAAAGCATTCTAGCGATAAAGGGAAAGGGCCTTACTCCACGAAGAATAACATAATTATATTAACCAAAGAACCGAACAGACTATTTTCATGAAAATAGTCTGTTATTTGTTCAGAAATCCCGGATATACGAAGAAACATTTACATATTTTCTATCTATACTTATAATAAAGCAGTAAGCAACAAAAATTCTGTCCAAGAAAAAAAGTCTTTATTAAAAGGCTTAAAATAACCTACTGAATAATATATACAAACAATAGTGTCTGTATGTCTGTTAGTTCGCGCATCACGTAATAACTGCCGGACCGATTGTAATGCAATGCAATCACTATTGGATAGCTTAGGTGTTGACTTAAAAACTATGGTACTTCATATCTAAATTTGGTGAGTAGAAACCGAGCAATCGATAAAAACTATCTGACGGCTGAGCGATATTTTGTACATTATAGGTACCTACCTACTTAATAACAGATAAGTTACTCTTAACCCAGAGAAATGACCACGCGGGCAAAGCCGCAGGCACAGCCACAGGCACCTACATAAAATAATATTGAAACCTCATTCGTTAAATGATGTCGGTAAATGGTAGTACCTATTATACATACATTTTTCTGTTTTTTTGCTAAATGAAAAAAAATACAAAAATGGCTATGTCAATAATATAATCATGTGACTGCTACGTCCAGGGGAATGACTCAAAAGATAATGTGCATTAAAATTGTGTACTTATTGTGTGCTTTACTCATTTATGGCAATTATTTGTCTTTGACTTGTAAGATTTAGTACAATACACTAAAAGTACTTTGTCTGAATTGTGATTCTTATTTTTTATTTAAATTACGTAGGTATTGTGTTTGACTCATTATACTTTGATACTATATTATTTGACAACTTGGCGTGTGGTTTTTGGTTAATTACTTCACTTGCTAATGTAAATTATTAATTATTATCCTTATCTAGTCATGGATTATTTGAATTAGGATGTAGATGATTATTGTTTGTTTGTCGTATGAGGTAGTGCTTGCCTCTGATTTCAGAGTTTGTCAAGCCGCCCGAGGGCCTCTGACATGGCTTAACGACTGGTATTAATCAATAACAGCCGGGACCGACAGCTTAACGTGCCCTCCGAAGCACGAAGCGATGGGAAACCGCACATAACTTATAAAAGTCATTGGTGCGGAGCCTAGGTTTTGAACCCGGTATCGTTGGATCCTAAAGTGCACTATAAAACCGTTAGGCCACCAAAAAAATAATTATTATTATTATTGTTAAACTCGAAGTTATAAATACTATGTTTGATGTTTCAATCAAATAGCCCAAAGCCCAATAAGGCCCCTATATCGACAGACGAAGAAGAATTATAAAACCTCCGACAATAATATTTTAGTACTTACAACCTTTAGGTTTATTCAATCAAATCTAACATTATTTCAGGTATCTATTATCCCCGCGACTTTGCCCGCGTGGGCATTTTGTCTGAATAAATAATAGTACATCGGTGTTATTCTAGGAGCAAAAGTACCTACAAAGTACAATATAGTACTATGTTTCTGCAATATTTATTCGGGTGTACCGCTTCTATTCATTGGATTTAGATACAAAGTACACCAGATTTAAGTCAAAACCTAAGCTGTCCAATTGTGAAAGCCGCATCGCAATCGGTCTAGTAATTTAAAAATGATGCGCAAGCAGATAGACACCATTTATAAAAAAAAATATATGTTATTATGATTTTAGCTTTAACGCCTGCTTATTTTTCCTTTAGAACTAGATATTTTATATTCTTGTCCAGTAGCATATGTTAAGTACAATAAGTAAATCATACTTTTTTATATTACCTCATTTGTACAGAGTACTTGTAACTTACTGCTTTACTATAATTGTTCTAATTAGAATCACTAAACAAGGACTGACGGCGCATAAGATGTATTGGAATAGGATTCGTACATCACAACCTACTTATTTCAAATAAATTGATATCGATATAGATTGAACTTACATTCATATATATTTTCTTATCAGCTTCGTGGTATCGTAGTCCATGAGGCACTGACACTGATCCTCTTCTCAGCTGATTTCTATAAACGACTGGACTCTCTCCTCCTACTTCCTGAGCGTCAAGGGCTTTATTCTCTTCTTCTTTAGCGCTATTCGTATTTCGATTCAAATTATTACTTTCAATTGAATTTAAATTATTAATATTGTTTTCATTCGAATCAGTATCGCTTTGATTTTGGTGGTTAGTTAAGTTTTCATTTTGCTTAAAATTGGTAATTATAAATTCGTTGTGTTTCAAATCTTCCGGTCCGATTATTTTTACTTCCGGAGTACGTGGAGGGTAAAGCCTTGCAGCAGAACTTGGGCTCCCAGCTTTAAAGTTAGACTTAGCTTCATCAATATTATCCTCAATGGACTGTGTTCCTGGAGCACCATTAAAGTCAGGGGTTTGAATGGTGACACTTACACTTGAAGTACCATTTATATCAGGGGTCTGGTTAACAACACTTGGAGCACTATTAATGTTAGGAGTCTGGCTAGATGCACCAGGACTGCCGTTGACTTCCGGTGTCTGTATGGCTTCTATTGTCAGCCGCCTGACTTCCGGTGGCATTTCCACATAGTCGTGTGGATATGAAGGTATGTTCAGGCGAAGATCAGGCTTCTTTCGTAACCGCATTTTGTCTATACTATAAGTATCTACTTAACAATTAATATATATTATATTTTCAAATAGATAGATCTAAATAACTTCTTTAAGCCACTTCAATCAGGGAAATTTATCTTGATTAATCACCGATAGATATTGCACTTCACGAATTTTCGTCTGTATCTAAACCGTGTACCCTAACGCAGAAATGAACTACAATGTCAGACCAGTAAAACAATGAAAAATTATCATATCTTAAGTAAATTTTCGTTCCTGCATTTTATCAAATTCGCGCCAATCGTCTGCTGCTCTGATAACGAATATTCCGATAGCGAATTGTCAAATGTATTATTCCTTTATCTATAATCTACATTGGTTGTCCGAGTTTGGATCTTAAACAGTTATTTGGGACGAGGTTGTTGAACTATTGTACTGAAACCCCCAAATATGACTTTACCGCCTTTGATGTTTGTTCTTAATTGGTGTCTATCCGTGTTTGTTTTAGAGCCTCCAATAACACTTTATACTCTAGAGATTATAAAGAGCAAAGAAACGTAGCTGTTATTAAGTTTGTCTGCATCTATTGTTTCTGGGCTAATCTTAGTTGTAGATATCTACGAGTAGATTAACTTTTGTGATAAGGATAATACTTCAAACAAGGAAGAATTAAGGATAATACTTCAAACAAAGAAGAATATCCCAAACTAACATTATACTAATACTAAATACTAACTGCCGAACTCATATTTTTAACCGACTTCGAGGGAGGAAATTCTCAATTCGAATGTTTTATGTTTTGTACGTTCACTGATATCTCCGAGGTTACTTAACAGATCATGATATTTATTTTATTTTATTCTTATTAATACTTTCAGTCTGTGCAGTTTCATAGACATTTCATTATAATTTGTTAAATAAATCTATTTGAAATAGATCCTTTTGCTTTCAAGAATTATGACCTGATTTAGATGTTTTTTTGGCTAATGTTGACTATGACTAGCATCTGGCCTCTCATCTAGTGATAGGAGACGAAAACTATATTCTGTTAAGATTAATTAAAATAAAATGAACTCACCCCGTCTTGCGGATTGTTGTTGATATACTGCCTCAGCACCTCTGACTCCAGATTTTGCAGAGTTGGCATCGATATAGAGTTCCTCCTCAGCCCTGCTCGTCTTGCCTCAATCTCCCTCTCATTTTCTATCATATCATTCGACTCTTCCGCTCCAAATGCCTTCGACGTACTCGGAGAGCTGAATTCAGTAGATTCTGTACAGGGACTAGGTTTGCTAGATTTAGACAAATCTGGCTCTAAGGTTATATAAAGAGTACCTTCAGGAGTATTTACTACTATAGTATCATTATTTGATGATTTGTGTATCTCTCCCAGATCACTCGCGTGTATGACTCCTGGTGATGGTCTATCTGCTTCTCCTCGAACGTCATTTTTCGCTTCATTCAGCTTTAATCTTACAGGTTTGACAGGTACTTTTTCTGTTTCTATTTCGACTACATCTCCTACATATGGAACTTCGGTTTTGACTTCGTTTTCTCGAGGGTCGAAGGGTTCGTGTAAGTGAGGGTTTAACAGTTCGTTCCTTATGGGCGTGTCGACAGGCTCGTCAAAGAATGGTATGGTGTCGTCGGTCCGGATTTCCGGTGAAATGAGTCCTTTGATTACATCGTGGTTTCGGATGTGGTCCATTGTTTTGAGTTATTTCATAGTAGAAGCCTGAAATTAAATTAAATACATATAAATTAAGATCATCAGTAGTTCATACTAGAAGCCTGAAATTAAATTAAATCTTCTATCTATACTTATAAAAAAGCAAAAATAACGAAAAAGTCTGTACAAAGAAGATAATAAAAAATAGTCTAGGCTATTTAATATAAGCTACTGAACAAGAATATATCATTTTTTAAATTGTGTATGTCTGTTTGTCTGTTGGTTTGTTTTTTGTCTGTATGTTTGTTCGCGCATCACGTAAAAACTACTGAATCGATTGCGTTGCGGTTTTCACTGTTATAGATAGCTTAAGGTTTGACTTAAAAACTGGGGTACTCGGTATCTCAATCCGATGAGTAGAAGTCGATAAATCGACAAAAAACTTTTTGACGGCTGAAGGAATTTTGATCAAATGTTAGTATATTGGTATTTTAGGTCATGTAATAGCACATAGAGTACTTTTAACCTAGAGAAATGACCACGCATGTGAAGCCGTGGGCACAGCTAGTTACATATAAATTAAGATTATCAGTAGCAACGTTTATAAAATGTTTGTGTGTCTTTGGTATACTGAAGACAATAATTACAAGACATAAGTTCAAAAACTAATCTCCGAATACAGTGGGGTAAAAAATTGCCTATGACACTCTTGCCATGAAGAAGACTCGATTGACACCTCGCTTGTTTAAATAGGACCAAGGTTTTAATATGAACACATAACCCTTCCTTTGTTTTGCCGTAGTCGATTGAATAACATTTTCATATGATACAATCAATGAAGACGAATCGATGGATACCTCGTATGCCAAAATCGGACCAATAGGGGCGCTACGCTATGGTGGAACATCCACATAGATACATAGACTGTTAAACTTATTACCCTTACCTTGCTTCGCCGTATTCGGGTAATAAAAGTGTTCCATTGAAATTCACTAGTCATAAATAATTTCGAGAGTATCACCACACTATTCCCACTACCTAAACTGTTGTTAGGAACTAATGTACGAGTATTAGGAGGGGTCAAGGATATATTCATCTTAGTATTTGAATAGGTTGAAAACAACCACAAAATGATACCTACACTTAGAAGAAGAGTAGCATACCTAACCAGTTATTTTTACCAATTTTAATTTACTTCTCTGGTCAAGAGGTGCTCAGTCCATTATAGAAACCTAGTAACTTTACATAACTTGTCTTAAACTTAATGATGTCATAATACTTATTATTCTTTCTACTAAGTTTCGAGTGTGATGTTAGTATGTAGTTTATAAAATATTTTATGGGTTGCCATTTAGGTGCCTACTGGTATGTACGAGTAAAATACATTACGAAGGTATATACAATTTTGTTGAAATATTTTGAAAATACTTAAAAATACTTGGTAACCTATAGGCATCTATTAATATAAAAAACTAAGTACGTAGGTACCTACATATTAGAAGCCCTTTGGTGCCTTTGCCCTGTAGCACAGACTAAATGTGGGACCCGACGGGCAAATCTATATCTATTTATATATCTCCGATCTATTATTACTTATAATAAAGCAGGTGGGTAGGTAACAAAAAGTCTGTAGCAGGAAGGAAATGTTTAAAACAAAAGGTCTTGTTGACAATACTAAAACAATGAATAACTTTTTTTATATTGTCTGTCTGTTTGTTTGTTTCTTTGTAAAAACTTTTCATCACGTAAAAACTACTAGACAGATAGTAATGCAATGTTCGCTGTTGGATAGCTAAGATTTTGACTTAAAAACTGAGATACATGATATCTTATTCCGTTGATTAGAAGTCGAGCAATCGATAAAACCTCATTAATTGGCGTCTGAACGAAGTTTAATATTGATATTGGTACTTTTGGTTCTGAAATAACACTTAGGATACTTACTCGTATATCCCAGAAATATGAGCACGCGGGCAAAACCGCGGGCACAGCTAGTAAATAAATAAAATTAAACATTAAGTATTTTAAAGTAGTAAAGCCTGTCTCTCAGAAGAGGGAACGTAACAAGAAGAAGAACATGATGATGAGGCTGATGATGAGGTGCAATATTTTGAAACCATGTCGAGCACGAAAAGATGCCTCTTCTATTCTGACAAACAAAAGCTTAAAAGAGTCACGACCAAGATACTCGTAATTATTTTAATTACCCACCGGCTGATTTTTGCAAGTATGTAATTGCAACTGACTATAAAACAATTAAAAAATCACTAGATAGTACACTAAATACTGCGACATGGCTGCCTTTGTACACGGTACACATTGAGTTAATGTGTATAGTATAATAAAACAAGTACATGTACATAATGACGCCATGCCTGCTTATTAGGCAGGTCCCTTATATGCTGGTGTGATTCAACGTGTATGTTCAAAAGTTCGTTGTCTGACGTCTGTTAGTTTGTAACAAAATTTTGGATTAAACAATGTATAAGAAATGAAAATATGTTTGAAATCAATTAGAAATCAGTATTTTACCAAAGTCAATGTATTCATTTTGAATAGGCAAAATGATAGCATTTGCAAGTCAAAACTTAACATTTTATTCTGCTCTATTAAGAATATTTTCCGCCGTGGCTGTCTCGGCTTAGAATAAGACCCCTCCCAATCCTACCGTGGAAGTCGGAAGAGGCGACTAAGGGATAACACACCGGAAGATGGGCAGACCTCCGAGTACTCATGTACAACACTGCGGTCACCAATCCGAATGCCAAGCGTGGTGACTACGCTATTGGACAGCGGAACCAAAGAGGTCGGCGATTGGCTGACTTCATGGAGAAGGAGGGACTCTTTCTGATGAACTCCTTTTTCAAGAAGTGTCCGTCCAGGAAATGGACGTCATATGCGTGAGATAGATTTCATTTTGACGACCAATAGGCATATATTCAATAATGTCTCTGTGATCAACAGGGTTATGACTGGCAGTGATCACCGCATGATAAGGGGCATTCATTGAATATCAACGTAAAGCTGGAAAGGTCTCGTTTGATGAGATCTTCTCTTCGCCCAAGTCCTGCCCAAATCCAAAACCCCGAGAGCATTCAGTTGGAGCTCTAAAATCGCTTCCAAATCCTTACCGAATGCGAGACGGTGGACGAACTAAACAACGGGCTGGTGGAAATTGTTCACGCGGTCCGGTCGGATTTCTTTAACACCCACCGCAAAATAGAACACAGAAACTCTCTGAGCATACACTCAAACTTATGGCAGACCGAGGCAAGATGAGGCTGCAGTTTTCAGTGGATATGTTAAGCTACAGCTTGCTTAATAAACAGATCTCCAAGTGGATGCAATATGATTTTCGTTCCTATAAACCTAATTGTATTATGAACGCAATAGAGCGGAACAAGGGCTTCAAAGTGTTCGCAAGAGATCTGTCTATTGGGCAAAGCTTGTTGACGAAGCTGAAGACCGACAGTGGCAGCTTCGTTTCGTCAAAGCCAAAATTTTTGAGTTAGCTCTAGAAGTTCTATGGGCAATTACACACCTCATCGCGTAGTCCTTCTAGCACGACTAGCGATGCATGAGCCCGTTTGACCCGGATTTATACCGAAGATATTCCGGACGTCAGCCTATACGAGATCAGAATGGCTCTCAAACAGCTTAAGAGCAACAACACACCAGAGAACGATGGAATAACGACAGCGCTACTGTAAGCGGATGGAACACCTGTACTTAAAGTCCTTCAGAGGCTTCAAGAAAGGTGATAACGCTCTCTTGAATTATAGGCCCATTTCGCTGCTGAGCCACGTCTATAAGCTGTTTTCGAGAGTAGTTACAAACCGTCTTGCTCGTAGGTTCGACGACTTTCAGCCTCCCGAACAAGCTGGATTCCGGAAGCGCTTTAGCACCATAGACTACATCCATACGCTCCGGCAGATTATACAGAAGACCGAAGAGTATAATCGGCTACTATGTCTAGCGTTTGTGGACTACGAGAAAGTCTTTCAGTCTGGGCAGTGCTACAGTCATTACAGCGGTGCCAGATTGACTACCGGTACATCGAAGTGTTGAAGTGTTTGTATAGCAAGGCCACCATGACTCTCCGTATCCAAGATCAGAGCATGAATTCTATCAAATTGCAAAAAGGGATGAGACAGGTAGATGTTATTTCTCCGAAACTGTTCACCTTTGCACTGGAAGATATATTCAAGCTTTTGAACTGGAACGGATATGGTAGTAACATCAATGGCGAATGCGTCACTCACTTTCGATTTGCTGATGATATAGTCATCATAGCAGAAACCCTGGAATACCTAAGCACAATGCTCAGCGACCTCAATATTGTTTCCCAAGAGGTGGGTCTTAAAATAGACATGGGTAAGACGAACCTCACGTCAAATGCCCATGTCGCACCCATGCCGGCCTATGTTTGGAACGATATCATCGAAGCAGTTGATCACTATGTCTACTTAGGTCAGGCCATCCAACTGGGTACATCCAACTTCGAATAAGAGGTCAACCGACGAATACAACTCGGATGGGCAGCGTTCGGGAAATTACGCCATATCTTCTCGTCACAGATACCGCAGTGCCTCAAGACGAAAGTTTATAATCAGTGCATGTTGCCAGTGATGACACTGAGACGTGGTCGCTAACTATTGGTCTCATACACAAGCTCAAAGTCGCGCAGCGTGCAATGATGAGAGCTATGCTCGGAGTTTCACTACGAAATAAGATCCGTAACCAGGAAATCCGTAGAAGAATCAAGGTTATCGACATAGCTCTCAGAATTTTCAAGTTGAAGTGGCAATGGGCAGGCCATATAGTTCGCAGAGCCGACAACCGCTGGGAAATAAAGGTTCTCGAGTGGCGACCACGAACAAGCAAGCGAAGTGTAGGGAGACTCCCCACGCGTTGGACGGACGACATTGTAGCCATCGCAGGGAGTCGGTGGATGGAGGCGGCACAAGACTGTTCGTTGTGGCGCTCATTGGGGGAGGCCTATGTTCAGCAGTGGACTTCTAAAGGCTGAAATGATGATGATGATGATGATGATGAAGAATATTTTATATTTCCTCTTTGTTCATGAGCTTAACATCTCATAAAATATTCTAAATAGATCAAAACAATAAAATTAAGTAAACTAAGTGTAAATATCTGTATGCTGTAGACAGACAGACAAACAAACAGATACACAGACAAACAGACAGACAGACACAATTTTCACCGGTTGGTCTCGTGGCTAGAGATCCTGGGTACGAAATCGTACGGTCGCGGGTTCGAATCCTGCAAGGTGCAATCATTTGTGTGATGAGCAGAAATGTTTGTTTCCGAGTCATGGATGTAATATTCTTATCTATGTATGTTTATCCGTTATCTAGTGCCCATAGCACAGGGTATCCTAGTTTGGGACTAGATAATTGGTGTGGAAATGTCCCGAATATATTATTATTATTTTAAAACAATATATAAGTAGTTTTGTTTAATAGCTTATTTTAAGTTCTGTAGACTATTTGTTTTAATTATCTTCTTTGTATAGATATATAGAACGAATATAATATGAACTATAGGAACTACTATAAGAACTACTATAAGAACTATACATATAGGACCTATATAGGAAAACCAGAACAATTTTAATCAATGTTAATGTCAATGTTATTGTTATGTCCGCCATACGGCGGAGGTAGAATTTCCCATACAAACGTAATACCAAAATTATTTGTAATTGGAGCTATTCTCACAGTGTTATGATATTATTCGGATTCGGATCTAGGCTGTCAACTGCATTTTGTTTTCAAAATACTTACCTGAACCGAACTGTAAGCAAATTGTATGTGACAAACATACAATTTGCTTACAGTTCGGTTCAGGTAAGTACCTATTAATTATGCAAAATGGAATATTCGCTTATATTTCGTAGAATCGCGTTTAACGATATTAACAGCAACGTTTGGCTACTTCATGATATGGTCAAAACATTAGTGGTCATATCGTAAAATTCAACTTCGTGTTTTCTTTTCACCGCGTTTTTATTATGTCACTTTCTTGTTTGTCTGTTTGTCTGTCTGTCGTTCCGGGTGGAATCTTGCAACTCAAATTTCGAGCACTTCCTAATGAGCTATCTGGCTGAATCTTTCAGGGTAGCTCACAAAGCCAGTGCATTCTAAAAAAAATACATGGTTTTTAGTTTAGTTTTTTAATCTACATTTGTTGCTTGTTTTAAAGTTATAAGTAAAAGTAACTTTTTTAGTACTCTTACCTCAGTTGGTCCGGTAGAGACTTATTTCACGCTGTCGCGTGTCGGTCCCGGCTGTTATTGATTAATAGCAGTCGGCGGCTTGACAAACTCGTACACCAGAGGCCAGCACTTCCTCATACGACAAACAAACAAACAAACACGACTGCCCAAAAAAAGGAGTGTTGAGATGTTTTTAGCATCGATGTATGTATGTGAGTTTCATTATTCCACCATAACTTTTAAATGCCTGAACAGATTTAGATGTATGGGGTATCGTTAGAATCCTTACATCGCCCCGAGTAACATAGGCATATTTTTTTTAAAACATTCATTATGTTGTTAGAATGGCACCAATTACAAAATCGAAAACAAAACTTCTAAATTTACAATATGAGTATCAAATTGAAGGCACATTCCAACAGTTTATAATTTATTGACAAAAGCTTTTTTTTGGCAGGGCAGGTGTGTTTTTTTTTAGCTTTTAAGCTAGTAATCATTTTATAAACGAGACAGATTAGCATCAAAAACAGTTGTTGTGTAAATTGCCCATTTTCTTGCTGACTGTACATTTTTACCGCAATCTGTGAATCAAAACATCTTTAGAAGTTAAGGACAGTCTCCTAAGAACTTTTTCCTATATCGACAACGGTTAAGGGTAATTTCGTATAGAATAGAATGTCGTTTATTATCATTGTGACAAATAACATAAAAAAAAACAAAGTCTGAAAATGTAATGCCGACAATGGACTCGTCAAACATGCACTAAAAACGCAACATTTTGGATCCAACCGACCGTAATTTATCATTGTATAGTTTTTTATCAGTCCACGCTTTATAAGTAGAACAATATTTTTATTTTGAAGTCAGCTGTAAAGAGGCTTATTTATCAAATTATATAATTTCGTAACATAATAATAAAGTCATAATTAAAATTAAATCGCGATCCTTGATTTAATTAAAATAACGGTACAGATTTCATTAGAAATTAATAATTTAAAATTCAACTAGTATTTAAATTGGACTATATTTAATAGTAATCAGCATCAGGCTTCAACAGTTTGAAATTACTGAAGTCATTGGTTAGATATTCCTTGATACTCTACTGTACTGTGTTGTTGTTGTTTTGTAATTCTTGTATTTGTTCTTTATATGGTGTAATAAAGTGTTTATTATTACTATTATTGTTTTTGAGTTAAGGAGCCGTTTTACATTATTCCGAAACATACCTTCGGTCTTGATAATATATTGTACGCCGCGCGTGCGCATTGTACTGAGTTCTGGTAGCCGTAGCGACCGCGGTGTATCGAACGGCAGTTTATTGTATCGTTTTTTTAAATTTAGGTAGTTTATTATCGGTACCAAGTTTTTTATTTCTGCAGCTCCTACGAGAATGTGCTATTTCACCTCGCTTTTTATAGACTTGTAAATGAAGCCTCTCATAGTTTAGGACTGCGATTATGTACACGGAGGCTGACATCATTACTCGTATATTAAAACTTTCGAAAAGCTCTCTGCATGAGCCCCTGGATATGGCTTTAACAAGAACTCTGATTGCTCGTTTTTGCATTTTTAATAGGTACATAAACAAATAAATATAAATATTTAGTTATAAAATGTATAGGAAAAGTTGAGTCAGATTTCTGTTTTTTTTCTCTTACCTCATTAAGTTTCCGTGATTTATTTACGACAGTTTTATTGTTTGACTTGAAAAACTTACCTACCTACTGCCTACTTTCAAAAATCTACAATCGAGCGTAACCAAACTATATTGGAAGAGTCAACTCCCGCGCACTCTAATGCTAAGCACACACTACGAAGGCCGGCCTCACACTGTTTACTATAAGATTATCGCGAGATTAAAATTTTCACACACCATGGGATTTTTTCGTATGTTCTTACGTCATTGTCTAAGTAAAAAATATATATTAAGCGTGCAAAGAAAAGTTAACTTTTTGCCACTTCATGTTCATCCCATGTCGCATGTGAATAAATGTTACATTATGTTTTTTGTTAAACTTATCTTAATAAGTGATCTGAGCAGAGGTGAATCAACTTGTTCGTTTATTAAAGTAACCAGACATAGTTTTTTTTTGGATTTAAAAATAAACCAGATTGGTAGGTGTATGTACTGCTGGGTGCTGTACCTATAAAATTCTATTGTTATACCTAGGTACTTAAATTTATAGGATGCGACGCCTAACCAAAATGGTGGTACCAATGATGTTATATATAAACTGAGCATAAAATTATAGCAGTATGTGTATTTTGGCTGGTACTTATTTGTCTCATTGAATTCGATTAGCATTGCAATTCAACGGGGCAATGCCGCCGGCATGTTGGGTACGCTGCCAACTGGTAGTGGAATAGAACACTTGGACTACCTGTGAGCCTGCAATGGCATGTGAGTTGTCTGTATATTTAGTAGGGAGGTAAGTAGTTATCTAGGTGTGTTTTGTAGAAGTTAGTTCTATTAAAGGCCCTAGTGAAAATATATACCTAGAAAGAAAGGGGTAATAATGAAAATGGGAGATAGAGGACCCAACCGGAATCACCAGCATTTACCTATGTTCCTCGATTTTATACCTTTTGAGAAAAACAAAAAGTTTTTTTTTCTAAAATATCCTTGATTCATCACAAACTTAGTTATTTTATACAAACTAACACTAGTAAGTCGCTTCTGAGCCACGTCTATAAGCTGTTTTCGAGGGTAGTCTCGAATCGTCTAGCGAGAAGACTTGATGAGTCCCGAAACCCAGCCTCTAGAGCAGGCTGGGTTTCGGGAGGGTTACGGGACCAAGGACCACATCCAAACAGTGCGGCAGGTTATACAGAAGACTGAAGACTTTGAGAAAGGCTTTGACTCTGTCGAAACCTGGGCTGTTCTAGAATCCCTGCAGCGATGCCAAGTGGACTCGCGATATATCGAGGTGATGAAATGCTTGTATGATGCCGCGACAATGTCAGTTCATGTCCTGAACAGACAGACTAAACCTATCCAGCTGCGCAGGGGAGTGCGACAGGGGGATGTTATATTCCCGAAACTGTTCACTATCGTCCTGGATGATATGTTTTAGACTATAGACTGGAGAGGAACGGGCATTAAAAATGGCGAGTACATCTCGCACCTCCGTTTCGCCAATGATATTGTCTTTATGGGGAAGTTGCTGCAGGATCTCGAGCGAATGCTGACCAAACTAGCCACGCCTCTAGTCATATTGGTCTCGGGATGAACATGGATAAAACCAAGGTTATGTTTAACGAACTTGTTACGCCGCAGCGCTGTGGATTTTCATTCACAGCTTTTTGCTGAGCTCAGACCTTTTCTGGCAGCACTGTACATGGCAGCGATCTTTGTACACAGGTGCTTAGTTGCTTGTTTTTGGTTAAGTTTCTCTGTTGATTTATGTGTTGCTGTGTACAGTTTGTGAGAACCTATTTGTTACCTCGGGCAGACAATGCAATTGGGTAGGAAATATCTCGAAAGGGAAGCCAATAGGAAGATTCAGTTGGGATGGGCAACATTTGGTAAACTTCGTCAGGTATTCTCGTCGCCCGTACCACAAAGCCTAAAGACGAAAGTCTTCAACGCGTACGTTCTACCAGTTATGACCTACGGAGCCGAAACGTGGACACGCTCAGTGAGGCTGGTTCGCAAATTTAATGTCACTCAGCAAGCTATGGAGAGAGCTATGCTCGGAGTTTCAAGGAGGACAGAATCCGAAATGAGGAGATCTGCCGAAGAACTAAGCTAACCGACATAGCTCAAAGAATTAGCAAGCTGAAGTGGCAATGGGCCAGACACATAACTCGAAGAACCGACAACCGTTGGGGTAAAAGAGTTCTAGAGTGGAGAACGCGTTTGACTTGCGAAAGGCGGCTGGTAGCTACTGGACGAGGAGATCCTAAAATCGGGCTCAGTGGCGTTCACAAGGAGAAGCCTACGTGCAGCAGTAGACGAATACGGGCTAATGATGATGATGATGATCATGAACACTAATATCGAGTTTTTTTTTTAACGTCGGTAGTGATAGTGCCCTTTTAAAAATCATATTGTAATAGTAAAACACAGTAGGGAAATAAAAATAATGTTCTGAACAAAAAGTGCCATCAAAGATTGGACGAGTCTAATCATTCATTTCTTAAGAACTTATTTTCACGTAGGTAGATATTCTGAAGTATAACAGGCTCGAATCATCATCAGCCTATACTAGTGCACTGCTGGACGTAAGCCTCGCAAAATGAACGCAACTAAGCCCAGTCTTCGGCTCTTCTCATCCAATTGCTGCAGTCTTTCGCAAGTCATCTCTCTGGCTGGGCCGGGCGTCCTACACTACGTTTGCCTAAACGTGGTCTCCACTCTAAAACTCGTTTTATCCAACGGTTGTCAGTTCTGCGAGAGGTGTGACCAGCCCATTGCCACTTCAGCTTACTTATTCTCTGGGCTATATCAGTTACCTTGGCTCTCTGGCGGATCACCTCATTCAGGATCCTGTCCTTCAGAGATACTACAAGCATAGCTCTCTCCATATCTTGCTGAGTGACTTTAAATTTGTGGACCAGCCCCACAGTAGGTCATAACTGGTAGAACGCACGGGTTGAAGACTTTCGTTTTTAGGCATTGTGGTATGGACGACGAGAAGACCTGACATAGTTTACCAAATGTTGCCCATCCCAACTGAATCTTCCTATTGGCTTCCCTTTCGAGATTGTTCCTACCCAATTGCATTGTCTGCCCGAGGTAAATATATTCCTGAACAACTTCAAGGGGACACCATCAACGACGATCGGTTGCGGGGTAATAAGGTCGTTAAACATAACCTTGGTTTTGTCCATGCTCATCTTAAGACCAATACGTCCAGAGGCGTCAGCTAGGTCGGTCAGCATTCGTTCGAGATCTTGCAGTGACTCCGCCGGACAATATCATCGACAAATCTTATGTGTGAGATGTACTCACCATTTATGTTTATGCGCGTTCCTTTCCAGTCCAGTGTCTTAAACATATCTTCCAGGGTGTTAGTGAACAGTTTCGGGGATAAAACGTCCCCCTGTCTCACTCCCCTGCGCAGCTGGATACGTTAAGTCTGCTGGTTCTGTACTTGAATGAACATATTCGCGGCGTCTCACAAGCTTCTCATCACCTCGGTGTATCGCCAGTCCACTTGGCATCGCTGCAGGGACTCAAGCATATTCCAGGTTTCGACAGAGTCAAAAGCTTTCTCATAGTCCACAAAAGCAAGACACAAGGGCTGGTTATATTCTTTAGTCTTCTGTATAACCTGTCACACTGTATGGATGTGGTCTATGGTACCGTAACCCGATCGAAACCCGGCCTGCTCTGGAGGATGAAATTCGTCAAGTCTTCTCGCTAGACGATTCGAGACTACCACCTTATAGACGTGGCTCTGAAGTGAGATGGGCCTATAGTTTTAAAGGAGTGTTTTATCTCCTTTTTTGAAGAATAAAACTACCATGGTTCTATTCAACGTCTTTGGAGTTCTCCCATCGTTATACAACTTCTGGAGCTCTCGAAGCACAGGTATTCCTGCTGCTTTCAAAAGTTCCTTCGGAACTCCGTCGTCCCCAGGGGCATTTACATTTTTAAGCTGTTTGTGGGCTATCTCGATCTCCGGCAGATCATCGGTTTAGTGGCGGATCAATGTGGCTCGGGAATCCTCATTGATAGGGTCGGGTCGTAGAGCATGCAAGTCGTACAGTCGGCCAAAGAAATCCTCTAACTCGGTGAGAATAACCGACCTTGAAGTGACGGTTTCACCAGAATATGTTTTTAGCTTCGTCAGATGGGGCCTATTCAATTTATGAGCGAAGACTTTGGTCCCCTGATTTTGCTCTATAGCCTTTTCTATGTGACGTGTGTTGGAGCATCGCATGTCTCGCCGCACCAGCTTGCTAATGTTCCAATTGAGGCCCCGCTTCTCTGACGAAGTAGCCTGCAAGTCATTCTGTCTCTCTTCTATAAACCGAAGAGTCTCCACCGAGAGTTTCGATTTCGTACCAGTAAGCTGCAGCTGACAAAACTTAGACCCTTCTTCTCTTAGGATTCCCACCACTTGTTGAAGGGCCTTGTCAATGTCAATCGTGGTTTCCAGAGCACCGAATCGGTTTTCCAGGTGAAGTTGGAGCCGATCTGATTCCCACAACGGTTTGGAGCTGGTTAGGCCGGAGCGTAGACTTCATCAGACGGGATCTTTCCAGCTTAAAGTTGATCCTCAGAGTGCCTTGAAGTATTCGGTGGTCACTACCGGTATTAAACCTGTTGACCACAGAGACATCTCTGAATATTTGCCTTTCAGGCAAAACAGGTTCGAATACTGTTCATTATATATTATTCTATAATACCTACTTAAGTATTTTGTACTAATGCTCCCCTATCCCAAAATTCCATTCAAATTCATAAATTCCAAAAGAAAACACAAGTATCTATGTAATAAACGTTTTTTTACTCTACTACAGTGCGAGTACATAGAAAATATTTTAGAGAAAACCCAGATATATTAGGAAAAATCTATAAACCAAAAATACCCAGCCAAGTATACTTACCTACATCTTTTGCGCTAATCCGCCATAAATTGCTATCTATCCAAAACACACAAGATAAGTGTGTATAAACCCTATTTACATTGCCAGCTACATCACGTAGAAGTAAACGAAGAGGACCACAAACACAGCCACTATCAGCACGTAAAGAAGCACATCTAAGTTAAATAACCACGATGAATAATCCAAATCGCACGAGCATTCATTAACTTGAGACATTTTCAAACTTAAAGAAGGAAACTATTTCAAATCTTCACTTGTGTGATTTTCAATTAAAACTGGCTTTTAATTTTTAACGGATAAGTCTTTATATATAATCACTTTAGTTTCGAAAGCTTCAGTACACTCATACGCATGTATTCCGAACCATTCCGAATTTCGTATGTTTCACTTAAAACTGCAGCTGTTATATGTTATATTATTAAGTTAGGATTCAGTTATTTGTTCACTTTTGATCGAATCACAATTTCACTGGATTTTCCATTTACTAAAAAGGATTATCGGTGATTTGGCAAACACTTCCTGCAAATTCTGCCCACAACATGCTTTCCTATTTACAGAAACTTCATTAAAATTTTAAGGAAAAAACGAATTAGATATACCGCAATAGTAGGTACAGTATTTTCGGCCCAATTAGTTTTAATTATCAATCGATTACGAACTTTTCGAGCAGTTAATTAATTCAGAATTAGCGATAAACAATCTGGTTAATCACGATTGGTAAGTTCACGAAATGACTGTTGCCTTCAGTGCTTCAGAAGTGTTTGAGCAGACAAACAAACGTTTGACGAGTTATGTTATATTTAATCCTTACTTACATGATGAGGCGTAAATTCTAAGCTAAATGATCCTCATATCTCAGGATAAGATTTAATCTAAGGTTTTATATCAGTGCATTACAGCATCATCATAATATTATTATTATGATTGCGGGGACCACCGAAGAGGGCTTTTCTTGTCTATGGCCGGGATGCTGAGACGCCAGCGTTCTCCTAGAGCGTTTGGGCAATGATCAACCAGACTGGCCAATAGTTATATATTAGACTAGCTGCTGCCCGCGGCTTTGCCCGCGTGCAAACTTGCCATCTCCTTTGGGATGTAATTTCATACAAACCTTTCTTTGTGCACCTCTAGGAAGGGTAAACAAAATACATTTTTCTTCTTCACTTTTCAAGTATGGGATCCAGCCAAAGAAAAATGCTTACCTAATATTACACTTGTTCTAGTTTCAATCTAAATTGATTTGACTGTCTCGAGTAATTTTACTGTAGATCTCTAAAAAAAAATTCTGTCCAATAGAGGGAATCTAACGCACAGCCTCTTACTACATTGAGAAGAAAAAGCTGACTGCCAATCACTTCACCATAGCATCAATATACACGGCAGGTCACGTCTGTATGTATTTTGAAAATAATTTCTGAAACTGTTATTTCAGAGGATGTAATGGTTAAATAAATTATTAAACGGAGCAAAGCTGGGCTTGCAAGTAGTTATATATTGAAATGCATTGACGTTTTACTTATCTTCACGATATGAAAAACAGTTCTTCTCTTTATAGAGCAATTTGACTGAAATGCTATCATTATGGTCTATTACAGCTGGAAGATGGTACCTAGAACTCATGTACACAAGTTACTTTGCAGGACGAGGAAAATGCATCGTGAAAATGAAAACGCAAATCTTATTTTTATAAGCTTTTACTTCTTGCATTGTTTGTATGTATGTATATATGTATGTTTGTTTAGGTCAAATCTTGCAAGTTGAATTAAAACCACTTCCTATTATCCTATGGAGTTGATTTTTTACATGTTGCTTTAGTTCCGATGACAATGCATTTTTATGGTAAGCATGACCTGAATCTACATTCAGGATTACCTCCAGTTAAAAGAACTTTTCAATGGTTATTAACAGCACAGACACAACATTTTGTGTATGCATTTTATTACGATAGCTGGTTTTAAATTTTACCATGTATACGCAATTTTGTATACGCATTTAATTGTGACAGCCCTTTCTAAGTTCCACCATGACATGGCTACTGCATAAAAGCTTTTGTAAACTTTTTTTTTTAACTTATTATTCTTTAGTAGAATCATGTTAAGCATAATAAAGAGGCAAGGACAAAGTTGTTCTAAATTCTAATATTACCGATAGATAGGTACCTATTTAACTCATTATTTCATTATTGTACATACTTATTATAATAACTGAATAAATAAATAAATGACCGCTCCTCCCACGCTCCCCCATCCCCCCTTCCCTGCCCCTCTCCCCTATGTCCAATTTTTACCCGATTACAGCAAAGCAAGGGAAGGGTAATGAGTTTAACTGTCGATGTATGTATGTGGGTATGTGGATATTCCACCATAGCTTCGCCCCTGTTCTGCCCTCACTGCTCTCTAATGCAGAAGATAGCAGTGAGGGCCATAGCGCGCGTGTCACAACAGAAATCGGCGCAGCCACTGTTCCGGACCATGGGCATAATAACCGTCCCAGCCCTGGTGTGCTTTCAGGCAGCTCTGTATGCCAGAGACCACCCAGAGGAGTACTCGAGACTCGGCGACGGTCACAGGTACAGCGCAAGGAACGGACATCGACTGCGAGCAGTTGCACGACGGCTGACGAAGACGTCTAAACTCGTGCACGTGATGGCTCCGGCGGTATACAACCCGCTGCCAGGAAGTATTCGGGATTCGCCCTCTAGGGACTCGTTTTAAAGGAAACTCAAAAAATGGCTGGTTGAGCACACATTTTATAGTTATAATGATATGATTACATTATGTATGTGACAGTGTTTTTATTTTTATTCTATTTTTTTTATTTGAATGACTTATGTTTTAATTTTGTTTTACTGACCTTTGAAAGTAAGTATGAACAACTATTGTTTTTTGAATCTCATGAATTTAATGTATTTATAATGTTTTTATTGTAATTCGCTAATGTTTAATTGTGTATTGGAACCCTGGACCTGGTATTTTAACTGATATTTGTTGCCAATAAAATACTATGAACTATGAACTATTGGCACAGAATAAATAATAGTACAATAACTATTGGTCCAATTTTGATAAGCGAGGTATCAATTGATTCGTCTTCAGGTATTGAGTGTCTTCTAATTTTTTTTATACGACTATGGCGAAGCATATTATATAGATAGATAGATAGATTAACTCTTTATTGACACCAAGAAAATAAAACAATACAAACAAAACAAACACTTAGATACAATAGGTACAATGGGCGCTCTTATCGCTAAAAGCGATCTCTTCCAGACAACCTTTGGATGGACAAAAATTATTGATTAACAAGGACGGTGGAGTAGCAATATAGAAATATATTGTGTGAAATTAAGATTTGGACTATAAATAGGCATACAAAACTAAATAATTTACAATATTTACATACTATAAATAAATACAATTGCAATACATAACCTATGTTCAAACTAAAAACTTGGTCCGATTTTGACAAGCGATATATTAAGCGATATATTAATCGATATAATAATGGAGTGTCATAGGCTATTATTTTATCCGACTATGGCGAAGCAAAGGAAGGGTTATGTGTTCAAACTAAAAACTTGGTCCGATTTTGACAAGCTAGGTATCAATCGGCTCGTCTTCAGGTATTGAGTGTGCTATATTTTTTACACGACTACGGCGAAGCAAAGGAAGGGTTTCATATATCGGGTTACCGTACCACGATTATGACAAGCGAGGTATCAATCGATTCATCTTCATCCAAGAATGTCATAGGATATTTTTTACCCGAACGTAGTCGGATTTTAGTTTTGGAACTTGTGTATTGTTTCTTCCCTATAGAAGAAGTAGAGATTGAGGTGTATTTGACCTGAAGCCATTGCATGCCCCGACGGTGCCAACGTACGCTTCGTACTTGTATGCGTGGAAACTCGTTCGGCCTGGGACTACGGAGAGCATGGCGCGGATACGTTCCTCGCATGGACTTGCACCGCGGGCCGGGGCAAAGAAACTAATGTACCTACACTTGTCGTGCGTAGGTGTAGCACCTGGAGCCGTAGGACCTACTCCTTTAGTAACTTATGTTTCGCTGTTATTAGAAGTACTTAACGCACATGAAAAGACGGAGTCTACACCGCAAAACAAACGAGTGAAGCATAGCAAATGGCGGCTGGGTATTTCAGCGCGAGTTTCGCTGTTTCATCTGTTTGTGACAACACACAATAATATTTTTTCATCTATTTCTTTGTTTTATTTTGTTTGTCATTAAGTATAATGTTGTGTTGTCATAAATAAATGTAGGTATTTTCTTTCTCTCTTTCTTTCTTTTCTTCCTTTGTTTTGTGGTTGATACACCATTTCATCACAAAAGCCTGCAATGTTTTTGATTTTCCGTGAGATATTGACAGAAACAATACGAATAACAAGTTCAAGATCTTGCTGCGATATGGCGGTCGATCGGCACAAGGTGTAAATTAGTGCGTGAGGCTTGTGCGTATGAGCGAATCGGCATAACTTGTGTGCTTCAATTTCGATTTGTCCGTGTGGAATCCGTCTTATTTTTTTACACATTCTTGCATACGAATAGATTAGTATTAGATTTAGCCACACCGCAGCTGATAAGATCGCCGGCCATCTGCATGCTAACTAAGGCCGCTGAACAATGCGCCCTATTCAGCGCTAATGATATTCTGCGCGTGCGCGTCTCCAGCTCCCAGGCGGTTAGTTTTACTGACACTGGAGATAACTGAGGCGTGTGGTTTTAAAAATATAAGTAGGTGGTAAAATTTAATATTAATTAAGTATTTAGTGTTTCATTTACTTTAGATCATGTTGGTTCAGTAAACGCCGAGTCGGTAGTTGAGGCGTACATTTTTCGTATGTGAGTATGCAGTATTACGTAATAATATTGCAAATCAAGAATATTGATATCTCTATCTGTATTACCTTCTGTAGAGGAACTTGTATATCTATGATGTAAAGCTTACAGAAAACAATATATGTAGGTCTTTACGTAGGTAAGTTGTTATTATTGTTTGTTTATTTGTTTGTGAGGTGAGATCGTGGTCAAACGATTGCCTAGCCCGTTATTAAAAATAATATAAAAAATTACATGCCTACATGCACGTAACATGATAAAGTATTAGTTAGGATAGGAACTATTCCCTAAAATTAAGTAGGTACCTCTTACCTAATTATTTATACTTGCAAAACCGACTGGAAACTCTTCACTTCAAGCTATAGGTACTATAATATACTACCTGCTACCAAGTACCAAGTTCAAAGGGAAACCGGAACAATGCAGAATGTGTTGAACGAAAAGCTAACAATATAAGAAAAGTGTTAGAGAACATAATACTCAGGTAGGTTGAGGTATCTCAGAACGCACTCGATTTCTAGCAGCTTCAGAATTACATGGGCTGAAAAACTTGCCAGATACGTACCTATCCTAACTTTGAAACAAGTACCTACCTGACTAGGAAAACACAATAAAAAAAAGTTATAAAAAATACGTCTTCTGTACCTAGATAGGATATTGGTTTCTAGATCGCATTTACAAAATTTATATGGGTTTGATTAGGTAGGTTTGTTTGTTTGTTTATCGTATGAGGTAGTGCTGTCTAGTGTCATAGTTTGAGGCCGCCCTAGGGCTTAAAGACTGCTTTTTACACGACTGCCCCAAAAAAGGAGTGTTATGCTTTTAGCATTCATGTATGTTTCTATGTATGTGAGTTTATTTATTCCACCATAACTTTTAAATGCCTGAACAGGTTGAGATGTATGGGTTATCGTTAGAATCCTTACATCCCCCCGCGTAAAATAGGCTTTTTTTTTGAAAACATTCTATATGGCGGCAGTATGGCACTATTTTCAAACTCGAAAAAAGTTATATTTATTATATGGGTATCAAATTGAAGATCTTGATAAACACATTCCAACAGTATATAATTTCATGGCAACAGCTCTTTTTTAGCAGGCCAGGCGTGTTTTTCTAGCTTTTAAGCTAGTTTTATCAATAACAGCCGGCGGAAGCACGGAGCGATGCAAAAACGCACATAATTTAGAAAAGTCATTGGTGTGGAGCCTAGGACCAAATATCGTTGGACTGTAAGTTACATTGCACTATTGAACCTTTAGGCTACCATCGCTCTGTATAGATATATTAGGTAGGTATAGCAGTGCCCGCGGCTTCGCACGCGTGGTCATATATCTAGGTTAAAAGTACTCTATGTGCTTTTCCAAGACCTAAAATACCAATATACCTACCAACTATTGCTATATATTCCTTCAGTCTCAAAAGGTTTTTATCAATTGCTCGGCTTTCACTCATCGGATTGAGATATCAAACTCTAAGCTATCGAAAACTGAAAACCACTTCGCAACCAGTCTAGTAATTTTTACGCGCGAACAAACAGGTACAGACAAACGTCTAGTCACTTAAACTGTACATTAACCTAGGATGTTGTAATTTTTATTGTATGCTTCTACTAATATAAGAAAACGATTTGCCAAATTTCAACCGACGGAAATGAAGAGTTTCGGAGATATTAATTATAGAATTATTGATGGCCTTGTATTGAAAAAGACGACATTTCACACCATGTAATTTAAAAGTAAGAGTGGCCTTACAACGAACTTGATTTCAGAACCGACTTTGTCAACCCCGACACGCCGTGGTCTTGTTCTGTCCTACCCTTAAAGTGTTCTTTAGAGCCCGGAAGCGCGGAGGGAGGGCTGCCCCTGCCTGCTGTGACAGAGGCGCAGGCATCGCGCGACCCGTAGCGACTTAGGCTGGTCGCCGCCGGAGGTAGCGACCAACAAGCCGAAGGTGCGGAGGGGAGCGTGATCGCCTGTGACTTTGTGACGCAAATTCGAAGGGGCTGTTATTCCCGCAGCGCTGGAGATAAGGCTGGTTACTGGTTCTTACTCCCCTACCCTTTGCTCCCTTTGAAAAATAGGGACAGAAAAAGTAAGGTCACAATATAACAAAAAAAATATGGTAACTCCGACCGTAACTACATGGGGGGGGGGGGGTAATCCTCTCCCCCCTCCGCCCCCATAAGCAGGTGTCCCGTATGTATAAAATTGCCGATTTTATTATTACTATAACCCAAAAATAAATATTTCCCTTTTAAAAATATCATTAAAAAAAACTATGCACTTAACTATCCTCGAGGGGATCCTATAACCCTCCCCCTACCCCTGCCTACATGTAATTATATAAGTGACCTTCCAGAGAAACAGACAAACACGATTGTTAAAAATGCTAAGATTCTTGTTGAGCTTATTTTAAGTATTATTTAAGACCATTTTTTTTAATTATCTTCTGTGTACAGGCTTTTTGAACTTATTTATTTATTATAAGTATAGATAGATATATAAGAAATAGGGTCAAACTACGAACTAGTATGAAGCGCGCATGCGATATTGATATGTAGCAATTCAGACATATAATATTCGATCTAAGATTCTGCTGGTAAACGGAGCTCACTCACTAATTTTATCGAGAGGTTATCCATCTCGAGTGTCTCTTGTGCCAAGTTCACTGATAGCTCGTAATCTTTGTGCGTGATTGTTATGTATATGTGGCAGGTGAAGGATTAGCGGTTATAAATTTAATTAGGTTTTGAACCAGATAATTGCTTTCAAGTAAAATAAGGAGGAAATTGTACGGAATTATCAACATAACATACATATTAGGCAGTCGTATGTGTGTAAGTAGGTACTTATGTGCCAATGGCATCGATACCAGTAGACTTGGGGTTTGTTTGGGTATTTCTGAGATAGACTTCAACAATTTATAATTATAAGTAACACCTATTATTCATATATTTTAATCAGAATGAGAATGCGTGTAAGTGGGTAAATATTAGAAAAAAAACATTTATATTCAAGCGAAGGTAGATAGGAACCTACCTACCACTGAAAATAAAACATCCTATCTTTCAAATATAATACCAATAATAAGTAATAAACGTTAAGCTTACCAAACCGACAGAAAGTAAATACACCCGAAAACCAAAATCTTCAATACGAAAATACCTAACTAGGTAGCTAGGTACTTAAGTTTCGTATGTCATACAAGTCACTCGCCGATCAAAACACAAGATCACAACAGTGGGCCAAGAATGGCGAGATGCGCAGGAGTGGCGAGATGCGCAGGAGTGGGTAGCGCGCGGTGTACTGCTCATTATCTGCACTTACCGCCATCGCCGAGCGAGTCCGCGTGACGGCGTGCTTGGTACTCGTAGGTAGAGTATGACTTACTTAAGTGTTAAAAAATTTTTGTTATTGACCTGTGTCAAGTCCTGGATTTTTCCAACAAAACTCAACCACCGACGCAAAAAGAGGAGTGTTATAGGTCTCTTCAAGTAATTTTGGAGACTTTAAGGGTTTCGTACGTCCGAATGAAAAAAAAAACGGAACCGTTATTATGTCCGTCTGTAACAGCTAGGGAACGCAATCCCACAAGATAATTTCAATCCAGGTGTTTGCGAGACTGAACCATTTTAGTCCCGCTGGATCCCGGTATTTGCGGGATCCAGCGGGTGGATTTATACCTCTGAAATCAATCGTAATATAGACCTCGTTTTCATGGTTTTAATTTAACCCAAATTAAACTAGCATTTTGGTACATTTTAAATTGTTTATTAATTATTTTACATATAAAGATTAAGACATAAACATTAAATTTTGCAGTTTGTGAATATTCGGCCTTCAAAAAGTACTTCCATACAGGAATAATACCACAAAAGGCTTTATACACTTTTTCCGACATTAATGTCACTCATTAAACAATATAAAAAACCTAGAAAGTTCAATTTACTTTGTTAATCTAAAATAATCAATATGATATGAATAAATCACTGCGTTGCGTCATAATTACAAGTTACAAGTTGTAACTGGCAAAATATAAGTAAATAAACAAGGGGCGCGCGGGAGGGAATTCTCTCCCCCGCCCCGCACCGCAAAATAAATAATAGCGCGCACTCTCGCAACTCTTATCTTAGTTAGCCTATCCACGCTCCACGCGCCGCCGCGCCGCGCGCTTAGTAACACCACAGAATAAATAATAGGTAACACGTAGGCATGAACCACGCTTCTCTGTAATCCCGCCAATCCAGCGGGATCCCGCAAAAGTTCGACCGAGATTAGCCCCGCAAAATGTATGCGGTACTGCATTCCTTAGTCACAGACAATTTTCTTCAAATCTACTAGACCGATCTACTATTGAAAAGGTACCCATGAGGCTAAAATTAACAAAACATACGGGGCTAGTATTAACATGTTAATTCTTACCCCGTATGTGGGGTTAGTATTAACAGTATATATCTTTGGATTCTATTTTTGGTTAGGTGCCCAACAGGACCCTATTACTAAGCCTACGCTGTCCATCCATCTATCCTAACTTTAAAGAGCTGTATATTCACCACGGTACCTAATTATTTATTTATTTATCTTAAACTTGACAGCATGAAGACTTCAAGTAGTAAAACTGCTCGAGACATGACTTTGCTGGCGACCTACGAGTCAGCTGCTTTAGAAATAATGGACAAGAAAAGGAACTACAGAGAAGTAGCCACAAAATATCAAATTTGTCACATTTCGTTGTTCAATTTTGTGAAAAAGAAGAAAGCAGAAGTTCCAGTAGAAATAGGCAAAAAGACCCCAAGAGGTTAGTATTCACTTCTGAGCAGGAGAAAAAAATAGCAGATTATTTATTAAGGAGCTCCAATATTTATTTCAAGATGCTACCTGCGGCAGTAAAAAAAATAGCCTACCAGTGTGCTGTTTATTACAAAATCCTGAACTTTCCAGAATCGTGAAAGACTAAGGAAAAGGCGAGTGATAACTGGTTCACGAATTTCATGAAAAGAAATACAATGTTGTCGATTAGAAGCCCTGAAGCGACAAGTTTAAGTAGGGTGACATCCTTGAATAGAACAAATGTGCATGCACATTGGAAAAACAAGCACTAGAAGAGATAGAAAGTAACAGAAATTTAAAAAGAATAACTGCAGAATAAAGATAATGGAAAAAAGCAAGGTAAAGAAAATTATAAAGGAAAAAAATTGCTAAAAAGGGGAAACAAAAGGAAACATAAAAAGTGGAAAAGGCAAAGAAAATGATATTGGAAGAGAGCAGCAATAGTGCAGAAGATGAATATTTCTGTATAATTTGTGGTGTCTCATACAATGAAGACATCTGGTGCAGACTGGGTGCAATGCATCTTGTGCAAGCAGTGGGCTCAGTCCGGATGTATCAGAGGCTACACTATTTCATACATTTGCCAAAATTGTGATTCAGACGATGAATATGATTAAAAATGAAACAGATTGTGATTATATGAAAATGATTCCTAGTAGATTATATTGTTAAGATGTTTATTTTATAATGAAACTAAGCTTTATTGAGACTGCTTTAGACTATATAGGTAGGTTATATAAAGACTGCTACGTTTAAGAATAAGCTGTTTACTAACTCATTTAAGGTGATTATAATATTTTTATTTATTAGATAACACACATAAGTCTCATTAAGATTTGTTGATTTTTGTTCTTCTACGAACAGATATTTTTTAAGTTTTTGTTTCTATTCTTTGATATAGCTGAAATATTGTTGTTAAACGGAGTGTTACAACTTTTAAGCATAATGTTAATTATTGCTCCACTAAGTGAACATTTTGATTACTGAAAACTAACGTTTCCTTCAATAATATAACAGTAAAAGTAACTGTTAATAAGATATCATTCAGATATTTGTCGATTTTTGTTATTATATAGAGAGGTTTTGTTTGGGTTTCTTTCTCTATATACTTATATCGCTGTTGCAAGGACAGAGTGCTATATTGTTTAAGCCTAATGTTAATTGTATTGCTTAATAAAAAAAATACATTGTAATTTTGCGTTTTCTTTATTTATAGAGAAAAATACTTACAATGTTAATTGTTGCCCCGTTTGTTAATACTTACCTCGGAACCGTTAATTGTAGCCCCGATCGCGGGGTAAGTATTAATTTCTGACTTTTCTGAGTAAAATCGTTTTTTTTTAAAAGGTACCAATTTCTTGTCAATTTAAAACCAACGATATGGTTATTGAATAGTTTGGACATCATTTGACACAAAAATCATTTCAAAATGTTTAGGCGTTTTGAAGCTAGAACTGAAAATATTTTTTTTTTAAGTCGCGCCCCGGTCTCCCCTACCTAAGTACAATAAGTTTCTGCGTTACGCAAGGAACAAAGAAAAATCTTACAATGATCAAAACTGGGGTAAAAATAATAACAATACAATATTATGAGTATTAAGAATCTAGCCTTTCTTAATACTCATAACCAGTCCCCACAAGTAGCACCCGTTCACAAGTATGAATCAAATCATCATCATCATCATCATTCGTATGAATCATCGCATCATCAACAACCTATATTAGTCCACAGCTGGACATAGGCCTCTCCCAAGGCGCACCACTGAGCAGATCTTAGGCTCTTCTCTTCCAAAGACTGCCAGCTAACCTTGCGCAGATCGTCGCTCCATCTAGCCGGAGGTATAAATTGCGAAGCATCATTGACACTCCTCAAAAAATATACTCCACTATTATTGTACCTACTTACCGCGTAGGTACAACGAAGTATGATCCGCTATCTAGTTACACCACGCTAAGCCGCTAATGTGCTAAGCCCCCGCATCCTGCGCAGGCGCCGGTTTACTTCCTCCAGACGTCCGCCAGACGCATCCAGTTACTGGAGACGCTATTTTACTATTTATGGCAGGATTACGATGCGATACTTTACTGTGGCAGGAGTAGGTTTGCATTTGTTGATGTCTCAACTTATAGAAAGTTGATAAGGTGTAGGGATCATCAACATCATCAATGGGATGCTGTACTGAAAATAGGCCTCCTCCCTAGGTTTTAAAAATGACGGTGCGCCTACAACGCCAAACAAACGAGTGAAGCACAGGAAAGCGGCTGCTTATGTGTGCGTGAGTGGATAATTTGTGGTGTTTTGTGGTTGATACACAATTTCATCACAAAAGACTGCACTGTGTTTGATTTTCCGTAAGAATTTGACACTAATGCTATACTAACAGGCTCAAGATTTTGCTGCGTGTCGGCCGATCGGCATGACACGGTGTGCGTGTTTAAGGCATTATGCCTACGAACGGTCGGCATGTCTTGGGTGCTTCACTTTCAATTTGGCGATGTAGACTACGTCTTTTTACACGACTGCCCAAAATAGGAGTGTAATGTTTTTAGGAGTCATGTATGTTTGTATGTAGGTGAGTTTCTTTAATCCACCGTAACTTTTAAATGCCTGAACAGATTTAGACGTATGGGGTATCGTTAGAATCCTTACATCCTCCCGAGTAACATAAGTTTGTTTTTAAATCTGTTTTGCTCACTTCATTATCAAATACAAATTAAAAACTTCTAATTATACAATATGGGTATTAAATTGAAGGCCTTGATAAAGCACATTCAAATAGTACATAATTTATTGGCATAATTTCATTTTTGGCAGGGCAGGCGTCTTTATTTATCTTAGGCGAAATGGGCTCCAAATTTGACGATTCGTCCTCACGAATATTTAAAAGTAGACCTTTGAAAACGGTTAGTTGGCTTTATTTTTTTGAGTGTAATAAATGTTAACAAAATACTTTATCCGGCTGTGGTCACCGTAACACAATTAAATAAATGATCCCCTGGGAGCGGGGAAGGGCTCTCGTATGGGACGCGACTTGTGTTGATACGTTAGCCCCTTCTCGTCTCAGCGGGTCAGTCTTGAGGGCCGGAGCCGCGGCGGAGGCCGCAGAAGAAGCCAAGCGACGCAAGTATGTATCGCTCTCAAGCGACTATATATTTGTGCCGCTTGGCTTTGAAACATTTGGTCCATGGGGTCCCAGTACGAAACAATTTTTTAAGAAAATTTCTCCCCGCGTTATCGACGTCGCTGGTGACAAGAGAGCTGGCTCATTTCTCGCACAGAGAATAGCTATTGCTATTCAACGCGGAAATGCAGCTAGCGTTCTTGGAACCATGCCACATGACCACCAATTATTTTTAGATTATTAGTTTAGTTTTATGGTTTAGGTGTAGGTTTAATTGTTTATGTTGGTTGTGTTGGTTTAGGTTTTTGCTTTTTTAAATTTGAAATGTAAAATTATATGTAGTTCAGAATTGGAAAGTTAAATTAAATTGAAAATATGAACTAAAATCGGCTAAGCATCACCTTTCCTGCTTACCCTGCACCATAACAAGCAGGACAAAAATTTAGAACCCATAGCGACTTAAGCTAGTTATTTAGCTAAATTTTGCCCGAGTCTCATTGTTTCCAGCAATTCCCCTACGTACGTACGTATCGATTTAGTATATGTAGGTACCTAATTAATTAAGCAGCACCTACATATAAATCATAGCAACACGCTAGAGCTGTTGACTCAACAATTACCGAACCGTAATTAATAGAAATGATTAGCGATAGATGATGAGCGCCTGCTCATGTGAGCCGCGCGCTAACTCGCCGCGCACGAGGCGAGCGCGCTAACTAGAGGCTAACTAGTGGTAGAAAGGTCAACTGGAGTTTACATTTCGGTGCCTACAATAGCTTTGATTCATTATCCTCCGATTGAGAAACGCGAACAGGAGCCCGACAGCAGACATCCACTTTTCAGATCGTCGCTAGCTAACAGCCGCAATAGCATCCTCAACAGGACGGACGCCTTGACAACCCATCCTAGTGAGGCTCGACGCAAACTGTGGCAGGATATGCACCCACCGCCACCACTCCTATGTAGTGCCTGCAGATCCTGTGACCCACGTGGAAGTCACTTAACAGAATCCGGACCTAAGTGGGTCACTGCATGAGCAACTGGGGTTTCATAGAAACAGACAGGGTGACTAAGGTGCACCTACACAAACAATGGAGTATTTGTCATGCCCTCAGTGCCCCAATACCTGCACTTTAATGGATATCCACTAGGAGTCTCCCCTAAGGATAACAATAACTGAATACTTGGCCAGAACTGTCTAACGCAGTCAACATAGAAATAAAAAAAACAAGGACCATCGAAACGACGACGAAGAAGACCATCCTCCGATCAAGAAGTAAAAAAAAAAAGATAGTCTACACCTCCAAGTCGAAAGTGAAGCGCCCAAGATATGCCGATCCGCTCGTACGCACAAGCCTCACGCACACGGTTACACCATGTTATACCGATCGGCCGCATCATCGCAGCAAAAGATCTCGACCTTGAGTCGTGTTAATTGTGTGAAGCTTTCGCGGAAAATAACAAAACAAAGCAGTTTTTTGTGATGAAATTGTGTATCAACCACAAAACACCACCAATGATCCACTAACGAACACATAGGCAGCTGCTATGCTTCACTCGTTTATTTAGTCTATTTTTGTTCAAACCTTACCACCGATTGTACATACCCAATAAACAAGATTTAAAAAAAGACGGGTAGGTAAGTTCAATTATAATTTGCCTCATCATCATCAACATCAGCCTGTGTTCGTCCACTGTTGGACATAGGCCTCTCCCAAGGCACGCCATTTGGCCCGATCTTCGGCTCTTCGCATCCATTTTCTGCCAGCAACATTGCGCAGATTTAGCCGGTGGGCCGTTAGTATAATTAGCCTGGAATGACTAAAACTGACAGCATTATAATGATATGATTGCTGTGAAATAAAACAAGGGATACGAATACAATATTTTTATTAAGCGAAATCTATACGCGCCGATGTTATCACACAGAGTGGCGTACATACGTACATATAGTTACACTTGTATTAATGGAGTGAGACCGAGCTATTACTACAACTGGAATGTATAACTATACAATTTATATATACGAGACGGTAGGTGCTACTAGGATTCACTACAGCCAAGTGTTTAGGTACCATTGAAATTATGTGTTCAATAAGATTTGGAAATAGGAAAGTTATTTTTTTGCTTCCACACAAATTAACAGCGGATTCAATTATTTTGCATTACATTACTTAGGGTTCCTTATTCAAATGCCAAAAAAACACAACCTTTATAAACTTCTTGTGATCGATCGTCACATTCTTAATTCCCGTTAGAATTATTTTTCACGTTGTTATTTTGTTTATTCTATTCAAACATGTTCCATTGACGCGGGAGGGATAAAATATGCAGAATCAGTAAACGATAAAATAATGGGTAAATAATGTTCCGCTCAGGGAATCCTAGTTAGAGCCCACAGGTAAAAAAATACGATTTACAATTTACTGTTATGTGGTGCTAATTTTGGTACAGTATGCGCCAAAAGTCGCTGAATATGGCCAAGTTTTCATTTTACCTACATGTATAACTGGTTTAAACTGTTTTTTGGTTGTAACTGGTGTACAATAATGTATTATCTATCTATCTATCTATCTATAACGCTTAATAATATTCATGCGTGTATAAGTGAAATAAAAGATTGACATGTTAAGCGACTTGTCGCTGACTGTACCAATGAAAATTGCACATTACTCCGTACAGTAAGACCTACCAAAGTATCTATGTAATGGATTTTACAACAAGCAAGATGAAATAATCCTGGTATTGATTTGGTATCAAGGCGCGAAGTGATCGTCAAAAGCCACCTTACAGAGTGTAACAATATTCACTGTCTGGTTATATATTTAAGTAACAATATTCACTGTCTGGTTATATATTTGTAACAATATTCACTGTTTGGTTATATATTTGTAACAATATTCACTGTTGCACTTCTGTAAGGTTGTTCGCAACAACACAAGAAAGAGCTTGTAAACTTCCGCTATTTTGACAATATCTCTATTTCTTATTTTTTAAATCTCGCCATAACTAAAACGTGCGTCAATCGATAGCCAAATATATATGAAACAAAATGTGCCTAGGTCATATACTTTCCGAGATATTTGAGTTTTAAAATTATGTTTCCGTCGTTTACAAGAAACACATACTGCATCTTTGTTTTTCTTGTCTTGGTTTAATATAATATCATAACTGTCCGATAGACATTAATATAAATATCACAGTTGAACGGCAAACTAAACTAGCTTAAAAAACACGCCTGCACTGCCAAAAATGAACTTATGCCAATAAATTACGTTATTGGAATGTGCTTACCAAGGCCTTCAATTTGATACCCATATTGTAAAATACAAAAAAAAACTTTTTGCAATTGAAAATGGAGCCATACAGCCGCCAGTGTTTCTTTTTCAAAAAAAAAAATATAGCCTTTGTTACTCGGGGGATGTAAGGATTCTAACGATACCCTATACATCTAAATCTGTTTAGGCATTTCAAAGTTATGGTGGAATAAAGAAACTCACATACAAACATACATGAATGCTAAAAACATAACACTCCGTTTTTGGGCAGTCGTGTAAATATCGTGAAATTTGATGAAAAAAAAGTTTGAACTTAAATATCTCTGGAATTGTATAACTTAAGCGTTTTTTTTAAGTCTTTTTGTATGTTATAATTTTTCTTATAGATTGACACTAGTTTTATTGCCAAGGAACCAAGTTTTCTAGACGCGCAAAATTGAACTTCATTGCAAGGCTTTTACTAATACCAACTTCACAGACATGTTGGTAGTTCTTTGGTACTAATTTTGATTGTAATTAAGTTGTCACAACTCAGTAACATTTTGAAAAAAAAAAACACGGAATTGCCGCCACTGCTAAAACCTTTTAATAAGTGATCTAGGTGGATGTTATCTTTGAGCTGCAATAACTCGGAAACTCGACAATAGGACAACGTTGTTTGTTTGTATTGAAGTCCTGTATAGATTTATAAGGTTCGATCACTGGCCGCGATTTAGTGGGTTTTTTAATGGCGGTTGTTTGTATAATTTGTAGATGTAACTGTAAGTTTACCCTAAAATATTTTGAAAATGTTATGTCGAGGATTATTTTGTTGTATGTTTTTCTATATATGGTTACTTAGTTAAAACTACTAAATAGGGAAAGTTACATCTTTAGAAACTTTAACTTGATTAATAAATTAAAAGGAACATTAAAATTAAGTAATTAGAAATAAATTATAATCTGTAATGCACGTATACACGAATAAAATGATATATTTATTTTTTAAATAAAATTTAATTTAGCTGAAATAAATCGAAACTATTTATCAAAATGTCACAATCGTTTTTCAAAAATATTTCTTGGTCGTAATGGCACCTAATTTTTTTGTAACTTTTAAACTTTCGCGATTCGAACACATAGTTATATATAACAAATTTTTTTTTTTTTAATGTACGTGCAAATCAAAGTATTAAATTAATTAATAATACTAATATTATTGATTTTTAAATTTGAAAGAAATAATAAATAGATTTAGTTGTCAAATTTAATGACATAATTTTTACTAATTTAGGGGCCCTGCCATTAATAAAATGGTAAACGGAACCATAATTATGAAAATGATATTCCTATAAATTAAGAAAGAGTGTACTGAGACAGCATATAGTTTTTCTCCTACGACATTTAATAAAATTATATAATAAATAAGTACTGTCACCCTAGGGTTGTCATGAGAAGCTAAATAGTATTCCACTAATCTACATACACTGACATGCAAACAAAAAATACATCAAATATTCATACATACTACTACGAAAATTGAAAACAGTTCCAAAAACTTACGATGAGATCTACATACATTTTCAAATTTTTGCATATCAGCACAAAAGGATATTCTAAACTCTACATATAATAATTCATATTTAAACACAAAACAAAATCACAATAAATGATATCAATATTACTAACTCTAAGCCAGGGGATATTTCGCGCCCAATATTTAGATTATAATTATAGCTGTAATGATTGTGGTGATTTATTATAAAAATATTAACTGTTATCTACACACAAGTATAATTTCAGATAAATTTTAATATAGGTATTGCAACTACTTTTACAAACACATTCTTAACGAAATATAATTTTTTTAAATCATTTTTTTCATTTTTAAGTACTTCGCATAAAAAAAAGTTTTTTAAACGGATTTACTCTAAGGATGCTTTATGGCACCAATTAGTATTTTTTTAATACTGTATTAGTTACTTTAATGCCTGTGTCTTTGATTACCTCTGAAAGGCTTCAAAATATTGCTTCACGTTTAAGGCTACAGCGGTACATATTGTTTTCTAATATACAAAATAAATGACTCCGTGAAACGTTTGCAGCTGTTACAGGGCAAGTTTGTCTGTCCTTTAATAATATTATAATTTATACTAGCTATGTATTTCTCTCTTTCGCAAAGATACGGAACCTTTTTTGTGCGCGAGTCAGACTCGCACTTGCCTGGCATTTACGATAAAACAGACATCTGTGAACGTTTTTTACTCTTTACAATTCATGTACAATTTTAATTTGTTTAGCAATAACGATAGATCTTAGTTAACCAATAAAATCTAATATATACTTAACAAATACTGCCATTTATATCACAAAAACACAATGGCAACACCAACACACAGTCAAAATGTCATAGAAAAGTAAGGCTACATTCATATGGGAACTATGCACACTATGATTTAGTCTAGACTTTAGGTATCGGCACGGATCTTGAGCGCTGACTTTTTTCTGCGCAGAAGTAAATTATTGGGCCTGATTATTGGTATGGGGTGAGGCGCGAGGGCGGGTCATGTCCAATCCATTACGCAATTGGAGCACTTCCCTCTCGCCAGGCGGGTTGCGTCAACGACAACACTTCCGTGCCATTTTATTGAAACCAAATATTGGGAGATAGTCTTTATAAAAAGAAACAATTCTATTATATTGTGTTGTGATTCAAAGAAGTACCTAGATAAATCGTCGATAAATGGATATTATTATTCTTATTTTTCATAAATCTGAATCGGAAACTTCTTATGATTTTTCGAGCAATTGACGATAATTAATATTTTCACGGAAGCATAGCTGCAAAAATATTTCTGGCAATAGGTTTTTGAAGTGTAACATCTTTCCGCTCGCTTTCCTGCAATCTATGGGAGATATTACGTGAAAAGCGTAAACAATGTGTAACCAGAAGAGTGTCACCGGAAGTGTATTAACCGGAAGTATGTATTCCGCGACCCGACTATGGGTACCCGATTCTATGGGTACCCAAGATAGAGGCATAGCCTAGTTTAGGGCCCTTAGCAAACCAAACATATAGTTTTAATTGACAACGCAATAAGTATTAATTTTAATTATCTGTACCTATTATTGTCTGGAAATAAATAAATAATTATTATCTGCACTCATATCGTAAAATCCGGATTATGAACTCGAAACTGGTGGCATAATGGCATACTTTACGCACGGCAAGAAAGCAATAAGAAAAAAAATATTATAACACTGTTTTTTGAAATAAACACTGTTATAATATAACTTTTTTCCCATAAAAGCACCGGTTTGGGTTCGTACAATGAGGGTTTTCGCCATTTATTACCAATGGCAGCGCGTGTTAGACCGTATATGCGCGCAAATTCGCGGTGGACTGGATTTTGGCGCCATATTTTACATTACATTAGTACCTACCTAACGAATTTAATGTGTTTTGTTGATCAACAGTTTTATCCTAATTAAAAATAACCGACAGCAGTGTTAGTGAGGGGAATTTTACTCCACCTGACATCACGAAACAGCAACGAACATGACGAACGGGCATTTATCAGCAAAATCATTTTTTTTTATTTTTTCATTAAATGTTCCTATTGCATGAGTGTAGAGTAGATAAAGTAGTGTATGAAACGGCACTTAACTAGGTATTAAAACACTCGTGTTTTAATGTGCAACCGTTTCAATAAACTAATACTATTATTATATAATTATTACTATTGAATTCTGGCGTAATTCTTGTAAAATATCATGTGTGGAACAGGTCAATTGGAGAATAGCCATCAAATGCTAACACTACGAGTATCAGTGATGATTGGATATTTAAGCCCTCGATTCTACGAGTGAATAGCTTTCAGTACCATTGATTCAAAATGTTGAACCACCAATCTCATGGCGATAATGAACATTAGCCTGATCTTTTTAAACGCTCTTTTCATATTTTACAATAGCAATCGACATGCGGCGTTTCTAACTTTGACAGAAACGACGCGATTTTGGCCTTATTTTATAAGTATAGATTTCACCAAAACGCGTCAGTTTGTATATAAATATAATAATACATGGGATCCATAAAAAAAATAAGTTATAACAAAGCACTGGTCGGTTTCAAGTTGGTTTTGTAGCTGCTTAATGATTTGGACCGAGTAATATTATTTTTAAGAAAAAGCACTATCAATGTCTCCATCTCCCATAAATGAATGTAGCCTTCACCCTCACATGCAACACCTTTTTGTACTAATCAACTCCACGCATACATAAAAACAAATCATACGATTTAAAATCTATAACGCGATATATTCAAAATGGATATGTAATGTGAACTTATGTTTAACGTAGAATTAGTACACAAACTATACATATAAACATATAACGATACAATAAGATCAAACCCGGATTGCTTCCAAGCTACTTTTAACAATTACAATAGGATAATACGTGTTGCAGTGGTTTTCATCTTGGCCCAGATAGTTGAGCTCTTCATTTGACTGTCCAATATTAGTGGAACGAAAAGAGAAAATGTATACGCATACCTTTTTGACCCGCTAACACTGGACGGAGTCATTTTGTGAAGAATTTTAAACTGTAATATCAAACTGAATAACAATGTGGGTCTCAAAACTATCTGCCTAGACATAATTGGCTTTCTATGCGTTTGAAAAAGAGGTCAAACACCAAAGCAACCGACGATATCGAAAATATAGCATCGTCGGATATAATATGAGTTCAAGAATAAACCGTAATTGTTGTCAGTTTAAAATCTTCACTTTCAACTGAGGCAAAAATGAAGTACCACCTGACCTTTTTGTAAAATCGCGTAGCGACGCAGCGGTTCCGGATTTCCTATAACAATGTATATTGTGTAACTATGTATATTTTTCTAACACACACTAGAAACAAACCACTATTACTCGGTTTTAACTTTAATAGTTGATAAAGGCGGCAATAAAATACTTATAGCCTATTTCAAAGGTTAAAATAGGTTTTAAAACTCCTAAGCTCCGATCACGCGGACTAGAGAATGAATGGTCATTGAAGAATTACAGCTTGGCAGTTGATATTAGGCGAAGCTCGCATTAACCAGCACTCGGTAAGTACTATTGCATCAAATTGTATTCAGCCGTTTCAGTTCAACAAGGAAGTCATTCATTCGCCATTATCTGTCAGAGTGCATGTTATTAAATTGATAATCTTACTAATATTATGGAGAGAAGATGAGTTTGTTTATTTGCAAAAACACCTCACAGATTTACTTTGAAAGCTTAGGGTTCTATAAGATACACGAGATCAGTAGCAAGTAGCAGCGTAGTGCAAGTATAATAATTTATAATGATCACCTAAAACCATTTTCTATTGGCAGTGTTTTCTATTATTCTTCTTCCCGGAGTATTAAAAGTTTTAAAACCTCTTTATCATTGTTTAGGCTGATAACATATTCTAAAAATTCATAAATCAACGGTTTTAGAATTGACAGTCGCACACTTGTATATAAAGGTACAGAGTATATTATTTACAAGACAAATTGATTTCGTAAATGCTTTATAATAAACATCTACATCTAAGGAACTACTCGATGGATGAGTGCAAAGTATTGAGAACTATGAATATCTTTAAAACTTACTTATTTTGGAATTTGGAAATTAAGTAAAAAGAACAGTATGATAATAATGATTTCTTATTCAACAATGATTAATAATAACTACAATGATTAATATCAACAACAACAAAATGCCTAATTTAAAAAATGTTAGGACAGTAGTCATCCCACTATAAATATTCATTGAAGCACTTTGAACTGTGTGCGTTAACCTTGGACAAAGTTCTATGCTCTTTTGCGGAATTTTATAGTTGGAGATGATTGACTTACATTAACGTTTAATGTATAATATTTATGTTTAAACAGATCTGATAAAAGTTACTTATATTTATTGTAAGTACGTGAACAGTAATGATTATAAAAGTTATGTTGATGTTCAGATATTAACGATCTCAGCTTAAACATTACTTCAAGATAAATAGTACATTTAATTTAAATATACGTCTAAAAGAAACGTTACTTACGAAGTATACTCTAAGATTACATTCTTATCGACATATAACTAAACAATAATAGTAGATACTAAAATAATAAAATATTTTTGAATAAAATATTAATTTGTATAGAGTTAAATTAACTACCGAGCTGCCATTTTGGTATAAATCCCTTCTTAAAGTATGGCAACACAGATTGATAGGAGTTGAAAAATAATTTATACCATATAACATGATGTCATACAATCTTCAAAGGTTGTAAATAATTTTATTTAAATTGATACTTTTAATACTAACATGAAGTCCAGAAGACAATAATTCCTACAGAGATGCAATGAAGATATAAATTAACAATCAAATTGGAATCGGATTTTTGTATTGTTTAAAGATAAATGCCTTTGGGGCGTATCTTTGCTGGCAAACAATTGTAAAATAGCTCGAGTCAAGCAACTTTAAACTTTAACGTAATCGTCATTATGGTCACTAGCTCGCAGCTATATGTTTTGACTAGTGTTCGTAACGTCTATACGAACTGAATCTCTTGGAAACGCCTTCGATCAATGTGTCTCGATACTAATGTATTGATAACTTTCATCGCATCTATGCATGCTTTAGGACTTTAACAACGGCTAAATATTTTGGTCCCCATTAAGCTACTATGTAAGTTAAGAGGAGACAAAGTACTTCACTACGCTGTCCCATTCATTAGAGCAATAGACAGAAAACAAAAAGAAATACGACTAATTGCATCACATTTTAAGAATTCCGGATATATGTTAAACTTAGTTCATTAAAAATGATAAAACATTTTATTAAAAAAAAAAAAAACATCGAAGTAACTTTTTCGCCATTTGACTAAAACACTGCGCAGTACGCGTTACATCATTCTTCCTAATTCACGGTTGTTTTGTTCCCGTGTGGTTAGCGTTTTGGTTCACCTTTGAGCAACAGTGACTTCATACGGTCGTCATGACAGGTGTGGTCCTTTTGCCGAGACTATGTACAACTCTCAAAAGTGAACAAAATATAATTATTTTCGTTAGACTTCTTTCTAAATAATGTTTTTTTTAAAACTAAAAGCGTCGATTCTGCACCCTATAGATTAGTTTACGAAAATTAATCAAGTACCGGCCTGTCAACTACAGTCACTCGCTGTATTGAACGCTCGCTGACTGGTTACGTGTTGTGATGATTTGTAAAAAGAACTTATATACAGTGGTTTGTACTAAGATACAGACAGTTTATTTTTTGTACTTCCATCTTTAATTATCGTGTCTCCTCTGGTACATAGTACCTCAATGATGGTCCCCTACAACATTAGGGCTGCGCTTTACAAAGCCCCACAGATTGCAGAGTACCTCAGAAGATTGTACGAGTAGAGCGGCAGAGTAGAAATAATACAGTGAACAGGTGAATGCTTACTTCTAGAAGGTCCTAGGTGCTTATTCGCCGGTGTCCGCCCAGTTCGCTTCCTCTGCTATTCTGTCCATGCAATTGCATAGGAATTGATACTGAGGAAGAGAAACAACATTTATGAGTAGAGTTTTTTTTTTTTGATGACTTTGATTTTTTGTGCATGTTTATGACTAATGATTTACTTTTTTGTACTGACATGTCAACTCCTGGTAATTTTGTCTATTGTTCATAAGACGTTAAATGTTAGACTTATAAAAGTGCTATTGAATGACTTGATGTTGCCTTCTTACAATAAAATAAACCAAAGGGGTCCCTACATTTGACTGTAGCGGCTGGCGTACCAGCAGGCTTACGCGAGCTAATAACCTACAGATTGCTGAGCCCCGGCGCTACAAATCAGGCGAGGCCGGCCGCCGCGCGCTTTCATTCAGACGCTTACATTTTTCATAGTCACACACATTTTTGCGTGTATTTTAGAACTACCTACCTACCTACTCAAGTATTTTGGATTATCGTGTTGTTCACAAATAAAATTTGAATCCTTTTTTATTGAATTAGACCCAGTTTAAAACAAATTTAACGTTTAACGTTTGATAAGATAGTTTTTGAAACATGTTGGATAATTACGAGAGCAACTTGAAAATGTGTTTTTTGTTTGTACTCGTATGATAGATAGGTTAATGATTTTGGTGTCAAATGAAAGGTCTAGGTCTAAAACCATTTTATCCGTTTTTTAATAATCTAAATCGGTCCACGTGTTTAGGAGATACTCGTAATTAAGAATTAGTGTAGTGAAAATGTAAACAACCAGTTTTTTTAATGTTTTTCTTCTACGAATTTTTTAAGTAGTGCAAAATGTGTAATTATTATTATTGTAAGTTAATGAGGAATGTTAAACAAAGAGGTATCTACCTAGAAAGAGAGTGGCAACGTTTAGGTGAATATCACGTTAGGCACTGAGCGCTTATGCCAGCTGAATTGCACTTTGTTGCTTAGTAGCTAGAGTCGCTATTTCTATTAATGGTTGCGCGAAGTGCAACTTCTGCTATTATTTATACTGTGGTAACCAGCAAGTGAAAAAACTGAAAAATCGCGGCCACTGATCTAATCTTAAATCGATAGAGGACTTCAAACAACGACTTCTTATTTCCCTTTGAGCTCCAAGATCTCGGAAACGTGACATTTTCGGATGCAAGTGTGTTATAAATTTTTGTTTGTATTGAAGTCCTTTATCGATTTCCTGTGATTTGAGCGGTGCCACGTTTTTTTTTCTTTTTTCTTTTGTGGGTATGCCACAAAGTATAGAGAACTTTGGTTTGAACCCTCGCTTGTCAATCGTTCCTGCGGTACGTGATGCGCACGGCGGCCGAGTCGTCGTCTGCGCCACGGCACTTCCTCGCTCTGTCCGGTACACTTACATATGGAGTGAAAAGTGCGATGGCCCTCGTTTGTCCATCGTTCCTGCGGTACGGGATGCGCACGGCGGCCGCGTCGTCGTCTGCGATCCGCTCCTTTACGCCGCGCCACGGCACTTCCACGCTCTGTCCGGTACACTTACATATGGAGTGAAAAGTGCGATGGCCCTCGCTTGTCAATTGTTCCTGCGGTACGTGAAGCGCACGGCGGCCGAGTCGTCATCTGCGACCCACTCCTTTACGCCGCGCCACGGCACTTCCTCGCTCTGTCCAGTACACTTACATATGGAGTGAACAGTACGATGGCCCTCGCTTGTCAATCGTTCCTGCGGTACGTGATGCGCACGGCGGCCGAGTCGTCGTCTGCGACCCACTCCTTTACGCCGCGCCACGGCCCTTCCTAGCTCTGTCCAGTACACTTACATATGGAGTGAACAGTGCGATGGCCCTCGCTTGTCAATCGTTCCGTCGCTACGTGATGCGCACGGCGGCCGAGTCGTCGTCTGCGACCCTCTCCTTTACGCCACGCCACGGCACTTCCTCGCTCTGTCCGGTACACTTACATATGGAGTGAAAAGTGCGATGGCCCTCGCTTGTCCATCGTTCCTGCGGTACGTGATGCGCACGGCGGCCGCGTCGTCGTCTGCGACCCACTCCTTCACGCCGCGCCACGGCACTTCCACGCTCTGTCCCGTCTCGTTCTCATTTTCACACCATGTCGAGAGCTTTAGCCCGTTCCAACCTACAAGGAAAATCAAAATAAAAATATATATAAAAATAATTAAATTTTGTTCAAAATTGTAAAACTCCCCGACCAAACCAAGCATAAGTTGTCATGTCCAAAACTCCAAAGATACTTTCGAAGTTTTTTAATGCCGCAGATTAACTTGATTTAGATTTTCATCAACTCATCATCGGAATCACCCTGAGTATGAAGCATGCCACCGAACATTGAGTTTGTGAACATTGAGCACAAACTTAAAGTCAATAGCAGCAATAGTGTCCGAGGTCTTTGCAGAGGTCATCAGGGCTAAATATCTTGAGAACGGCTCGCAAACTCAGCTTCAAATGAAATAAAACGCATTCAATTTGGTCCATCCGTTTGCCAGCTACAGTGCCAATATTGATAAGCACTCCTCTTTTAAGTTCTTTAGAAAATTGTCGCGCTGCGGCTATCAATTTAAACTCTGTAAGATATTAACATTGGTAAAACCAACGTCTTCGTCTCAATTTGAACTCAATAAGATTTTAACATAGGTGAAAAAAAGTTCAATGTGAACTCAATAAGATCTTAACATTTGATAAAATTACATCTTCGACTGTCAATTTGAACTCAATAAAATTTCAACAATTTGGTAAAAGGACGTTTTCGACACTGCATTTAAACTCCAAAATATAATTTACGTTTAGGAAATGTTCGCAACTACTAGTATTACATACCTAACGTGATGGCAAGCTGCGGCGTGGCCCTGCAGTCCGTGCGCGCGGGCGGGAAGGCCACGTGTCCGTAGCCGGGCAGCGTCCGCGCCAGCGCGAGGTAGTCGGCGGCGCGCGACACGTCCTGGAGGGCCTTCAGCTGGTACAGCCGGGCGCCCGCCACGCACACGCCGCGGTTCACGTCTTCCACTGCCTGAGGGACGGAGGAACATTGAGCTCGTGATCAGTTACAAAAACAATGGACACTCACATTAACCCCCACTAATTGGCGAGACTGTCGAGTTAAGGCGCTCTTCTAGGGCAGTATGTAGGTATGAAAACATTTCCTCAGCCCCCGCAAATGTTTCGAGCGTAAAGACGCAGCGAGCGAGAAACACGACGCGAGTCGCGAGGCCCCGTTACCGTGCCCCGGCGCTTTTGGGCATGCCACAGTATAGTAATTGCAGAAGATATACGATAATACATATTACTACGAGAGTGAATGTAACAGCAAGTATGTGTTGTTGCGTTTTCTTGCATTTTAATTACGCTAAAGGCTAAACAGCAAGTTTGCTAGTACTAGCTGGGATTGCCCTATCTAAAATACATCATTTTACAGAACATGTTTATTTTATACTATAAAAAAATTATTACACGGCAGTATGAATGGAAATCAACTAAGGTTTGCTATCTGTAACATGTGAAAAAATAAAAAGTAGATTTTAACCGGAAATTCTGGCAAATAATGCTTTCTTTCTAACATCAAATACGCCTATCTACAATTATAATTGTAAAATAATAATTTTCTATCAATCTATCTAGGTGCCTATAAGAAATTTGAAATAATAAAAATAAGTTAGTACCTACCTAATAATATTATTCCTCCATTAAACACGCGCGCGAAACAAAATAATGCACAACGTAAGTACATATATTTCCTAATGTTGGTTTTGTTTTGTATTTTAATATCCACCCGCGATATATAGTACATACCCATGTCTATAAGAATTGCATCTCCCAGAATCAGTACCTAGGTAATGTTTGATTGGAGCAAATGATAATATAATATGAGCAAATTAAATATTATAATTTGATATAGCCTATTAGTGATGCAAGGAATACGAATACGAATATTCGTATTCGCCGAATAGTAGACATTTACCGAATATTCGTATTCGGCGAATACTAATACGAATATTTAAAAACTAATATTTTGCGTACAAACGCAACTCTAATTACTGGCAGACTTGAAAAACGCGCGTGTAAAAATACGTACGTGTGCAGAGGGCCTTAACCGCAACGACGACGCAACGGGGGACATAGTTTGTACAGTACCGCAGCTCCGGGAGTTTCCCTATCATTACAATTACGAACCATTGATTGATTGATTCATTTCTTTCACTTCATTTGTTAGTCGAAAGCAGAAGTCAAGCAAGAGAGCAAGTGTTTTATTTATTTTCTGAGGTTGCTGCGAAGTAGAAGAAGTTAAAGTTGAATTGAAAATGTCTTCTCGTAAACGAGATCAAAGTGACATATGGAAACACTTCGATAAATTACCGAGTAAGTAGTTATATGGTCTGTATTTCTTTGGTATCAACAAAAGGTAGGATAGTAAGTAAGTAACTTAGACGAACGTTGGTAGTTAATGGCTGCGTCAATGTAGTACTAGACTTTGCCCGCGACTTCGTCCGCGCAGACATCGGTTTTACTTTCACATGTAATATTATAGCGGGATAAGATTTTAAATTGTGTTGTTTTTATTTTAGACAATGAAAGCAAAGCTAGATGCAGATATTGTGCTTGTGAATTGTCTCGGGGAGGAAAAAATGCATATATTAAAGGATTTCCTACGACCGCACTGTGGACTCATGTGAAGAGATTTCACGAAAATGAGCTTGCTGCCAGTATAAGTACTGTAGACGAAACAAGCACTGAAGTTGAAGTAACTCCAGCGAAGAAACAAGCGTCCTTAAAGGAAATATGGGAAAAGCGAACTACGTATGAAACGGGTGATCCTCGGGCTGTCAAAATCACATATTTGATTGCTGAACAAGTTTGTCTAGACATGGAGCCCCTGAATTTGGTAAATAAACAGGGATACCGTCGTTTGCTCAGTGAACTAGCTTCAAAGTTTGTTTGCTTTTATTAAAATGCTATACATTTGTTCATTCATACATATCAGTGGGATTTTCTTTCAACTTTCACAAAACCCTTTTTAATTCCTGACTGCTATATTTTTTTACAGATATAATTTTATATCTAGAACCCACCTTACAGAAAAAAATCTGCCGGATATTAATGAACGTGTTAAAATAAAATTGAAGGAGCAGTTAACAAAGACCCCATATCTCTCTGTCACAACAGACATGTGGACCAGTGACGCTTCCTCACAAGTCAATGATTTTATAAGTCTTACTGGACATGGTGTCAATGAAGATTTCCAGCTCAAATCTTATTGTCTGGAAGTGTTTCCCTTTGAAGGTGACTCACATTCAGGAGAAAATATTGCCCACAATATGCATATGATGTTTCTGGAATGGCAGCTATTGGGTAAAGTTGCAGCAGTTGTAACGGACAACGCACGGAATATGGTTAAAGCAAATGATGAGCTTGATCTTAGTATTAAACATATTTCTTGTTTGGTACACAGCATCCAATTAGCGCTGAAAAAAAGTTTATTTGGTCAAGAACGCTTGAGCGAAATGTTAGCCACATGCAGGGGAGTTATTACTCATTTTAATCACTCAACCTCCGCACTCAAACAACTGAAAAATTCTCAACAAGCTAACAATATACCGAAACATGTTTTGTTTCAAGATGTTGAAACTAGATGGGACTCAACATATCAGATGTTGAAGAGATTACATGAACAACGCATAGCGATTCAAGATGTTTTACCATCTCTACCAAATTGTCGTCATGAAATCACAGCAAGGCAATGGGCTCTTATGAGCCAAATCATTGATATTCTGGCCAATTTTGAAGAAGCTACTAAAGAGCTAAGCAAAGAATCAACGACGTTATCTCAAGCAATCCCAATAATACGAAGTCTAAAATCTTGCCTCAATAAAATTTCAAATGATCCTTCTTCTCATCCTGATGTAAATGATCTGGCAAACTCCCTATTCAGTGGACTTTCGAATAGATTTGCCTTTATGGAAAGTGATGAAACTTATCTATTAGCAACGATCCTTGACCCACGGTTCAAAACAAGGATTTTCAGCTCAACAGTGGTCGTTGAAACCGCTCGATCAGTTCTTAACGCTGCTTTTGATGGCAGAGAGGCCGTAAGACCGACAAGACCTCCAGAAGAACCTCAACCGTCGACAAGTAGAGGAATTTGGCAAGTATGCCAAGAAATAATTGAAGAGGCTGAAATGGAAGAGCCAATTTCAATATTTTCTGGTGAGTATGAAAAAAGTTGGAAAAGTTATTAATAGGTAATAGGTACTCTTTGTCCATCTACATAGTATACTAAAAGTTAAATTTAATTACAAAATGTCTTTTTACAGGGGATTCGCAAACTAAAAACGAAATAGATGCTTATCTAAAGCTCCCAAATTTATCGCCGACTGCTGATCTACTGGCCTTTTGGCGAGAAGATGTCCATTTTCCAAGTCTGAAAAAACTTGCCCAAAAATATTTTTCACTGAAGCCATGTACAGTCGCCTCAGAAAGACTTTTTTCAACGGCTGGGAACATTCAGACTGAAAAAAAGAAATCGCCTTAAACCAGAAAATCTACAAATTTTATGTTTTTTAAATAAAAATTTGCCTGTTGTAAATTTTAATTATTAGAAGAATAGAAATTTATCAAATAAATTAGTCTTTTATTACCATGGCGAGATATTCGTATTCGTATTCGCCGAATAGTAGGTTTGATATCCGTATTCGTATTCGTATTCGTAAAAGTGCAATTCGTTGCATCACTATAGCCTATGCATTGCCATCCGGTCTATAATACATATTATTAGATAATATTATAAGATAATATGTACTATGTAGCGATAATATGCCCTATGATATCTACTTTTAGTGCACTGTTTAGCACATGTCTAATCATCATCCATTATCATTTCTCCACGCATGTAAAACCACTGGGCGTAGCTAATAAACGTATAGCTGTAATAATATCATACTAATAAAGTTTGTGTGCCTATTTATGATTGAAACTATGTTATCTATATCGGCTGAACGGATTTGGAAGAACGGCTTAAATTAGAAAAAGTGTCAATGGCATATTATTTTTATTGTATGTATAAACTAAAATATTTCACAATATTTTCACTCTGTAACGTCGAACGGGTTATTGCTCTGGGACAATGCTGCCGACACACCAATAGAATTTATGTATTACAGAAACGAGCTGTAAGGGATATCTATAGGTTTATGCCTAGAGAATCGCAAAACCTGGGCGGTCCTGGAGTCTTTGCAGCGTTATCAAGTGGACTAACGATACACCGAACTGATGAGATTTCGATATTACGCCGCGACTATGAGTGTCCAACTACAAAACCAGCAGTCCAAACATATCCAACTGCGCAGGGGAATGAGACAGGGGTATTTTATATCCCCGAAACGGTTCACTAATGCCTTGAAAAATATGTTTAAAGCGCTGGATTGGCAAGGAATTTGAATTAATATCAATGGCAAAAACATTTCACACTAACGATTTTCCGATGACACAGTCACGGAGTCGCTGCAAGACTTGTAAAGTTTTCTGACCAACCTAGATGAAGCTTCTCGACGCATCGGTCTCAAAATGAACATATATGAGACCAAGATGATGTTGAATGATCTATCTGAGCCGAAACCGATTGCAGTGAATGCTGTTTATTTCTGAAGTTTTCCGATAATACGTTTATCTTGGGCAAATATTGCAATTAGGTAAGAATAACTTTGAGAAGGACGCCAACAGAAGAATTCAGCTGGGTTAGGCAGCATTCGGCAAGCTTTGTCAGGTCTTCTCGTCGTCCATACCACATTGCCTGAAGGCAAAAGTATTCAATCAGTGTGTCCTACCAGTCATAACCTACGGACCCAAAATGTGGACACTCATGGTTAAACTAGTCCACAAATTTAAGGTCGCTCAGAGGTCACATTTCCCGAAGAATCGATAACCGTTGGGGTAGATGAGTTCCCGAGTGCAGAACACGTTTAGGCAAACGTAGTGTAGGAAGCTCTGTGGCCAGGTGGAGTAACGACTTGTGAAAAGCGGCTGGAGGAAAATGGATGAGGAGAGCTGAAGACCGAACTCAGTGGCGTGCCTTAGGAGATGAAATTTTTGCCTAAACGGCTTGATAGATTTTGATAAATGAGGTATCATTGGATTCGTATTAATCATTAGTGCTATAGAATATATAAGGTGTCAAGAAAACTAATATGACGGCATACAGCTGCTATATTGTATTTCCCACGGAACATCCAATGATCCAAACCTATCGAGTGAGGTATCAAAATTTAGGTCTTTAAAGGACCATTCCAAAAATATACAATTCTTTTTCCTTAATAGTAACAAATGTATTTTAAGCTTCTTACAAAAAATTTAATTTTAGATTATTCACGTTAGTACTATAGTCCAATATTGCAATTGCAACTATTAAAGTAAAATATGTAAGTAAATATGGAACGTTAAAATTATATTTCTATCATTTTTGCAGGTTCGTCCGCTAGCGCGGCTGAAAAGCAAAAACACGAGCATATATTTGCGTCGTGTGTTCCGCGCCCCACGCCTGCACGCCATTCGGGTTTTTTGTATTTTTATAACATTTTTTACTTATTAATTACCTACGTCTATCAAAACATTATTTCTACTTTATCCTTGATTTCAGTGATTGGTTGAAAACTAGTCAGCAGGTGGACGAAACTGGATTTAGGGTCTAAACCTAGCGAAATGTGCATATTCAGTTATATATCAAAGCTATCATATTGCTAGTAAAGGTGTTATATATCAAAAAACACCTTTACTAGCAATTGGCCAAGAATTGGTGAACTTAACACATTACTTTTTCATTTCCCATCGTTTCAGTTATACTGAATTACTGACCTAAGTATTAGTTTTGGGGTAATAGAGCAAAGAATTTTAACTAAGTAACAATCTGTTCAGAAAATCTTACCTACTGTACTTTTTTATACTGTGGCATGCTTGCCTAAACCTATTATTTATTCTGTGCCTAAACAATGTAGGTCGTCAACGTAAATCATATACTGTAAATAAATGAGTTAGGTAATTGATTATGTATCGGTAAGTATTTTTTGTTACTTTTTGTAACAAACTTTTTATCTACATAATTAAAAATCAAAATACTTACCTACTAATTATTATTATAAAAAAAATTACCTGCTTACAACTTTTCAAGTATTTACATACCTATTTTAGATAGAGATAGGTAAGTATATATTATATTTATTTATTATATAATTTTTGTTTTTAGTTCCAATCTGAATGATTTTATTATTCTTACCCATTTTGGAAAATATAAATCAACATCAATGAATAAAAATACGTTACTCACAATTTTTACCTATACGATAACTTTACTACGCCAAACATTTATTTACGGCTCTACGCTACAATGATCATACATGTACTACGCGCGAGGGGTATTTTTGCGGAGACAAACGACATAGGTCCTTCCTCGGAGAAGCCTCGGCGGACACTGACGGACGACGACTAGTGCTCGAAATGCAAAATTTTGGTTGTTTTTCCTTCTTGGAAAAAAATAAGAACGAAATTAGAATATTGTTGTCATGCAGCTCCTAAAGAATAAAAAGCCACGTCTATTGGAATAACTTTCACATGGCTTTATGAGAGTATCACTTACCAGGACACTTTTTAAATACCGATTTAGAGTCATCTTTGGAATTATTTTTTATCGAGCCAACAATTATCAATCACGTTTCTATCGCTTACAATTTCTAGAGTGTATATTCAAATTTAATAAAACATTTTTTTTTCATATTTTTTTTATATTTTAGTCGATTTACAGAGGTTCAAAAACCTTCAAATGTGCTAGAAGCAGCGCGAATAATATAGGGATGGAGAACGAATTTGTCATTTGTGATATTAGGTGACATTTGCGCGAGTTGAACCCCCACTTACAGACCTACTCAGTGCAAACTCTCCTGGCCGAATATAAACTGCGCTGGTATGGAATCCTCCTCCACGATGCTGAGCTCCGTGCGCAGGTTGAACCCCCACTTACAGACCAACTCAGTGCAAACTCTCCTGGCCAAATATAAACTGCGCTGGTATGGAATCCTCCTCCACGATGCCGAGCTCCGTGCGCAGGTTGAACCCCCACTTACAGACCAACTCAGTGTAACCTCAAGTGCCAGAATATAAATGGCGCCAGTATGGAATCCTCCGCCACGATGCTGAGCTCCGTGCGAGGGAGGAACACCCACTTGCAGACTGCCTCAATGTATGCTCACCTGCCAGAATATAAACTGCGCCGGTATGGAATCCTCCGCCACGATGCTGAGCTCCGTTCGAGGGTTGAACACCCACTTGCGGACCGACAGACAGCTGCTGGAAGCTGTTGAGTAGTTCTGGATGTAGAGGGAGTGTGGACACTCGTTCGGTTGGAGTTTGCGTTCTGGAATATTGAGTTTTTAAGTCATTTTATGGTTTTACATTATTCTAGGATGGTTTTAGGTTTTTTATCAATTTTAAGAGGCTAGACTGTTTGTTATCCTTGGTTTTGAAAAAGGTATATTTTATTAAGTTTGGTATTCGGAAATGAAGTTTTTTTTTATACCAAAACACGAAAAACTTTTACATAAATGAAACAAGATTTGAGCAGAAATTGTAGTTTTTTTCCCTCTAGATGATAAGCTGATCTTGTCAAAATTAGACAAGGAAATTGCGTGCATGATGACGAAGGAAAGATGTATTTTTTTAACTATTTTACTAACTAATCGACAGTGGTGATGTTTTAATCACTTTTAGATGGCCAAACCGATCTAAAAATTCCCCTGTATGTTCACTAAAACTCACCAAAAATATGATCGACGATCTCACAGACGTAGAAGTACTTCTGCACAGAATTGGTGAGGCCGATCTTATCTGCCACCGCGCGGTATACTACTTACTTACTTCAGCCTCCCGATTCAGAACCTTTCGATTACTAACCGAGTCGATTCGATCCGATACCGTGAAGTAAAAATGTATTGAATGGAACGATTTCTAACCGAATCCACAGAATAAATAATATCCAATCGATCGACAACTAAGTTATCAAAAGGTTCTGAATCGGGTGGCAGGACAGACACCGTCACCACCTCCTCCTGCAAAGCCGCGGGGCGCAGCTAGAGTTAACTAAAACTCACCAAAGTTATACTCGACGATCTCAAAGAGGTAGAAGTACTTCTGCACAGACTTGGTGAGGCCGATCTTCTCTGCCACCGCGCGGTACACGTCGTCGGCGTTAGTGGACTTCAGGACAGACACCGTCACCACCTCCTGCAACATGTACAATATTGTATGCGATAGTGTTAATCGCTAATAAGCATATATATTGTTTTATGTAAATTAATAAGTACACCAAAATAATTGAAATTATAAATACGTTAAACATACATGAAAAATAACGGCTTAGTATTTACTGAGATATTTGTGCAAGATAGACAGACTTTCTTATACATAAGAAAGTATTAGTGTTCTATCAGTCATTCTATCAACGTAGTACACGACAGAGAGCACCTCTCTATAAGTAATTCTTTCAACGTAGCACACAATCGAAATCACAATCGAAATCTCACCTTGTCCGGCAGCAGCACCTTTAGCTCCACGGGCGATGGGTTCGAAGAGTCGTCCGAATCTGTGAGGAATTCTTGGACCGCGTCAGACTCGGCTATCACGCGCACCGCACACACCTGGGAACCACCAACATTGTTACAAGGCCGAAATCTTTAGCAAGTCTTGAAAAAAATGAGTGTTTTTAACTTCTCATGACTAAAACTGCATTTTATGATCTACTAGCTGTGTCCTGCGGTTTTGCACGCGTACAAATTTTGTACCCTCCTACAGCCTTTCTCCCTCTCCTCTCCCCATCCCCTATCCGTTCTCGAGATATCATCAAAAAAAGCCATTCCATACAAAATGTATGTGAAATGCGGCAACACGTCTAAAAATCGCTATGCTGTAATTAATTCCAAAATATTATCTAGATCGCGTATTTATGTGCGTAATTTGTGTGATTAGTAATAGTGTATTAATGTTTACGGCGAACAGGGTTATAATCCTGATCACATAACTGTTGACCACTTGAGATCTGTCGGCCGGCGTCCACCCACTGTCAACGCTCGGAATTCAAAAGACTGTCCCGTACCTGTTTTCTACAATAACCGGGGAAGTATTTGTTTTAGTACTATTTACTACTTTGAAACACAAAGTTGAAACTAAAGACCTAAATTAAAACTATCGAACTGAGTCCTATCTGCTAGGTTAGAATTTCATTTTAAAAATGTGACTACCTTCTCTTTGACTGTCCCTATTGATTCGATTTTTACAATCGAGGTGAAAATCGATTTGTCTTCAGGCACACCCCGGTCACATGACTAGATCTCTATACAAAAGCCGCGTTCTAACTACCACATAGAGTAGACACAGACACTACACACCTGTCGTTTTGTACCATAGAGAGACTATCAAGAATAGAGACGCTCCTTTAATAATACAAATTATGCAAGCGGGATAAACTAATGCACCGTTACCTGATAGTAAAAGAGAAGATAATAATATTTTTTGTCCCTTACTGCGCATGCTGTGTTGGTTGTTTGCCCGAAAGCTCATTCCAGGCAAACAAACCGTTCAAGAGATTTTTTCGTCGATAATTTAGTGATTTGTGCTAAATTGACTGCATTTGAACGTTTCTGACTGCAGTTTTATAGTGAATAATTTAAATCTGACTTACTTAATGGTGAATTGTTGCATTGTAGGCTGTAAAAGCCGTACGGAACGAAAAAAAGAAAAAAAAAACCTTCCACACGTAAGATTTGCTTTTCGAGTACATTAATGAATAGTCTTGCATTAATTATAGCTATTAGATTCTTATTCGCATTAGGTATAGTAATATTTAATTTGCTTTATAGACGATATTTTTAGTATTTTTCGATGGCTCAAAATTTTTAACCTCAAATGCTGTGGGTAGTTTTATGTGGCTAATGTAAAATAATAACTGTTGTTTGTTCTGTGTGGGTGTTTTGATGTATAAAAAGGAAGAATTTACAACAACAAAAAAAGGATAGATCACTGATATAAGTTATGGGACAGTGTAACAGGTCGCACTAACTGGCATTCAACAATTTCCTCATGTATAGGTAAAAACATTTTGTATCAAAATATTTCAGAAAAACATACGGGTCGAATTGAGAAGTCTTGAAGTCGGTTAAAAACAGAAAAGAAGACATTTGGCGACGGACTTCGTGGTCACACCGCTTTGTCACACTGGTGTGACCACGAGGAATTATTTTTACTCGTGGTCATACTGCTTGATGTGACGAGTAATAAACAATTTTATAAATGGATAGTGAATGGTGGAGTAGAGGAGGGGAGTGCGGGAGGGAAAGTGGGGGAGTTAGGGGAAGGGGAGATTAAGTGACAGTTGGTGGGGTGGGTGGGGGAATTTGTGGAATGTAAGCAGAGGGTGGGGTGTGCGGGGAGGGGGAGTGGTGGTTGTAAGTGGGGGGGGGGGGGGGTGGAGGAGGGGAAAGGGAGCGGGAAGTGAGGCGTGAGAGGGGTAAGTTAGGGGAGGTGCAGGGGGAAGTTACGGAAGAGAGTGGGGGAACAGACGATTATCGACCTTATCGATATGAGCTTAGTACCTTGTTTTTTAACGTATTTGGACTAAATGAACGGATTATTACCAAAAAACCCACCATACCCTCCCCACCAGTGGGGATTTCAGGAAAAACCTAAAATAGTTTTGTTCGAAATCCCCACCAGGATCTGCAGTGGGGATTTCGGGAAAAAGTAAACAATTTTTTTTTTACTGTTTTCCGCACCACGTCAGATCCTTTTTGCTCCCTTAATCATAGTGTGAAGTCGGATGACAACTGTCGAACTTAAAACAGATATTTTACCAGAAATAATTGATCCTAGGCTACTATTTTCTTTACAGAAGTGATAGATCTCATCGATATATTCGTTTTGAATGACAGCTGTCAAACTTAAAATGGTTATAACTCTGAAACTGTTGATCGTTGACTAACAGTTCCTATACAGAAGTGAAAGATCTCATCGATATCTTCGTTTTATATGACAGATATCAAACTTAAAAGGGCCATAACTTTAAACTAACGACCCTAGACTAGGCAATAGTTTCTTTACAGAAGTGGTAGATCTCATCAATATCTTTGTTTTGGTTGAAAGCTGTCAAAGTTTTTTATGGGTATAACTCTGAAACTAATGATCCTAGACTAGTAGTTTCTTTACAAAAGTGATAGATCTCATCGATATCTTTATTTTGGATGACAGCTGTCAAACTTACAAGGGCTATAACTCTGAAACTAATGATCTTAGGCTAGTAGTTTCTTTACAGAAGTGATAGATCCCAGCGATATCTTCATTTTGGATGACATCTGTCAAATTTTAAGGGGCTATAACTCTGAAACTAATAATTCTAGACTAAAAGTTAATTTAAAAAAGTGATATCTTTATTTTGGATGACAGCTGCCAAACTTAAAAAGGCTATAACTTTGAAACGAATAATCTTAAGCTAGTAGTTTCTTTACTTACAATGAAATCCCGCGATTCTCTGAGGGAACGTTTTAATAAATAGTAGTTAAAAAAAAACTAAAAAACACGCTTTATATAGAAAACCAAACTAAAAAATAGAAAATAAATTTTAATAGTGTAAATAAGAAAAAATGATAAATTTAAAAAAAAAACGTGGTGTGCATGGGTCAATAGTTATAAATATTTCATTGACAGATATGAGAAGAAGGATTATCATTTGGATAATATCTTAAAAAGCACCCTACGCTTTTTTTTAAATGAAACATTTTTTTCTTATTTACACTATTAAAATTTATTTTCTATTTTTTAGTTTGGTTTTTTATATAAAGCGTATTTTTTTATATTTTTTTTCGAATTATTGCATTGTCATCGGTCTTTGACAGGTGTGCAAAATTTGAATGAAATCTGACCGTTTAAAGTAGGTCAAAATAGCGTCCAAAGGAGTCGGTTACAAACATACAAGTGAAGCTAATATAAAGCGTATAAAAAGATCAATATTCTTACAGTGGCTTGTCAATATATTATATTAAAATATAATGTTAATTATAATGCTCGGAAGAATATTAACAACAAATAAAAATAAGTTAAGTGTTTGGATTTCGGTTAAAGAAAGTTAGTGGAACATATTTGGGGAACTGTATACGCTTTTTTAATACGTTACCTGACGGCATTGATCAATTATCAATGCATAAGCTTAAAACTTTTGTTAAAGTAAATCTCATAAAGAAAGCATTTTACAATGTAAATGATTATAATATTAATGACAGAAATGCACGGCTTGATGACTCCAAGCTCCATGATAATAGTAAATGATCAATTCTATGTTAACGTTAAGTGAATAAAATTTTCAAAGTACTTTTTGAGATGTCTCATGATAAATGAGTTTATACTCTGCTTTTCATTTCAATTGCAAGGATATGTAAAAATGATATTTTATAAAACCAAACATTTAATTACTTGTAATAAAAGTCGAGAGCTTCTTTCCTGACACTTTTTTTAAGCTTTCTACATGAAAAATTAGGCTCGGGTCAGAAACCATAGAGAATTAGAGAAGTAAAACACATATATACTAGATAGAGCATAAAATGCAGTTTTAGTCCGCTTACACCCCACAAACAAGAACTTTTTAGAAGCATGAGAAATGAAAATGGCATTAGAAGCGGTTGATGGTTACCTTTTCTAAATACTGTTCGAGCCCCCTTCTCCGCGCGTCTAGCTGTTGTTCGCTCAGCGTGAACGGCCACTTGCCGGGCAGCTTGGGGAAGTTGAAACCTGAAAGTACAACAATGGGGATGATTAGTTTACATAGTGACTTATTAATTCAGTAAAAGTGTGCAAGATCGCGTCGGGGTATAAATATGGACGCATTGGCTTAGTATGTTTAATTTCGTTTATGATACGTGTGCGATTGATGTTCTCCGAAGCGAATAAACAGTGCACTAGTTGAGTTCAGTGATATGTGAGTACTGGAAATGTGGTGCTGGATCCCATGGACAGCGTTTCGTATTAATAGCTCGATCTAGGAGCCGTGTGCACGTTGAACGCCACGTACGATCGCCCCGTGTTTCTATAAGTAGTAGAGTTACCCAAGAAGTCCTTCCTGAGCTGTTGATGCAGCGCCGCGAACTCCCTGTACCGGCGGCTGCAGAGGTGCCGGCCCGCCATGTGCACGTTGAACGCCACGTACGACCGTCCCGTGTTTCTTTCCATTATCACCCTGTGAATCACAATTATTTGTAGGATCAGTCAACTTTCAAAGCCCTCTTGGTGCCCATTTGAATAAAGATTATGAATTTTGATAGAATCGTGTAGTCGCTTGATGCACCGCAGTAAATTCCAGGCCCGGAAGGAAGAAATGGCATGTGGCGCGAAACTGCGAACGATGCTCCTTCACCGTTCGCAGCAAGGCCCTCCAGTGTGTTGTAAATCGCGTCGCTTCCATATATTTTGTACTAGCTGCGCCCCGCGATTTCAACCGCGTGAACAATGATGAAAATTGATAATGGTGATGATGATGATGAAAGTAGCCTATGTTAATCTAGGGTATAAGGTATCTGCATTCCAAATTTCACTCAAATCCGTTCAGTTGTTTCAGCGTGAAGGAGTAATAAACACATACAAACTTTCACCTTTGTATAATGTTAGTGTGATGAAATGAAAAGAAAATAGGATAACAAGACGCCCCTCTCCCACCCGCCCCCTTTTGCCCCCTCCTTTGCCACGTTATCGCCATAAGCCTCTTCTATCTGCTCCGCGTCTTACCTCGGGTTTCTGAAACGTATGTTAACTTTGACAACGATTAAGTCTATTGCTGTCTTTGTCATTTGTTTAGTGCCAGACAAAGGGAGCATTATAATTAATCTGTTGTCAAAGTTAACAAACGTTTCAGAAACCCGAGGTTAGACTGCAGGAATGTATGAGAACAGTATGCAGGAGGTAGTCACCTGTAGAAATTCGAAAAGTTATTAATGTCTGAAATACCTATAATCCGGTATGGAGACGGGCAGCGACCGCTTGTCCGTGTAGTCGTACCGCTGGTAGACAGTGGCGCGCGAGTTGGCGGCGCCGCCGATGACGCCCACGGGCGCTGCGCCATCGTCACACGGCTCGAGGCGCTCCGCTTCCTAAACACATGGGACACTAGTGAAGGGTAACTCGAGTACTGTAACCAGGGTGAGGGAGGACCTCTTGCTGCCTCGCGAGGTGCTCATGAGGGACTCTTCGTTTGAGGCGAGACAAAGCGTGACAAGTTGCGAATCGAGCTATCGAGTAAGCAGCACCGGTGAATTTCGATGAGTTTTCTGTCATATTGTTTTTTTTCACATTACTCCTCCTCCGACCCATATTGTAATCCGCATTAATATTATTACTGTTATAACTAATGTATTGTGTGTTCCCTATGACAACAAACATATTCTATTCTAATGAGATCTTTCATTCAAACTCGCGTATAACTCGGATACTCTTGTAAGAAGGCGTCCATAATTACATGAATCGGATTTTGAGAATTTTCGACGTCCTCCTCCCCCGTTGGTGAAATATGTGGAAATACAACCCCTAATTTAACGTAATATTTTGGAAATACGTGTTTTCACGCTTGGAACATAAATTTATAGACATATTGTCTGTCATGCAATTAAAATAAACAATTTTCACAAATTAAATCGGTAATTTTTAATAAACAATATAGCAATCAATTTGCTATAATTCCAATGAATAAAGAAAATAAGAAAATAAAGTGAGATTAGTTAAAACACTCCCGTACGTGAAATTTCGTGAGATTAGGCCCGATTCCCCCACTAAACGCCTCTAATTTATGGACTCTAATTTATGCCTCTAACGCTCACGCACAAGTGAGATGAGGAACTGAATGAGATAATTCAAAGTTACGACACGAGTTAACTCTTTCATTTTGGTGCATGAGTACCTCAAACAAAGAACTTCAAGAGCACGAGAGAGTGGGACTCATCACTATAGAAAAATTGAGGAAGAAAAGAAAGAAGTAGAGGAAGTTACACTGAAAAAACTAATTAACTGAACTAGTTAGGTAATTTGAAAAAAAACTGCCAGCAAACAAACTTTGTTTAAAACCCCACATCTGCTTCAATTGAGACGTACTAAACGGGTTGTGTTGATTAGAGTTTAGTTAATAATTGACATATTGTGATGTACCTGTTAACATAACCTGACTTTAGTTACAGATGCAATACTGAATGTCTTAAAACGTAACAAACCATTTGGTTATAACTCGAATGTACTGTTGGTTTATTACTAGCAAACATAGATTACCGAAAATACTGGGTGTAAATAGTCATTCTAGTTATTTAACTAATTACCAATCAAATGTTATTAATACATTCACAGAATTTGTTAATACTTTACAATTTTTACAATGCTATTTGTAACCTCGATTGAGCTAATTTCATATAATTCAATCAAAAGTTGGCCGGCGCGGTGGCGGCGACACGTTTGTGCGTTCTTTTCTTCGCGCGCTTCACTCGCGCACGCACGTGGATGGAACAAATAAATAAACTTATCTTGAGCCTGTGTTAAGTGATATTATTGTGAATTAGTGTGTGGACTTGCAGTACGTGTGGTGCAGTATATTTTAATAGTAAAAGTGTACAAAAGCTACAAAAAACAAAGGATGAACTGGCGGCGGCAGCAACGCCCGCCAAGGAAACCATTGCCGACTACAATAAATATTATCAAATATAAATATGTACTACAATAATTCTTACTTCTCATGCATCCTAAATCTTTGAATATTTAAGAAATATATTATGGAAGATTATAAACTCTTGTTGTAACTCTTGCCAAGACGTTTTTGAAAATTATGATGTAACTTTTTTCATTTTCAATAACGTTTTTCAATACGACGAAAAATATAATTAATTTTATAATTAAGTATTTTATTAGGAAATTCCTCACAGTATTGAGGCAAAGGAACGAATATAACAGAAAATTTAAGTACTATTTGTATGATCGATTAAGTGCTATAGATAATGTTAAGACGTATTATTATCTCGAGTATAGCGTGCTTTCGGTGCCTAGGTAGGTACCTAAAGTTATGCCGAAATCACGTTACATTTTCGGCTTATTTCTAATGATTTTCGAAATCACCCCCAATGGACCGCCCCCCAGCTAAGAGAATTGCTATATTTCAAATTTCCCATTTGTTTCATTCCTATGTATTTTATAATGAAGTTACTAGACAGGCATATCGTTTGCCGGATGGTAAATTCCACGCATGATCATGACAGTGCGATGTCGAAGAGTTGAATCTATATTTTTTCTAACTATTAAGATAAAATTAATTAATTTATGGTACGTCTAAGTAGGCGCAGTATAGTGCCGCGAAGAACTTTGAAGTTTTTCTGAGTGATACTGCAACTGTTATGGATAGGCGTGGCATTTACCATAAGGTAAACCATATGCGAGTCTGGTCACATGATAACATAAAAACATGAACTGCAAAAAAGTGGGAATTGTAGGGAACTTAATTATTTAAGAATTAAACCTTCCCAATGGCCTACAGTAGGGGCTGTTTATTGGGAGCTGTTGGGAATAAGACATATTTTCTTTCGTTGTTACAATTAATTATGCTATATTATTACTTCAACTGTCTTTTCATAAAATGTTACTTTAAAAACATGTCAACTTGTGCCATTATGTATAATAAATGTATTATGTCGAAATTAAAATTAACTAGGTCCATAATTATTCTACTAACTAGCCTGTCACTGTACTTATTAGATCTATATCCGCGTCTCTTAGACTTAAGTTTATAACCTGTATTGTGCTGTGCTGAATATATGATTCTACAAATTAATGTATCGTTTTTGTTTCTAAACTAAGGGTACAGGTGCTAGTAACAATAGTTTAGCTAATAATAACAGGGTAGTGACAACATACATTAGAAGGAGGTAACTAAATAGTTAAGCTATTATCAACAGCAGCATACACGTGGAAATAACTAAATAGTTTAGCTACTAACAACACCAGCATACACGTGGAAGTAACTAAAAAGTTTAGCTACTAACAACAGCAGCATACACGTGGAAATAACCAAATACTTTCGCTACCAACAACACTTAGTGAGGTAAGATATAAATGGAAATAATAAATAGTTTTGCTTCCAATAACACTCAGTGTGATAAGATACACATGGAAATAACTAAACAGTTGAGCTACTATTAACAAAATAGGAAGACTAACTTTAGCAATACTGTATCCATAGCTGACAAAATTAGTTAAGCCAATTATACGTAACTATTTCAATTATTAGTAACATAACCTAAATTTACAAAACGTAGTTTGGCTACTAGCAGGTACTAGTTGTGTAGTCACCGTTTTTGTGTAGCTAGTTACCAAATGTTATGTTACTAATCACAAAAAGTTTTTTCAGTGTAAGATCTTACGACTGACACTTTTAGCCGTAGTCTAATAAACACACACACACCCTTTCTCACACACACACACACACACACACACACACACACACACACCCTCTCTCACACACACACACCCTCTCTCTCTCTCTCTCTCTCTCTCTCTCTCTCTCTCTCACACACACACACATGCTTTCGGGGTCAAGTACTTCGTGGAACAGACCCTCAGTATCTTCTAGGCTAGGCAGTATCGGTTTTACCGTCGTATCTCAACGTCTGCTTGTTCTTATATTCGGTGAATTGTCGTCCTAAAACTTGTCAACATTAAACATACCCTTTGCGTGACAGAGATGACCGTGAGGGTGAGACAGTCGCCGCCGGACTTGATGAGGTCGACCACCTGTCTGTGGGTCGAACCTTCTACGTTCACGCCGTTTCTGTAACAACGGAACTTTACGTAAGTTATTTATGTAACGTAGGTAAAATGAAAATAAACTAGTGGCTCTGTGACCTGTAGACCTGTCGCGTACAAACAATTTTTTGCAAACAATCTAGCGGTGCACAGTAGCGCCATCTAGTTACCTTATTATAAAACTAACATTAATAACCAAGGTGCTCCATCAATCCCTACCTAGTGGGTAAAGGGCTGATTCCAGTGGTAGAAACCTAAAAGTGAGAAATTTACTGCATTGTGAGGAGCTATTCTGCTTATCACGCCGAAGATCCTCATCAAATCTTCACCAAATTTTTTAAAAGACCAACATAAAGTTACTATCTTTCAAATAAAAAAATAACCATCGAAATCGGATCCAATAAGGCGGAGATATTCAGTAACTCCCTTTTTCCCCTTTTTGGGGGAAGTACCCCCCCAATCAAAAATCCCCGACGACTAAAACGTTCTAAATATTCGTTTAACCTGTATACCAAGTTTCATCTAGATCGGTTGAGAAATGCGACCTGTAGAGGAGAGAACAGCCGGAGAGTTATCCGGACATACAAAGGCATTTTTGCCCAAGCTGAAACGGAGACGCCTTGCTCGCGCTTCGCGCTCGCCCAGTCAATAATACAAATGTAAGAAAACATTTTTAAACGATCCGGAAAAGTTGGCATGTGCTACATATTCATTTTGCAATGCGAATGCTCCTGAAAACGTGTGCATGCCGCGAGTGCCACTCAATCATCGAGGCAATTAGTATTTCTGGTCTATTTTTAGACTTCTGGCTGGTTCTGGTAACCCTGATCCTCGAAAGATCGCAGCTAAAATTATAATAAAATAGAATCATAGGCGATTTAATACTACTGGCAAAATATTGGCAGCTGAAATACCTGACTGTATATGTTAATCAGATTTAAAAAAATATTTTGTGCCAGCCACCGGTCTTTAATTTCTGAGTCCGTCCATTGGATATCTGGGAGATACTGCTCTTTAGCGACAATAAGGGCGTCGACCAATTGCTCTAAAATATTACATAATTTCGGGAATTATCTGATTAATGCAGGCGAAGATTAAGCAGCCATTCAAGTCACCACGTACGGTGTTGTCGTCTACATTCAGCTTTGGTCACCACATGATCAATCATTAGCCACGCTTCCTTTGCTGAAACTAAACCATCAGAGCTGGTCCGTCACATGATCTTGAATTTCATAGTTCTGAAACATGCCGGTTTCCTCGTGTACACCATCATTTTAATTATGGTGAAATCTATTCTAAATTAACAGCGAAATCTAAACTACAAGTACCCATTCTACGGTACAGCTAGCTGTCCAGCGTTTGAGATAACGAGTGTTGATAACTCTTATAATATAAATGAATCATATTGAATGTTCCGGCTTATCCGTCGTGATTACATTTCGCAGATGGAAATGAATTCAGGCGTGTTTTAGCGGTATTTCCCTGGAGTTTTTGATGACTATATTTGGACTTGTATACAAATGAGTCACGGACGAGACAAAGGTCTGTATGTGGAGGATGATGTGCTGTAACACCTAGGTACATATTTGAGGGTGGTAGCTTGATACACAAGTGCCCTCCAAACACAAAGGGAATGGCCGAGCTTTAATACCAGTGCCTTGCAATCAAACGACATCGGGTTCGATCTCCTAGGCCCCGCACAAATTACTTTTAATAAGTGACGTGCTGATTTTCCATCGCTACGTGTTTCAGAGGGCAAGCCGTCGGTCCCGGTAGCTAACAATTGATAACAGTCATTAAAGCCCTCGTACGGCCAACAAATGTAACGGAAATTTCAATGGAAACCTCCTTGGAAAAAAATCACTGGCTATCTAAAATTCCTTTTTTTTATGATTTTCTACGTCAATGCCGTAATCAAAATCTTCTGATTTTAACATTGAGCGTGCCGCGTAAAGCATTTTATAAAGTTAGGGGCGTTTAAGATTTATCTCAGAGATTTAAAAAAAAACTTTCGACTGTTCACCCAGGTGATCTCAGGAGGTGGAAGGTGGCTAAGAACTCTTGCGATGATTTTCTATGACCTATTTTGATGCGGTTTTTTATGTTTGAATGTGATCGAGACGCTTAACTACTTCATCCACCTTAAAAATCATAAATAGCACCGCGCGACTTTTTTTTCCTCACCATAAATAAATATTCTGTGGAAGAAAATTTAAGATTTCTGAAGAGGCCGTAGATGAATTCGGGTGAAAGTTTTTCGACCTTCCACAATATCTAATCTTTTTTTTTTTAAATCTTATGTAAATTACATATTAAGCTGGTTTAACTGGTTAATAAATCAATCGAGGCCGTTTTTTTAAAAAAACAGTATATAATGTTTATGCTTTATTTATGGTTTTACTAACAACTCCTGGAACAGTCCACGTAAGGGAAGACGTGGGAAGTCGTTTGACTCTTGTCATACATACGGAAATGCAAATTGATATTTTTGCATTTTGTTTCAAACATTCTAAATTTACGCTGACGATATGAACATTTTTAAACATATTAGTAATATTAGTGATTGTTATCTCTTACAACAAGATTTGATAGCCTTTGAGAACTACTGTAATCTAAACAAACTTGATCTTAATGTAGCAAAATGTTACGTAATAACCTTCACGCGTAAAGCTAAACAGATTTTATATACACTGTTAAAGGACAGAAGCTTAAAAGAGTAAATGAAATTCGTGATTTAGGGGTAGTCCATGACTCGAAACTAACATATGAGAAACATATAGATAGCATAGCCAATAGGGCCAACAAAGCGATAGGATTTGTCATCAGATCAAGCAATTAATTCAATAGTGTAAAAGTAATCAAGATTCTATTTTGTTCGTATGTGCGTAGTATACTCGAGTATTGTTCACAAATTTGGAATCCACAATATAATATTTACATTAATAGACTAGAATTTATTCAAAAAAGATTCATGAGACATTTACAGTACAAATGCAAAATATATGATGATAATTATGAATCAAGATGCAGAAGGCAACATATGCTACCTCTTCACGAAAGACGCAAGATTGCTGATATAACTATGTTAATTAAAATAGCGCAGTCTCTCATTGATTCCCCAGATCTCCTCTTCAAGATAGGCATAATCACACCTGTAAAATCTGTCAGGCACTCTAAGTGTCTAAACGTTTCCCGATGTGCCACAAATTACACGCAAAATTCTTTTTTTATTAGGTCCCCTAAAACTATTAATAGTCTGGACTTGCCTGAATTTGACCTGTTCAACATATCTCCAAATAAAGTTCGCAATATAATATCCAAAGATTGGTTTAATGTGGCTTCCTAACTGTCGAGTTTCGTTGATGAATATTTCTGTTGATTTTTGAAGTTGGAGCAAACTTGCTAATTGGATGCAATATGCGAAAACTGTTAAATAGTGATTAGTAATATTTTTAATTTTAAGCTAGGTTTATAAAACACTGTAAAATTTCCGAATAAATAAAAATAAAATAAATAAATAAAATAGTTTGTTTATTAAGTACTAGCTGTACTTAAAAAACAAACGCGGCTTCGCACGCGTGGTTATTTCATTTAAAATCATACCTACGTGTTATTCCAGGACCAAAAGTACCTATAAAGTACAATATACTACATTTTCTTCAAAACTCGTTTATCAAGCTATCCAACTGTGAAAACCGCATCGCGATAGGTCCAGTAGTTTTTACGTGATGCGCGAAGAAACATACCGACAAACAAACAAACAGATTGACACGATTTAAAAAAAAATGTTCGGTAGCTTATTTTACCTACCCTAGACAATATTTTTTTATTATCTTCTTTGTACAGACTTTTTCGTTATTATTGCTTTATTATAAGTATAGATAAATAGATATTTATTACTTCAAAATTAACATAGCTTTGGACCCCTATCCCGTAGCAATAAACCTTCATTTTTTCGGGATAAAAAGTATTCTGAATTTTATTTGACCCATCATATAAACTATGACTGTGCATCAAAATCCGTCCAGTAGTGTCAGCGTGGTACGTGTTCTTTTAAATATTTTTCAACCCGTATCCTGCGGGAACCCTTTATTTTTTATTTTAACAGTATCCTATGTCCTAACTCGTAGTATGAACTATGAACTCAAATCATAGCAAGTTTCATTCAAGATACAGATAGCCACACAAAAATAAAAAATAAAACAGTTTTGGCTTCAGTATCGAATAAAAAAAATAAAAATAAAAAAACTTCAATTTTGACCTGTTATAGTTTTATTATATGTATAGATTGCTTTCCATAAAATTAACGGATATTAAGTAAAGAAAGTCTTCGGGTTATCTCGTATTATGTATGCAATGTTGTTCAATCTGATCAAATATAGTAAATAGAAATACGCAACTATGAGCAACTATTTCATAATCGTGAGAGTCACTTGTTGACCGAAGCAATAATTAACTAAGTACACATAAATATGTAAACTATCTATTTATTTTAGATTTTTGTCTGGCTGCGTGACTTCTAGTGCGGCGCAATACGCTGCAATATATGCTATAGCATCCTTCATTACTCTTTGATAAAAATGCAGCGACCTTATGTATAGGCCAGTCAATATCGACCAAAATAAGGCAAACATCGAAACCGCGCAATCGAAAATTTATTGTTGTAAGAACCCCTAAGTAATGTACCCAAGTTTGCAACACGAAAACCTTGTGCTTGGCCCTTGGTGCTGCAAATGATGTCAATTGTTTCAGTTTTTTTTTCGATAAAATGGGTAGGGTTCACGCAACACTTTTGTGAAGCAAACTATAAATATGCTACTATTTGATATGCTGAACCAGAATTCTCCACGTCCATTGGTTGCGCGGACACAGCCAGTCAAAAAAGTATTTTTTTTCCGATAAGTCAAAAAATACGGTAGAGTCATTTCGTAAGTACTTAATGATCCCAGATAAAAGTAATACCAGAGAAATTCGCAGAGAATTGAATTAGCTTCCATTTGATTCCAAAATAGGAAGCCTCAAATTAAGTTCATTTAAACACATTTAAAAAAAACTTTTAGACAGTAGCCATGTCATGGTGAAACTTCCATTCCGAAAATTTGCATTTCATTGTTATAGTCCGCCTAGACTATAACAATTAAATGCGAATACAACATTTCGTGTCACTGTTGTTAGCCGTTGAGGACTTCCTTAGTCAGGAGCCATCCTTGAGTGCAACAACCATGTCATGGTAAAACTTAAAACCGGCTATCATAATAAAATGCGTACACAAAATTTCGTGTTTGTGCTGTTGAAGAGTTCCTTTATCTGGAGCTAATCCTGGATGACGATTCAGGTCATGCTTACCATAAAATGCATTGTGACCGGGATTGAACCAACGTGTAAAAGCTCAACTCCGTAGGATAAGAAGAAGTGGTTCTAATTCAGCTTGCAATTTTTGACATAAAAAAGCATACATACATACAAACATTGTAAGTAAAATAAACCTATTAAAATAGTTATACATCAGATTTTGCTACATTATACGCGAAATATCAAAAACGAATAACGCCAAAACGCATTTAGGGCTTATTAATAAATAATACAGATGTTAACGTTCTTAATACGAAAATACAAGTGATATACGAGAGGAAAATGTAAGTAAATGAAAAATTGAAAATAATTACCCAATATCACAAGCAAGGACTGTATCGCAATATAAGTATATTTAAATAAATATAAAATTAAATTACCCAATATTACAAGCAAGGACTGTATCGCAATATAGGTAACAAAATATGAAAATAATTACCCGATATTACAAGCAAAGACTGTAATTTATGTAAAAGAAAAATTGAAAATATTTACCCAATTTTACAAGCAAGGACTGTACCGCAATTTATGTAAAAGAAAAATTGAAAATATTTACCAAATTTTACAAGCAAGGAATGTATCGCAATATAAGTAAATTAAAATTTGGAAATAATTACCCAATATTACAAGCAAGGACTGTATCGCTATATCCTGTAATAATAGTGTAATTTGGATACAATAAATAAATAAATAAATTAAAATTTGGAAATAATTACCCGATATTACAAGCAATGACTGTATCGCAATATCAGTCTGATTAGCATAAAGGAATTTATACATATGATAGAACATTGTTTCTTTTTTACGGAATGGATTTGACAGTGTAATTTTTAATATATTTTGTTGACATTTTTTTTTTTTTTTTTTTTTTAATGTTTTAGGGCTTAATGGTTTTTATGTTATGTTTTTTAGTATTATTGTTTTTATGTTTAGTTTTGTACATTGTATTCTTAATTTAATTATTATTGCGTGTTTTAATTTCCCATACATTGAATTGTTTTTGGAATAAATGTATTGAACAGCCCGTCAATTATTATTAACGAACAAACCTCATGTTGATGAACGAGAGAATTTACAATCTGCCTTCTACAACTTCTCTATTAAAATTACACGCGTTACATTTAGTTCAGTATGCCGTAGGATATTATAAATAGAAAAAAAAACAATAAAATGTATGTTTATAAAGTAGTTGTTTGATATCTTACATTTATTATCATAACATGTTCCAATAGAGACGGCGACCATCTCATAGATTAAGAAGGCAAACTAAGTATCTTTACGTGTTTTAAAATCGCCTATTTTCACGCATCTTTAATAATACAGGCAAACCAGACAATAACGCATATATAATACTAACAAAACATTCTCGCAAACCAAAACAGAATAATGTTTACACTCCACCGGATTTCATAACAATTGCAATCAAAACAAAATAAAACATTACCCAGGCACTGACGCCACCTCCTCGGTCTCCAGATCGTATATCTCGAAACCGGTGTTAGTACAATAATAGAAACGGTAACGAAACGTCCCCTGGCCACCTCTCTGCACCGACATCGCTGCAATCTACAGTACAGCTCCTTCACCATTGGCACGGGTAGTCCGACCGAACTCTTCAAACCGACACAAAGCCTTTACATATTACAAAAACGGAAAGTCTTTCTATCGGTCCGTATATCTCGAGAATTACTTAACCGATTCACGTGCGCATTTCACTCAGTAATAGACACAATAAATGTACAAATTTTAAGCCATAAATAATCAAGCTGCGGCTGTCAGGCGTTGAGCAGCGACGATTTTAGTGACAGCACTACAGTTTTAAGTCAACGTGCGTGTGGCAACATGGACGAATTTCTAATGAATGACACTAATTTAATTACTGAGTGTGTTATGTAATAGCTGATAATGTTATTGCGACGTTAGGTTCAAGTACTAGTTAGTGATGGACGATTTGACCTCGAATTGGCATACATTATAGGTTGGTACTTGGAGTCAGATCTAGTGAACATGTTATCTACATATTGGGTTAGATAGATGTTAGGTGTTGACTAGCGTAGCTAGTTATTTCTTGACGTGTTTGTTAAGAACTAAAGGAAAACAAGATCCAACTTATCCTTCATTCAACAGGCATATCAGAACAAGGGTGCGAGTGTAGTGAGAGCGAAAATTTGGAGCTATTTCTAGTATCAGTGTAATTGTGTGAAAATATGAATGTTTTTCGGGAAATATGACCTGCCCGCTGCCACTATAGCTTGCTTATCCTTTGAGCTATGTCGGTTCCTTGGTTCTTCGTCGGATATCTTCATTACGAATCTTGTCCTTCAGAGAAACTCCAAGTATAGCTCTCTCCATAGCTCGCTAAAAGACCTGAAATTTGTTGACTAGTTTGACCGTAAGTGTCCACGTTTCGGCTACGTAGGTCATGACTGGTAGGACGCACTGATTGAAGACTTTTGTCTTCAGGCACTGTGGTATGGACGACGAGAAGACTTGACGAAGCTTGCTGAATGCTGCCCAACCCAGCTGAATTCTTCTGTTGGCTTCCCTCTTAAAGTTGTTTCTACCCAATTGCAATATTTACCCAAGGTAGACATATTGTTGGACAATTTCAAGACTATTTCAAGTACACCATTGACTGCAATCGGTTCCGGGTCAACAATATCGTTAAACATAATCTTGGTCTTATCTATGTTCATTCAGCAAGTCTTGCAGCAACTCCACCATTAGGACGATGTCATCGGCAAATCGAAGTGTGAGATGTTCTCGCCATTGATATTAATGCCCATTCCTTTCCAATCCAGCGTCTTAAACATATCTTCCAATGCATTAGTGAACAGTTTCGGGGATATTATATCCACCTGTCTCATTCCCCTGCGCAGTTGGATATGCTCAGACTGCTGGTTTTGTTTCGCGGCATCATACAGACATCTCAGCACTTCGATATACCACCAGTCCACTTAGCATCGCTGCAGTGACTCCAAAACAGCCCAGGTCTCTACGGAATCAAAGGCCTTTTCATAGTCCAAAAAAGCAAGACACAGGGGCTGATTATACTCTTCGGACTTCTGTATAATCTGCCTCACTGTGTGTATGTATTCTATTGTACCAAATCCTCTACGAAACCCGGCCTGCTCCGAAAGCTGAAACTCGTGAAGTCTTCTTGCGAGACGATTTGTAATGACCCTCGAAAACTGCTTATAGACGTGGCTCAGAAGTGAGATGGGGCGGTAGTTCTTTAAAAGGGTTTTATCCCCTTTTTTAAAGAAGATTACTACAAAACTCCTGCTCCACGCCTACGGAGTTCTCCCATTGTTAAGAACGGTGCTAAATAACCCCTGAAGCTCTCGAAGTAGGCTTTCCTCCTGCTTTCAAGAGCTCCGAAGTTATTCCGTCCTTTCCAGGGGCTTTCCCATTCTTAATTTGTTTGAGCAACATCTCAATCGCATCTCAATTATTCGGGACATCACTTAACCATTCAAAATATTCTGAACTGAGTTTGGGATATCGCTACACTTTGTTGAATGTACGAGTACATTGTTTAACACTCATTTTGCCACTGTTGTCGCTTCAGTATGTAACACAGTCTACACTTTAATAATAATGTGTGTTCACATGAGAAATTAACGAATTTAAAATGAAAATAAAACAAGGAAGCACTTTTTAGAACCATGTTGTTTTAATGAACACCAACATAGAATCGGAGTAATCTATTTATGACCAAAAATTATGTCACAAAGTAGATCACTCCTGAAAAAATAAAGCTTTAAAAGGTACTTTGGTTTTTGGTTTGGGTCAAACTAGAGCATGAAATATATCCATTTACATGTATTTCAATTTACATGTTTGTGGAGCGAATAGTGTAAATCTTATTATTTTTCCCTGTCTTTCCAGGTGACTCAATTTAACTGACTTTCCCTGACCACCTTGAGCTTCCCTGACTTTTCCCTGACTTTCCAGAAAGTGGACACCCTGTTTAATAACAATACAATCGATAACTGTGCAATATTAATAAAAAAATACATTTCTAGAAAAATCCGATTTTCTTTATTTTTCGTTTTGTTACAGGGGAACTTTTGGTCCTACAAAGTTTCGCTTGTGGTTATACGAGTATTAAAGTTAAATAACACTTCTACAAATTTTTCACATGACTTTCCTCGTAGAATGAGTATTACATTATAGCCCATATTCTGCTCGGAAGGCGGCTAAAACTAAAATTTCAAACTTTTTAGGGAAAATTACCAATGTTTGAGGTACAGCATATCAGGTTTTTCAAAAAATTTGAGCTGCGGTTGGGCTCAAATTATAGCAAATTTTGTCTTCTTTATAAGTGTAATATAGATAACTTTCCGTGGGAAGAACCTTTTAGAAGTTATAAGCCAACATATGAAAAAAAAAACGATGTTTTTCGAGCTTCACGATGTTAGCTCAGGTCTTTCGAAGCTGCAAATTTAGTTTTACACTACTGGTATATATCCAAACCACATCCCAAAAAAAAACAATTACAGATTATTGAGACCTAACGCGATTTTTGTGTCTACGGAGACCCGCCTATATTCATTAATCCTTGATAAAGTGCAAAGGCCAGCTTAAGATGAGCCGTACGTTCAAACTTTCCTGTACATTTCGGGTTTCAAGTTATTTGGAGATAATACTGAGGGTTGTGCATCTGTAATTTCTGAACTACAAAACCGATAACCTTGAAATATTTACATGACAATCTTTAAAGTACCTCCTTTCTAACAAAAAAAATGTATGAAATCGGACTACGCATTAATGAATTAAGTACACATTTTGACTTTCATCCCTTCTCCCAAGGGAACCATACTAGATATCGGGATAAAAAGTATTCAAGGTCCTACCTCGTAGTATGAACTCAAATCATATGAAGTTTCATTTGAATTTATTCAGTAGTTTCAGACAAAAATGAAACCATTAAATGGAACATGAACCATGAATCCGGATTTTACGATATGACTGTAGATAAAGATTTCTACGATATCAATAATGACATAGTCGCTTGCTTCCTAAATTTACCGTTATAGCCGGTTTCGCATTACTTAAGCTACCAGCTGCGAGCAAGCGATAGGTCGTCGCTTTCCACAGTGACGACCTGTGGAAAGCGGCAGGCAGAAATTGTATGCGGAGAGCTGAAGACCGAGCTCAGTGGCGTGCATTAGGAGAGGCCTACGTACATTAGTAAATCACTTGTATATGCCTATACCTGTAGTCATGTACAAGTATAGGCTGATGATGACGATGGATGACATTTTGTTTTCCTTGGTAAGTTTTAACATTGCCTACAAACTTTAAGCCTCCACCATATGAACTCGCACCAACGCGAATTCTAAACTTCTAGTTTTTGAGATAACGAGCAAAATAGGTTACTGGTGAATTTAGAGCATTATGCGGTGTACCATCTAGCTATATATCTACTATTTATTTAACAAGGGCAAAGGGCTGTTTGCCGGCTGGAGCGAGTTAGAAGCAGTTGTTTGTAAACATATGTGTTATTGTACTACCAGCTATTGAAAGGATGATAAACCAACGCTCAAGGCTAGGCTGATCTCAATAATAACATGATGACATCTGTTTTTATCTCGGCATATTTGAATTCTGGAAAAAAATGAGCTTTGTCCTATTTTTATTAAAGGTTATGTTTTTGGGTTGTATCTAAACGGCTTGATGGATTTTGATAAATGAGGTATCATTGGATTCGTCTTAATCACGAGAGAACTATATGAAATTTCAAGGAAATTAATATTTCGGCTTCCAGTTGCCATATTGTCTTTCCAACGAAACAAAAAATGACGAAAGCCTATCGAGTGAGGAACCGAAATTAGGGTCTTTAGAAGAACATTTCTAAAATATATAATGGAAACTAAAATGTTTTATTTTTACTTTTTACTAGCTGTAACCGCGGCTTCGCACGCATGGCCATTTCTCTAGGTTAACAACATTTAAATAAAATTCCTTCAGCCGTCAAAAAGATTTTATCTATTGCTCGGCTTATACTCATCGGATTGACAATCGGATTTAAGTACACCAGTTTTTATGTCAACCCCTAAGCTATCCAACAGTGAAAAACACATCGCAATCGGTCCAGTAGTTCTTACGTGATGCGTGAACAGACTAACAGACAGACACGAATTTAAAAAAAGTGTTATTCCTTTTCAGTAGCTTATTTTTAGTACCATAGATCTTCTTCTTTTTTTTTAATATCTTCCTTTTACAGATTTTTTGGTACTTACTGCTTTATTATAAGTATAGATGCCCTTCACTTTTCGGCAGAATAATAAAAATATGTATTTTATTACATTATTTTAATCATGCCTGACTGACTGACTGACAGACAACGCCCAGCCTAAACCGGTGGACTTAAGTGATTGAAATTTGGAGGAATTCCTTGAGTATCTTATATATTATATCGCTCGATTATACCCTCGTTTGAAAGTCTGTTTGAGGATTAGGCACAGGAGTGTACATAAAGGATGTCTGCGCATATCCACTATCACCTATTAGAACGCCACTTTCAGCTAAATCACCTTCTTCGAATCTTATGCAGCATCTGCTGTTATTAAAAATGCGCGAATCGTGGACGGATCCTGGCCAACGTACCACTATGTCGTATATTTCCATTTGAGGTCCACCTACAATTTGAGCGTTAATGGAAAACCAGCCTTTTCTGTTACGGAAAGTTTCTCCTCTTTCTCTGGAAGGTTTTTTTTTATAGGGGATATGTGTACAATCTATACAATCAATCGCCCCCGGTAACCCAGCGACGCGTTTTTTTTTTACGTCCAATCTTTCGTTTGCTCCAGGAAATTTTTATATATTGCCTAGTATTTAAAGCCAATCATTTAGAAATTAGCGCTTCTGTTTTTGACACTACTGCCTGACTAATTTTATGGAGATCTACACAAACAATCTGAAAAAAAAACACCCAAGCGGTTAATATATGATTCATGTTTTATAACCAAAATAATGAATGGATAAAGCTTTATTTTAAGGTTCGGTACCACGGCACTTACCTGAAAATTTCCAGTTGCATAAAATCTGAGAGCAATAAGAACTTGTAATATTGGTGTCAGAGGTAACCCGCGGTTATCGACGCTATTGTTAACTAATAACAATGGAAGCAAAATATGCATAACTGTATCTTTACTGAAGCGATATCTTTTGCGGAATTCGACATCGTCATTACTTCCAACGGATTATCTGCATCCCTAATATACGTCCGTGATGGGTAATTATACACTCTATCATCATCAATGTAATAAATAAATTCTTGTCAACTGTTTTCGAAAGCCATTATGAAAACAACAAACGAAACAACCGTGGATGCGACTTTGAGGAACGCTCAAGGTTGATCGCGAGGTACCTTGAACTGACGCATGGTTTGTTTCCCTCATATGAGGAATTATGTCGAGGAAAGGTGGAGTGGAGGTATTTTTGTCGACTAATCATACCAAAACACGAAATGGAGGTCGAGTAGAGGCGTAGAAAACTGGAGGTAATGTCTAAGAATACGAGGGTTAGAGGTGAACTACGGATGTAACTATAAACCGTAAAACATGAATACCAACTCCATATAAAATACCTCTAACCTTTAATTTACCGGTATGAAAAGTATCCAATGTCCTACCTCGTAGTATGATCAAATCAAATCATACAAAGTTTCCTTTTAATCTATTCAGTAGTTTCGGCGTAATGCGCGGCTAGGATACAGACAAACAGACAGAGCGACAAAAATAAATAAAAAAACCGTTTTGGCTTCAGTATTGAATATTTAATAGCCTCCAAAAAAAAACAATATATCTTCAATATACAGAATTTGGACCCCTATCCCGCAAGAACCCTTTATTTTTTCAGGATAAAAAGTATTCTTAATTTTCACCCATCATATAAACTATGACTGTGCCAAGGTGCATCAAAATCCGTCCAGTAGTTTCAGTGTGGTAAGTGTTTATTTATATACTATAACTTTCAACCCCTATCCTGCGGGAACCGTTCAATTTTTAAAAAGTATCCTATATCCTACCTCGAAGTATGAACTCAAATCATACCAAGCACTTTTAAGTGCATATCACGCCTATGTAGGATCCACACTCAGATACGGAGTTATATTTTGGGCAAACTCCACTAATAAAGAGATGGCATTTAAAGCCCACAAAAAATGCATTAGGTCAATGAGCAATTTACAACAGATGGATTCTTGCAAGCCATATTTCCAAAAGCTTAAAATTTTAACTCTGCCTTCTATATATATTTACGAATCAACTTTACTCGTTAAAAATAATATTAATAATTATGATACTGTAAGCAGCAAACGGCACAAAAATAGACTGAAATTGATAAGTTGCAAAACAGCTATGTTAAAAAAGAGTTTTTCTGGGAGCCACAATTTATAATAAAAATCCAGAAAATTTAAAAGAAACAGAATGTATTCAAATTTTCAAAAGTAATTTAAAAAAGCTGTTATTCGATAAGGCATATTATTCAATAAATGATTTTATTAATGACAAGACATTATAATAAATAAAACTTGTAATATATAATCATGTAACATATTATGCTTAATTTTGACATTGTTATTTACCTATTTGCTATTTCTTGACTTTATTTTTGTTCTATTTTTTTTTATTTACTAATAATACTGTATTAATGACATTGTAACAAATTTAGAATTTAAGAAATTATTATTATGAGGTTTTGTTCTATGTTTACATATAAATATATTTGCACACCTTACGGTAAAAATGTGGCGTTCTGCTTATAATTAGTGAAACATCTTTGTATACCTACCCATATTTATGCAAATAAACAATTTGATTTGATTTGATTCAAGTTTTATTTAAATTCATTCAGTAGTTACGGCGTGATGCCTAGCCAAGATACAGACAGACAGACAAATATGAGAACAAAAGAACAGTTTTGGCCTCAGTATGGAATAAAGAAGAGCCTCCAAAAAAAATTACAAATATCTTCATGTACAGAATTGGACCTGTTACAGTTTTATTTATTATAAGCATATATAGATTAAACACAGTAAACCCGACTGCAAACAAAACTAAAAAGAGGAAAAACAAGCTTTAGATTTTTGATTTTGAAATATAAGGTCACAGTTGGAGGCATCATGCATTTCATTTCTACTTTGACGGGATCAGCTAGAACTTGTCGAGCTACTTCATGTCTCCGACTGTACCTTATATTTCAATATCAAGAATCTGAAGCTTGTTTGCCTCTTTTTAGTTTTGTTTGCAGTCGGGTTTTTGTTTTTTTAACCCGAGTACGGCGAAGCAAATGAAGGGTAACGAAGTTAACAGTGTATATATGTACAAGCTGATGCCCGCGGCTTCGCACGCGTGGTCATTTCCCCAGGTTAAAAGTACTTTAAGTGTTATTCCTGGATCTAAAATACCTTCAGATCTTTAGATCAAAGTCCTTCAGCCGTCAAAAAGTTTTTATAGATTGCTCAGCTTCTACTCATCGTATTGAGATACCAAGTGCAACAGTTTTTCAGTCAAACCATAGGCTATCCAACAGTGAAAACCGCATCGCAATCGGTCCAGTAATTTTACGTGATGCGCGAATTAACAAACATATAGACAGACAGACATGATTTTAAAAAATCTTATATTTTTGTTCAGTAGCTTACTTTAAGTACCCCGGACAGTCTTTTTCGTACTCATTGCTTTATTATAAGTACTAGCTGATGCCCGCGGCTTCGCAAACGTGGTCATTTCTGTAGGTTAAAAGCACTCTGTGCTATTTCAGGACCTATATTACCAATATACCGACATTAGATCAAAATTCCATCATCCGTCAAAAATATTTTTATCGATTGCTTGGCTTCTACTCGGCTAGTCCCACAACAAAGTCGTCCCAATAGGACGAGTTAATGAATTAAAAACATATTATTATTTCTGTTTAGTAACTCATCGGATTGAGATATAAGGTACCCCAGTTTTTAAGTCGAAACCTAAGCTATCCAACAGGGAAAACCGCATCGCAATCGGTCCAGTAGTTTTTACGTGATGCGCGGACAATCATACAGACAGACAAACAGACAGACACGAATTTTTAAAATGTTATATTCTTGTTCAGTGGCTTATTTTATGTAACGTAGACCATTTCTTTTTGAATTATCTTCTTTGTACAGACTTTCGTTCCTATTGCTTTATTATAAGTATAGAAGATATGATGTGATGTGGGTATGTGGATGTTCCACCAACAGCGTCGCCCCTATTGGTCCGATTTTGACAAGCTAGGTATCAACCAATTCGTCTTCAGGTATAGTCATAGGCTATTTTTGACCCGACCGTAGTCAAGTTTTAGTTTTCTGAACTTTGTTATAATAATTTATTTTTATAAAAAAATCTAAATTATAAAAATAAAAATCTAGTTAATAATCTCTAGTCTTATTAGAATCAAGAAAAATTCTAAGCTTTGTCTGTGTATTATTTATTATTCGAGCATAAAAAAGTTAGTTGGTAAATTAACTGCGCCATAGAGCAGATACAGGCTATGGAGATTATTACGTGGACTACGTGATTTCTCCGATTCTACGGAGTACAACCATCAACAGCTCTCTTAATGTGCGCCATTGAGCCCGATCTTGGGCTCTTCTCATGTAATTTCATCCAGCGACTTTGCGCAGGTCTTCGCTCCATTGGGCCGAAGGCCGTCCTACACTACGTTTGCATACAATTATGTGGTCTCCACTCAAGAACTCGCCTACCCCATCGGTTATCGGTGCCACGACATACTTTCCGCACTGAATACCACGCTATTCAAACAACAAACCCCTCGCACCTCTCATTCATTCAATGAACCATCGATAAAGCAGTTCCTTGGCAAATCGAAAATAGAACCAGCTGTCTTCTTGAATTTGGTCTCCTGACTGAAAATAAAGGACCTATTGATTTTGGGATCAATGAGATATGGGACATTTCTTTAAAAAACGCGTAAGTTAAACTGAAAAGGGGCTTCTTTTTCGCAAGATTTCACTGGAAAGATAATAAAACGAAAGTCTTTACAACTATAGCTTCATAGACTAAGTGCAGATGAAAAATTATACAAACTCTAACTTGCGTTACTAACTTGCCTAATGGAGACACTTTCACTAGGTACAGAAATATAGCAAGGCTAGACACTTTCACTAATCTGTACGAGTGTTATCTAAACTAATTTATACACTGCAAAATAGGAGGAATGCACATTGCACATTGTTTTTCTTACATGTTACAAGTGCAGTTACGCAAGGTCTAAGTAACTGAAGTTGTGTAGTGAATGAAGATGATGATGGTTCTCTGTAATTTCACGGGCACTTGTCTGATTTAGGTCGGTATTTAGATTAATTGAAACTAAATACTAGATCTAAATTAATGAATTTTTGTTTGTAATTTATAAACTGGGAAACTATTGGAGTCACGTTTATGTGGTCTGCAGGTCGGTTTGATTAGGTGTAAAAAGGAAATCGAGCTATGTGACATTACAGAGATAAAAGTTGTCGGAATTGTGTTACGGCGACTCCAACCATTTGACAAATGTATGTTAGAAAACCAGAAGTTATGTGAGTTGGGAGTATGCCTACAACATGTATTATATACTAGCTGTGATAATAGAGGAACATCGAAAATCAACTCTTTGAGAAGCATTATCTTATCATTACAGTACTTTCAAATAGATCTAATGGTTAATGGAGCACACGCAAATACACTTGCGAGAGGGATGAACTTCCTACTTATATTTCGATTGCTGTTTGGGTAATTATCAAAAATTGATTTATCATAATAAAAAATCATTTTTTTCTTTTTCTTTTTCAAATTTATTTAGGTAGTGCCTTGTTCATAACTATCAAGTACCTGGACAGCCTTAAAAAATAGAAAAACTAATATAATACGGATGTGACATTTCGACTACGGATGTGACCATTACTTACACAAACGAAACCCAAAAATATTAAAAATGACACAACCGTAGACAATGTAACACCCGTAGCCACAGTCAAACTAAGGATGTGACAACTATGTACGTGATATTTTGACGTTGTTGTCGCCATTTTATAACTAAAAATAAACACCATGTGGTTAATATAATTTATGAAGAAACTGTACTACAACGCGCAACTTATGTTATCAGGAATTGAAGTTAGAGGTTTACATACCCTTGCCACAATATTCACAGTTGTGATACGTTATGCTTGCCGATTTGATTAACAAATTACTTTTAATAAATTTAGCTCCACAGCTCCTTGCATTATCGTAAGAAAACTGGGCTGAGACAAGATGGCTGCCTAAAAATGTGTTTTCTTAGTGAATTTAAACATTGAACGGGTATACATTCGTTCAAAAATCGAGATTATATTTTGTACTACGGTTGTGACCAAAAAATTGATCACAATATTCAAAGATGCATAAATAACAATATAAAATAGTGAAAACTTAAGTTCAAATTGTTTATCTATTGAGATACGTTTCATTATCTGAATAATTATGATCATTTGAGACGAGAAAATCTTAACTTTTTTTATTTAATTGTATTTTTTGTTAGAAAACGTAGATATCACATGACACGGACCGTGACATTTAAATAATTTTTATTTTTAATTTATTTTGAGTGTAATTAACGTTCTTAATATTTATGCCTAATACAATTAATATATAGGAGGCGTACCGAAAAAACAACAAGCAATAATATATATTTTTATTTTCAAGTCACACTTAGTTTACTATAATTATCCGTTTATCAATAACAGCCAGGACTGACAGATTAACGAGCTCCCCGAAGCACAGAGATACTGAAACATACACATAACTTAGAAAAGTAATTAATGCGGAGCCGAGGACTGAACCCGGCATCAATGTATTCTAATATACCCTCGTATACTGTTTGGCTAATCACATTGCAGTATAAATAACGAAACTAAATGGCAAAATATTATATCGATTGAATACCTACCAGTTTTGTATTGTTTACATTAACCTACAAAGAAGCAGCAAATGTAGGTTTAAAACTAATCTAAAAACTACATTAGTTATTTTTAGAACTCTTGTCATCGAGTTGTGAGCTGTCCTGAAAAATTCAGCGAATCAGGAAGTGCTCGAAGTTTGAGTTTCGAGATACCACCTGGAACGACAGACAGACAAACAAGTGAAAACGTAAAAACGTGGTAAAATTATAGCATTCTTACAAGAAAAATCTTTACATTTCATGAACAAGGAGAAAAACATAGAATATTATAAAAAAGATCAAAACAATAAAATTAGGTAGTTTAACAAAGTTTGCTTTGAGTTTGAAGAGGAAACTTTTCATGTCCCCACTCAGAGTTGAATCTCGCACAGAAAATGGAAATACCCTTCTGACTCTACCGGTGCTACGGAAATACGCCCGTTAGAGAAGAGAGCATCCTCGTAAGAGTGTCTACCTAGACACTCTACAAGGATGGAATTTTCTGCATATTTGACAATTCTTTATATATTTTTTATATGTCAGAAGTTATAATAAAACACATGTAAATGTCAAATACTAAAGATAAAAGTGCCAATGAGACGTCTCACAATCATCAAACTGATAAAAATACAAATGACTAATAAGAAACGAGGCTGGACCAGGCCCCAAAAGCAGCACCCGCTCACGAGTATGACTAATGAACCAGCCATCACCCCCTCAACCATTTTAGAGGGAAGGGAAGAGTGAGTCGGTACACAGAGCCGCCGCAAGTCAACACATTTATACCATTGCATAAGTGAAGAATAATATATCTTTATAGAAGGATCTTTTTTTTTTTTTTTTTTTTTTTTTTTTTTTAAATCTATCTTATCTTTTTTTCTATACTTATAATAAAGCAGTAAGTATCAAAAAACTGTAAAAAAGAAGATAATTGCGATGCGGGTTTCACTGTTGGATAGCTTAGGGTTTGACTTAAAAACTGGTGTACTTGGTATCTCAATCGCATGAGTAGAAGCCGAGTAATAGATAAAAAACTATTTGGCGTCTGTACGAAATTTTGTATACTGCACTTTATAGGTACTTTTGTATACTGTACTTTATAGGTACTTTTGTATACAGTACTTTATAGGTACTTTTGTATACTGCACTTTATAGGTACTTTTGTATACTGCACTTTATAGGTACTTTTGTATACTGTGCTTTATAGGTACTTTTGTATACAGTACTTTATAGGTACTTTTGGTACTAGAATAACACATAGATAACATTATTAACAGCTAGTACTTAATATATCAAAGCCAAGAGTGTTGTACACTTAATGTGGTTTAATATGAATAACTTAAAAAAAAACTGCATTGTCACTTTTATGTTTTAAGTGTTTTTTTTAAATTGCATTGTCATCTATTTGTGAGCTACCCTGAAAGTTTCTGCTGGATAGCTAATCGGGTGCTCGAAATTTGAATTACAAGATTCCAGGACAGACAGAAATACATAGATATAATGTAGATAGATAGATACATAGATACAAGTGAAGTACAATAAAAGCTTTTAAAAAAATAGTATCCATGGTAAATATCCCGTTTCTAATGTTTATGCTTCTAATAAAGTACTGAATGATATTCAAGCCACATGTTCACCCTTCCAGTGTGCGACAGATGAACTAGCTAGGTAGCTAGGCTAAGTGGGCCAGACATAGTACTAAATTATATTCAAGCCACATGTTCACCCTTCCAGTGTGCGACAGAGGAACTAGCTAGGTAGCTAGGCTAAGTGGGCCAGACATAGTACTAAATTATATTCAAGCCACATGTTCACCCTTCCAGTGTGCGACAGAGGAACTAGCTAGGTAGCTAGGCTAAGTGGGCCAGACATAGTACTAAATGATATTCAAGCCACATGTTCACCCTTCCAGTGTGCGACAGAGGAACTAGCTAGGTAGCTAGGCTAAGTGGGCCAGACATAGTACTAAATGATATTCAAGCCACATGTTCACCCTTCCAGTGTGCGACAGAGGAACTAGCTAGGTAGCTAGGCTAAGTGGGCCAGACAAAGTACTAAATGATATTCAAGCCACATGTTCACCCTTCTAGTGTGCGACAGATGAACTAGCTAGGTAGCTAGGCTAAGTGGGCCAGACATAGTACTAAATTATATTCAAGCCACATGTTCACCCTTCCAGTGTGCGATAGATGAACTAGCTAGGTAGCTAGGCTAAGTGGGCCAGACATAGTACTAAATGATCTTCAAGCCACATGTTCACCCTTCCAGTGTGCGACAGATGAACTAGGTAGCTAGGCTAAGTGGGCCAGACATAGCTAGGGACAACAAAATAATATTTGTCCAATTACACAGACTGATTGCATTGCTGTCCTCAATACTGAATGCAGTATGTTGCTATAGATATTGCCAGTAGGTAATTTTGTGATGAGGAAATGTTTCAATTTGTACTTGAGCACTGCCTGTACTAAAATCAGTAACAGCATACAATAAATATTTGTTTCTAATCAACCAGCAACATGTTGCATTGCTTGCTTTCGTTATGTACAAGTAAATATACAGGATGCATTTTTTTAGCAGGGTGCGTCTTTTAACAAGGAGATAATCATAATTATGAAGATGTGCTCTTAGAAATCAAAGTAGAAATGCTCAAACATGTTTAAAACTGCATTAAAGGATTTTTTATAAATCATTTTTTTTCTACCTAAATCCGATTCAATGTTAAATAAAACTGCGAATTTACATTCTGCTGCAGAATGATTAAACAAATGTAAGTCATTTTTCTTCTAAAGTTGCTGTTAAAAGGGTCATGTTCAAGGTCAAGGGTCAAGTTGTCATTACATGCTAATTGAAACAACAACCGAAAAAAACTTCAATATATACGCTTAATTTTAATCGTAACATGTAGTATAATTCTATAAATCTTATTCTTGCCCCCACTAAAACTTGTGCACGGTCTTTCGCAACTTTTTATGTCTCTGCCATAAATCTGGTCACATCTCTTTTACTTCCACATAATGACAAGGCTTTGTCATAACTCGTTGATGTTTGTTAAATCGCGAATTTAATTAATTCTATAATAATTGTTAATAATATTTTCTATAGTAGGTATATTGTAATTTTATATTTATTATTAGCTACTTAGTGTTTTGTATTAGTTTTAATTTTGTTATTTTTTAGTTTGAGTTAGTACTGTATTCATTTCACAAAATACTGTAATATTATTAATCTATTATGTTTTACAATTTTTTACCCATTTTATCATTTAAATTATTGTTATTCTCAGATATGCAGAATGTACAGCTCAGTTTTTGTAAATTTAGTTAATTGGAAAAGGGTGCCCAAGATACAGGCTTTGCCTAGTTTGGGGCCTGTTGTGCATGCCTACTAGCATATATATTTGTAATAAAGTAATTATATTTAAAATCTTTAAACCCCATATTTAATGAATTAACAATAACATCTATAAAAATATCAATTTTCTACTATTTTTTCGAACTAAGAGTGCATTCCGAGACACAATAAAATAGATATGAGCAATCACAGTGCTAATTTGCAATCCGATTCAGATATCGCGCTCATGACAGTATAGTGCTGCAGTTGATTTGGAACGCTCGTGAGCGTGATTACAAGATCATAACAACATAAACTCAAAATTTGCTCAAAATACAAAGTATTACTCGTAGGGAAGTAGTTTATCTAAAAATTGACAATTATCTGTAGTAATATTTGTAAAAATGTACGAAAATCACACACAACTGAATATAAACAAGTTTTCTATGCAAACAACCGTCAGTCTGTCACTTTGACAGTGGCGCTCACGGTGATATCGGTTTGGGGTATGGTCGGTGTAATCGCAAGATGGCGGATGTAATGATGTAATCCGTGACATCGCAAGGGATATTGTGGTCGCGCTCATGGCGACTCGGTACGCGACGTGTTAGCACGATAATATTGATTATAGTGTGTCTCGGAATGATCACGTCACCTTAAAACTAACTTTGAATATCGTTCGAGTGGTATGATTTTTACACAACTGCCCAAAAAAAAGAGTGTTATTTTTTTAGCTTTTAAGCTAGTTATTGCGATAGATTCAGCACTGTTTAGGTCCGTTTTGTTTTTGACTCGGCGTGTTTTGAGTAGCGAGAGTTTACAGAAGGATTTATTCTGTTACCTACTAATGAAGCGTCAAGGTAAGGTATGTTTGATGTACAGACCGCCACTGAAAAATAGACGTTTAGTTGTTGTAGCCTATAGGTATTAAACCTGTAATGTAAATAACTTCCAGAAGTTGGAAATAAATGGCCAGCTATCCTTAAGTCCTTAAGTCTTATTTCTTAGTAATAATGTGTTCATTAGAAGATTTTGGGAGGGCGACAGGTGTAGTTTGGACCACCGCAAGACGTAATTTACAAGGTAAAAAATTAAAATACACAAAGCAAGTTTTTAGCCATTTTGTAAGTCCATTTAAACATTATTTGGATGGTTTCCGAATATATATTTTATATGCATAAAATAAGTGCTAATACTTCTTTTTAATTTTAGCATTTTTCAAGACCAACCTACGGTCAAAACTTTTATATTGTGCTTTTATTATATTGCTATTGTTAAATAAGTACCGACCGCCACAAATTTGTGAAAAAAAAGATTTGTGTGTGGATTTAAGAAAAACATTCTGGAGACATTTCTTTGAGAAATTACCGAGTTTCGTCTCGTTATTTAGAACAACTATCTAGGCATCTATATAAAAAAATGCAAAACCGTAGTAGGTATGTCTAGAGTGTCTGAATTTCATAGTTGTGTGCATAAACCTGGAAAGGGGGGGCGCGTGCCTGTCGGAGCATATGGATGTGGTCTACGGTGCTAAAGCTTTTCCGGAATCCAGCTTGTTCGAAAATAATGTAATTTTTGATAAGAAAATGTATCATACGAAATTCTGTTAATCATGTTTTTGAGTGTTAGAGAGAAAAAGATGTCAAAAACATATATGTTAAGTTTCACATTTATCAGGTTTGTGGTTGACCCAGCATATTTATGGAAAAAAACCCTTAAAACGCAGAGCCTGGTCTATAAGATTATTTTAACTCATACAACTTAATAAACTTCAACCGGGTAAACTCTGATTCCCATTTCAGCATATAATACAAATCCTTAATAGAAGAAATATCAAGATGTAGTTACTACTTAATAATACTTTAAAAAAAAGTATATGTGAAAACTATTCTTGTTAACTAAGTAGACAATCAAAATCGAATTGGAACCACCAATCTGCTACAAGGTCATTTCTTTAATATTACATTCAAATAAATAACGTTAACATTCATCAAAATGTAATTTCAAACTTCACTGGTTGATTTGAAAAACTCAAACAAGTTTGAAAGTATGAATCACCACAACATGTAAATTAAATTGCCAACACACAGACACAATTGCCCTACTTCTGGCGAGCAAAATGCACGGCAGCACGTTATTTGTCGCGATTTTCAGTCGTAAATGCTTTGATGTTGAGAAAAATGAACAATACTGGGAAAATCTGATGGGAACTTTAGTGGTTGCTGCACTTGCTGCAGATTGCACGGTCGTAAAAACTGCATGTACATTACTTACACTTCGAGAATGCGGTCCCCTTTCCTGATACCGGCCTGCTCAGCCGCCCCCTGTTCCAGCACAGCGCTGACATGCTGCAGAGGAGCGTAAAGCTCCCCGTTGATCGATCTCAGCTGCCCGCCCTCCGAAACTTGACCGCGCACATTGAAACCGAAACCAGTCTCAGTTTTGTAGATAGTAACGCGACGGGGCCCATTAGCTGGCACTGGATTCTTATTATTTTTATCCGTTCTAGTAATACTGTTATTATCCGTTTCTGTCTCGGCCATTTTGGACAGTTTCCATTGCACCACAGGCAAAAAATAGTTTTGATTTGACATCCTCAGCCGTCCACTCTACGGCTCCACCTATCTACATTCACTCCTACCCTCCGGTAGGAGCATTAATGTTCTGTGCTCCTACCTATCCCAATCCCACAGACAAAATAAATTAGGGGCAGATAAGAAAATAATGATGTATCCTGCGTTCGAGATGATGAGATGGCGTCGTGGGCAGTTTTTATTGAAATTACACACCCATGCAATAATGTTAAATAAGCTGGTAAAAGTGTCTAAATGGCCCACACTAAAAATCACACTTGAGAATAGTCCTTTAGGAACTTAAACACTGATCACATGTATTTAGCAAATTTATTCAATACAATTTGCTCTAATTATTTTTCACAACTGACATAGTTGTTATTTTTACTTTCAATCAATCCGTAACTAAGCAACCACTTTTCATCTCAATTCAAAAACTATGTGTCTTCCTTGACCAAAAAGTATATACACCAACAGTTTTGAAATTTATATTGTTGCTGTTCGCTTTGAACATTTTCAACACTTTTGCCATTTTTGAGACTTTTGACAATACAGTAAATTTCCAAACCGAATGAAAAATTACCCTGTTGTTAAGGAAATAAAGTTATTTTCCTATGTCAACATGTCATCTAAACGGACGGTGATGGAAAACGTTCAGAACGATAATTTCGCCCACAAATGTCCAAAGGGAACGCCAAATGTGATCATATTTAGCATTTTTAACAGTTATTTTCGCCAATTACTTAAAAACGAACGGTCCTATAAAGGTTGAACCTAACTTGAACATATTGACAGAAGAGAAATATTTTTGAGAACTATTTAGAGATATATTTAGCGTTTTTAACAGTTATTTTCGCCAATTACTAAAAAAGGAACGGCCCTATAAAGATTGAAGATTGATTCACTTGAACATTTTGACAGCAGAGAAATATTTTTGGGAACACTCCCATAAAATATTTAGCAATGCGCCATCTCTTAGCATAGAAGAGCGACTTTTCAACTTTGAAGATAAAACAGAGGTAAACATATCAGTTTTTCACTAGGGAGCGCTAGTATCGAAACAACGTGGTACTAAAATTTCATTTTCTTTCACTTCAAAATCAGCTGTGAACATCGGTATGGCCGCTCCATTGTCCAAAAAATAAAATTTGTTTTTGTTAAAAATCCTACAAAAAAATAGAAAAGTGGTGTTTTCGTACTTACACAATCAAATCGTTTTAATTGAGAGTAGTGTTCATGTTGACTGAAAAGTGTTGCGTCATGACAGAAACCTCTCACTGACAAACAAAATAATACAATAAAAATTGCGACTGCTATACGGCTAGGTAATTTCTAATTCGTGTATCGTTTTGTCGTTCTGTAGAGCGCTGATGTTAAAATCAGATCGCCATAGAGACATAAATAATGAGTAGTGTAAGATTGAGTTTCGTTTCCGTGGGGAGGATCGCAGTGAGAAGAAACCATCAGTTGACATCGGGTGAGCTTGATTTTCTACAATAAGTTGATTTGTGTGATTGGCGTCGATCCAGATTAGTGTCGTAGGATGTTCTTGGTATATTACGTGTATGTTTGATAACAAAAAGTGATAGGATTGGCATGTTTGGCCCTGATGTTGACGCGTGACGCCGCTTGCACGGCGGTTACACAGGCTGATTTCCTTACAAATCACTGCAGCTATGACTGCTGTGGCCCGACCAAGGCGAACGCTCTACTGGCAAGGTCATGGTCATCATTAATTATTTGTATAATTTAAGATTGACCCTGCTGAAGATACTTCTTGCATTTTTATCTGAACACTCATATGCATAATCTAACTGTGTTGTTTTTATTAGATAAGAATTATCAACATTTACATTCTCTTTTTGTTGACTACAAATCTAAATAAATATCTGAAAATACTGGGGTTGGCTATAGACATCCGGTATTGGTGTTGAGGGAGGGGAATGGTAGGGGAAGGGGGGAAGTCCCCCACAATCCCCTCCCCATTACCCTCCCTTAGTTTCTACAAATGTTTATGTGTAAATCAAGAATTTATTAATATTCTATTCTAATTCATTCCCTCTGCCAAACTCCTTACTAGAGGTGCAAGTGCAGCAGCATTACAAGTGGCATTAATAATTTGACCCTTGTGGCCGGCAGATGATGAAATTGTCCATACAAACATAATTCCAAATATTTCCACCATATTATGATACTATTTGCATTCGGATAGTATTCATTATCTAGGTACGCAACTGTATTTTTTCAAAATACCTGAAACTAAATGTAAGTGAATTGTATGTTTGTCATGAACATATTATCTCTATGTGAAATGCAATTTTCCACATAATGTAATGTTAACACATATAATTAACACTTTTAATTGTTATTATATATATATAATATAATATATATATATATATATTATATTATATATATATATATATATTATATTATATATATATATATATATATCTCTCTCACACATTATCTCATAGTCCCTTTTATCTTTCATATTTGTAATTTTAATATAATACTCATATATTATAATTTCCGACATTTGAAAATTTATGAAGAATTTACAAATATGGAAAAAATTAAATCCCCGTAGTGTTTCTTGGTGCTATCTTCTCTATCGAGCATATTTCTGAAGCACCGGTAGAGTCAGAAGGGTATTTCCTTTTCCAGTGTGAGATTTAACTCTGTTGGCACATAACAGGGAAATTTCCTTTTCAAACTCAAAGCATTCTTATTTTACCTAATTTATTGATTTGATCTATATTTAATATTTTATGTATTTCTCCTTGTTCATGAGATGCTAATTTTGACTTGTAAAAGTATTATTATTTTGCCTATTTGCAATAAAATACTTTGACTTTATAAATGTTATGAAAGAGAATGCATTTCTTATGAAATCAATCAATTTATAAAATCTATATAATATACCTGTTTAGACATTTTAGCACTAAGTGAGCTGAAACAACTAAACGGGTAGGTATATACATTTTATTTTACTTTAAGTCTGGAAAACATATAGGGGATACGTTTCATCATAATCATCATCATCCATCGACATTGACCATGTCCGAGGAGCAGCTAGTAAATAATAAAACATGTCATTATTGGTGGTCGGTGATTTGGCTTACTAATATGTAGCCTAATCTCCAAAATCAGTCCTAATCACTATCACACTTAAAACTACTTAACTAATAAATGACGCCCGCTCTGTGGCGAGTTTAGTGTCCTCAAAGACAAACAGGAGGTCATTGTCCAGGGTTAATGTACTATTGTTTTTAGTGAGTCCCAAATATATGATTTATTGACACATTTTACTATTGAATATACATGATTTTAAGGAATACTAAAGATTGTTTTATGACTGTTTCTACTGTGGCTTGGCTCCTATGAACTTTACATTTCCAATTAAATCACTACACAAAGGCCTGTAACGTTTGATCAGTGGCCACAATATAGCGTTTTTTTTTCAAAACTGCCTATTTTTGACTTTTCCAGGGCTTCTTTGTTAAATATTTTGCTTTATTAGATTAATTATTATTTTGGTAGAATTAAATTGGTCCTCTCAATAGAGACAGGACAATAAAATGCCTAGTTATTAAAAAAAGTTTTTGATGGCAAAATGGAGTTTAATACATTGTACTTGTAGAGTGCAAAGTTGTCCAGCAATAACGTAGGTAACCTGCACAAATTGTATATAATTTGTATTGTTTGGAAAGTTTTGTAGAATAACCCTTAATAAAAATATGGTGTATTAAAAATATCACAATACACCAAGGTTAACTGGAAGATGTATCTTTTGTGTGCAATAAAGAATTTCCTAACTATCTATATTAAGGGTTCTACAGGGTAGGACGGTATTTGAAATGATTAAGGGTTCTACAGGGTAGGAAGGTATTTGAAATGATTAAGATGTTAGAGGTAAATGTTGATTCTTATTAAACACTATCCTTTCCCGCCCGCGACTTCGTCCGCGCGGACTACTGTTTATCGCGAAAAAAAGCATCCTATGTTCTTCTAGGATATTAAAAACCAATACAAAATAAGAAAGTATAGCACCAATGCTCTTGATGTTTTTTGACATACTTGTTATTTCGTTTCCATGGAAACTGTGTCTTACAGCGAGTAATCAACATTTTTCCAGTTTTCCCGTGGAAAATGAGAAGTTTCCGGGCAAATGTATACTATGGTTTATTCCAGGGTATAAGCTTTCTCCATTCCGAATTTCATCAAAATCCGTCCAGCCGTTATCGCGTGAAAGCTCCCCAAGCAAACAGACAACGTTTCACTTTTATATATTGAATATGGACGTTTCTTTTTTTATTTGACGGTGCAGTTGGTGCCTCTGCCTGCTTCGTTGGTTCCAATCCTGATCGGGATAAACATTTGTGTTACATAAAATATTTGTTGTCGGGGCTGCGATGTTTTGGATATGTTGATGAGTGTGTAAAATAAATAAATAATAAAAACCACTGGAGCACTGCTAGTTCAATTTAATTAGCACAGATTCCGAAAGTATCTTACAAATTGTATTCAAGTTTATCTGCTCGACCGTGAGCCAAAACTAGGTCGTAAGCAGGTTCTTAAAACAAATGCAGGCTAAGGTCATGAGTCATGAGCCTGCCAACCGTTGAGCACGAAAAAAGACTTAACAGGTTTCGTTAAAAAAATTGGTAGGTGCCATGATATACTGAAGTTCAATGGGTAGGTATAGTCAAGCTCAAGGGTATCAGTCCAATCTTTTGACTAATGTATCCTAGTTAAAGGCAGTACCATGACATACCTACTGACAGTACTAACCGATAGACAATGCACAGCCTAAACCGATAGCCCTACATTCGGAATGTGGAGGAAATATTCAATTTATGGGAGCGAAAAACAATCTCACTGCTCCAAGCCAACCTTACCTGCACGTGTTCATCCTGCTGGATAACGAACGAGGGTCTGGCGACCGACGGATGGCGGTTTATCCATCCAAAAAATAAGCGTAGCCAAATGACACAGGCCGGTGACGAGCAGCAGCGTCACCGGTGCGAGAAGCTACGCCCTGTGATCGCCAACCGCATGCCCAGCGTGGCGATTATGGGCAAAACCTCCTCATGAACGTCACAAGGTGGTGGTCACGGAAATGGCAGAGTAGGAAGTGCGAAGAATCCCCGGGCTACCGTTGGCCACCCAAAACAAAAACAAATGACCCTGGCTACGTACAACGAACGAACGATTAGGCTTGACGAACACATGGCGCACCTCGAGAGGGCAATCAGCAGTATCAGAGTGGCGTTCCTCTTCAATAAGGTCCTCATTGACTACGTTGTAGAAATATCCAGTGTGTCAACCAGGGAAGCGTACCTGAGTCTTAAGCTGACCGAAACGTAGGTATAGCCTTAAGGTCGTACAGGTTTACCTCCGACCTCGGCACACTCGGATGATGAGGTAGAAGATATGTTTGATGACATATCTTCAGTCCACCACAACGCCCTACATAACACTACAAGGGCCCACTACAACGTTATCAACGTTATCTTTTACGCCAAAGTGGGATTACAGACTTGCAGTGAATCGAAAATACACACGGCTATGGAGACAGGAATCACAGGCGGCAAATGCTAGTTAACTTTTTGGAAAAAGAGGGGTTCTTTTTGATGGATTCATTCTTCAAAAAGCAGCCCCAGGGGAAGTGAACTTGGCTATGCCCCGACTCTGACTAAAAATGAGATTGACTTCACCATGATGGACAATAAGCTCATATTCAGGGATGTCTCTATGATCAGTAGGTATAATTCCGGCAGTGATCACCGACTTGTCCGAGTCTCCTTGAATATCCTTCACAAGCTTGAAAGATGCCGTCTGGTGAAGTCTACGCTCCGACCCTACCTTCTCCAGACCGCTGTGGATCAAAACAGTTCCAACTCAAGTTGAAAAATCTATTCGCTGCCTTGGAAACCACAAATGACGTGGACGAGGAACTCCAAAAAGTGTTGGGGTATCCTTAGGGAGGAAGGCACTAGATTTTGTCAGCTGCAGCGTACGGGCACTTAATCTCGGATGAGGCTCTTCGGCTTATGGACGAACGATGGGAGCAACACCAAGCCATAACAAGTAAAAATCAGTAAGCTGGTGTGTGACGTGCCCTCCTATGCACAAATACACGCCGAAAAGAAAAGGCAATTGAGCAAAATGTCTTCGTCCAGTAAATGAGTAGATAAGCTAATAATAAGCACCTGATTAAGCTCATGACCAATAATGCAATAATGGCACAACCGTCGTCTCTAAGCCGGAAATCCTTTCTGAGATCGAAGACTTCTATGGCCAATTGTACGACTCGCTTGCTTCTAGACCCGAACCCAGCACAGAGGATTCCCGAGCAATACTGACCCGCAACTACACGGACGAATTGCCCGACGCGGGGATGTCAGCCTAGACGAGATTGAGATAGCGCTCAAACAATTTAAGAATCGAAAGGTAAAGATGGTATAAATTTGGAGCTCTTGAAAGCATGGAGGAAACCCGTACTTCTGGAGCTTCGGGGGTTTTTAGCACCGTTCTCAACAGTGGGAGAACTCCAGAGGCGCGGAGCAGGAGTTTGGCAAGTACTCTTCCTTAAAGAAGGGGATAAAACCCTTTTAAAGAACTATCGACCTATTTCACTCTTGAGCCACGTCTATTATAAGTTGTTTTCGAGGGTCATCTCAAATCGTTTTGCGAAAAGACGAATTCCAGCATCCTGAACAGGCCGGGTGTCGCGGAGGATTTAGCACCATAGACCAAATACACACAGTGAGGCAGGTTACACAGAAGTCTGAAGAGTAAAAAAACCTGTGCCTAAAACCTCAAAGGTCGGTGTGACTAATCAAACTCAGATTAAAGACGCATCAAGGCGTCAAGGCCTCTCTCCATTTATGCTTGCAACCTTCTAAAGCGTTTATCTATCTATCTGTCCTCTTTCCTTTAATATCCAGTGACTTTCTGAACACAAACGGAAGCTCATCATCGGTCATGGACATAGAAACTGAAAATGAAAACGCTTATTTTATTTAGGAACTAGCTGTACCCGCGGCTTCGCACGCGTGCTCATTTCTCTAGGTGCTCTACTACTCTATGTGCTATTCCAAGACCTAAAATACCAATATACCTACATGTGATTAAAATTCCTTCAGCCGTCAAAAAGTTTTTTTATCGATTGTTTGGATTCTATTCATCCGATTGAGATACCAAGTACACCAGTTTTAAGTCAAACCTTAAGCTATCGAACAGTGATCCGCATCGCAATCGTACCAGTAGTTTTTACGTCATGCACGAACAAACATACAGGCAATCTAACAAACTAACAGACAGCAAAAATTTAAAAAAAAATATGTTCAATAGTAGCTTATTTTAAGTACCCTAGACCATTTTTTAAAATTATCTTCTTTGTAACAGACTATTTCGTCCCTATTGCTTTATTATAAGTATAGTTATAAATATAGACGATAGATAAAATATAGATAGATAGGTTATAAGTATAGATATCACCTAAAATCAAACTGAAGAGCAAGAATGTACACCTTCAATCGCAGATAAAATTTTTGTTCACGGGCGTTTTTGATTTTGCAGTAAAAATGACGTGTGGTGTCAACTTAATAATAGGTCTCTGCTCACTCCGCGGGTGCTGTGAGGATCAGGAATTGGCAACAGCATTCCCAGTGTAATGTCTACTAAGACGACATTATGGCAAATCCCCTCTGCAATATAGGGGAGGCCATATTCAGCAGTGGACTTCTCCGGGCTGGTGATGTGATGTGATGTGATGTGCGAGCTCAATCCAGTGTTTGAACCCTGAATCGCGCAAATGCTCAGCGATCGCAGATTTATTTACCTGGCGGGTTCTTCATGTCTGAAGGGTGCACATCCTATGATTTATTTACCTGGCGGGTGCTTCATGGCTGAAGGGTGCACATCCTATGATTTATTTACCTGGCGGGTTCTTCATGGCTGAAGGGTGCACATGCTATGATTTTTGACAACATCATTAAAACATACCAAAATACCACGCTCGGTCCCTTACTGATTGAATTTTAAGACGAGATTTAATTATTTAAATTACTTATTGATTTTATTACTTTTATTTAATTACTTTTTTACTTGAATACCGCCAAAATCGTCAATCTAGCTAGACCCATGATTGGATTTTGATTTCCAATTTTTCGATTAATTAGCCCTTCTTACACGTACACGTAATATTTTTTTTATTGAGAAGTTGTTTTAATACTGTTATAATGAACGTAATCTACAATGCCAGCCCTATGAATGGACTTTGATTTCTAATTTTTCGAAAAAAGTGCCCGGCTTATACGTTTTTCGTACACATCTATCTATACATAAAATAAAGCATTAAGAACGAAATAATCTGTACGAGAATTTAATAAAAAATGCTCTAGTGTTAGGGCATGAGGAGTAGCTCGCCAGGTTCTAGCTGACCGTCTAAGGAGAAATAAAATGCATGATACACGACTGTACCATATATTTCAAAATCAAGAATCTATAGCTTGTTTGCCTCTTTTTAGTTTTGTTCGCAGTCGGGTTTTTTGTTATTACATGACTGCCCTAAAAAAGGAGTGTTTTTTTAGCATTCTCGTATGTATGTATGTGAGTTTCTTTGTTCCACCATAACTTTTAATGCCTGAACAAATTTAGACGTATGGGGTATTGTTAGAATCCTTACATCCCCCCGAGTAACATAGGCAATTTTTTTTTTATAAACATTCTTCATATCAGAACTTACAAAAATTCGAAAATTACAATATGGGTATCAAATTGAAGGCCTTGATAAGCACATTCCAACGGCATATAATTTATTGGCAAAAGCTCTTTTTTGGCAACGCATGCGTGTTTTTTCAGCTTTTAAGCTAGTTATTTCATAATAATTTATTTTACTGTTATAGTCTTCTACCATCTCCCATCACCATTAGCGTCAAATAACTGATGAACGGCTGCCGAAGCGCCTCGTAAATTCCAGAAACCTATCTCAGCATCTAGAATGTAAAAGTGAAAGTCTTACGCGATCTAGCCTTATTGATGGCTACGTAATTCTACGGTATTGTATTCAATACTTCAACGCGTTGAATACTTTCTCACATGTCATGATATAAACATATTGTGACACGGTAAAGTTTGTAAAAAGAAGATAATTAAAAAAAAATGCCTCTATGACTTAAAATGAGCCGCAGAACAACAATGTAACGTTTTTAAAATTCATGTCCGTCTGTCTGCCTAGATGTTTGCATCACGTTAAAACCACTGGACCGATTGAAATGCGGTTTTCACCATTGGATAGCTTAGGTTTTGACTTAAAACCTGGTGTATTTCATATCTTAATCCGATGAGAAGAAGCCGAGCAATTAATTATCAATAGTATATTCGAGGGCTGCAGGAATTCTGATTAAATTTGGTATTTTAGGTCATGTAATAGCACATAGAGTACTTTTAATCTAGAGAAATGGCCACACGTGCGAAGCTGCGGGCACAGCTAGTAATATATATATATATATATATATATATATATATATATATATATATACAAAAAAAGAAGAAAATGTTCAAATTTCACTGCACCATATGTATGTAGCAGTGGCTTTCATATTTTTGCTGGCGGGCTTATTAATTATCCCATTATAATAGGAGCTTCCCTTCTCATTCCCGCGGGTGCCGTGAGAACTAACTCAGGGAAATCAGGAAATGCACAAGTACATTTTCCTCTGTATTATCACTAGACATCGTTATCTTCATGGCACAAACCGTTTAAAGATTAATACAACAGAAAAGACAAATTCCACACAGTCAATTTTACCTTCGCACAGAATAAATTATAAGCACTACGTCCTATGGACATGTAATAAAAGTAGGAACGTAAGTTATTTAAAAACGGGTAATAAGCCAATTTAAAAAAACAATGAGAGTTGAGAAAAGCGTTTAAAATTAATTTATCTTATTTTATGTATTATTAACTAACATGTTGTCTTAAAAATGTCTACGTATTCTCGAATACGGGCATCAATTATTGCTTGATGGAGGTTGTATCCATTTATCATTTCCCTTGCCTGTATTATCAGTAAATCAATATCTAGTTATAATAAAGCAATAGGAACGAAAAACTGTTCAAAGAAGATAATTAAAAAATAAATGGTCTAGGGTACCTACATAAAATAAGCTATTGAACAAGAAGATAACATTAAAAAAAAACTCGTGTCAAAAATCGTTTGTCTGTATGTTTGTTCGCGCATCACGTAAAAAATTCTGGACCGATTGCGATGTGGTTTTCACTGTTAGATAGCTTAGGGTTTGACTTAAAAACTGGTCCTATCTTAATCCGATGATTAGATGCGCAATCGATAAAAAACTATTTGCCGACTGAACGAATTTTAAAGAAAAGTTTTTGGTCCTGGAATACACACATATGGGCTACTTTTAAATGAAATAACCACGCGGGCAAAGCCGCGGGCACAGCTAGTAGTAAATAATGTAGTAAAAATGATAAAAAATTACAAATGCTAGGACAAAATATAAATTTTCTTAATAACTTATGTACACATTAAGCACATGTAAATTTGAAAAGTCGAAATTTAATTGCAATAAAAGAATAATTTGAAAAAGTGTGAGATCTTATTACATACTGGCTGCGCCCCGCGGTATTACTCGCGTGGATTATTATGATGGCTGATGATGATGATGATGATGATGACAAGTAGTATTCAGTAGTAGTAGTAGTATTCAACAGCTCGCAACCTCTCGTTGTGGCGTTCCACGAGGGAGGCTACGTTCAGCAAGATTGTCGGTCTTAGAAATCCTTGTTGCATCATCAAATACGGTTATTCTCGACACATTTTGTAGTGCCCGCCTCTTACGTAAGAGTCCGCCTGGGTTGGGTATGTACCACACCTTTGTCAGATATTCAACCGCCAAGCAGTAGTGTGTAAACATTATATGTTTCGGTTTTAAGGACAATGTTTCCTGCGAAATTACTGGGCAATGAGACTTAAAAACTAATGTCTTAGGATGAAGAGCGTAGTGCAGTGACGCGCAAGATTCTGCAACCAAAGTTCTGGGTGGCACTGCAACTGTTATGGGCAGGCGTGACGCTTATCACTCAAGACAAAAAAAGTAATGTAACAAAACTTAAGCGCAACTTGGTTCTTTTAATCAATTTTTCACCTTGACACCAAAACCAACATAAAAACTAAATTTGTTCCCCTTGCTAACTTGATTGTAACTTTTTGTTTTATTTCAAGTAATTACCCCTTCACTTAATTAATGTTGCGGTCCACATTAGAGTTACATAAACTTTTTCAAAATTATTGAAGTCATCTGCATAGCTGTTGTTTGTTTGCTCGAAGGCTAATAAAAAAAAAACTGAAATCTCTAATTAAAATCTAACAAAATCTGACAGTTTATACTTTTAAGTTAATAAGTCTTTGAATCGACATACAATCATCATCAGCCCGTCTTCGTCCACTGCTGGACGTAGGCCTCTCCTTTTGAATGCCATTGAGCCCGATTTTCGGCTCTCTTCATCCAGTCGCTACCAGCCGTCTTTCGCAAGTCGTCTCTCCACCTAGCCGGCGGGTACCCTACAGCTACACTACGTTTGCCTGAACGCGGTCTCCACTCTAGAACTACATACAATAATTGACTTCAAGTAGATTTAATTAAACAAAAAAAGAAACCAACTGAAGAATTTTTATGTTGGTTAGTAACCATCTCACTATATATTTTGCCTCATTTTAGTTTTCTTCGCAGTCTGGTTTTTTTGCACTTTCGATTCATGTCTTGTTACTCCCGGAGAAAATAAAGAATCCTGTGAAAACCAGACAAATTGTAAGCAGTGCTACTATTAAAATACCAAAAATAAACTCATTTCTAAATCTTCTCACAACACTTAATTAACTTAAATTCAGATCATGATTTGGAGTTGCGACAGACAGGAATAGAACTTAAATCATTTCCAGCGACGCGACGTCTAACCGTTCTGCCAGATACTATCTAAAACTAAAATACGGTTATTAGTCACATTTGAGGTCCCACCGCCTGCGCCACTGCTCTCACTTTTAAAGCACTGTCTTCCTTTTTTGTACTTAGGTGGAAAATACGCGTCTAATAGAAAGTGGTTCCGGAAACCCATCTTTCTTGGATAATCATGAGAATACGCATGTAATTATATTATTTTTTAGAGTTCTGTACCCAGTGTCCAAACAGAAACCTATTGTTGTCCTTGGTTCACGCCTTCGACTTTTTGGTCAATATTGCTTAGTTGACATTTTGCGACCCTTTGTCATTTTGCGGTTTCGACATTATGCGACTAACCGGTGGCAACGCTGTCTATCTGTCTTTCCGTGTCACCGGATTGTAGAAACTAAAGTAAACATGATAGGTAGGGATTTTTTAAACACTAACTGTTCTCGCCCGCGGCTTTGCCCGCGTGGTTATTTTCATGGTTTAAAGTATACTGAATACCAAATTTGATCAAAATTCCTCCAGCCGTGTGAAAATCGTATATCAATTTTAAGTTTTTTTTTGCCCGTCGTTCCTTTCCCACTCCGGTGAGTTTCAATGATGCGCGCAGTTTTTTTGTCATCGTGATTTGTCCCACTGCTGGGCAAAGGTCTATAACGCTATATTCTTGTTTTCAGTAGCTTATTTTGGGTTCCCTAGACTATTTTTTTCAAATCTTCATTGTACATACTTTTTGTTACGTACTGCTTTCTTATGAAGTACCTAATAGAAGTATAGATATTATAAGTATAGATACTTACTTAGTTCCGAGAGCCAAAGTAGAAAATTGAAAATAAATTTATTTAAAGTCACATTTATCGTTCTTATTTCTAAGAATCGAACTCCTTGTCACCTTCGTTTTTTTTCATAAAAACTAAAACCTGAGCGTCTTGAAGGCTAGAGTGAATAGACTATCATCTAGATACCTGCGTGCTCCATCTTGTTCCACGTCGTCGCTTAGCATCAGGCAAGTTGCTGATAAAACATATAGAAAAACTCAATCTATCTTTACTTATAATAAAGCAATAAGAACGAAAAAGACTGTACCAAGAAGATATTTAAAAAAAAATGGTCTTAAGTTCATAAAATAAGCTATTGAATAAGAATATAACTTTTTTTAAATCGTGTTCGTCTGTTTGTTAGGTTGTCTGTATGTTGGTTCGCGCATCGGCTAGTTAAACGACTCGTCCTACAACAAAGTCGTCCCAAGAGGAGGAGTTAATGAATTTAAAAAATATTATTTTTTCTGTTCAGTAAGTCGTCCCGTTGATTTATACACAATAGATTTTCAATAAAATCCATTGTAAGTAATATCAGCAACAAAAATATTTTTTTATTTATAAATAGTTTATTAGTTAGGTTTCATTTATTTGCTTTCAATAGGAAGATGACTTATTTAATAGCAATAGAATATTATTACAAAAAGAAAGAGTCAGCATTACTTTTCCTCGTATCGCTTGGTTGGTGTTACAAGGCTACTGTGAACTATATTTAAACTAGTTGTATTACATGAATAGTTTATTCATTGTAGAATTTATTTTGTTTCCTATCATGTTCATTCATGTTACAGATATAACATATTTGTTTTGTCTTGCTAGGAGAAATGGGTTGGTTTAAACTATTTGAAATTGTAGTTGTTTACATCTACACTAATAATATAAAGAGGTAAAGTTTGACTACTGATCCGATTCTGACAATTCGTTCAGATAGTAAGCTACACTACTCCAGATGGACATAGGCTACTTCTTTCCTCAGGAAAACGCAAAGTTTCCGTGGGATAACGGAAACACTACAGGCAAGGGCATAGGCCACGGTACCTAGTAATTAATAAGTTGTAATGAATTTTATTACAATTATCAAAATTAATGAAAACTTTGCCATTACAATTTTTTTATCATTTATCATAAGCCGGTTGATGCAGTTCACTAGTTTCATTACTTCTATCAAATACGTTAAGTAAACAAAATGGTGTCCCAGCATCATGTTATAAATGGTCTAACCGCAATTTTGTTTTTATAAATCCTTTTATAGATAATGTTTTAAAACGTTCCATATTTGTCAATGAAACTATTTTATACCCTAATAGATATTGTAAGTGCAACTAGGTACAAGATGTCTTTGTACCTTCCCATAATGTATTATTTACTTTCTAAGTAGAGACATGTCACAATCAGAACCCTTGACTAAGAGCAAGATGAATTTAATTTCATTGCATCACAAAGAAGCAGGTCTCTTCTTCTTCTTCACAGAGGCTGTTATTTTGACGAAAAATTAAAAACAAAAGACGATTCAACAGTTTGGCAACAATATTTTTTGTTATCCTACAATTATTCTTAATTTAAGACTGATTTGAAAATAATTGTGTTATAATGTTGATTCTGTGATCATATATTAATTAGTGTGTAAAATAAATTAAATATGATTTTGTTTTTAATACAGATATTTTAAACAAAAATATATCTAGTATTAATCCACTAGCTGCGCCCCGCAATTTCACTCGAATATGTGTTTTTCCAGGACCTAAGATATCATTTTTTTTCCAAATCCGTAAATGTTTCTTCATACAAGAACCACACCCCATTCCACATTCAACCCTTAGATTACAGTTATTTTTACAGGCAACCTTAAAAATGTATCTTAAATCTTTACTACCCTTCCCTCCTTAGTAAACCTTTAAATTACTATATATTTCCTCTCAATTTCAAACTAGGTTCATCAGTTTAGGCTGTGCGTTGTGTCAGTCAGTGTGTCACGATACTGTTTTATAGGTTTAGAATATTAATTATTTAAAGATTATGTTGTCGACTGTACTAAATCCATTCATATTTTTAGGATAAAATCAATGGGACGAGTTAATGAACAAAAAGAGAAATGTTTTTTAAATTCATTAACTCGTCCTATTGGGATGACTTTGTTGTGAGACGAGTCGCTGAACTAGCCCGCGCATCACGTAGAAACTACTGGACCGATTGCGATGCGGTTTGTTGTTATTGTTAGATAGTTTAGGGTTTGACTTAAAAACTGGTGGACTTGGTATCTCAATCCGATCAGTAGAAACCGAGCAATCGAAAAAACTTTTTGACGGTTGATTGAATTTCGGTCAATGTTGGTATATTTGTATTTTAGGTCTTGGATTAGTACATAGATTACTTTTAACCTAGAGAAATGAACACGCGTGCGTAGCCGCGGGCATCAGCTAGTTTAATATAAAAAGAACCGTTATTAAATTGTGCAGCTCCACAGAAACAATAGCGACCATTGTGTACAATTTTCGATGCGTAAACAATACGTAAATTAGCGAGAAAAGTGTGAAACAATCGCAGTGGCTTGTTTGAACAGAACTGTGAAGACTAAGCACTGTCAAGAAGGCCATGGTAACTTCACATCTAAGTATTGTAACATGTTTTTGTTAGATTAAGTTTATTAATTGTATATTTCTGTATTGTGGTGTTTCAATAAAGATCTATCTATTCCTTCACTTATTTGGTTGCTTCATAATTTCCATATACCTGACTAGCTATGCCCGCGGCTTCGCTCTCGTGGTTATATCCCTTGGTTAAAAGTACTCTATGTGCCAAGACATTAAATACCAACATTTGATCAAAATTCCTTCAGCCGTCAAATAAGTTTCTTATCGATTGCTCGGCTTCTATTCATCAAATTGAGATACCAAGTAACACAGACCCTAAGCTATCTAACAGTGAAACCCGCTACGCAATCGGTCCAGTAGTTTTTACGTGATGCGCGAACAGACAGACACGTTTTTTTAAATTTTATATTATTGTTTAGCAGCTTATTTTAAGTACCCCAGACATATTTTTTTATTTATCTTCTTCGTACAGACTTTTTCGTACATATTACTTTATTATAAGTATAGATATTGTTAGCTGTTGCTCGCGGCTTTGCTTGCATGCATCCAATATTGGGAATAATTTCTAATATCACGCCTCATATGTGAGCCATTGTCTCCAAACCTACCCAAAATTATAACCCTAAAATCAATCTATACTTGTAATAAAGCAATAGTAGTCTGTACAAAGAAGATAATTAAAAAAAAATGGTCTAGCATACTTAAAATAAGCTACTAATGCTATAACAAGAAGTTATTTGTTAGTTTGTCTGTATGTTTGTTCGCGCATAACGTAAAAACTACTGGACCGATTGCGATGCGGTTTTCACTGTTGGATAGCTTAGGGTTTGACTTAAAAACTGGGGTACTTAATATCTCAATCTGATGAGTAGAAACCGAGCCATCAATAAAAATATTTTTGACGTCTGAAGAAATCTTGATCAATTGATTTATTTTTTATAGGTCCTGGCACATACTCGTAGAGTACTTTTAACCTAGAGAAATGACCACGCGTGCGAAGCCGCGAACATCAGCTAGTAATGTAAATAAAAATTTACTTCAAAATCAAAAATCCGACTACTAAAAAAACACGCTTTGAAAAGTAAGAAAATATTTTAATTAAATTGTTATGTTCAGACTATTCAATATTTATTGTCTACTTGTTGTCCCGCCCGCGACTTCGTACGCGCGGACTACTGTTTATCGCGAAAACAAGCATCCTATTTTCTTCTAGGATATTAAAACCCAATGCAAAAGTTGGTATAGCACCACTCTTGATGTTTTTTGACAGACTTGTTATTTCGTTTCCATGGCAACCACAGACCATTCTATGATGACAACCGTTCCTTACAGTGAGTAATCAACATTTTCCAGTTTTCCAGCGGAAACTTACAATTTTCCGGGATGGCGAACAACATTAGGACGTTGAGCAGCATCAGACAATCTGTAAGAGAGGTTGGCAAAGCAAGGAAAGAATTGAGTTATCTGGAGATATATTATTAACTAAAAGGTAGGGCCTACCCTACTCCTAACCAAGGCTGATCTAATAGCTAGGGTAGCTACATCAGCATCAGGCAGATCAAGACAAGACCTGGCCACTTCTGCACTATGTCTGAAATGGTCACAGGTCAAAATACACACAAATGAGTCAAAACTTGTCCGAATAGTAATATACTCAAAAACATGCATATTAGCTCCTTTTTATTAACCCCCGAACAAAGAGACGGGTGTTATAAGTTTAGGGTGTGTATCACTTTGTGTGTGTGTGAGTGTGTGTGAGTGTGTGTGTGTGTGTGTGTGTGTGTGTGTGTGTGTGTGTGTATCTGTGGCACCATAGCTCCCAAACGAATGGACCGATTTTGATTTTGCGGTATTTTCTGTTTGAAAGCTGATGTGATCGAGATCGTTCTTAGCTATAGCTAAGAAAAGCAAAAGCTAAGCTGGGGGATGGGGGGGGGGAGAGAAAAGGGGGATGAGAATCGTAGCTTCCAAACGAATGGACTGATTTAGCTGCGTCTTTTTATGTTTGAAATCTGGGGTAAACGAGATCGGTCGTAGCTATAATGGGGGAAGGGGGGGGGGGGGCATCGTAGATCCCAAACGAATGGACCGATTTTGATGTTTTTTTTTTTTATTACGGACTAGGCAATCGTTTGACCACGATCTCACCTGATGGAAAGCGATGATGTGGTCGAAGGTGTAGCACGCTTGCCTAGTAGATACCTATTCACTCTTGACTTGAACACACCGGGGTTATAATTAACCGGAAACACTGAATAAATGAAGAAGCGTAACGCTTCGTTCTTGTGCGAGGTATTTCAACCATCGCTTTGCTGATCGTCTAGTTGTACGTCGTTTTCTGTTTGAAAGCTGACGTGATCGGAAATGGTTTAAGGGGATGGGGGTATGTGAGAAAAAAGGGGTGAGAATCGTAGCTTCCAAACGAATGGACCGATTTAGCTGGGGTAAACGAGATGATTTTTAGCTTACTGGGGGAAGCCACCCCCAAGAGAATCGTAGCCAAACGAATGGACCGATTTTGATGTGTTTTTTATGTTTGAAATCCGATGTGATCGAGATGGTTCTGAGGCTATTTGGCTGCTGCTTTTAATGTTTCAAAGCTGAGGTAAACGAGATGGTTCTTAGCTATAATGGGGGGTATGGGGGTGAGGATCGTAGCTCCCAAACGAATAGACCGATTTTGATGTACTTTTATGTTTGAAAACTGGTGTGATCGAGATGCTTCTTAGCTAATAATGGGGGGTGGGGGGTCGGGGGTTATATAAATGTTTAATTTGTGCTTATACTTGACTGCAAATGATTTTGCTTGTATTTTGACCCGACTGCGGAGGGTTATGTGTTTGGGTTTTATGTATATTTGCTTGTTTGTATGTTTCTTTGGCGCGTCCTACAACCTAAACGGCTTGATGGATTTTGATAAATGAGATATCCTTGCATTTGTCTTAATCACTTGTGTGTTTATAGGATATATGAAGTGTCAAGAAAACTAATATGGTTGCTTACAGCTGCCATATTCAAATATTTATTTAATTCTTTAGTGTTAAAACAGCTCCAATAATTTAAATGTACCAGTAATTTATAATAGAAGTTGGTTTAAAACTTGATGTCATCTCGTCTAAAGATTACCTTAACCTGCATATTGCAAAAGCAACTTTGAGAGTCTGACGTGAATGCTGCCTATTTGTTTCGGTATTGTGATTGGCTCGCTTGTTCGCGGTCACACAATAGAACATTTGTGGCAAATACATACCTTTTTTGCCCCTCGAATACTTACATAATATCAAAACATCTAGCTAACACAATAAATTAAATTAAATACATAAAAAAAGGTTTTATGCAGTAGCCATGTCATGGTGAAACTAAGAACGGACTATCACAATTAAATGCGTCGTGGAGTTCCCTAGTCAGAACCCAACCCTGCGTGCAGCAACCATATTATGGTAAAATTTAAAACTTGATATCATAATAAAATGTGTACACAACATTTCGTGTTTGTGCTGTTGACCGTTGAAGAGTACCTCTATCTGGAGCTAATCCTGAATATCGATCCAAGTCATAAAAATGCATTGTTAAGCGAACTGACCCAACATGTAAATATTCAACTCCATAGGAAAAGAGGAAGTGGTTCTAATTCAGCTTGCAAGATTGGACCTAAACAAACTACAGTCTGTCCATGTTACCACAGTACATATATAGTCATATATGTACAGTGATGTTACCATACCTACTGTTACTTATGACGTTTGTTGAAAATGATGACAACATAACTTTCATATCGATAAAGTTATGGCTAAGTTATGTTATGTGTGTGTCTTAACTATCATATAATGTTTATCGAAATTTATGAATATAATGTGAAATGAAATGAATGTAATGAATTTATATTACTCAAAAAATAGAGTTACATGATGATGATAAATTAATATTATAGTCCTTCTATTATGTGTTGAATAATCGCTATTAAACTTTATATTATACCTTATGTACCACCACCAGTAAGCATATGAACGTATGACTATTAGACAAAGTGGAACATGGAAGAGAACTTACAATAAAAAAACGTTGTGAATTTTATTAGATGTTTCTTGCATAAACATATTATTCAAAATAAAAAACACCTGGTTTTTATTTTGTATTTTTTTTTATATACACGGTCATCGTGTACTGACCACTAAGTAGGAGATACGGGGATCAGACCTATAACCTATAGGTTATAACGATAATTTAGAGTTTAATATATTTTTATTCCACAGACTGCAGAAACCTTTTATCTATGTCTGGATTTTTCATTTTTAACTCAAGAGGTTTTATTAAGCTAAGAGTGAGCGTGATAAATTGTCTTAACCAAAATTACAAGGCAAAGAAAGAATTTCCCATACAAACATAAGTAAAATTATATATTATGATATTATTTGGAAAGTAGGTATTTATCTAGGTACCCAAGCATTACTACATTTTAAGTAATCTAAAGAACTAATCATTAATTTATTATTCACCGACATTGACGAACATTGACAGATGACAGCATAGACATATATACTTTATTGACAGTATGTAATTATGTAAGCGTAATTCTTTTCTTTGGTTTTCAAACTCAAAGTATTTTATTGTATATAGGCAAAATAATATCACTTTTACAAGACTTCAAGGATTCGAACCCGCATACATCCATGCCTCTGCGCGACATATCCTCTAACCAATTCAACTACCGTGACCACTGCATCATAACCTAAATTTTTCCCTTAGTATCTCAACCCGTCTTACGGGGACAGTGGTTGGTTGGTTGGTTAGAGGCATGTGCCGCTTAGAGGCATGCATGTATGCGGGTTCTAATCCCGTCCTTGATGCAAATTTTTATTTTAGAAATTTATTAGTTATATCAATCTATACTTATAATAAAGCAATAAGAACGAAAAAGTCATGGTTTGAGGTTAAGTACCCTATTAAAATAATACAGAACAAGAAAAAAAAAACATTTTTTAAAATCGTGTCTGTCTGTCTGTTTGTTTTTAGTTTGTCTGAATGTTTGTTCGCGCATCACGTAAAAACTACTAGATCGATTGCGGTGGGGTTTTCAGTAGCTTAGGGTTTGACTCAAAAACTGCGGTACTTGGTATCTTGGTAAAACAATTTGACGAATAAACGAATTTTGAAAAAATGTAGTATATTATACATTGTAAGTACTTTTGGTCCTGGAATAACACGTATGGGCTACTTTTAAATGAAATGACCCCGCGAGCAAAGCCGCGGGTACAGCTAGTCTTAAATAATACTTTCCATTTAAACACCCATCCCACTGTTGTTACTCTATGTTACCAATCTTTGCCGACAACATCAACATGCCACTTTGTATATTGTCAGAAAGCTCAAAGAACTCTACCTAGCTGTTGAATTAATTACTAGAACGCTCACTGCGACAAGGTCAGTCTGCGGGTCTACCTTGAAGACAGGATTTTATGGACTCTTTTCGCAAAGCCCGCCAGTAAGGCTTCATTTTATGAGACTTGGCATGAAATTTCATTGAAACACCGTAACAGCCTTCAATGTATGGGACGAAACTTGTACGCGAGCTTTGACCTCAATGTGCCGTCAATCAATCAATTATTGTGTTGAGAAGAATAGATGTGGGTAATAATTCAATACGTCATCAGGTAATAGAGAAATCGATTTATGGAGCTGCGTGTCATGTATTTATGGAATATTAATACTACTTTGCTTTTTGCGAGTTTTGCAACCAACCAAAAGAGCTGTATGTATGTACTAATTGTTGTAAAATGTGAATGTTTACCTCCGCTTTTCTATCTGGGCAAAAGATTTGCCCGTTTCTCCCAATTAGATGTAGCGTTTCTCCACTTAGTTATCTAATAGAAAATATCTCGGACTCCTCCGTTTATAATACCGTATCTCGGCAGGTATCGCACAGCCGTGTCGCGCGCTCCGACGAAGCTGCCCTCGCTCCCTGAGTACATGCGCAGTGTTGTGCAAGAGCTCCACCGACCAGCCGCCGCACCCCCACACTCCTAAGGAATCCATCAGTTCAGGTAACTTGAAGCTAGAACTTCACTAGGGACTAGGTCAATGGCTCGGAATCAAATATACATGTCCAAGCGGTTCCACCATAATATCTGATAAGATGTCTTAAGGCGGCTATCCACTTAAGCCGCATTTCATTATCCAAAATGCAGCGCGCTAGATCTAGTAATGCAGTGCGAGGTAAAAAGAGCTTACTCATTACACTACTATAGTTAGCGATGTGAAATTTACTTTCATTCCATTTTTTCGAAACAAACCTCGACCTCCAGTGTAATAAATAATACCTAATTGTCACCATCAAAACTCTATAAAGTTGGTGTTGTGTCGAGTTCAATTGTGATGAATAATAAGATGCGCAGAAAATGCTGGTTCATACTATATTTACCCCTTTGGTCACACCATAAATGCATACAAAAAAGAAGATACACTTAGATTATGATATCAACGTAAGGGGCAGTTGTTATTTTACCATTTCTAGACTCAGTAAATGCAATAAAGATTTATAGCTATTACAGCTCATTAATCTCGGCATCTCTCCTTCCTAAAATCATCCCTGAAACATATAGATTTATAATTGCCATATATATACTTACTACACATTATTAAGGTAACATTGATATTTCAGTTTGGATTTTCAAACACCGTACGTCCTTCCTCTCAAGTGCGCGCTGACTGACTGACCTACCATAAAATACCTAGAATAGAGTTAAGCGCGCTAAATCGATTTACACTATGCGATCTAGTGCGCTAGCAAGTAAACTAGCTTAGTTATCGTGGCAGTCTCCTACAATCGCGCTAGATTGGAGCGCTAAGCTAACTGGCATTACACAATCCAAACTAAGCGCGCTAGATATTGGATTATGTAATGCGACTTTTAAGCGGACATTTTTTCCTATTGTTTTTAACAGATCTCATTATTTCGTCTCCATGCATCTCGGCTTCAGTGGGCGTTACGCTGACTCTAGAGAATTCGATCCCGGCCCTTATTTCTGATCCCGGAATAATCCCGGGCTTGAGGGTTACAAATAAAACTATATGAGAAATCTTTCAGAAATCAATTTTCAACAAATCAAACTTAAAAAATCAAAGTATTTTACGGTATATTACACATAGCTTATCTAATCACTCGACTAATCAGACGTAGAGTCAGACTAACTAGATTTAATATCACTGTAGAGACAGTGTTAACGTTATTCATTTTCAAAAATCAGTGAGAATTCTTTGAACTTACGTTAACTAAGAAAACATATATGAAACAAAGTAAGCAAAAAACTGAAAATTTACAAAAAATATTTTTTAACGTCGACTAAATCACAATCATAAGACTAAATAGATGACTTCCATATCACAACTTAGTCAGTACACAGTAAGTTTCATATCAAAAAGTATTAAAAAACAAATATTAATCAGACACATTTCTCTTAAATAAAAGAAAACAGAGGAGAGCCGAAGATCGGGTTCAGTGGCGTTCACAAGGAGAGGCCTACGTCCAGCAGTGGACGAATACGGGCCGATGGTGACGATAAAGAAAACTAATCTAAAAGGAACGTTTTTAATTTTAATTGGGAAATTAGATCTTAGAAATAACAACGCGTCGAGTATCTCATCATCAAGCCTGCTTCTCAATTTTTGTACTTAGGCGTATATGCATTAAATCAGCTGGCAAAACAAGATGGCTAATGTCAGTGACAAACAACAATTTTCTTTTCGTTTCTCTCACCTTTCCTCTAAAGACGTGTGCTACTCGGTGACAACAAGCTCTCCAGAAAGCGAACCAGTTCTCATTTGACAACACCAAACCAAAAGACCAGTTCAGATTTGAAGGGCATCTTATTTATGCAGTGAAATTACTGTGCTACTCAAAAACCTATGCCTCAGGGTAACGCAGCTCAGCGAAGATCTAGGTGGACTGCAATCGTCAAGTTCTGAGTCAGTTTCCTTCCCCAGGCTCATCGTCAGGCGGCAAGAAGTCAGGCTCGGGCGTCCTCACATGCCCCAAGTGTGGAGACCCCTGCACACACGTGGAGACCTTCGTCAGCTCCACGCGGTTCGTCAAATGCGACAAGTGCCACCATTTCTTCGTGGTGCTCAGCGAGGTCGACACTAAGAAGAGCATCAAGGATAATGCGGATACTAAGACTGGATTCTACAGGTGAGTCACCATCTACCGTTATACCCACGCGAGACCTTCGTCAGCTCCACGCGGTTCGTCAAATGCGACAAGTGCCACCATTTCTTCGTGGTGCTCAGCGAGGTCGACACTAAGAAGAGCATCAAGGATAATGCGGATACTAAGACTGGATTCTACAGGTGAGTCACCATCTACCGTTATACCCACGCGAGGAACATGACATATAAGTTCAAAAACTAAAACCCGACTACGGTCGCTCTGACATTCTTGCGATTAAGACGAATCGATTGATACCTCGCTTGTCAAAATCGAACCAGTAGGGGCGACGCTATCGTGGAACATCCACATACCCACTTACATAGATACATACATACATTGATACATACATACATAGAGTGTTAAACTCATTACCCTTCCCATGCTTCGCTGTAGTCGGTTAAAAAGACGCGAACCACTCGCGTCTTTTTCCTTTTGAGCATACGCGAAAGTTTTTTGGAGCGCCTTTAGAGCTTCGCTTAGAAATTGCGAGCTATTTCAATTTAATTCGAGCCGCTTGTGTTACTACTTAAAATAATTTACGAGTTAAGACAGCTACATTAATAAATAGTGTCTACACTAATCAACATACATTTTTTACTAATAAGATTTTGGTTTTTTGTATGTTTGTTTGTAATGGATAAACTCATAAAATACTAAAACGATTTGAAAAATTCTTTCACCTATAGAAAGCTACAATATCAGCGAGTAACATGGGCACTATTTTTCAACAAATTAGTGATCCCTACGAAAATTGCAATAATGAAACCCAAGGTATCAAAAATACAGAACGGCATGACACGTTGCTATGAAACGAAATAATAACGAGTCTGTCAAGTACGTGAGTAGTAATGCAGTTTTCTATAGTCAAAAAACATCACGATTGTTACTGCCAAAGATTTTGAATTATGCTTACCTACTGGCGTATTTTTTGACCGAGCGAGCGCGAAGCTTCTCCGTTATAGCTTCGTTCGTTCGATCTTCGGCGTGATGAGCAGAATAGTTCCTCAAAATGCTCACTTTTAGGTTTCTACCAGTGGAATCAGCCCTTTACCTACTAGGTAGGGATTGATGGAGCACCTTGGTTATTAATGTTAGTCTTACAATAAGGTAACTAGATGGCGCTACTATGCATCGCTAGACTGTTTGCAAAAAAAATGTGCTCGCGAGGTCTACTACAGCTCACAGAGCCACTAGTTTTAGAAGTTACGACGGGTATAAAAATGCTTAAAATGCCGTGTTGTGAGCGCCACCCGTGCTAAGCCGCGGCGAGTTACTAGTACTCAACAACGTTACGACACAATTAATTGTATTAGTCCGCAAATTACCGCGGTTGATATCTCTATGTACAATTCATAATAAAAATAAAAACTTTAAAATTGCGAGCAAAAAATACATTAGCTTTACCAAATCAAACAACCTCTAGCGATCAGCAAAAAGTAGGCGCAAAAAACTACTAAATCTACAATCTATTGAAATCGCATTTCAAGGCTTGTCCTTAATTGACAAATCAACGCTTCATTCCGCGCGCTCATCCAATGCAATGTTCAGAAAAAAGTTATAATTGTAAAGACACTCGTAGATGTGGCCAAGATTTTAATGCGTTAATTTTCTAACGGCATCACTAATGGCATTAGACATTAAGGATAGCTCGTGTCGGTTTTTACACATCAAAGGGTTGTAGCGCGTCGTTTCACGCACTATGCGATGCTGGCTACATTAGCGGCTTCTCATTCTATGCGGCGGTACTTACTTGCTTAGCTTAGTACTGTTAAGTGTTTCCATCTCTCAAATTATTGCAACTGGAAGTGGTATTTTCCCCTTCCCGGCCTACCCCTACCAATCATCCGGTTGTCTCTTAAGTTATACTTACAGTGTACGTAATTAGCCTTTTATGCGCCCGGTGCGAGCTGCTTTAAAAATATTTTCTAATCATAATCATAAGCGGTTCTGACCCCTCCAGGGTCTGCGCCCTGTGCCTGGGCACCGCCACCGCTGGGCATCGCCCTAGTTACGGGTGCGCGTACACCTGTACCAGTAACTCTGACTTCTCAGTATACGTTCTTATTTTATTCTATCAAACCTTATTTGCTTCACTGACCTGCATCGTAACCCGGATCCTGTTTTTGCCCTGCGTACCGATACGCCCAAATTAAATCATTATAATAAGATTTTGCTGTTTTCTACACTAATATTATAAAGAGAATAAACTAATATTTGTTTTTTGTATGTTTTGTTTGTTTATAATGAACTAGCTGATGCCCGCGGGTTCCCACGCGTAGTCATTTTAATATATAGCCTATGACACTCACAAATAACAAGGCTTTCTATTGGTAAAAGAATTTTCAAAATTGGTTCAGTAGATTCAGAGATTACCCCCTACAAGCTCACAAACTCACAAACTTTACCTCTTTATAATATTAGTATTGATAAACTCAAAAAAACTTAACCAATTTTATAAATTCTTTCACCTATAGAAAGCTACATTACCAGCGAGTAACATGGGCTACAACATTTTATTTTTTTTAAAATTAGGGGTCCCTACAAAAATTGCCCAAGAAACCAAAAATTTGCCTTATTTCATTATTTGGCATGCGCTGCGAAAACTATTGTTGATACCTACATAAAATAATGTAGATAGATAGATATATAGATGAACTCTTTATTGAAACACCACAATACAGAAATATACAATTAATAAACTTAATCTAACAAAAACATGTTACATGTACTGCATGTTTATAGTACTCATAATTACCCACAAAAAAGTCCGCGTGGCTGTATGTATAGTTAAGTCACAATAACCGTTTTTTGTTCAAATTAGTCAATCAGAACACGGTAGGATCGTGTAAAAGAAACCATTAGCTACCCGGGTGAAGCCGGGGCGAGCCGCTAGTTTAATATATTTTGGTCAGCAAGGATCGGAGGAGAATGTAGGGTAACCAAAAACATAATTTAGGCTAAACTGGATAAGTTATTGCATTTGAAACTTGTCCTTGTGCGAAATCTGTTATACACCCTAATGAATAAAAGATTTCGCAAAAACTTATTTGTCATACATGATTTTGTATCCTAATGAATACATACATACGAGCGTCAGGTATTGGATAAAAGCATACAATAGTGCTAATCGCAAGAGTAAATGTTAAACCAGATAAAGTAAGATCGGTTGGAACACATAATTTGCACATGACGTGTGTCGATGGTAATCTCCGTTCACACAGACAACTTTACTTTTGAGAATCCATCCAGATATCTCCAAATCAATATCATCATCCGCCTATATCTGTCCACTGCTGGACGTAGCCTCTCCTAAAGCACGCCAATGAGCTCGGTCTTCAGCTCTCCTCATAAATTTTCTGCCAGCCACTTTTCGCAGGTCGTCACTCCACCTGGCCACAGGGAGTCCTATACTACGTTTGCCTAAACGTGGTCTCCACTCGAGAACTCTGCTTCGGGAAATGTGACCAGCCCACTGCCACTTTAGCTTATCCTTTGAGATATGTCGGTCACCTTGGTTCTCCGTCGGATATCTTCATTACGAATACGAATCTTGTCCTTCAGAGAAACTCCAAGCATAGCGCTCTCCATAGCTCGCTGAGCGACCTTAAATTTGTGGACTAGTTTGACCGTGACATGACTGGTATCACGCACTGATTGAAGACCTTTGTCTTCAGGCACTGTGGTATGGACGACGAGAAGACTTGACGAAGCTTGCCGAATGCTGCCCAACCCAGCTGAATTCTTCTGTTGGCTTCTTTCTCAAAGTTGTTCTTACCCAGTTGCAATATTTGCCCAAGGTAAACATATTGTTGGACAACTTCAAGAGGCACACCATTAACTGCAATCGGTTCCGGGTCAATAAGATCGTTGAACATGATCGTTGGAGATCATCTCCAGATAAATTAAAAAAACATTTTCGGATTTCGGTTGGAAGTTAAACTAAAAAAATACTGAACCGATTTTAAAATTATTTCACCTATAGAAAGCTAGGTGAAAGAAAATTATCAGCGTGGAGCATGGGCAATATTTTATTTTTTCAAGAAGTTAGAGATCCCCACGAAAATTGCAAAAATGTAACCCAAGGTATCAATAATACAGAACGGAATGATATGTTGCCATGGAAACAAAATAATAATGACATATTTCCATGGAAAAGAAATAATAACAAATCTGTCAAGTACATGATTAATAATGCAGTTGCCTATGGTCAAAAACACTACGATCGTTCCTGCCAAAGATTTTGAATTACGCTTACTTGCTTTTTTTAGAAGTTATGACGGGTATAGAAATGCTAAAAGTATGAAGAATGCCGCGGTGTGAGCGCTACCCGTGCAAAGCCGGGGCAAGTCACTAATCTATACTTATAATAAAGCAATAAGTACGAAAAAGTCAGTACAAAGAAATTAATTTAAAAAAAATGGTCTAGGGTACTTAAAACAAGCTACTGAACAAGAATACCTCATTATAAAATCGTGTCTCTCTTTCTGTATGTTTGTTTGATCGCGAATAAAAACTACTGGACCGATTGCGATGCGTTTTTCACTATTGGATAGCATAGGGTTTGATTTAAAAACTGGGGTACTTGGTATCTCAATCCGATGAGTAGAAGCCGAGCAATCGATAATAAACTTTTGGGCGGCTTAATGAATATTGATTAAATGTTGATATATTGGTATGTTAGGTTTTGGAATAGCACATAGAGTACTTTTAACATAGAGAAATGACCACGCGTGCGAAGCCGCAGCTAGTATTAATTAAATGTGCAAACCTCTGGGATGGTCCCATATAATAATAATATATTCGGGACAATTCCACACCAATTACCTAGCCCCAAACTAGGATACCCTGTAATATGGGCACTAGATAACGGATATACATACATAAATACGAATATCACATCGATACACACAAATCGATTAGAACATCTTTTTAGAAATGTTACCTTCCATGTCCTTGACCTTAGTTCAAAGTGACTTCATTGCAGCTCAATGACCTTAAATCACTTAAATGACATTCTAGTGCTAATGACCTTGCGTCATCGGTACCAACCAGTCAGCAGCCAGCACAACAATGTTTACTCCGATCTTTAGCAGCGATCGAAACGAAAGTCATATTGTATTGTAAACATTATGTTCGCTCAATCGCAAAAAATGTTCCAAACACTTAACAACAGAAGGTCAATATACCAATGACATTGCATACTTTTTGTTTACTTTCTAAGGCTTATTCGTGTTAAAACGTTTTGGCAACTTGATTTAATTGTGTGCTTATCAATGTGGTATTGTGATGGAAATCTTGGTAGTTATTAAAGATTTTCGGTTGCTAAAAAACCTGGTCTTCAATTCAGTTGTTTTTAATTTATACTAGCTTTCCCGCCCGCGACTTCATCGGCGCGGACTACAATTTATCACGAAAAACAGCACCAATGCTCTCGATGTTTTTTGACAGTCTTGTTTTTCTTTTCCATGGCAACCGCTCCTTGCAGCGAGTAATCAACATTTTTCAGTTTTCCCGTGGAAACTTAATATTTTCCGGGATAAAAAGTATCCTACGTTTTATTCCAGGGTATAAACTATATCCATTCCAAATTTTATCAAAATCCGTCCAGCCGTTATCGCGTTAAAACTCCCCAAACAAACAAACAGATAACGTTTCACTTTTATATATTGGTGTGGATTAATTTTGTAACTTTTTGGATATATTATATTCACAGATCTTCCCGCATCTCCGCTTGTGGATCGTCGCCCTTATGAACCAAAATGCTAAATGTATGATGTCCTGATATTTCGCCAAAATACACTGGCCTTCAAAACTTAGTACCACAGTTATAAAATAATAGTTATTATTAAATTGCTTGGATCCCACTCGTCGGATTAAAAAACCAAGTACACCAGCTTTTAAGTTAAGACGTAAGATATCCAACAGTGAAAATCGCATCGCAATCGGTGCAGTAGTTTTATTCAGAACTTAGTACAAGTTTTAAAACTAGTGGCTCTGTGCGCTAAGTTTTAAAACTGGTGGCTCTGTGAGCTGTAGACCTCGCGAGTCTGTCTGCATAACTTAAAACTAAATAAATGTTCACCGCGTACCTTAAAACAAAATGCTGAGAGGAATTTGTTAATATGAACCCCATATCACCGCTATTTTGAAATTCGAAATCTGAATCGACAATGAGAATACATATAGTTATCGCACCTGCTCACAAAATTTCACGAGAATTGGTTGAGAAATGCGACCTGTAGAGGAGAGCAGCCGGACGCATCGAACGCGCTTTGCGCTCGCTCGGTCAGTTAATAGATTTTATATTAAACTAGCTGTGCCCGCGGCGTTGCTCGCGTGGTAGTTTTTCGGGGATATAAAGATCCTATGAGTTATTCCAGTACCAAAAGTACCAATATAGGTTATAACTATAACCTACCTACCTGTGTTAACAACCTTCAGTAATCTGTGTTACGGTAGCATTTTGTGGAGGTATATTTTCGAAATACGCTACGCGAAATCCTAAATTCGAAACTATACCCGATGTTAGCTCGGCCATAAACGTTGGGTTTTCGCTTTTTTGAAAACATGCCCGACGCTAACACGGTATCTGTGTTATAATATATTATCAATATCTCAATATATAATAAACGCGCAGTCGTCTGTATATAAAACAAAAAAAAAAAATGATTTAGCCCAGTTACAGTTTTATTATAGTATAGATTGCTTGGCTCCTACTCGTCTGATTGAGATACCAAGTACAACGGTTTTTAATTCAAATCCTAGGCTATCCAACAGTGAAAACCGCTTCGGAATCGGTCCAGTAGTTTTAACGTGGTGCGCGTACATACAGACTTAAAAAGTGGTACTAAGGTTTGAAGGCCGGTGTATCTTAATAAATATGATTTCCTACGAAAATTGCGTGTTTTTCTTTCGACTGTACTACCGTCAAACTAAACTAGCTTATCAATGGACATCATACTCGTATTAAGGCGAAATGAGCTTCAAATTTGTCGATTCGTCCTCACGAATATTTAAAACTAGACGGTTAATTGACTTTATTTTTTACTAGCTTACCCGCCCGCGACTTCGTCCACGCGGACTACAGTTTATCGCGAAAAAAGCATGCTACGTTTTTCTAGGATATTAAAAACCAATGCAAAAGTAGACTTAGACTTCTTGGTTATGGCCTCTGTGGCTTGTTGTTGGTATAGCATCAACTACTTACTCTGTAGCACCAACGCTCTTGATGATTTTTGACAGACTTGTTATTTCGTTTCCATGACAACCGTTCCTTATACAATACAATACAACAATACAACAACACTTTATTGCAAACCAAGAAGAAGGTAATATATAGGTTGTGTATATCGAGTATTCAACATGTTCCAGTTTTCCCGTGGAATTATCCGGGGTAAAAAGTATCCTATGTTTTATTCTAGGGTATAAGCTATCTCCATTCTAAATTTCATCAAAATCCATCCAGTGGTTATCGCCTGATAGCTCCCCAAAGAAACAAACAAACAACGTTTCACTTTTATATATTGGTATGGATGTGTAACAAATGTTCACAAAATCCTTTATCCGGATGTGGTCACCGAAACACGATTAAATAAATTAGAAAAAAAATTGTAAAGTTCCCTAAAAAACACCCGTTTTGAAGTTTCCGTCGATGGAATGAATCAACTTCATTCAGTATCTACCGAAGATAATAAAAAAAATGTGTGTTATCCCACAAAACATTCAAATACTTCTGTGAAATCAGTTTTTTGAAAAATCGTAAGGTTATTAAAAAAAGAAAAATTACATCGAAAATATTAACTAAAATCAGCCCCTGAGATGCATCACTTGTCCTGCTTAACCTGCACCTTGAAGAGCAGAACAAAAATTAACATCGTCACAGCAGATCTGATCCAAATTGACTTCATCAAAATGTGTCCTGGAAGCCTAGTAGTCAACATGTTGTGTTTTTGTTCATTTCTATTATGGTAACAACAACGAAAGTGATTTTAAAAACTTTCTCACTGCCATTGAGTTGAATTGCTCAGTGAAGCAACGCACCTGTTATTTCATAATTTTACATAACTTTTATTATATTTTCACATGCAATTGTATATCTTGAAAGCTTCACAGCCAATCACGATTTACATTTATGTTACTACATCAAATTATAGAAATCCGTGGGTTTGGATATAAAACATTAGTAGAACATAATATCTTGCTTGTCTGTGTTACTGGCCAAACTTCTGGTGGTAAGTTTCATTTAAAGAAAACCCGGCCAAGGGCGAGTCGGACTCGAGCACCAAGGGTTCCGTACAAACTTACCTTTGCCGTTGGAAAGCTGTTGTCAAAATACATAGTTTACCAACTGCTAATGAGGTTATATTGACAAAAATAATAGTAATGGTTGTGTATACGATTTTTCTCTTTACTTTTGCTATAAGACATCTTCGTATCCAATTTTATGATTCTTGGTTAACGAGAAGTATTTTATGTTTTGATTGTCAAAATTTGTGGCATAAACGGCCGTATCCTTTGATCGCGTTGATTTAGTAATTTGTGGCATAAACGGCCGTATCCTTTGATTGCGTTGATTTAGTAATTTGTGGCATAAACGGCCGTATCCTTTGATCGCGTTGATTTAGTAATTTGTGGCATAAACGGCCGTATCCTTTGATCGCGTTGATTTAGTAATTTGTGGCATAAATGGCCGTATCCTTTGATCGCGTTGATTTAGTAATTTGTGGCATAAACGGCCGTATCCTTTGATCGCGTTGATTTAGTAATTTGTGGCATAAACGGCCGTATCCTTTGATCGCGTTGATTTAGTAATTTGTGGCACAAACGACCGTATCCTTTGATCGCGTTGATTTAGTAGTTTGTTTTTTTACAGTTCCAAGGTACTGCTGATCTGAGTATTTGATATTAATTTCAACTTGATACCTCCACGCTTTCTTGAGAAAAAGGTTCTTGACAGACAGACGTACGGACAACGAAGTGATCCTTTTTTTCCTTTTGAGGTACGAAACCCTAAAAAAACATTAATATCTGTTCAGAAATCCAGGATAAATGATGGAACAGACACACAACAAAAAATACCTTATTATATAAATATCAGGAAGTAGAACCCTATTAGCTAATATCACTAATGCGAAAGTAAAGTGCGAGTATGTAAGTAAGTACCAATAAATGTACGCAGCTCCGTAACGGCTGAATGGATTTTGATGAAACTTGATGCAAAAATACTTTAGGTCCTGTAATAACATTTATGATTACTTATTAAGGCCGACGCACACCTTATGCGAGCGCGTGAGCAGGCGGTCTGACATCTTCCTTAGAATTTCATACATTACAACCGCTGAACGCTCGCGTCACGCGCACACATCCGGATTGCGCCACCCTTTAACCCGGAAAATGATTACACAGACAAAGCCACGGGGCATAGCTAGTAGGTCATTGAAATAATATTCTGCCGTGTTTTTTTTCACGAGTTCCTCCGCCACGCGTTTTAATTGTAGGCTACTTAATTGTTATTTTCGGCACAGCGCGCCAGACTGGTAATTATGGTACTGTAACGTTATCAGATAAGGAATAGGTCAAACACGGGCGTGTACCGCGAAACTAGTAACACCCTTATCTTTGCATTGACTATTTTCGTTTGTGCAGATAAGTGATAACGAATTTGAACTCGGTACCAAAATGGTTGCGTGATTTCGTATGCGTATTCAAACTTCATACCTTCATGCTCACCATACAACTCTTTTTCTCTCTCTCACTCTCTCTGAGAAGCATGTGTTCCAGAGCAGTATGGATGTAGTTAGCCCATAATATAACCTGACTAGCGACACGCTCCGGCTTCGCACGGTAGCTAAGGGTCTCCCATTAGTTGTGCAAAATGTTACATTGACCACCCACGGCCGGGGCCTGCCCGCAGCCGCGCCTGTACCCGCGCGCCACCGCCTCTGCGCGCGCTGTTATACCACAGAATAAACTAATAGTAAGTGCGAAGAATTGGTCGCGGAGAATTCGCTTATCAAATACATAGTCATAACATTCAAACTACTCGTCAAAAAATATGGTTTAAAATGCATAATGTGTCTACATGAATTGAAGAATATTACTTTGATATTGAATTTGATAAAGATGAATACAGTTTAGCACAAAGAGCACTAGAAAATAACGCCGCAAGTAACGCAATTTCTAATCAAAGTTTTAATTACAGAAATGGTTACTGTGAATTAACCGTAACGTATAGAGATATGCCATCGCGTAGTTTTCTTTAGGATTTTAGAAGAACTACAATCATATATTATACATATATATATATATATATATATATATATATATATATATATTTAGGCTATGAGTACGTAAGCCATGTAAATTTATTTTTCGTCGACTTGGTTGCAAAATATTGTTTTATTTTATTTTAAATTTAACCTAATAATTAATTAATTTAAACATTCCGTGAAAAGTAAAATCAAAATCCGTTGCGTGGTTTAGGAGGAGTTAGCGCCGACAGACAGAGATACAGACGCGGAAAGTTGCATTTAATTGTTAAAGTACAGAATTTTTTATTGGTAGTTCCGTGTGTCTTGAAGGTTAGAGAAAGCGTGGTCGATGCGCGAAGGGTTAATTCCCTTTTTTTGAGCCAAACCTACGTTGATATCTCCCACAAATACTTAAATTTTATTGACCCTTTGTTAACAATAAATATCTTAGACACATTTATTTTTGTTCAGAAAACCGCCCCCACCACCCAAGAAGATATTCGAATACCTGAACAAACACGTAGTGGGCCAAGAGTACGCAAAGAAAGTGCTGTCAGTAGCGGTGTACAACCACTACAAGCGGATCTACAACAACGTCACCAGCGGCGCGCCTGCCGACGCACACCACCCGCTGCACCACACGCACAGAGGTGAGTGTCGGTCCTTACAGGGTTGTGTACAAGATATGTAGCGGTGTACAACCACTACAAGCGGATCTACAACAACGTCACCAGCGGCGCGCCCGCCGACGTACACCACCCGCTGCACACCACGCACTGAGGTGAGTGTCGTCCTTACAGGGTTGTGCACAGGCGGATCTACAACAACGTCACCTGCGGAGGTGGATGAAGTCTTATTGATTGACATATTTTTATCGTTCTTGGAGTTGCGGTCGTCCACGACGACGACGGTCATTGCTTATTTCCCGCTCATTTCAATAAAAAAATACCAGATCATATTTTTTTCGTTACTCATAATGTAAATGTGTAGAACAAAACGAAGTCAAATTAAACAACGCAGTATTTTTAAACCGATGAGTAGTTAGTATTTATATTTATGCATATTAAGAAAGGTCATAAAGGTAAACATTGTGCTCACGTTAATCCAAGTACATTGATAACGGCATTAACAATCTTATCAGTATTAAAATAGATTCACGTGTTGCAGTAGCGGCGCATTGATTTCTTACAGCACGTGAGTTTATGCGAGTCCTAAGGTCAAATAGTATTTATAGGACCCACTGACCTACCTAGTGTCCAACAGAAGTTACGTATATCGTCTGTGTATCAGATGTATGTGGTGAATTGGTCAGGGCACTTGCATCCGCCTCGAGGTAGCTTACCTCAGGCAGAAAATCTTTCGTCGAGTCCTTTTTTGGGGCATGCGGAAGCACTATTTTACTGTATATGTTTTTTTTATGCGAAACGATCGATGATCGAATACATTTCAGAACATTTATTGAAACGGACTCTTGAAGACTCGGCAAGAAGCCTAACCACATCCATCTAATAAAGCACATAAGTACACTTCATAAATATAGACTGTAAGGACTATTATGTTCTGTGACAAAAAGGTGAGAGCATTATTGTACACTACATAAATGTAGACCGTAAGGACTATAATGTTCTGTGACAAAAAGGGCATTATACACTACATAAATATAGACCGTAAGGACTATAATGTTCTGTGACAAAAAGGGCATTATACACTACATAAATATAGACCGTAAGGACTATAATGTTCTGTGACAAAAAGGTGAGAGCATTATTGTACCGTTTTACTATTTGTAGGGTTCCGTGCCTCAAAAGGAAAACTTATAGGATCACTTCGTTGTTCGTCTGTCTGTCTGTCTGTCTAGACTCTTTTCATCAGGAACGGTATCAAGTTGAAAATATCAAATACTTCAAGTCTGCAATCCCTTGGATAAGTCAACGCAATATCATAGTACGTATATTATAAGGACTATATATGAACTGTGGCAATATGATCAAAAGATACGGCCGTTTAAGCCCCATATTTAAACGCTCGCAACGAAATCAAAACCTATATGGTACTTCCTGTTGACTTAGAATCATTAAATGTATCAAGAAGCGATGTCTTATAGCACAAGTTAAAGAAAAAATCCGAAAACCGTTAGTTTGTAGAAATATCCAAAGCTTTTTTATTTATTTATTATTATTTTGTACGGAACACTTGGTGCGCGACTCCGGATCGAACTTGGCCGGTGTTTGTGGTACGAAACACTAAAAATGTGATTAAACAGTAGTGTCCGGCACGTGAGGTGATGTTACGCAGCTAAGGTCAGCACAAACCGTGTCTAGTGGAGCGCACCGACCGCGCCGCACTCTCCGGCGATTCGCCACACTTTCACGCCGATTGTTTCTGCGGACAGTTTTCAGCGAGACCACGGGTACTTTTATTAAGTATTGGAAAGTGGTGCTTGTAAGGACGGAATCTGCATAGTATAGGCTTCAGTAGGAGAAAGCTTTTACGCTTGAATGAGCAGTAATTTACCAGAACCGTTTATTGGTTGAGTAGTCAGGAAGACTTGTCTCATTGGGAGTAGTAGCAACTATTTTTACCCCCGAACAAAGAGACGGGTGTTATAAGTTTAGGGTGTGTGTGTGTATCAGTGTGTGGCATCGTAGCTTCCAAACGAATGGACCGATTTTGATGCGGTTTTTTCTGTTTGAGTTTTTTAATGTTTCAAAACTGAGATATTTGAGATGGTTCTGGTTCTTAGCTATAATGAGGGAAGGGAGGGCGGTGAGGATCGTAGCTTCCAAACTCGACACGAATGAACCTATTTTGAAAGCGGTTTTTTACGTTTGAAAGTTGAGGTAAACGAGATGGTTCTTAGTTATAATGGGGCGGGGCGAGTAAAAGGGAGGGGGGCCCCCTCCCTTCCCCCCCCCTTTTTTCTTCTTATTTTTTTTTGGGTGCTACAATCCGAGGATTGTAGCTCCCATACCATATTCAACCGCTAAGCAGTTATGAGACTTAACAACCAATTATGTCAGGGTGACGAGCGTAGTGAGTGACGTGCAACATTTTGCAACCAAGTTCTGACGGGCACTGCAACTTATGGGCAGTCGTGACGCTTACTATCAGGCTAGCGACATCATCTCCTCACTCAAAACAATAAAAAATATGCTATGGAACAATTAACTCACTAAATAATAGTATGTTGGCAATTACGTATTTCTTTATTCTTTACTATCTTTCGCCAGCGACTTCGTCCGCGCGGACAACAGTATATCAAGGAAAAAACCTAACTTCTTCTAGGATATTAAAAACCAATGCCAAAAAGCACCAACGCTTTTGATGCTTTTTGGCAGACTTGTTATTTTTTAGTTTCCATGACAACCGTTCCATACAGCGAGTAATCGTCAATTTCAAGTTCTTCCATTGAAAATTACTCTTTTCCTGGATAATAAGTATCCTATGTTTGTCTCTATATTGTATAGTACCTATTTAAAAAGTTCCATCAAAATCGGTTCAGCCGTTTCGGCTTTAAAACTCCACAAACAAACAGACAATGTTTCACTTTTATACATTGGTGTGGATTGGTTTGTTCTATATATACTTATAATGAAGCAATAAGTCTGCAAAAAGAAGATCTAGGGGACTTCAAATAAGCTACTGAACAAGAATGTAACAGTTTCTAAAATGGTGTGTGTTTGTTTGTTTGCCCATCGCGTAAAACCTACTAAGACCGACTGTGGTGCGGTTTTCACTGTTGGATAGCATTGGGTTTGACTCCAAAACAGGTGTACTTGGTATTTCAATCCGATGAGAAGTTGAGCAATCGATAAAAAACTATTGGACGTCTGAACGAAATTTGATGATATTGGTATGTTTGGTTCTGGAATAACACACAGGTATGTTCTACCCAGAAAAAATTAACGCACGGGCAAAGTTTTTTTTTTTTAATGTCATTTTTTGTTCTTGTACATGAGATGTTAAGTTTTGACTTTATTTTGCCTATTTACAATAAATACTTTGACTGTATAATGGAACCAAAGTGTCTTAATTTCTGTATTTATCCACAATTAAATCATGTCGATTAGTTTTTATCTTCCCTCAAATAAAATATTGATTATATAGGATGGTGATGCCAAGATAATTTCTTCCCGCAGGATGTGACTACAGGTTTGTTAGTTTTTTCTTAAGTTCTAATCTTGCAAGCTGAATTAGAATCACTTCCTCTTATCCTACGGAGTTGAATTTACATGTTGGCTCAGTTCCGATAACAGTACATTTTTATAATAAGCATGACCTAAATCGACATGCTGGATTAGCTCGAAAGAAAGAAACTCATGTTCGGTTAATGGAACAGACACGAAATGTTTTTATTATCGTAGCCCGTTTTAAAAATGAATTTATAATATAAATATATTTTTATAAAACATCAGCCACCCTCACAAAGCTAAGTTTATTTTGTTAGTCCTGACCTGACCGATTGCAATAATTGTATAAGAGAACCTTTTATGAGGAAAATAAATAAATTTTTATTTGATTTACATTTAGAGTTAAACGGGCTCCTGTTCCCTTCCAGATCTCCTGCACTTAAGTCAAGGCGCGGGCGGCGCTGGCGGCGGCGTCGGTGGTGGCGGCGGTGGCGGCGGCGCTGAGGTGCTCGAGAGGCAAAACCACGAGCTACGACTCGATAAGAGCAACGTTCTGCTGCTCGGGCCCACCGGCTGTGGTGAGTACCAAGAGCCAGCAACACTAGTAGGTACATCATTGCCTTCAAGTACTTGCTGAACGGTGACAATCATAATCATTTCTTATAAGTACTGCAAAGGCTGTGTTTTCGGTAAATTATAACCTAAGTGTGTTCAAGTCTTGAGTGAATAGGTATATCTAGGCAACCGAGCTACACAAGTGAGACCGTGGTCAAAACTGACGGCGCCTGTTTGAACCTCGGCCCTGATGCTATGACTTATCTAACAAGCTATGGATGTTGATGCCTTCGATCAAAAACGGTGCTGGAAACCATCATGTCCTAGAACCTGAATAAGGATTGTGTCCTCCATCGCCCGCACGGGGCAGCGTGGAAGACTACGGCCCGTCCTCTCTCTGAGAGAACTCCTCTCAATGTCGCAGCAGTGGAACGTAATAGCCTGATAATGATGACTGAGTGAAACAAACCCCTCGACATTGATTGAACTTACTCAGAATTATAACAAAACCTTTTTGGTAAAGAGTTAGTATCTACATATGTACCAAATATATCATAGTAATATAATATAAACTATATACTTATAATAAAGTAGCAAGTAATAAAAAGTCTATACAAAGAATATAATTTAAAAAAAATAGTCAGGGACTTGTAAGCTACTTAACAATAATATAACATTATTTTAAATGGCATTTGCATGTCTGTTCGCGCATCATGTAAAAACTACTGGACTGATTCACTGCGAGTTTCACTGTTGCATAGCTGTGTTTAGCCGTCAAATAGTTTTTTTATCATAAATAAACCAGTTTTTAAATCAAAACCTAAGCTATCCAACAGTGAAAACAGTGTCGCAATTTAGTCCCTAGACTAGAGAGTCGTAGCCATATCATTCATCATCAATACGAGTAATTTCATGAAATGGTCATCTAAAACTGACCATATTGTTGAAACATCAACGTTTAATGATATTTCAATCCACGTTTCGCCCTAACATTAAATATGATTAATGCAGGGTTTTCATGACACCAAAGGTGCGGCAGCCCTCGCCTTCTATTTAACGATATGATCACAAACGTTTGACCATACCATGAAGTAGCCGTGTGTTTAGCTGTTCATATAGTCGAACGCTGATTATTCATACTGGCCAAACTATTTCATGTTGTGACCGATAATTTCACTTTTTCATGACGTGGCCAACCAATGATCAATTATTCTGTGATATCGCAACGACATATGCAAGTACAACTAAATAACGATACCATTACAAGTTAACGAACATTACACAACGCGTGCAACTGATGTGCTCACAGTCCTCTTAGTTTTCCTCAACTTTGTTTGAAGTAGCCGTGCAGGCTTTAAGCCTATTTGGGTCATGTTGAGGATAATACGAGATGAGAAAATTTATATATTTTTTTTGTTATGTAACTACAAATTTACGGTTTACGGATTTTTTGTTTTACTTGTGCTATGATACATTCCTTTTTGCCAAAATTCGTAATTCTGGATCAACGGGAAGTACCTTTTAGGGTTTTGATGCCCTTGTGAGTGTAAAAATCTATACTTATAATAAAGCAATAAGAACGAAAAAGTCTATACAATGACGATAATTAAAAAAAAACGTCTAGTGTAATAAGCTACTGAACAAGAATAGAACATTTTTTTTAAATCGTGTCTATCTGTTTGTTAGTTTGTTTGTCTGTATGTTTGTTCGCGCATCACATAAAATCTATTGGACCGATTGCGATGCTGTTTTCACTGTTGGATAGCTTAAGGTTTGGCTTAAAAACTGGGGTACTTGGTATCTTAATCCGACGAACTTTGAAAAAATTTAGTATATTGTACTTTACTTTTGGTCCAGGAATAAAACGTTTAGGCTACTTTTAAATGAAATGAACCACGCGGGCAACGCCGCGGGCAAAGCTAGCATGTCAGAAACGGCCGTATCTTTTGATTGCGTTGACTCAGATCAGTTTGATGTTGTCACAGCTCCAAGGGATTGTAGACCTGAGTGTTTGATATTTATTTCAAATCGATGCCTCCACGCGTTCCTGAGAAAAAGGCTCTTCACAGACAGACAGAAAGACAGACGCACTACGTGATCCTATAAGGGTTCCTTTTTCCTTTTGAGGTACGGAACCCTAAAAAATGGGATTAGTATCTAAGTACATAAAATACACTCTTTGATATAGAAAATAACTAGTTCTTTGGCTATCACAATTAAATGCGTATAGTACATATAGTGTCTGTGCTGCTAACCGTTGAGGAGTTCCCTAGTCAGGACCTGAATGCAGCAACCATAACCATGTCACGGTAAAACTTAAAACAATCTATCATAATAATATGCGTAAGTACACAACATTTCGTCTGTGCTGTTGACCGTTGAAGAGTTCCTTTATCTGGAGCTGTCCCTGGATGTCGATTCAGTTCATGTTTACTATAAAAATGCATTGTCATCGGAACTGAACCAACATGCAAAAATTCAATTCCGTAGGATAAGACGAAGTGGTTCTAATTCAGCTTGCTAGATTTTACCTAAACAAATATACACACATACAAACATTGCAAGTCAAATAAAAGCTTTTAAAATCACGTAAACATATACAAGACCAGATACAACTACGGGCAACCACACCCACACAGCTACGTTACCTGCGTCGCGTCGTGCTCCATGTGCATCAACAAAGATACAAAGACATACGCAGTTTTTTTTTTGTTTTTTTTTTATTACTGTCTAGGCAATTGTTTGACTACGATCTCACCTGATGGAAATCGATGATGTGGTCGAAGGTGTAGCACGCTTGCCTAGTAGTATTCCCTCTTGACTTGAACACACCGGGGTTATATTTTACCGGAAACACTGACGAGGGCAGGGCATTCCACTCCTTAGAATTTCTTATAATAAATGAAGAAGCGTAACGCTTCGTTCTTGTGCGAGGTATTTCAACCATAAAAGGAAGGCGCTTTGCCGATCGTCTAGTCGTACGGTAATGGAAAGGTGATGGGGGAATCAGATTGTGCAGTTCTTGTGCACACTCAACAATTTCAAAGTTATGATGGAATAAATAAACTCACATACTCGTACATACACACAAACATACATGAATCCTAAAAACATTACACTTCTTTTTTTTTGGCCAGTCGTGTGAAAAGCGATAATATATTACTCGCAGATAATACTTGCCATTAGCAAATATGCTTGTGTTGGAACATAAAATAATTCATAGTTATGTACAACAATCCTCTGCTGGGCGCTTCTAGCCGTAAAATCTCACCTTAGCGTGCTATTTACATAAATTCGTGTAATACCTATAATAATTATTTTAATATTCGAATGCGTTAATAATTCAACAGGTTCTCCGCTAAAACCGGTCCCGCAAGGTCGGCCATGTAAATTAATTTAACATTGAATGCATTGATTCAGTTTTATTTTTGTATACTTATACTTTTGTAGTTATTGACTTCTCGACTTGTCTATTATTCTAGGTACTAAACATACTACTAGTTACAAACAGATTGTCTCATTATTATAACTGTGATTGATTGTGAGTCATTCATATTATACCTGAAATGTACTATTATTTATTCTGTGACCTAAGCTTGATTCTTCAAAAACAAAGTAATATTCATGAAATGGCTTAACCGTTATGTGGTAGGATATTTTATCTTTACGCTTCGACCTTATTATAACATGATGATGCCATTACGCACGGTTTTTGCATCGGCATGTAATATGCGTCCCGTTTAGAAGTGGAATTCCTTGATGGATTCTATGTTTTCCAAAAGTTACGTGAATTTAGTTCAGTAGTTAAATAATAAGAGATTTTAAAAACCATCCTATACTGACTAAACCTTCTGAAGAGCGATGGTAGCCTAGCGGTATAGCTAGTTAATCCAACCGATGCCGGGTTTCGTTCCTGGGTTCCGCACTAATGACTTTTCTAAGTTATGTGCGGTTTACTATTGCGCCGTGCTTCGGAGGGCTCGATAAGCTGTCTTTCCCCGCTGTTATTGATTTAATAGCAGCAGTCAAACCGTGTCAGAGGCCCTCGGGCGGCCTGACAAACTCGGGCACCAGAGGCCACTAACTCATACGACAGTCAAACGTCTGCTGAACAGTAACTATAACTATACTACTATCCTTATTATGTGGGGTCGGTACTTTTCTTACATTTCTCTCTATCCAGTTGCGTGCAACACGTGCGCGCGCGCGTTATGCGCGCGGTAGTGCGCAATGGTAGCTTTAGCGCCAAGAAAGAAGCAAACGACATACCTTCTTGCACATGTCATCTCTAACTATCCGTCCACTGCTGGCTGGTATAACAGCGCTGAGATATTCCGAAGTGTACTAGTACGACGGGCAGTTGAGCAGTAGTACTGACTGTACTAACGCTAAGCGCATGGTCTTGCCACTCAAATAATACTGAAACTGAAACTACTTTGAACTACGAGTACTTTGTTCACTGAAATATGCCAGTAGCCCGTTACATTTATACGAGACAATATGTTATGTATGAGAGTTGCCTACTTTACGCTGCGTCCATAACAATCTCGTAAATCCATGACTTACACAGAATGCCAAAATCATGCGTGCAGATCTGACAAAAGAGGATTAGGGTCGTCACACACGGCACAGATACGAGCACCTTATTTCTTTTTCTCGGTCTTCAGCACCAAACTAGAGGACCATTACTATAATGCAAATTGTACCTTAATAAAAATATGATATAATCGTTTGTTAATTAGAGAAAATAACATGATTTTAATTTATACAAACTGCGCTCCGCGGTTTCACTCGAGTGGATGAATTACACTGAAAACTCAATTAAATTAAGTGTAATTGTTATTTGTCCATTGCACGTAGCAAAGATACGTCACTCGTGTCATATTGCGGTGAGAATTAAATCAAAACACGTCTCCAAATAAGTTATACAATATTGCTATACAAACTAACGTGCCAGTGGTTCATTATTTAAAGATAATACGACTGTTACTCACGGGTTATTTCGTCGTCGAACAAATCCGTGAGTGACAGCGTATCTATACTTATAATAAAACTGTAACAGGTCCAATTCTGTATATTTAAGATATTCAGTATTTTTTTGGAGGCTTTTCTATGTTCTGTACTGAAGCCAAAACAGTTTTTTTTTTCATTTTTGTCTATCTGTCTGTATTTCTGTCTTGGCCGCACATCACGCCGAAATTACTGAATGAATTCAAATGAAACTTGGCATGATTTGAGTTCATACTACGAGGTATGTCACGGCACATAATATAATAGTACAAGGAGTCACGGTACTGGTTTATAGGCTTGTTTAAAATAATTTAATAAAACACATAATTAAAACAAGTAAAATTATTATAGAAATACAAAAAACACTACTGCAAACAATATTATTGAATACGATCTGACCACCACAAAAATAATATTGTAAATACGAAAGTCTGTATGTATGTAAGTGGTAAGGGTGTGTGTGTGTGTGTATGTTTGTTACTTCTTGACGCTTAAACGGCTGAACGGATTTCAAAGAAATTTGGTACAGAGGTAGCTTATAACCTGGATTAACACATAGGCTACTTTTATCCCGGAAAAATGTGTGGTTCCTGAGGGACGCGGGTGGAACTGCGGGGCGCAGCTAGAATTTATATAAATTTAATGTTTATTTTTTACTAACATATTTTATTTTACTTTAATAGTTGCCGTTACAACATTAGACTAAAGTATTTACATTAACTAGAATAATTGAAAATTTAAAATTTTGTAAGAAGCTTAAAAGAAAATTACTACTGTATAGTTATAAGAATTATATATTTTTGAAATGGTCTTTTAAAGACCTGTATTTTGATACCTCACTCGATAGGTTTAGGTAATTTTTTGTTTCGTCTGAAATACAATATGGTAGCTGTAAGCCGCTATGTTGGTTTTCTTGACACTTCATATATTCTATAGCAGTCTCGTGATAAAGACGAATTCAATGATACCTCATTTATCAAAATCCAACAAGCCGTTTAGACTGTAGGACGCGGCTAAGAAACGTATAAATATGCAATTTGCATGTATGTTTATACATGCAAATTGCAAACCAAACACATAACCCTCAGTCGGGTAAAAAATGGTTAAGGGTATTTGAAATAAGCTACTAAACAAGTATTTTTTAAATATGTTTTTTTCGCGCTTCGCGTAAAAACTAGGTTGTGTTTTCAAAACTGGTGTACTTGGTATCTCAATCCGATGAAATCAATCGATAAAAAACTATTTGAATGATGAACAACTTTGATGAAATGTAGTAGGTACATTATATTGTACTTCAGCGTTTCTGATATCTACTGGAATAACACATAGGTTACTTTTGTCCAGTTAAATGACCACGTGGGAAAAGCCGCGGGCAATAGTCCTTAAATAAGAATACAATAGTTAAATTATGTACCCACGTTTCGTCGTGTGTCGTGTGTATGTCTATCTCAATTTGAATAGTATGTTTGCCGTGTATGACGCCCTTTTCATGTGTCGCTGATCACGTCTTTAGAAAGTTTGGGAATCTCGACATCTGTAACTCGTTACGTTGTCATACAAAAGAAGCTTTGAATCATACGTGTGGTTACACCGCAGACGTGTACTCGGAAAGAGTTATTACAAGGGCATGGTTTGCATACCAATTGAGAGGACAATGTTTTTCGAATTCTGAGAAAAAAATACATTTAGTTTACTGCCATAACTTTAATTACTGCGGTAAAACCAGTGAAAAGTACCTGTCGAGACTAAGATGTTGCTTTGCGGACTTTCTGCGGAAATTAAACACAGTTCCAGTATAAATTAAAGAAAGTTTCAAGGTCTAACGGCCGTACTCAGAGCAAGAGCATTCGTTTTTAGGGTTCCGCACCCGGAGGGTCCAAACGGAACTATTTGTGTGGCAAAGCCGTGACAGGCGGATAGACAGGCGTTTGTCCTTTTGTCACAGCTTTGTATTTGTAGCTCCTAAACTAGAAGATAGAGGTCTGAAATGAACACACAATTGACAACATTTCATATTTTTAACATTACTATTTTATTTTTTTCTCTGAAGAAATATTGAAAAATAAGATATACGTATTTTTTATTTTTCTAATCTAAGCTATATTTTACTTTTCAATTAAAATTAGGCCAATTAATTAAAATGAAAATAAATATAAATATATTCGGAACAATTCACACCAATTACCTAGCCCCAAACTAGGGAACCTTATACTAGGGTACTAGACAACGGATACATAGATACGAATGTTACATCCATGACTCAGAAACAAACATTTCTGCTCATCACGCAAATGATTGCACCTAGCGGGATTCGAACCCGTGACTGACTTCAAAGTTCGGTCAATTGGTCGGTCATCAAATTAAATTAATACTTGTAATAAAGCGGTAACTAACAAAAAGTCTTCACAGTGAAGATAATTTTTAAAAAGGAAACTTGTTTTCTAGCCTACTGAACGAGAATGCGTACAATATTTTTTTAATTATACTTTTATATAGTTTTTTTTGTTGGTCTAGAAGTTGTTATAAATCAATGTATTTTCTTTCTTTCTTTTTCTTAACGTAGTCTTTCTTTAGATAAAAGATATGCATAAACTGAAATTACTTCAATACTTTTGGTAGAGGTAGGCCTTTGAGTGCGCCCGGGGAAGGTACCATATATTCAACGGCCAAGTAGTAGTGTGCAATACAATGTGCTAGGTGGCGCTGCAATTGTAACTCTTACCATGAGGCAAGCGACCAGCTCGACTAGACACTCAAAAGAATTTAAAAAAAACATGAATTTACATAAAAGTTAATATTGTTAAAGCGCGTGCGAAGTCGCGCCGCCTTTCCAAACCTCAGCAGAATTAATTCGCCTATCTCGTAATGAGCATGAGCTGCCAATTTGCCTCAAACACAGTTCGCATACTAACCCACTCGCTGCCGGTTGGCATTCCGGACGCTGCTCCGCTCGGCCGCCGGGCTACTGGTGCCACCCAAGCTTCCTTGAACTGGGTTTTAGTCTTAGAAATGGTACTGTTTCTTAATGGTGATAGATCGAGACACGCGTTGTGAATCTCTCATTCATGTGCCAACTGACGGACGCTACCCGTTCACGAGCGTTCACGGAATACCACGAAGAGCTTTAGAATTTGAAAGGTTTGCCCTTGAGTTGTTAAAGTCACCGAATAGAAAAATAAACATTAATAATTACAAAAACATACACAAAAAACCCGACTGCGAACAATACTAAAAAGAGGCAAACAAGCTTTAGATTCTTTATCCATACCAATATATAAAAGTGAAACGTTGTCTGTTTGTTTGTTTGGGGAGGTTTCACGCAATAACGGCAGGACGGATTTTTATGAAATTTGGAGTGGAGATAGCTTATACCCTGGAATAAAACATAGGATACTTTTTATCCCAGGAAATTGTACGTTTCCACGGGAAAACTACAAAAACTTGAAAAATGATGACTACTCTCTGTAAAACGTTATTTCGTTGCCATGGAAACGAAATAACAAGTATGTCATAAAACATCCAAGAGCTTGGTGCTATACCTACTTTTGCACTAATAATAACTCAATGGTTTTGCATTGGTTTTTAATTTTCTAGAAAAAACATAGGATGCTTTTTTTTCGCGATAAACAGCAGTCCGCGCGGGCGAAGTCGCGGGCGGGATAGCTAGTTTTAATATAAGATGCAGTCGAAGGCATGAGGAATAAGTAGCAAACTTATAAGTAAGTAGTAGTAAGTACGTAGCTCACCAGATTCTATCTTACCCCGTCAAATGAGAAATGATTAAATTAATGATGCCTTCGGCTACATCTTATATTTCAAAATCTAGATTCTAAAGCTTGTTTGCCTCTTCGTAGTTTTGTTCGTCGTTTTTTTTATAATGATTTATTATTATTTTCAACTTTTTAGTTTCCCTTAAGTATATACTGTTGGAATGGTATTTTAAAGATCTTCATTTCGATACCTCACTCGATAGGTTTGGGTAATTTTTTGTTCCGTCGGAAGTTCAATATGGCAGCTATAAGCCGCCATATTAGTATTCTTGACACCTTCATTATACCCTATGTCACTCTCGTGATTAGGTCGAATCCAATTATAAGTACCTCATTAATTTATCAGTCATTTAAGCTGTAGAAAGCGCCAAAGAAATATAGAACCATACATACAGCTCAAACACATAACTCTCCGTAGCTGTAAAAAATATGGTACTCTTGAATCTTTTTTCTAGTGAAATCATAGGCTCAATACACAATTTGAAATACTTCACTCGATAGTTTATATACGTGTAACTGCCGCACAGACAGGTTCATTAACACTTAATGCCATTAAATTCTGTGAAATCCATAGAAAAAGCGCTATTTAATGCTTGATTAGAGTTAACTGACGTTTTTGAGTGCGGCAGTTAGCTACCCTTTTTATAATAAATAAGTAATTATGTTGTTTAGACTTGTTATACGTTAAATTTTTGGGATCATTTACTATCCATTATTTTATAGATCGAGCTAATGAATTAACGGCATTAGAACGTATCGACATAGGGCATGTGCCGAATTTCCCGCCATCACCACTGCGCGCGCAGTACTACTTATATAATATTTTGTTCAGTAACTTACTACTACTACTTTTTTAGCACATCGTATACATTTAAAAAAAATATATATAAACATATATATATGATTATGTATGTATAATGGGTATATTTGTATTTATTTATATCTATATATATATCTATATATATATGTAATGTATGTATAATGTGTGTATTTATATGTATATATTTGTATGGTTGTTATGTTTTGGTATTTAGTAGTCATTTCTATTTAAGTAGATATAGTTACGTTGTTGTTGTAAGAAAAACCGTTCGTAATTTATTTATGTTAATCCTCTCCATGCACGGTTGTCTGGAAGAGATCGCTTTAAACGATAAGACCGCCAATTGTAAGATGTTTTTGTTAGATTAAGTTTATTAATTGTATATTTCTGTATTGTGGTGTTTCAATAAAGAGTTCATCTATATATCTATCTATCTACCTTATTGTAAGTAGACCATATTATTTTTAATTACTTTCGTTGTACAGACTTTTTTTAAGTACTTTATTATGAGTATAGATGACAGTCTACAGACAGATAATGTCAGTGTTTGTCAGGATGCCCAAGGGTCTGGTTGGTAACGCCCAAGGATGGACGTGGCTTAACGACTGCCATCTATTGTTAGCAAACGGAACCGACGATAAACGTGCCCCCCGAAGAACGGAACGATGGTAAATCCGCACATAACATGTTATTGGGCCGAAGATCGAACCTTATGTCGTTGGATTATAAGAAGCACATATGACCGCTCGGCCACTAACATGATATAAATTTAATTTTACATCGACTATTGGTCGTTGCTCCCATAAATGATTATTCATCATGTTTATACGTTTAAATAAAGAGAAGCCGGTTCACCTTGAAAGCACAAATCTACAACAACTGAAATGTCACACCGAACGTGGAATCACTCGGTCACATTCAGAGAGGAACACTTTTGTGTTTGAATATAATTTCGTTCCTTACACGAAATTGGATAACGCTATTTTTAAACGACTTCAAAAAAGGAGGAGGCTCAGAAATCCGTGATTTGTGAACCGATTTCGATAATTATTTTTTTGTTTGCAAGGATATACTTTCAGATAAGTCCCATAGAAATTTTATCAAAATCGGATTAGTAGTTTTTTAACCAGTTTCAATAATTAGAAAAATTTGGTTCGTGCGTTCGCGAAGTACGAGCGTTTGAAGTCGGTTGTTCACGTTATTGTCAAAAAATAATTGTATCCCGAGCATTCGAGTGAAGGCATAACTCGGCGCCAAATAATCCCTCGTATTTTATACCTCATAGATTATAGTGCAATTAGGTAAATTCATCAGAACACCTGTATAAAATCCACGCTATGTTTTTCAAAACATTAGTAAACAGTTGGTTTTAAGGTTCCGTACCACAAAAGGTAAAAAAGGAACCCTTATAGGATCACTTTGCTGTCCGTCCTTCCGTCCGTCACCGCGTCGGTCCGTCCGTCTGTCTGTCTGTCTGTCTGTCTGTCTGTCTGTCTGTCTGTCTGTCTGTCTGTCTGTCTGTCTGTCTGTCTGTCTGTCTGTCTGTCTGTCAAGGCCCTTTTTCCCAGAAACGCGTGGAGGTATCAAGTTAAAATTAATATTAAATACTCAGGTCTGCAATCCCTTGAAACTGTGAAAAAGACGAACCTCTAAGTCAACGCAATCAAAAGATACGTTCGTTTATGCCGCATATTTTGACACTCGCAAGGGAATCAAAACCTATAGGATACTTCCCGTGATCTGGAATCATGAAAATTGGCAAGAAGCAATGTCTTATTTATACTCGTAGCACAAGTAAAGGAAAAATACTGAAAACCGTAAATTTGTAGATACATCACAAAAAAAAATGCAGTTGGTAAACTGACCGCGAACTATGTCGATGTATGGGGACAACAGCTTTCCAACGGCAAAGTTAAGTTTGTACGGATCCCTCTGTGCACTGGGCCGGTTTTTTTTATTTTAACTGAGCCATTCTTGGAAAGGATTGTGTTTTGAATTTATAATGATTCTGAGCAGATCGTTATCACATCTATTTAAAAAGTTGTTGGGTACCTAAAGAGGTACAGGACTACGCTTTTTGCTAAGACAATATTTACACTTATAGGCAGAATTTGAGGATAACGTAACAGTGTGCTTACGTGTCTAGACTTCAGTTTTAATTACTATAAAACCTTTGTACTCATAAGCACATCATAAATAATACTACTACGTGACCATACCTTCTCCAAATGTAATTTTGATATTGTATCTTATTCCCTTAATTGGTGACCTTCTTCATTCGCACAAATAACAATTATTCTTTAAATGACATCCATTCACTTCCCAACAATGTAAAATAGCAGTCTTGCCTTTGTTTTGTGTTCATCCCGTCCAATATAATTAACATCACACAATGTTGCAAGCATCCCAAATATCTGCTTCATTAATAATACAATTATATCTTTTCGATAAACTCAAATCAACATTTTTGTACTTTGTAAATCTTCAATCAGGAAGATGACATTTTTAATTAATGGCATTTATTTAATTTGCGTTACAATTAAAGGAAAGTAAGCGTTTTTTAAAATATGGTAGTTCGGTTATTTTTATAGCAGCTTGTACTGGCGTTTTTTTGTCTGTATGCTATAATATATACATGCGTCATTATAGCACCGACATACACAATCATACTCAAAAGAACATCATTGTCTTGTACATTACTACCACGCTTTACATAATATTTAAAATATTTATTTATCTGTTTTTGCGATTCCGCAACCAAAGTGAGTTCAAACGGAAGCCTATTACTGAGTCTTTCTGTCTGTCAGTGCGTTCGTCTGTCTATCACGTTCTTATAGAGAAGAAAGAGAAAGTTTATATTTCAAGGTAGTTAGTGGAAACAAATTTTTTTTTCTTCATCTGTTAGGTTTGTGGAGTATTTTTCAAAGGGATGTTTGCGAATCATGCAATAAGTCATAAGGTTTGTCAAGAACTGTAGGCGAGGCAAATTGGCTAGTTTTACTGTGTTTAGTTGTTATTTAATCAGCCAATAATAATCCATAACCACCGTGAGCTCATTACGTTTCTCATCTTCTGACTCGACATGAAATCCATCACGCTCCCCTCACTACCCAAGGTTTTCCAAGCAAGGTCAATTTTTCGAAATATGAAAGTGTTTCTTAACCCCCGAACTCTTAAAGTGGGGGGTATTATAAGTTAAGAGCGTGTATGTACGTATCCGTCTGGCATCGTAGGTCCCATACCAATGGACCTATTCTGATGTTTTTTTTGAAAGCTGATTTGGTTGAGATGCTTTTTAGCTATAATGGGGGGGTCGTGCGTTATATACTTATTTTTTTTAATTAGTGCTTGTTTGTTTCGTTGCCAGGCAAAACCCTCCTAGCTCAAACGATAGCGCAATGCCTGGACGTGCCGTTCGCCATCTGCGACTGCACCACGCTCACGCAGGCCGGGTACGTCGGCGAGGACATTGAGAGCGTCATCGCCAAGTTGCTGCAGGACGCTAACTTCAAGTGAGTGCCGACATCATCATCATCCGCCTATATCTGTCCACAGCTGGACGTAGGCCGCTCCTAATGCACGCCACTGTGCTCGGTCTTCAGCTCTCTTTATACATTTTCTGTCAGCTACTTTTCGTAGGGCGTCACTCCACCTGGCCACAGGGCGTCCTACATAACGGTGAGTAAGTGCCATAGTTCCCTGTGGCACTCACTCACCCTTATGTAGCTCAATAAAGCAGGGGGGTATTTTGAGATATTGAAGTTCTGTTACCACAAACAATAACGCATTGCCGCTCGCAACTGCGTCGGTACCACCATGACGCAAGTTGTTTGCTTGTTAGTCGTATGAGGTAGTGCTGGCCTCTGGTGTCAGAGTATGTCAGTCCGCCCTAGGCCTCTGACATGACTTAACGACTGCTATTAATCAATAACAGCCGGGACCGTCAGCTTAACGTGCCCTCCGAAGTAATGATGGAGTAATGTACGGAGTGATGGGTAACCGCAAGTAACTTAGAAAAGCCATTGGTGCGGAGCCTAGGACCGAACTCGGTATCGTTGGATTCTAAGTTGCACTTGACCTACCACCGCCATTATGAAATAATCTCGAAATCGCGGCCACTGATCAAACGTTAATGAATCGATAGAAGCCTTCAATACAAAAAATGATTGGTTCTAAACTAGTATCGTAAGGTGTCACATTTCGAGTTGCTCAATATGACGTACACCAACCTAGATCTCTACCATACCACGATATCGCGACTTTTCGTGGTATTTCAGTTGGTTTGAAGGCCTTTTACCTAAACTAAATAAGAAATACTTATGATCTATCGGGAGTCCCAAGCGCGTACTTGTTGAAACCCTCTGTAAGCGCTGCTAATGTATACTATGGTGTTTACTTGCAGCGTGGAGCGAGCGCAGACCGGCATCGTGTTCCTCGACGAGGTGGACAAAATAGGCGCCGTGCCCGGGATACACCAGCTCCGGGATGTCGGAGGTACCGTGATCGCTTTCAACACGCTGGCATGAGTTTGATCTCACTAGTTCGTTTTTTTAGGGTTCCGTGCCTCAAAAGTACGGAACCCTAAAAAACGATCTAGGAAAAAAAGGTAAAAGGAACGCTTGTCGGATAACTTCGTCTGTCAGGAACGCGTGGATGTATAATTTTGAAATTAATAATCAAACACTCAGTTCTACAATCCCCTGGAGATGTGAGAAAAAACAAACTTTTAGGTCAACACAATCAAAAGATACGCTTAAAGCCGCATTTATGGCACTCGCAAGGGAATCAAAACCTATAGGGTACTTTCCGTTGACGTAGAATCATGAAATTTGGCAAGAAGCAATGTGTAATAGAACAAGGGGAAAATCCGAAAAGCGAAAATTTGTAGTTAGATCACAAAATCATTTTTGTTGTATCCCGTGATGGACGAACTATTTACATAACTAAATTTGTATGGAAACCTCGGTGCGTGAGTCCGACTCGCATTCGGCCGTTTTTTTAATATCAAATGAGTAGATTTTGATTGATTTGCCAAGCTAAATGTTCAAAATTATGATATTTTTGAACATTTAGCTTGGCTTCGATATGATATGTCGATGAAATGACATCATACAAACAGATAAACAGATAACAGATAAACCATTTATTCATAATTTGTTATAAAAAATATATGTCAGAGTACCACAAATGGTAATTAAATACAAATTACATTAAATCTAGTAATCACATACAAAACAATAAATTAAATGTCAAATAAAGTAATTAATAAGAAAAAAATAAAAGTAAATAAAATACGAGTACCTCATTTAGGTACAGTCAAGTATTCGTCAACATTGTAAAACGCTTTTTCGATGAGCCAGGATTTCAGTTTAAACTTAAATGTGTTAAAACTCGTAGCTGACGTGACTTGCGCCGGAATGCGGTTATACACCGTGGGCCCCATCACATGCGTCAACTTGTTAGACCATGCCAGTCTCCTGGACACTGCAGCCAACTTGTGAGCACCGCGGGTGTTGTACAACACAAATCCATCCATACAGTGCAATATCTTTTTCTATTTTTGTCCAAGGAAACTATTTCATTTTGGCGAGCGCTCGTATTGACATTGTCACTTCTTACCTAGGTCTACTTAGATATATTTCATTTTTGAAACCAATCCAAGAAAACTATGTTTCCGTATTATATATTCCGGCGTATTTCCGAAGCACCGGTAGAGTCAGAAAGGTATTTCCTTTTCCAGTGTGAGATTAAACTCTGTTGGCACATGAAAGGAAAATTTCCTTTTCAAACTCAAAGAATACTTAGTTTATCTAAATTTGGATTGATTTGATCTTTTTATTACATTTTACGTATTTCTCTTTGTTCAGGAGATGTTAATTTTGACTTGTAAAAGTGCTATTATTTTTGCCTATTTACAATGAAATACTTTGACTTTGACTATAGTTACATGCTGTAAGTTGTAATGTCCACATTTCAGGAGAAGGCGTCCAACAAGGCATGCTCAAGATGCTAGAAGGAGCCGTGGTGTCGGTCCCGGAACGTAACTCTCGCAAGCTGCGCGGAGACGCCGTACAAGTGGACACCACCAACATACTGTTCGTGGCGAGTGGCGCTTACAACGGACTAGACAGGTAAGGAGCCGTGGTGTAGGTCCCGGAACGAAACTAGCAAGCTCCGCGGAGACGACGTGCACGTGGATACCACAAATATACTGTTCGTGGCACTTACAACGGACTGGACAGGTAAGGAGCCCTGGTGTCGGTCCTTGAACGCAACTCTTGCAATCTGCGCGGAGACGCCGTGCAATTGGACACCACCAACATACTGTTCGTGGTGCTTACAACAGACTAGATAGGTAAAGAGTCGCGGTGTCGGTCCCGGAACGCAACTCGCAAGCTGCGCCGAGACGCTGAACAAGTAGACACCACCAACATACTGTTTGTGGCGAGTACAACGGACTGGACAGGTAAGGAGCCGTGGTGTCGGTCCCAGAATCCAACTTTCGCAAGCTGCGTGGAGACGCCGTGCAAGTGGACACCACCAACATACTGTTCATGGCGTGCTTACAACGGACTGGACTGGTAAGGAGCCGTGGTTTCGGTCCTGGAACGCAACTCTCGCAAGCTGCGCGGAGACGCCGTGCAAGTGGACACCACCAATATACTGTTTGTGGCGAGAGGTGCTTACAACGGACTGGACAGGTAAGGAGCAGTGGTGTCGGTCTCGGAACGCAACTCTCGCAAGCTGCGCGGAGACGTCATACAAATGGCATACATTTCGTGGCGAGTGGTGCTTACAACGGACTGAACAGGTGAGGAGCCGTGGTATCGGTTCCGGAAAGCAACTCTCGCAAGCTGCGCGGAGACGCCGTACAAGTGGCATACATTTCGTGGCGAGTGGTGCTTACAACGGACTGGACGACAGGTAAGGAGCCGTGGTGTCGGTTCCGGAACGAAACTCGCAAGCTGCGCGGCGAAGCCTTACAAGTGGACACCACCAACATACTGTTCGTGGCGAGTGGCGCTTACAACGGACTGGACAGGTAAGGAGCCGTGGGGTCGGTCCCGGAACGCAACTCTCGCATGCTGCACGGAGATGCCGTGCAAGTCGATGCCGTGTTGGGTATCAAATGAAATGGCCTAATATATCCTTTAACCTTGTCCTCAGGTTGGTCCAGCGGCGCAACAACGAGAAGTACCTCGGTTTCGGCGCGTGGGACGCGCGCTCGGGGCGGCGCGCGGCGCTGCAGGCGGCGCGGAACGACGCGTCGCCGCTCGACTCCACCGCCGAGGAGAACCAGGAGCGTGACACATGGCTGCGCAAGGTGCAGGCGAGGGACCTCATCGACTTCGGCATGATACCGGTCAGTGCATTCTCGACTACTTTTTAATCGACGATACCAAAGGACTGTATGTTTTATTTAATGTACGAGTATGTTCTCCGATATCGCCGTCAATTGCGAACCGATTTTGAAAATACTTTTTTGGTTGTAAGGGTAGACTTTTATTGTATTCCCACATCAATTTCATCATAAATAGTTTAGTTTTTATACTAGTAAATCGATTTGTTTTGGTGTTAATATTCTCTCATATAATAGGGAATTCTGAACCGAATTAGATGATACATTTTTGAACTAAAGAATAAATCTACAGTGTGGTTCTGTATAAAAATCATCTAAATTTGTTAAGTAGTTTAATTATGTATGCACACCGATTTCTCCGTCAATTGCGGACCGTTTTATTTTATTTGGTATTGTACCTACAGTATGGTTCTTCCTATATGACATTCTTCATAATTGGTACAGTAGGTAGTTTTTTTTTGTGAATCCATTTGATGTCGATTTTTTGTACCATGCTATATTATACAGCACTTGTTGAGAAGAACAACCCTATCATATACCTATAATTACTGTCATCTAACTCTAAAGGAGCAGCACATTTTACAGATAAACACGGTGATGCGTATATGGCTTTCCGTATTCAATGTATCTCCCAGGGAGAGATTAGTAGGAAAGGCTTTTCTAAGGGCCTAACTAAACAACTGTAATATATCCCCAAAATCATCCATGTCAACCTAAAAATCCAAATTGCAAAGTAACTGTGTATTTTGTATAAAGTCAGGCGGTACTTAATTTTAATAAAGGTCAGATGTTGTGTGGAGTATAGCTACTATCTGTGGGACGGTTCTGCCAAGTATCAGCTCGAGGCTTTGGATTCAATTGAGAGGTGTGCTGTGAGGCTCATCGGGGATGTCGCCCTGGTAATGTGTAGGCTCCAAAGTCTAGCGCATTGACGTGATGTTGCAAACCTGTCGGTATTCTACAGATTGCACTATGGAGAGTGTGCACAAGAACTGCACAATTTGATTCCCCCATCACCGTACGACCAGACTATCGGCAAACCAATTTTTGGTAGAAACAAGAGCGAAACGTTACTTTTCTTCATTTATTTTGGACTGCAAAAGAGTGTCCCTGCCGTCGTCAGTGTTTCCGGTAAATTATAACACAGGTTTCAAAGAGTATGTATATACTACGTAAGAAGAGACGGGACTGACGTCTAATGGAACGGATGTTGTAAATTTTTAAAACGAGCGCTGAGAATAAGTGCAACATAACAAAACTAATGACCATAGGTAATAGCACTCTATATCGAGCATGTTAGCCAACATGAGAAACAGAAAAGGATGTCTGCAAACATAGCACATTTTTATCGATATCGATATTTAAAAAAAACGTATTAGGACTATTTTAATTTATATGGGGTTTATAATAATAAGGTTTTCTCTAAGCATGTGGTTTTTATTACATACAAAAATAATACATAGTACACAACACAATTTATGTCTTTTTCCCCGAAAATAATGTCTAATCTTCCTTACTCCTTACTTAATATTACAAACTAGCAGTGGTCCGTCATTAATAGCAGTTAAGGAGTAGCATTTTTTTTTAATTGGGTTGTTTCTTTTTGTAGTCGGTGTTTCGAGAATGTTTGCCACAGATATATTTAATTCATGCAGTTTTTCGATCGGTATGTATGTCAAGTCCTCTTTACCGGTCACTTGTATCCAGTTTTTGCACCTGAAAATAAGATGTTTAATGAAAATTTGAAGATTAATTTTAGGCTACGTGACATTAGGTATTCTAAATGTATACGTTTACTACGTTTACTATTATATAGCGTGGAATGCAGGAGGACTTAGAATAAGATTAGGAACCAAAGGCCGGATAACAGGTTAGAACAATATCGAATACACCGGCGGCACCGCACTAGTGCTAGCAAGGCTATGTTATTTTAATGAATATTATAAATGAAAAATCATTATTTTCTTGTACTTAGTAGATTAATGAATGGATTTACCACTTACCTATCTTTATTCAGTGGAAATTTAGCCATAAATGTTCGTTTTTGACCCATCGCTCTAACAGATCGCAAACCACAAATTTCGCAAGTTTTATAGCTTATTGCATAGAAAACTTTCAAACTCAATCACACTATTAATTATTTCATGTAGAAACAAACACCTTCAAAGCATTAAATACATCAACATACGGTAATTATCACAAAATCAACCTGCCTAATAATTTTGTAAACAAAGTTAAACCACAGAACACATATTCATACTGTCATAGCGAAGGCGTGCAAGAAGGTTATGCATATAGTTAAGTAGAAAAGATAGCCGCCATATAAATTAGCTCACGTTTGATAAAACAGCTTTTTATTAAGTTGTTGCGCCTGACTGACAGGTATGTTCAAGTCAAGAGTGAATGTACTAGGGAAGCGTGCTACACCTTCGACCACATCGCTTACCATCACGTGTGATCGTGGTCAAACGATTTACTATAAGTCCGTAAAAAATAAAAACCTAACTAACCTACTTCTTTTTTTTAGCGCTGGAGGATACAGAAGTATTTTTCTTCAATGTATGTCGTTAGTAAAGCGTACTGAGCTCGTCTCTTCCTGGGAGACACACAAGACGGAAATATCTACAGAGACTGCTTATATCATTTCATTTCATTGCGAAAATTCGCCCAAGATGGACTAAATTATGCAATTAACTTAACTATTTTAATATTATACACAGGAAAGATATGATTAATAATAATAATAATAATTTTTTATTTCCAAAAGAACACTTATTCTATTAGGTACACATTATAAACACACAGTTAAACAATTTAGAATAAAAATACCAAGTAAATAGCGAGTCTCAAACTAGGCCGGAGCCTGTATCTTGAGGCTCTGAGAGCGATGAACCAAATTTAAATATATTAACAGAAACTCAAGAAAGTGTAAAAACAAAATAATAAAAATCTAATTCCACATTTTTAAGCTATAAAAATTAATAAAATTAATTAATAGGGGGAAAAAATTATTAAATGAAATATAATTTTGAAATAAAGTCTTTTTTATGATTGTTTGTTTGTAATGATTAAACTCAAAAAATACTGAAACGATTTTAAAAATTCTTCCACTTGAAAGCTACATTATCAGCGAGTAACATATGGGCAGTAGTACATTATTTTTCAAAAAAATATAGATTCTTACGAAAATTGCAATAATGTAACCAAAGGTTTCAAAAATACAGAAAGGAAAGACATGTTGCCATGGAAACGAAATGATACTAAGTCTGTCAATTATGTACGTGAGTAATAATGCAGTTGTCTATGGTCAAAAACCACCATGGTCGATGCTGCCAAAGATTTAGAATTACGCTTACTGGCGTTTTTTTTTTTGAAGTTTGCTAATATGAACCCGTTACAATGTTGTCCCGCAGGAGTTCGTCGGCAGGTTCCCCGTGCTGGTTCCCTTCCACAGCCTCAACAAGGACCTGCTCGTGCGGATACTGACGGAGCCTAAAAACGCTATGGTGAGTCACAGGCCCCAAACATGCAAATTATTCTAGCTGTGGCGTCTATTTAGCGAAATCAACTTATTAATAATTATATGGGAAAAAATTAACCCGTAATCCAAAAGAGATATCGGTCACGTTGCACCAAAAATAGTATGTATATAATACATACTCTGCGGGTTCAGGTTGCTAGGTCTCTCCTCGCTTGCGCGCTGGTGGATAGATCCCTTTGAGTTAAGTGGTTCACCAGTGAGAAAGCAGATGTGGAGCGAGTCAGCCTATTGTTGCATGCACATAATTAGAGTAAGAAATGTTAGGTATAGTTGTAAAAATAATAGTTTAAAAAATCTAAAAAACACGCTTTATATAGAAAACCAAACTAAAAAATAGAAAATAATTTTAATAGTGTAAATAAGAAACAAAAGTTTTATTTCAAAAAAATCGTGGGGTGCATGGGTCAATAGTTATAAATATTTCATTGACAGATATGAGAAGAAGGATTATCATTTCGATAATATCTTAAATAGAACCCCACGCTTTTTTTTTAAATAAAACTTTTGTTTCTTATTTACACTATTTTTTTCGAATTTTTGCATTGTCATCGGTCTTTGACAGGTGTGCAAAATTTGAATGAAATCTGACCGTTTAAAATGGGTCAAAATAGCGTCCAAAGGAGTCGGTTACAAACATACGAACATACAAACATACAAGTGCAGCTAATATAAAGCGTATAAAAACACCGAAGGCTTAGGAAACGGAAAATGTTTGTTACACTTAAATATAATCACAAATTCAAAAATTATATTCACTTTTTACAAAATAATAAAAAAAACGATTCAATCGATTTTCACTTTGACGTTCGACTGACCGCTGCGCAGCAGGCTCCGATGCGCGAGGTCTGTCAACCAGACTTGTAAAGACAATGCCACGGTCGCTATTGTTTCTTTCCCAGCCGTAGTTGAAGTTACAGTGTTCCTAGAGGAAACATTAAAAGTAAAGTTATGAATGAAAAACTTCAACATCTCAAAAGTCTTAAAGATAAAGTTGTTCGCCAAGACGTGTGAGTTACCCCAACCGGTACTTTAATATGTAATTTTGTTACATATTGTATTTAGGAACTTGTTATGTCATCTACTTAGACTAAACTAATAAAAAAAGCAATGGAAGATAATAATTGTGTTTTTGTGAGCTTGTAACACACAAAGCAAATAAATTATTATGTTTTTTTGTGGACATTTTGTTTTGTAAGATACAAAACATAATTGCCTATGTCTCATGCTATAACTCATGCTCACTATTTCCTTATCAATTTTCACCAACATCTGTTAGTCTTGAAAGGTCACAAACAACAGAGAGATAGAGTTACTTTCGTATTTATAATGTTTTTATCATTAAAAACATTATAAATACGAAATGTTCTCGCTAAGCATGGGGCTTAGCGAGAACAAATCTAATAATAGAATCTAGGTAGAAACTAACCATGAACATCTTTTTTAACGCAATATTCTGACAAATAAATATAATTAGAATTTGAATACTTTTCTAGTACAAAAAATAAAAAATTGGATTGCGATGGTCGGATGATGCGGGTTCGAGTCCCATTCGTGTTCCAAAATTTTCCTTTCGATAATTATTAGAATTATTATTAATGTGATAGTTTCGCAAATGAGGTGTCACTACTAAAATCTTACCGACCTTCCTTACCTACCTTATTATCTACTTCAGTACTTATCTTTCCTTTTGTTTCTGTATTACCTACTTTTTTAAAACGTACTAGAGGCTGTTTCTTTTGGCATTCGGCAGGTGTCCCAGTACAAGCTGCTGTTCGCGATGGACAAGTGCGAGCTGTCTTTCAGCGACGAGGCGCTGCGAGCCGTCGCCGCGCTCGCCATGGAGCGCAAGACCGGCGCGCGCGGCCTCCGGGCTATCATGGTACGTGCGTGAGGCATCCACATAGAATCCGACCCTTGTAATCTAGGTGCCCCCCTCCCTCCCCTTCCGGTGAAACTGTTAAGATCGTCTAGAGATTAACAGCTAGCATAATAAATAAAATAAAACTATATAATAATGAAGTGATTCAATAAATAATATAATTATTTTTCAACATATTTTTTCATACAAGCCTCATTGCAAGACATGTGTTTCGAGCAAGCATCCTCTGGATTTTTCCTTTTCCTACCCTCTGGGTGAAGTCAGGTCAATTTCGAACGACTAAATTATACTAGAAAGCAGCGAAACGAGCGTAAAATTTAATTATTGTCATCTGAATTAAATAAAGGTTAGAGTGTAAAGTTTTTTTATTATTATCTGACCGTGAGTGTAAAAAATAGCCGAGCGAAGCGAGCTTTTATTATTGTCTCAAAGTCGCGTCGGTGAAATATACAGAATGTTTTTTTCAAGTGGGCGTGGATAGTTAAATCAGAAACTATGTACTATGTATGACTAGTACTCAAAGGAGTCTCGGGCCCGATTTTGATGAAAACTAAAACTGCATCTTTGGATTTTTGAAAAATCAAGATTCATACGAGTATATCCAGGAATCATAAAAATGAAGAAAAGAACATAATGTATTATTACACTATTCGATAGTGTCGTTAATAACGATCGAATTCTGGGAAGAAATAACATATTCTTCCCAGATTCGATTATTATTATAGTTCGCGCAAATTATCTTGAGCTCTCTAAACTTAGTCCGAGCGCTTGGTACAGTTGATTGAACAATCGTTGTTGTAAAAGGTGTTTTTTATAGTACCTACCCAGTCGCAGAAGTATATCTGAGCTGAAAAAGTCTGCTAGATTTAGTCATTTGTAGTCCGACGACGAGAACTCCTATGTCCAAATAAGTATATACTATTGAGAAATTTTCAAAACTGTTACTATGATGGTGAATTAATCGAACCTACAAGTACTAAATATTAGGATAATTAGCTATGTAGCGAAATAAAAAAAGTTAATTTAAAAACTTGAGCATATATTAATTCATATTGGAGCGTCCGGGAGGCATGATTAACGAAAATAACAACATTAACAGTACACTGCGAGTACCAGTAAGAAACAACAATAACAGAAAAAAATAACGGAAACAGAGAACAAAAATAACAGAAGATTATCGCACTCGTCTCACGACTATACTTTAGAACGGCAAGGCGTATGTGTTCAGTTTACGTACGTAACACTCACACAGACGCGCGGTTCTGCAAGGCACAAGCGGGTGTGCGGCGCGGGACGAGAGGGCGGTACCCTTCTCTATGCACTTCCGCGGCCCTCTGACACCTAAAATATGCGTACTGCGCAGCCACTCGCGCTATCTTCCGAGCTCAAGATAATTTGCGCGGACTATACTATCTGTTTGCGTACTGTTTCGTATTTTGTTGAATAATTTATAAAAAGTAATACCTATACTTGGAACTAAAATTCTGCAATTTGAAGATGGATTTAACCAATGATGAACGATTTGATCTAATAGAAGCATATTCTATCAATGGGAGAAGTGCCACTCGCGCTTATATATGGTACCGAAACAAATATCCTCAACGTGATTTCCCCACTGTTAAGCGTCTCCAAAAAATACTTAACAACCTTAAACAAGGAGGTAACTTTATCAAAAGAAAACTAATAAAACCAAGTAATTGTAATGAAGAATTAGAAATACCAATTTTGACTCATTCCCCACTAATTCCACCGCAATGCAGCTGAAAACATTCAAGTGTCTGAAGCTACGATATGTAAAGTTCTAAAAGAATACAACTATAAATGGTATCGCTCCGGACGCATTGTGCAAGTTACATACAAGATAATATAAGACGTCTTGATTTTTGCAACTGGTTAAATCAGAAAATTAACAACGATCGACATTTTTTATGCAATATTTTATTCTCTGACGAAACGAATTTTTCCTATAATGGTATGTATAACCGGAAAAATAAACATTATTGGTCACACACTAATCCTTTACGCATAACCGAAGGGCATCGCCAAGTGCGTTTTTCATTTAATTGTTGGTGCGGTATTTTATAGGACAGAATATTTTATTTTAAAATTTATGATGGAACTGTGACCTCTTTCAAATATTTCGAAATTTTAAATTAACTGTTTGAAGAGCTGGATAATTTGCCTTTGGCCCCGACCGACCAATTATTCTTTCAACAAGATAGAGCCCCAGCCCATAATACGAGTAGTCGTATAGTAAAAGAGATGTTGATTCAGCAGTTTGGTGAATATTTTATTGCAACGCATGGTCCTGTGCCGTGGCCAGCAAGGTCACCGTATGTAAAAAACAAAATCTATCAAAGATACGTATAATGCAATTGATAACTTGAAACGGAATCAATAATATTGTAATGCTGAAAACAGTACAATCCTTGAGACGTCGAATCCAGCTATGTATTGAAAACAATGGCCATCATTATGAACAATTAATCAGTTAAGGTTTTAATAGGTCGGTAAAGTAAGAAAAAAGATTTTTTAAAATCGGTCCACAATTGACGGAGATATCGACCGACATACATAAAAAAAAAGAAAAAAATATTTAAAATCGGTCCACAATTGACGGAGATATCGACCGACATACATAAAAAAAAAGAAAAAAAATTATTTAAAATCGGTCCACAATTGACGGAGATATCGACCGACATACATAAAAAAAAAGAAAAAAATATATTTAAAATCGGTCCACAATTGACGGAGATATCGACCGACATACATAAAAAAAAACATACAGCCGAACATATAACCGTCTCCTTTTGTGAAGTCGATTAAAAATAAAAAAGTATCTTCGTTAAAAATGAGCTCTTTCCTTAAGTTTGCCGTATGTCATTTCTTCCCAGAATTCGATCCTTATTAGCTACACTATTGAATGTAGCTAATAAGGATACTAATTACATAATCAACGTGTTCGATTCCTGGCTAGGAATATTGATTTTTCAAAAATCCAAGGATGCAGTTTTAGTTTTCATCAAAATCGGGCCCGAGACTCCTTTGAGTACTTTTCGCTATTCCTCATAGTTTCTGATTTAGCTATCCACGCCCACTTGAAAAATTCACCATGTCGAAGGCGAAAGAAACGCGAGAATTCATAAATACTTTGTGCATTGGCAGTGAGAAGGCGCTTCGCGGGAAAACTCGCTTCGCTTGCAGTGCAATTAAGTCAGTATGTGGTAATGACATACTGACAGATGTATAACGTAGAAAAAGGGTTCAGAGAAACTACGAGTAGTTTATATGGCCACGCTCACTAAAATGTCTTGACTTGCGGCGGCTCTGTGTACCGGGTCACTCTTCCCTTCCCTCTAAAATGGTTGAGAGGGTGCACTAGTCGTACTCGTGAGCGGGCACTGCTTGTGGGGACTGGCCTAGCCTCCTTTCTTACTAGGTATTTGTTTTTTTTTTTGATTAGTTTGATGAATGTGGGTCGTCTTATTGGCAATTTTATTTTCTAGTATTTAACATTTACATGTACCTATATTATTATAATTTCTAACATTAAAAAATAAATAAAAAGAATTGACGTCTCTTAGTTTCTTGGTGCTCTTCTCTGACGGGTGTATTTCCGAAGCACCGGTAGAGTCAGAAGGGTATTTCCTTTTCCTGTGCGAGATTTATCATTCAAACTCATTCATTCATCATTCATTTTTTCATTCATTTTCAAACTCTAAGCATACTTATTTTACCATTTTTTTACTTCTTCTAAATAATTTAGTTTATTTTTCTTTTTGTTCGTGAGATGTTAAGTGTTGACTTGTAAAAGTGGTATTATTTAGCCTATTTACAAAAAATAGTTTGACTTTCACTTTGACGTTATCAGTTATGGTAAGCTTTCCCCGCCCTCAGGAGAATCTCCTACTGGAGGTGATGTTCGAGATCCCCGGGTCCGACATCGGCGGCGTGCACATCCACGAGGGCTGCGTGGAGCGCGCAGAGCCGCCGGTGCTGCGCCGCCGCCGCGAGCCGGAGCGCGCGCCGCCGCCGCCGCCCGCGCTCGACGACTGGCCCTCGGTGCGCCTGCACAACTGTACGTAGCGTAGCATAGACAAACAAACGCAACAAACAAACAAAATACACTTATTCAACACAAGATACAAATAATTACAACAATGAAGGAATTAATTAAAAAAGATGCGGAAGAACAAAGAAAAAACAAGTAAATCATCAAATTAAGACAAAAAAAATGTCATCCCTGAAAAAAACTTACTTTTCAACAAAAAATAAAAAAAACTGTTTCACTCGGGATGATGTAAGGATTCTAACGATACCCATACATCCAAATCTGTTCAGTCATTTAAATGTTGAGGTGGAACAAAGAAACTCACATACATACCTAAGAACCCTGAGAACATTACACTTATTTTATGGGCAGTCGTGTATTAAAGAAACTCACATACATACATACATACATACTTACCTACATGACCCTTAGAAACATTACAATCCTTTTATGGGCAGTCGTGTATTATAGAAATTCCCATACATACATACAAACATACACACATGAACCCTGAATACATTACATTTCTATTATGGGTAGTCGTGTATTATAGAAACTCACATACATACATTACATACATACCTACATGAACTCTGAAAACATTACACTTCTTTTTTGGGCAGTCGTGTATTATAGAAACTCACATACATACATACATACATACATACATATTACATAACTACATGAACCCTGATAACATTACTCTCCTTTTATGAGCAGTCGTGTATTATAGAAATTCACATACATACAACCCTGAAAACATGACACTCCTTTTTTGGGCAGTCGTGTAATAAAAGTAGATAGTTAAAGTACTGTAGTAGTCTGTTGCTGTAATCTTGAAACATGGTACGGTAGTGTAGCCAACTCCAGCATATTCAACATTTATAATCTAATCGGATACTGAGGCACAGAATAAATAATAGTACAAGTACAGAAGGATAACTGAGTAAAGTCATTTAAATACATAGCAACTCTCGCTACAACGCAATAAAGTGCAATTTAACTCGCACAGCGCTACGAGCTTTCAATTATATTTACCTAGAAGGCGCTCGCACATCGCGTGCAGGCTAGAATGTAACGTATCACAACGCGCGAGTGCTTCCATTGCTATAATCGTTTCAGAATCGCTCTGTCACTTTTACGCTCGGTAGGGTTGTATCAAGATATGACTAGGTACTTGTACTAGTAATTATTCTGTGATATATGACTTAGATATTGTAACCGAATAAAAAAATATGTAATAATGTATTATTTTATTACTTATTGTTATAAATGTTGATAGTTATATTAACTACATATAATGACATTCTTATCAGAATAGACCTAGTACCACATTATTTAATTATATCATAATAGGTTACACTTTGATGAATAAAAGGTGCACTGACTTCGATGCTGAATAATGAATGAAAAAGAAATGGCTACCTACGTAATAAAATGTCGATATGTAGGTATTTTACGAGATTTGTCAGACCGAATGCTATACAGTACCTTCTAGGTTTCCTCTTGGTATTCATAATTAAGCAAAGAATAAAATTTGACAAAAACTTTACGTAAGTTTACGTAAGTAGGTACTTTATCGTTGAGCACACGGCGCGTGACTCATCGAGCGCACGCTTGACACTACTGAATTAACCCTAATATTGCGGCCCCGAAGTTTAGGTATAATATTTGTACTTGTTGCGGAGTGCGACCGGCCTGACTGAGGTACAGTATAAAAGCACCAAACAGAATATATTATGTAGCTTACTTTAGACTCACCATAGGTAGATAAATTAAGTGTATGACGAAACTTAAGTAATAACGATTATGATAACTAACGTAAAATAAATAGATAAGGGTAATGGCCCTTTCGGGTTGGGTCTAGAATCAGGAGTTGGGGGGGCGGGTGGGGTAGGTTGTGGGCTACCCCCTGGTACCCCGCCAAAGTCAACTTACGGGTGTTTAGAGCAGCCGATTTTGAACAGTTTGAACGACCGGTTTGAACGATTTTGAACGGTTTGAACGGTAGCGGTTATTACTTCGATACTGATATCCGAAAAGTAAGGCCTAGCGTGTCTATTAACCATCTAAGGTACAATACGTTGGAAAAGTCTTAGCAATCTTGGAAAATGGTTCTCCGAACTTTCGCGCGTGTTTCTTTGGAGAAAGAGCCACGCGAGCGTCCGAGACAGCAAGCTTCTAACCCCAAAAGTATCTATTGCGGCGCCGCTGCAGAGCGGCCGAGATCTGTTGGCCGTACTGTACAGAACTGTAGCGCTATGTTTTATTATTTGAAGATTATATTCAGTCTAAACGAAAGTTGCACTTTTCATAAAGCACATAAATAGATTGGAACTATTAGAGTTTTGTTTTTACTTTTAATCGATATCGAAAAAGGTGTTTGTTTTTGTGATATCTCCGAGATATCTGTGCCGAGTCCTTGTTTATTTAAAAAGGTAGACTCGAAGCGGTCCCATATATTTTTTAACGAAAAGTAGTTTTTCAGTAGTTTTTTTTAGTTTGGTTAGTCCAGTTGATTTTTTAGTTTGGTTAGCCAAGTTGATTTTTTAGTTTGGTTAGTCCATTTGATTTTTTGTTGAATTATTAATTGTAATTTCAGGATATAACAGCCCATACTGCACAGTGCGTTTGGCCGCGACAAAATGGATGTTTCTTGTAACTTCACGTTAGTTTACATTCTTTTATTTAGTAGTTTCAGTAAATTGTTCAAATTAAATCACCATATTGATAACATTAGTTTTTCATTTCGTCGGTAGCATAAACATTTTACATTAATAGATTTTATTAGAAAGGGTTACAGTCCAATATTTATCGAGACGGAGTAAACTGACATTACCTGTGTTACCACATTTTTATTAAATAATATAGGGCAGTGGCATATAAAAGTATACTACAGTAGTATAAAATAAAGGATTTAGTTCATTCACAGTTCAGTTCACGGTTTCAGGCCGTACAAGTATACGCCATCACAGTGATTAGCTGAAAGCTACATGTAAATAGTTTGCAGTAGATACATATTTAAATATGATTCAAACTGATTGATTTTATCAGACCATCAACTTGTCGGCGACACGTGGGGAGTTTATTTTAATTTTCGCCAGTAAATACTTGTTCGTAAAGTCTTATTTTAAACGTTTTTGTAAAGAAAACTGTGCTTTTTAATATATATGATCACAGTTTCGTTCTTTTAAACTCTCTATTATGAGTTCAATCAAACTCAAATCTGTACTCGCTATCGAGTATCGTAACATTTTTGTATGAAATCCAGCGCAGCGAAACTAGCGGAACTATTAGTCACTATAAATCTTTAGCTCTATTAAGAGTTTGGTTAACTCTACTTCAATAGAAATAGACAATACGTGAGGGACTGTAGATATTACGCCGTCATGCAGGCGCCTTTTTAGCATTTGTCTGTTTCTAAATATATGAAAAAGACAGAGATAAAACACCGGCTAGCAAACGCATTGTCATTTTGGTTCACCCGAATCCAGCTAGATGGCGTTGTAAAAGCCTTCATCAAGCAAGCGATTGTGTTTTCCATTTTAGAATAAACACAGTTTTTTTTTTAATGTTTGTTTGAATGTTTGTCAAAAACAAAAAATCTAATCTGTTTAAATAAAGTAAAATACGATTATAGTGACAAAAATATAATGGGTAAACTCAAAAAATACTGAACCGATTTTAAACGTTAATTTACCTATATAAAGCTACATTATCAACGAGTAACATGGGTTGTCTATATTTTATTTTACAAAAACTTATCAATTCCTACGAAAATTGTAATAATGTAACCCAGCCCTACTCACTCACGATGATAAATGGCAGTGAGTGACATAACTTAACTACTGCAGCAGCGTAACTCACGTTAGCCATTGTAGAAATAGTGACCCATAATACGTTGAACGTTTAAACATTTTTCGCTTTTACGAGGAAACTAGCGCCGCGTCTGTGAGACTTCTTTCGTAAGTCGGACTCTACCCACTGTATTATTTTACCGGCCCAGTCGCGTAGATACTTTTACTTGAGTTGTAACGTCAAGAGCGTTTACTACTGCAACTTGTAATAGTGGTACTGAACTGAATACCATCACTACAGCATGAAAGCGTGCAACATTATTTTACAAACTGACAGTATCATCTGTCAGTTTACTCCGTCTTGATAAAAAATAGACTGTAAAACATACCCAATACAGTAACAGTTCTCCTAATGAAACATGCTGATGTGATTGTGTGTTACTTTAAGCTAAGTTATAGTGTACTAGCTGTACCCGCGGCGACGCACGCGTGTTCATTTATCTAGTTTAAAAGTACTCTATGTACGATCCCAAGACATAAAATACCAGTACCTATACCAACACTTGAACAAAATTCCGTCAGCCGTCATAATGTTTTTATCTAATGCGCGGCTTTTTACTCATCGGATTGAGATACCAAGTACACCAATTATAAAGTCAACTCATAAGCTATCCAACAGTGATAACCGCATCACAATCTGTCGAATAGTTTTTACATGATGGGCGAACAAATATACAGACAAACAGATAAACAGAGAATAAACAAACTATTTAAAAAATGTTATATTCTTGATCAGCAGCCTATTTTAAATGTCGTAGACCTTTTTTTTTAATTATCTTCTTTGTACATACTTTTTCGTACTTATTGCTTTATTATAAGTATAGAAAAGCTGTGAAGCTAAACGCCTTCAAATCTCCGTGGCATACCTGGCTACAAGACCGCCATTTAAAAAAATAGGTAAATCGCGGCCCTCGATCTAACCTTAGCAAATCGAACACCAATTATAAAAAAAAAAAGGAAAAAGAGGACTTCTACGCACGGCATTAAGCTATCTTTGAACTACAATAACTCGTAACGCGACACTTTAGAATTCGATTGTATAATATTTTGGTTTGTGTTGAAATCTTTAATCGATGGCTGCGACATCGCGATTTTTTCAAAATGGCTGTTTTGGGTATACCTTGTATGTACGCCATCCAAAGTAATACCTTTACTAATTCTCATTTTTTTCTTGTTTTCAGAGACTAAAGTCGTCTGCCGCAACCATCATCTGTCACTCAGCGTGAGTTGTGAGCGGGTACAAGTATGGTGGCTACAAATACACACAACACGAACGAACAGACTTCTCGACACTCTTTCATGCAAACTCTAGGTAGCGGGCAATAAGATCATTTTAGTTCCACTTTCGCAGCATTCTTAAAATATTTATTGTTGTCACAGCTAGAGGTCACGTGACCAAGCTACGACACCACGCAAAGCGTTACGATCTTTATTGTTGTTTGTTTGTTTGTCACTAGATACATAGTTCTTTATTTGCATATCATGTAGGATACATTTGGTTGGAGACATTAAGTAGTTAAGATAGGAACGGGCTGATGTTTCGGAAATTATTTCCGCAATTGTTTACTCACAATAGGTTGTGCAGAGTGTACCCCAACAGTGTTGCTCTATGTTGCAGCAGCTTTCCGAGAGGCTTTAGTAGAGCCACATGCATCTTGCCGCTTCGAGACATGCAAACATTATCTGTTTTTTTTAAATGAATTTCGTTCTGTTTTTTAGGTTAAAATAAGCCATTTGTAGCCTAACGGTTCAATAGTGCAACATAGAATCCAACGATACCGGGTTCAGTCCTAGGCTCCACACTAATGACTTCTATGTGTGGCTTTCCATCGCTCCGCGCTGCGGAGGCCACGTTCAGCTGTCGGCCTCTGCTGTTATTGATTAATAGCAATCGTTAAGCCATGTCAGAAGCCTTTGGACGGCCTGACACTCTGACGGCCAGCACTACCTCTTACGATAAACAAACAAACAAAGGTTAAAATTACGTGGTGATGTAGTCTTGAGACATACCATGTTAAGACTTTCAATAAGCCTTTGCTATCCCATGGCCCTTTCTTAGTATAGCTGCGCGGGTGGACCTACATTTCTCTTCTATAGAATAAGTTACACTGTCTACTAAGACATCTACACGGATGACATCGATCACTAAATCGATGTACAGCTACCAAAAAGATAGAAAATAAAATACGCAGCAATATGGAATATACATTTTTACCTCAAATTATTATGGCTCAGTAAAAAAAGAAAAAAATACAAGATAAGAAATACAATTTTCAATTAATAGTTTAATTATTTATTTTTTTGGCTCTGTTTTTAGTCGGTGATTGGGTCGCCAACACGCCTCATTGCACGCATACTGCGCGTGCGCACGCAGCAATGTAGTAGTTAAGACTCACATTTTTATGACAAAATTTGATGGTTAAACTGTGGGTCTATGTCTAGGTATATTAGAACCCATGAGAAAGTACCAAAGCTTCAAATCAATACATTATTGGAAAATAAATGCGACAGAGCTAATACACGCCGTACACTCTCCCAGTGCATAAGCCGTTCACGTCTACGGGCCATTACTGACTTTACTACTGGCCTCGTACGCGATGGCTTAAAGTTACAATGTTTTTCAGTGTGCAATGTTAACTCGATCCAACTTCGCCTTATATAAGAGTAACTTACAGCGTAGGCATATCTTCGGCCAGCTTTGACTTCCCTTAACGACATGACATTTGTCTTCTCCTTTATCTGATCTGTAAATGTTCTTCTAGGTCTGCCTGTTCCTCTCTCCCTATCTTCCCTTCTATGCTGGTTCTTAAGAAGTTGTCATGTCGTATAAAGTGGCCAAACATCTTTCCTCTTCTCCTTTCTATGGTCGCTAGTAGGTTACACGAAAATCCGTCCGTAAATCCGTATCCGTACTATTTATAAATGTTTTTTTTTACATGATAACTCTAAATGAAGAAAAAACATGGTAAACATGCCAATTCTAATTTAGACTTTTTTAATATCATTGGTCCTCTAACCCTGTAGTAAATTTATAATTGTCTAGCAACCTAAATTATATATATAATTGTTTCGGTAAATTTCAGAGTAGATATATTAATTCATTGTATTGCGTCAGAATTTTGAAAATCCATTTTACGGTTAATTTAATTGAGTAAAAGTTAATTATAATTTATGTTCAATATGTACTGAAGCAAAATTGATCTTATTTTGTATAGCAAAAACAAAAGATAGATATATTTGACATGTTAAGATGCTTTTCTTCTGAACAGAACAAAAACGACTCGACACCCAACTCGACTCAAAAGTAAAGTATTGAAATATGCCTAAATAGTCTTACAGCACATTTTACAAAATGACAATAGATTACGAGCGCTGGTCTCCCAACTCGTCGCTTAATTTAGTAAAATGTGATGTGATCTATGTGACAGTATTAAAGATTACTCTGCAAAGCGTTACTTTGAGTCGAGTTGGGTGTTGAGTCAGAATGGTGTGCGGTGGTTTTCAGCTGTTGCGTGCAGTAACGCTGCTGTAATCGATCCAGTTGAAATATTACACGCCAAAAGTGATACCGTTGATACGTATTTTGCGCACTTTCAGTATTTTTTACACATCTAGAACCTGAATAAACTAGCAAGAAGTGGGTAGACAGCAGTTAAACCAGTCTCTTCTAATTGTCAACTACCGGCGAGTAGAGAATATTGAGTCTAGTGAAAGTATATCCCAGATTGTTGGCAACCTAAAAAAATGCTCAACCTAACGGCTATTTATTACTACTTTCTGTAAAATATTTATGTATGTCAATAAAAACTATATTACAATATATTTTTGCGACATGTCATACGCTCTGCTAGCCTTGTGACGTAACTTCGTTGCTTCCTGAAAACAAAATCTGGCTTACTACCTACATACCCATCCCAACCCCATGTTACACTACCCACAGCAAACGCTTATTGTTTACTGGCGTTGTGACGTCACGACCCGCGCCATGACAGATACATCGTTTTAATAGAAGTAATTTAAAATCAACTTTAACTATAGATTTGTACTAAAAATAGGGCAGTTTACGAGAAAAATAAAAATAGCGTGTGCTAAAAGTGTATGTAATAATTATTATATAATTAAAATACGGCCCAAGGTCTACAAACCATTACTTTCATTTCATAGAAATGTCCCAGTAAAATTGTGAATTTAAACTTAATATGAGTCCAACTCATAATATTTTAAATCTGTAGTCTTCTTTAAGTAGGTACCTTACATTATTTAAATTAAAGTTTTGGCCACCATACGCTTGGCTCTTGTGATGTAAATTCTGTACATAGTCATAATTAAATAACATAGAAAAGTGTTTAATATTAAGGTTTATTATTAGGATTCTCCTAGCTACATGTTCCCTTAAGTTGTAAGTACGAAAAGATAATACACATAACATAGTAAACTATTATTTCTATTGGCAACAGAATGGTATGACGTTTTGATATTTTTGTTATTGATAATTAGTAATTTACATATATTTTTTATTTATAAATGAAAAGTTGTGGTGTGATTATAGGAAAATATTGTTTAAAAAATCTCAGCAGAATGTCTACAAATTGTACATGTGTGATAGTAATTATAATCACATTACAACCGGAGTAAATAGTGTAAGCCTATTTTGAATTTAAAATATAAATTAAAACGAGTTTATTTTAGTTTTATTTTCCAATGGTGGTCCTTACACATGATGATGTCCTCCGTGACGTATCCGTCAACGGCGTACTTTGTTATCTCTTGTGTGAGCCAATATGACTGGCAGCGCCAAATTTGGTCTTAAAGGTCCTATTGCAAGGCGCACAGTGCAACTGACCTGAATATTTGTAGGTGTAGGTGTAGGAAGGCTTGGGACGGTTCTTTTTGTGAAGGCGTTTCTCATCGAAATCTTTAAGTTGATGCTCTTCGAAAGTTGTAACAGCCTTATTAACAGAGTTGCGCCATTGTTGTCTCTGTTGCGCAAGCACATCCCAACCGTCATAGGGTATGTCACATGCCGTTAGATAGACACTATTACCTCTACTAATAGGGTCTATTACCTACGATTTTTATAGTTTTCGTAAACGAAATGTATAGTTTCGTTTAGTTCCATTTATTTACTGGCAGCGCCTCCAGCGGAAACTTGCAGGTACTAAAGAAAATGTATGGAATTAGAACGAAACTATAAAAACTCATACTAGAGGTACAAACCAGTTGCAATAAAAACATCGTTAAAATTAACTTATTTGGAGCATGTATTGCATTTTAAACTATATTTGTACTTTGTACAGACAGTTTGTTACTTACTGCCATTACTATAAATATAGAGGTACCTTTAACATAAAACTAAGAACCTGTAATAAATCGCTTAACCCAAGAGCCTACTGTTACTGTTAGTCATTTAGGTAAGGTGAAGGGCCCAGGTTCGTGCTAGTAGAACGTTATTTCGCAAAAAAATAATCTTAATAATCAATATATTTTTTTATTTTTAATAATCAATTTTTAATTTTATTCAAATTATGTTACACTAGTACAAAATTATCATTTAAACTATCTAGGAAATACAGTACCAACATTTTGGCGACTAAACTGACAGTAATGCGACGCTCGGCGAAACCTCAGTCGGCCACTAGTAGCTGTGCAGCGTGCGTTTCTTCGCTTACGGAAAGGCAAAGGTAAATGCAATTGAATGAAACTTTTAATAGTACTTTTTTGTGTTCCCCAGCAATTGATTTGACTTAGAAATAACTGTCTGCCCTGCCAAAAACAAACGTATGCCAATAAATTATATAGGTACTATTAGAATGTACATAGCAAGGCCTTCAATTTGATACCCATCATGTAAAATTCAACGAAAAATATATTTTTTCGCATTTGAAATATAGCCATACTGCCGTCATATTGTATTTATTTTATTTAATAATACCCTACGTTACTCGGGGGGATGTAAGGATTCTATCGATACCCCATACGTCTAAAGCAGTTCAGGCATTTATAAGTTATGGTGGAATTAGGAAACTCACATACAAACAAACATACATGAATCCTACAAACATTACCCTGCTTTTTTTGGGTAGTCGTGTAAAAAGTTAATGCAAGCATTGAATTCCTTTAAAATTGCAATAAATTGACTCACGAAAATAGCGGTAATTTTATTTTTCGTGTGTCTCCTTCGTGTCACTACCGAATCAGGGATATTCTAGATACATTTTTGTTGCTCGTGTATTTATAATGTAAATTAAAAAACAAATTATTTAGTATTTAATTAAGTTAAAAAAAGTTAGTCCCTATTATTATTATTAAATTAAAACTTATTCTAATTAAAAAATGTTATTATTCATTGCACGATTTCTTCAAAGATAACAAACAATATTAAACATATACTTAACTAAAGTAGGAATCTGAATTTATTTTAACTTTAATTAAACTGTTATAGGTATAACTAATGTAGGTTTGTAACTCCTGCTCTCTTCTGGTTGCTGCCCAACAGGGTCCATAATGATCTGTTACTTTATTAGTTATGTTTACTACCTTATTTGTACATTATGGAATGTAACAAAAAATTGAATTTGAATTTGAAGTTTCATATGAGCTAAATTCGGTCTGAGTATGTTTTGTTCACTAGAATTCTTTTAATATGATTTTGAAGGTGACCTGAATTATCATTTTTATGGTATATTAACATAGGTAGGTACGAACCTACTACCAGCATAATTTTGTTTGTTATTCGATTTAATTTTGTATATTTTAATTATGTATATGGTAGTTAATGGTTAATTTACATACACAATTTAAAAATGATCTTAGATTAAATTTAAAATGGTTAATATAATTAATTTAAAATGGTAAGCAGAAAAGCTTTAATTATTGTAATTAAGCTGAATCTCCTACTCACATCTTTTTTTGTGTTCCATATTATTATAATAATGTTTTTTATTAACAAACTAGAATAGAAGAATAGAATAGAATATATTTTGTTTGCTCCAAATGTGAGTTAATATAAATTGATGTTTTACACAAGCTTACCCGCCCGCGACTTTGTCCGCGCGGATTAGAGTTTATCGCGAAAAAAACGTCCTATGTTCTTCTAGGGTATTAAAAACCAATGCAATAGTAGAGTAACGCTCATGATGTTTTTTGACAGACTTGTTATTATTTCGTTTCCATATGGCAGCCAGTCCTTACAGCGAGTAATCAACATTTGCCAGTGTTCCTGTGGAAACTTACTATTTTCCGGGATAAAAAGTATCCTATGTTTTATTCCAGGGTAAAAGCTATCTCAATTCCAAATTTCATCAAAATCCGTCAACCCGTTGTCGCCTTAAAACTCCCCAAACAAACAAACAGACATCGTTTCACTTTTATATATTGGAATGGACTATCATAACTCACTGTAAAAACTTTACCCCTTAACATCAGGTGCCACAAGCTCACGAACTTAGAAGCAGAGCCAAATATTGTCACGAAATAGGGCTCAAACAAGAGGTCCACAAATAAATTAATATTAAAGACTAAAACTACATAATTCATGCATTAAATTACTGACAGAATATCAATATTCATCACACAAAAGCTTATTATTATTATATTATGTATTAAAAAATGGGACATCTTCTATGCCTACTTATAATAAAGCAGTAACAAGAAGTCTGTACAATGACAATAATTAAAAAAGATGGGTCTATGGGACTTAAGCTACTGAACGAAAATATAACATTTTCAAAATAAATCTGTCCGTCATTATTTCGCTCATCGTGTTGACACTGAACCGACTGCGATGCGGCTTGGCCTAAATACTGCAGTAAGTTACCAAGTATCCAAGATCATTTTTAAATTATGTATGTAAATTAATTAGATGATTAGAAGCCGAGCAATCGGTTAAAAACTGTGACGCTGACTGAAATTTTGTATTTTGTACTATAGAGACACTAACAAACCAAAATGTCACCTTGGACCAAAATCTGATGCTGCTAGTTTCGCCATGTAGGTTCATTCGGCTTGATGTGTGTTGTGAAATGTGTTTCAGTTCAGTTGTTTACGAGCGTTTATAATAGGTACCCGCTTTGGGCGGACCGTCCGCTTTAGGTCTTCCGCCATTAATATGGCAATCTACATATATGTACATCTCCAACCGTGATTTTAATTGATCTTAAAAATACCTATTTACGTTAATAAAGCTTGTACATTACATAACCTCACTAAAGGCAGTTATTACATTATGCTTGTAACATTATAACTATTTAGCTCTATAAAATTAGCACAGCTCTACACAACAACAAACGGCTCACACAACTAAAGCTCTTTTATCGCTTATCTTCTTAAAACTCTCAGTCTTCATGATGTCCAAGAGGATCTCAACCAAATTGTACACATCTACATAACTGGTATAAAGAGCTACTGGAGTCAATCGGATTACGTTAGGATCTCTGAAATCTGGTACCACGCCTCTCGCCTTTAACGCTACACTGATTCTATAACCTTCGTCGTGTTCTGCGCAAACGTGGCCCCCTCTCCGGCGGTCTTCCTTTAAGTTTCCAATAGAGAATCCATAATTACGAAGCTTAGTTTCGATCAAAAACATCAGGTACCCAGTTAAGTGCAAAGATTTCTGTCTAATGTTACTAATGCCGGCTTCCTGAAACACCTTCAGCGAGCCTTCAAGCGGCGCCATCGATAAAATCGTAGGAGATCCAATCTGCATCCCGCTAGCGTCTTGTTGATGCTCGAACTCTTGGCGCAGCAAGAACTGTGTCTCGATCTTATTCCCGAACCATCCAGCAAGTCCCGGAAGCTTTTGGAAATGTTTCCTGTTGATGTACATAGCTGCTGATGAACCTGGACCTCCGTTCAAGTATTTGTAGGTGCACCAGATCGCGAAATCTACGTCGACAGTTTTGAAATCTATTTCGACAGCTCCTATGGCGTGGCAGAGATCCCATCCGATGGTGATATCCCTTTCTTTCGCGATCCGGCTGATCCTTTCCATGTCCAGCACTTGAGCACTCCTATACAGCACTGTTGGCAGCAAAACCAGGATGACATCTTCGGTCATGGATTGAATTATGTCGTCTTCAGTGATGAATTTACCGTCACGACTCTTGACAACCTTCACGGCGTCTTTTGGTTCGTAACCCTTAAGTCTCACTTGGCTGTCGATGGCATATTTGTCCGTGGGAAAATTTAAATTATCTACCAAGATTTTGTACCTGTTGTTTTCTGGTTTGTAAAAGGTGCTGATAGCCTGATGGATGTTGACAGTCGTGGAGCCGGTGATCACCACTTCCTCTGGCTCTACGTTGATCAGAGGTGCCATGAGTCGAGACAGATGGTTTGAATAAAGGTAATATTTACTGTTTTCAATGTTCCAAAGCTTAACTCCTTCCTCCTTCCAATCCTCGAGAGCCTTCAAGACTGATTCTTCTGCTTCTCTGGAGCAGAGGCCCAAAGAGTTTCCGCTCATGTATATGGTCCCTTTCTTGACGTAAAAGCGTTTTTTGAGGTAGCCAAGTATGTCATTGTTGTCCATCATCTCAGGATAATCAGGGCCATCTTGATATTTCAGATCCATTTTGAAAAGTTTACTGGATAAAAATATAATGAATTTTGTTAAGTCCAAGTAAACCTCAGAACAGAGTAAGATTCGTAGAGAAGTGACTTACCTACCAAATACGAAATTTAATGATTCTGTGCTAAGTTCCATTATATAAATACTTGAGGGTTTATTGTTTTAGATGCTATCAATATCCTACTTTAGTGTGCAAATATAATATATATGCCTCATCAGCTGATTACAATCGCTCGCTGTGAACTGCGTCCCTATAATGTAGGATTGCCATGATATAGCCCAGTTTTAATGAGCAAAGTTGTTGGTAAGTCTGTTTTTTCTTCAATTATCACCGTTAGATAGACAGGTACCTATTATAAAATTTTCAACAGTATAAATTATGATACAATAACTATTCTTGAAATGCTTAGCGTCCAAACTTAACGAGAATTTGCTCGCTTTATACCTTAACTTAATACCTTTTAAACACGCTACTTACTCTACCTACTTTGGTTTTAATAGAAAAAGTAGAGTAGCGTGTTCGGTAACTCTACCGTTAAGTATATACTTTTCTTAGAGCCCTATAATTTCTAAAGCGCATTCGTGCATCACCCAGACAGAAAATTACAAATAGGTACTTACTCAAAACAAATCTAAGATTGGAATTTTTTTTTTCACCTCACAAGCTCGGAATGACTGTTTGTCATTCGAAATCTGAGCGCTAAAGTTCATTTCACCCGCTAGCATGGAAAGAGTTTATAAAATAAAAATATTTTTTTATACCGTCGGTCCACTAAAAATACATTATTACTTATTTAAATTATAATATTATTCGATTCAACTCTACTCGACTCTATTTGATTCTATTCGACTATATTCAACTCTATTCAACCATATTCAACTCTATTCATATCTAGTAAATTCTACTCGACTCTATTCGATTCTAATAAATTATGATCGTTTTATTCGATTCTATTCGATTCATTCGATTCATTCGATTCCATTCAATCATATTCGACTCCATTCGATTCCATTCCATTCGATTCTATTAGCTTCTATTCGATTCTACTCGATTATTTTCGATTGTATTCTAATTTGTTTGATTTTAGTCGATTCTGATCGACTCTATACGATTCTATTTGATTCTATTCGATCCCAAGTGATTCCATCCGATTCTATTCCTTTCATTTCTATCCAATTTTATTCGATTTTTATCGATTCTGATCGACTCTATTCGATTCTATTCTATTCGATTCTATTGGATCCTTATTGATTCCATTCGATTCTTTTATTCGATTCTATTCTATTATGTACACATCTGCTAGGCGTCCCACGACATCTAATTTATTATTATTATTATTACAAACACTAATTTAATATATGTTTTAAATTGATATGGTCACGTACACTATAAGTATAATCATAAGAAACGGGATATTTACCATGGATACTATTTATATTGAGTTCCCGATATTTCGGCACTGTTGCAAGCGCCATGATCACGGATAACTGAAGTAACTGCGGGTGGAATAGTTTTTAAGGACAGACAAAATGGTCTACCCTCTTTCTCACTCTTTTATTACGCGCGACACCAGTACCATTGTTCACACTTTCGTTAGTAACTAGATCGCGACACACAACACTGACAGTATCACCTCCCGTTTTAGGGACGACAATTCTTCGGTTTTCACATAGACGTACCAATGGATTCCAGACACTCAACAGTTTAAACCCATCCTCACGATTGAAGTTTTTGAATTTAAATTAGGGCAGTCAAAAACAATGACACGCAGAAGTCAGCCATCGCTCAACATCTTTTGGAGTCGGGGTCAAACCACTGGATTGAGTTACATAACCCTCAGATACTATCTACAGAACGCCACTACATACCAAGATTGGTAAGAGAAGCGATTGAAATTACCAAATTCAAAAACATTGCAATTGGGTAAGAACAACTTTGAGAAGGAAGCCAACAGAAGAATTCAGCTGGGTTGGGCAGCATTCGGCAAGCTTCGTCAAGTCTTCTAGTCGTCCATACCACAGTGTCTGAGGACAAAAGTCTTCAATCAGTGCGTCCTACCAGTCATGAGGTCATGACTGGTAGGTGTCGAAACGGTCAAATTGGTCCACAAACTTAAGGTTGCTCAGCGAGCTATGGAGAGAGCTATGCTTGGAGTTTCTCTGAAGGACAAGATGAAGGACAAGATTCGTAATGAAGATATCCGACGGAGAACCAAGGTAACCGACAAAGCTCAAAGGATAAGCAAGCTGAAGTGGCAGTGGGCTGGTCAATTCCTGAAGAACCGATAACCGTTGGAGAAGAGGAGTTCTCCAGTGGAGACCACATTTAGGCAAACTTAGTGTAGGACGCCCTGTGGCCAGGTGGAGGCCAGGTGCAGCCGCAAGTCATCAGATCTGCGAAAAGCGGCTGGCAGAAAATGGATAAGGAGGGCTGAAGACCCAGCTCAGTGGCGTGCATTAGGAGAGGCCTACGTCCAGCAGTGGACAGATATAGGCTGATGATGATAATGACCTGTTCACAGAAGATCACGCACGATCCTCCCGTAGATATGATCCCAAAACATACGACGCTGTTACACGGAGTAGTTCACTGTAGTTACACTATCTATATATGCTTATAATAAAGCAATAAGAACGAAAAAGTTTCTACTTACAAAGAAAATAATTTAAAAAAAATGGTCTAGGGTACATAAAGTAAGAACAAGTTTTTTTTTTAAATCCTGTCTTTCTGTTTGCTCATCACGTAAAAAATACTGGGCCGATTGCGATGTGGTTTTCACTGTTGGACAGCTTAGGGTTTGACTTAAAAACTGGGGTACTTGATATCTTAATCTTAAAAAAATAATTGACAGCTGAACGAATTTTGATGAAATGTAGTATATTATAGGTAATCTATCTATCTTCTATCTATTCTATACTTATAATAAAGCAATATGAACGAAAAAGTCTGTACAAAGAAGATAATTAAAAAATAAATGGTGTAGGGTAAATAAAATAAGCTACTGAACAAGAATATAACATTTTGAAAATTCGTTTCTGTCTGTCTGTTTGTCTGTCTGTATGTTTGTTCGCGCATCACGTAAAAACTACTGGACCGATTGCGATGCGGTTTTCATTGTTGTTGACTTAAAAACTGGGGTACTTTTTATCTCAATCCGATGAGTAGAAGCCGAGCAATCGGTACAAATATTATTCACGGCTGAAGGAATTTTGGTCAAATGTTGGTATATTAGGTCCTGGAATAGCACAAAGAGTAATTTTAACCTACAGAAATGACCACGTGTGCGAAGCTGCGGGCATCAGCTAGTTGTGCTATATAGGTTATTTTGGTCCTGGAATAACACGTATCTATTGGCTACTTTTAAATGAAATGACCACGCGGGCAAAGCCGCGGGCACAGCTAGTAATATTATAAAAGCGAAAGTTTGTATGTTTGCGTGTATGTGTGTGTGTGTGTGTGTGTGTGTGTGTGTGTGTGTATGTGTGTATGTTACTCCTTCACGCTCAAAGGGCTGAACGGATTTGGATGAAATTTGGTACCAGTACCAGTATATTTTATATCTAATCTATACTTTTCATCATCATTATCATCATCCATGCTGGTAAAACCTGGTATTTTTTTATAGTTTAGTGTCTTGAAAATGTTAAATGTTCAACTGACTTACTGGTGCTTTATATGCACGGACCTTTCTAAGTCTTCACATTGTTGGTATTGTGCAATTTGATAGTGTAAAGTAAACAATGAACAAAATATTGAGTTGACCCTTGTTGGTACTTACCACCCAAAAGGCTAAACAGAACAGACCCAATGCTAAGTAAGTAGATATTTTACTTTGTTTTTTACCTTCTTTTCCATTTTCACAGAGCTCAGTTCACCATTGTCTTGTTTTTGCAGTTTATTCCATCACTAATTTGGTACTTAGGTAACGTATACTTAGGTGCCTAGAGTATAATTTAGATGTAATTGCTTTAAATGAGATCTCTCGGGTCTTTATCACTTAATTTATCTTCTTCGTATCAATAACTGAATTGATGTAAACAATGTTTGATCAGGAACGTGGCTATAATTGACCGAGCAAGGTCTCTGCATTAACGATTCAGCGTTTGTGTTTGTTGGTTCCAAGGAGAACGGTGACGGCCCCCTTGTTGCTTTCGCAATGATTCTCCATTTTTTACGGTTTGTAGCGTTGCGGGCACACTGTACTCTAGTGGCTCTGTGAGCTGTAGAGTAGACTTCGCGTGCACAAACTTTTTTGCAAACAATCTAACGGTGCACAGTAGCGCCATAACTAGATGGCGCTACTGTACTAAACTACTAATGTAAAACTAACAAGAATAACCAAGGTTCTCTATCAATCACTACCTAGTGGGCAAAGGGCTGATTCCACTGGTAGAAACATAAAAGTGAGAAATTTACTGCATTGTCAGGAGATATTCTGCACATCACGCCGAAGATCCTCATCAGATCTTCACCAAATTTTTATGAGACTAATTTAAAGTAAAAAATAAAAAAAAGGATCTAATAAGGCGGAGATATTCAGTAGCCCCCTTTGTTGCCCCTTTTTGGGGGATTGGGGGGCCAATCAAAAATCCCGGATAACTAAAAAAAACTAAGAATTCGTTTAACCTGTATACCAAGTTTCGTCTACATCGGTTGAGAAATACGACCTGTAGAGGAGAACAGGCTGACATCCGGCCGGGCTGACATCCGGAAGAACATACGAAAGCATTTTTGCCCAAGCTGAAACGGAAACGCTTCGCTCGCGCATCGCGCTCGCTCGGTCATTAAAATGATAGTCGATTTGGATTGCCATTTTTGTGAGATCTGTCCAACGAGTAGGTGATTGGTCGCGTGATCTTTTGCCACCTTTACACCTGACCTTGGAAAATTGTCTCCATCTAGTGCTCGTTTTAAATAATTGACCGAGCGAGCGCAAAGCGCGAGCGAAGCGTCTCCGTTTCAGCTTGGGCAAAAATGCTTTCGTATGTCCGGATGCCCGGATCTCCTCTACAGGTCGCATTTCTTAACCGATCTAGACGAAACTTGGTATACAGATTAAACGATTTTTTCTAATTTTTTGGCCGTCGGAGATTTTTGATTGGAGGGGTACTTCCCCCAAAATGGGGGAAAATAGGGGCTACTGAATATCTCCGCCTTATTAGATCCAACCTCGATGTTTCTTTTTTTATTTGAATGGTACCTAGTAACTATAAATTGGCCGCATAAAAATTTGGTGCATATCTGATGAGGATCTTTGGCATGATGAGCAGAATAGCTCCTCAAAATGCAGTAAATTTCTCTATTATGTTTCTACCAGTGGAATCAGCCCTTTATCCACTAGGTAGGGATTGATGGAGCACCTTGGTAATTAATGATAGTTTTACATTAAGGTAAGTAGATGGCGCTACTGTGCACTGCTAGATTGTTTGCAAAAATGTTTGTACTCGCGAGGTCTACAGCTCACAGAGCCAACAAGTTAATTTGTGGTTTAATTAAATTAATACAAAATATCAGTCCATCAATGCCCACAATCTTTATTTACGATAACCATGGTCTCCCTACACCCGGATAAGGACTTTGAAAACTACCGATAAACTTTATTTGCACATCGTAAAACAATAAAAGTGATAGGTTGATACTGTTATTGCAAACTGGTACCAATCTCAGATTCGGAAATGCAGACAATATAATACGAGCGCACCCGCGTATCGGAACTGTTGAGATAAACAGACCCCCAGGGTGCAGTGGTGCAGTGAGTAGCTCACAGATCACTTGGGTTCTAAGGCATTGTAGTAGGTTTCAGGTTCAGGTCTCCTGCAACAACAAAAAATCGCGTAATATAAGCAGTTAGGTAGTTAATTTATACGTTTGTATTTATTTTTACCCTGGTCCAGAAACCAAGTTTGCTATCCCCTCGTACTCCCCCCCCCCTCCCCCTTCCCCCGCGGAGACGCTTACTTTTTAGATAAGTATATCAATTGTAAGTTTATTAAAAATTGAGTCTTATTTTTTTTATTACTTAGTAGAATATGTTTTTTCCCCTGCTTTCGCCAAAAAATAAATTGAAGATGTTATGTATGGTCATAAAGACTATGGCACAGTAAGTAGAGAAATTTGCATTCCAAAAGGTGGTGTAGTTTGTGTGATTTTCACAAATGTTATTGAGATCTAGACTCTGATGAAAAATCCAAGTTTTCGACCTATATGAGGGGGCGATGCGGGGGGAGGGGGGGACAATATGTTGTGAAAAATAAATTCATCATTGTAGAGGAGTTAGTGGGGAATTAATTATAAGTAGGTAGGCAGGTATTAAGCCTTGTTGGTCGCAGGTAATGCTTAGAGAACAGTGTATGAGTTTTATTCCAGTTCTTCTCATTAGTAACATCTTGCAAGTGCACTATGCATTTACTTCTTACACCTCATTATCTGTGTACATTTTGTGGTAATTGGTGTGGAAATTTCTCGAATATATTTATTTATTTATTGTCCACTGCTGTACGTAGGCCTCTCTTAATACACGCCACTGAGCTCTTACACCTGAATAAGTTTAACTTTAATATCAATGTAACTTAGGCCCTAGACAATTTAAAAATATGGTTAGTATGTGGGTAACCTAGGTTCTTAACTAAGTGGCAAACACGATTTCGACAATTTCGAAGCGGATAGAGAGAAGATTAATAAGGAAGGATAGGCTGAAGGAGAGATAATTTCACTAAAATACCACTTACCCACGAGTACGTGTGTGACTGAAATCCAACGATGAGACCACAACTTAGACATTTTTAAAATCTCTTTGTTTTTAGTATTATTAATGTTATTATTACTTATACCCTTTTACTACAACAGGTACACATGTACATGTACCACACTGAATCACGTAGCTCATAAAATAATGTTTATTGAGTAAAATGTGTTACGGTAGGTCAAGGTTACCGCGGCGCTTGTACCTTTTTTTTGCTAGGGTTGTCTACTGTCTGCCATGAAAACATTGCAACTATAACAGTTCAGTGACCAAGAGTGAGTGCTGAGCTTCAACACACTACACATCATCATCAGCTTGTATACGCCCACTGCTGGGCATAGGTCTCTTCCAATGAACGCCACAGAGCCCGGCCTCGGCTCTCCTCATCCAGTTTCTGCCGGCCGCCTTTCGCAGGTCGTCTACACGAAAGGTTTATAGCACCTAGCATTTCAGTTCTCCACGATTTCTCGCTGATGAAGACCATAAGAAAATATATTCTAGTAGGTACTTAGAATGAGAATTTGTGATTAACGCATTGAGAAGTAAGTATATGATCAATTTTTTATTGCATATTAATTGTGAGATTTTTCTTAGCTTTGTTCAGAAAAAAATGCCCGTTCCCAAGATATTTAGCTATGACTACTCTTTGTGGAGGAATCTCGGGAAATATAGGTACTTATTTGCCGCTGGAGACTGAGTTTCACTCTCCGTTTTTATTAGCATTCTTCATCTGAATTCAAAATAAACTTGTTTCATATTAGCACGTGTCATAAAAATCAACGCTCGATACACCCTGTAACCCTGATTGTTTATTACATATTCAAGGTCTTAGGTTCCAGGTAGATAATCTCGATAAGTATTAACTACCTATCTAGATATTAGCATAATTTATGATAAGGTGATGTAAAAACGTCAGAAGAACGATTAGGTACTTATAAACATGGTCATATTTTGCCGCGACTTTATCTGCGTGGGCCGATATTACCTCATCATCGTCAGGCTATTACGTTCCCACTGCTGGGACACGGGATTTCTATATGAAAGAGAGAGAGAGAGAGAGAGAGAGTAGGTATATCCCGTTATCTACCAAACAGAAAGACGTATTAGACCTTTTCATCAGCCACATCGTACACGCCTGAACGCCATGTAGAATTCAATATATTTGACTCTGTAGATGTTTCTCATAGAAACTAATACATTTACGAACTGGAAATCCATGAAGCCAGTTCTGCACGGGTGCTTGCTTTGAGCCTTTGGTGAACGCTGATTTGTAATACCGTTTCTAGTAGAGATGCGCCGAACATGGATTTCTAAACCGAACCGAATAACGAACATTGTTCGGTTCAGCGATTACCGAACCGACTATTCGGCCGAACTATTCGGTTCTATTTACGGCCCCTTTGCCGCACTAAACACGTTTGTACAGTACAGGTCCGTGAGGGTACGCGGCCGGCTAATCATTTGAAAACCGATGGGATCATCACTCGCGCTGTTTTTACATTTTCGTCAAAAATAAGTGTTTAGAGATATACCAACTAAGAAACTAAGCCCAAAACTTCGTGATCTGGGATCAGAGTAGGGTCCCAGTACCCTCCTGCCCCCTTATCAAAAACTAAATCGATACTTTTAGACTCAAAAGGCGTAATCACCAAAACACGACTTTTCAGGAGAGCAATAAAACGAAAAACAAAAAATGTTTTATAACATAACTTTTTTGTGCTTGTAACTAAGTATAAAATAAAAACTATGACAAAAGATGTTTGAATTTCGAGATAAAGAACATTGTAGAATAATATTTCAAGTAGATCTAATGAATACAGAAATAGATTTCCTATACGTCCTAAAAAAATAAATGAAATTTGTCGGTTACACCCCAATAAAAAGCTCCTGTACTAACTGCTAAGGGTGTAATGGCCATTTTGTACAATATCAACTAATGATTTATAATGTAAGTGACAATCATCTTTGTATATTACTATCGTTTATTCGATGTAAGCGACAAATTGTTTAGGAGTTTTCTGTGGAATAATCAGTGTAACCGATGGTTGTCATATTTAATAACAATGGTTTCTTATTATTTACTAAGGCAGATGCTTTGAATTTTGACGAGCAGCTCATTTGCTTGTTAGCAAGTGCTAAACCTACTGATAACAAGTGTAGTGCAGTTATTTAATATGTTTTTAAGTATCTATAGTAACTTTACACCAAGTTTGGTGTTTAATATTATAGTAAAATGGTCATCGAAGTTTAACCATAAACCCGATAAACCCCCATTAACGCCACAAGCGGTTGCTCTCTTGAACTTCTACTCGTATTACCTTACGTTAGTGGGTTGGCGCATCTTGGTGATCGCAATAGTTGGTGATAAGATAATACGCAACAAAATGCTACTGCCCATTTCCTGAATTCCCTTGGCTGGTTCTCACAGCACTCTCACGATGAGAAGTGGCGGTGATAATTAGTCATGGTACAAATTAGTTAATTACTTTTCTTGGATCTTAAGAAAAATTACCAACTTTCATGTACTCATAGATAGGTACTTATAACGAATAGGTACTAAAACTTGAAAGTATAATCACAGAAAATAAGGTATTATAAAAAATAGCCAAAATATTATATAATATTGTTTTTATTTAGATCCAGGAAAAGAAATAAACTAATTTGTATCATTACTAATTCAACGTTGACGCTAAGACCTGCAAGAAGATACTTAGGAAGGCTCATTTTGATCACGTAGGTCAAATTTTGGTCCCTGGCCAAGTCGGTCGAAGTGAACTTCTGCCGCCTCTCACTGCCACCATTGCTGAAACCTTATGGATCACTGGCTCACACTGCGGGAGAGAAAGCGAATTTATTTGCGTCTCTTTTTGTAGAAGCTTCGCATCTAGACGCTTCCAGCAAGATACCATCCGACCTTCCTCATTGCGGGGTTTTTATGCCCGAATTACGCATTTGCCATTGAAGGATGTTCTCAGAATGCTTCGAGCTCTAGATGTGAACAAGGCCAGTGGTCCTGATGGCATTCCAGCGATTGTGTTGAAAAACTGTGCGCCCGAATTTTCTCCCATCTTAACGCGTTTGTACCTCCTCTCTCTTCACTCAGTTAAAGTTCCGAAGAGCTGGAAGCTTGACAATGTACAAACAGTACCAAAAAATGGTAGTCAGGCTGATCCGGCTAATTATTGTCCCATCTCGATAACCTCCTTACTCTGAAAGTGTATGGAGCGTATCTTAAACATTAGGCTCTTAGCATACCTTGAGGATAATGATCTCCTCAGTGACCGGCAATACGGATTTTGCAGAAACCGGTCTAGTGGGGATCTTCTCGCGTATGCCACTCACGTACTGAGCTATGCAATCGAGATGCATGGTGAGGCGCTTGCCATCTCCCTTGACATATCGCAGGCATTTGATCGGGTCTGGCACGATGGCATTTTAAACAAGCTTCCCTCATATGGTTTACTTGTTGGCTTATGCAATTGGATAGTTGATATCTTGAGGGAACGATTTATTTGAGTAGTCATAGAGGGCTGCTCGTCTGATCAAATGGCCATCAATGCTGGTGTATCTCAAGGATCGGTTCTCTCGGCTACACTGTTTTTACTGCACATTAATAATCTTTTGAAGCCCAGTATCTTTGGGTATGCTGATGATAGTACTGTAGTTGAGAGATACACTTCCAATGCTCAAGCCAACTGTGACGCTATCCTGTTTCAGAGAGAGGTTATGGTAGGCCGTATGAATTTAGCCTAAGAAGCCGTGTCCGATTGGGGCGATGCTAACCTGGTTAAGTTTAATGCTACTAAGACGCAGGCGTGTTTGTTTTCTACTAAAAGAGTCCTCTAAACTGATCTCCGTCTTTCCAAAGTGTAACAAAACCAATAGGCGATTATTTGGAGCTTTTGGGTGTCGAACACACAACAAACCTGAATTTTGGGTCTTATATTGAATCCAAAGCCAAGGTAGCTGCAAAATAACTTGGTATTTCGTCTAAGGTTAGGTTTTTGAATCTTTATCAAGCACGGGTCCGATCTTGTATGGAGTAATGCTGCCACCTCTGGGAAGGTGCTGCCAAGTATCAGCTCGAGTCTTTGGATTCAATAGAGAGACGTGCTATCAGGCTCATTAGGATGACACTTTAGTAATGAGTAAGCTTCAAAGTCTGGCGCATCGACGTGAGTTAGCAAGCCTGTAGGTATTCTACAGATTGCACTATGGAGAGTGTGCACAAGAACTGCACAATCTGATTCCCCCATCACCTTTCCATCACCATACGACTAGACAATCGGCAAAGTACCACCCTTTTATGGTTGAAATTCCTCGCACAAGAATGAATTGTTACGCTTTTTCATTTATTATAAGAACTGCAAAGGAGTGGAATGCCCTGCCCTCTTCAGTGTTTCCGGTAAATTATAACCCAGGTGTATTTAAGTCAAGAGTGAATAGGTATCTACTAGGCAAGCGTGTTACACCTTCGACCACATCATCGCTTTCCATCAGGTGAGATCGTGGTCAAACGATTGCCTAGTCCGTAATATAAAATACAAAAAAAACATAAGTGATAGATCTCATCGATATCTTCGTTTTGGATGACAGCTGTCAAACTTAAAAGGGCTATAACTCGGAAACTCTTGATCCTAGACAAGTATTTTATTGGTCGAATCGTTCGCTAAAAATGTTCCAAAAGGGTGTCTTCGATAATTTGTTAATATTTTAATTTATATTGGGACGTAAGCTCCAATCTTGATAAAATCTCGGGTTGTATAAGTCAAGTATGAAAAAAATTCAAGATAGCAGAGGCGTAATCACCAAATTTGATAGATCATGGGATATACAACCAAATTTTAAATCTTATTTACCTTTTACGACCTTTGCTGTAATGAAAAATTAAATATTATTCATATAAGTCCCAAATTTTGAAAATAACGTGTTTAGCGATCCAAACTTGTGGGCTGTATACACCACTTTTTTGCAAGTATTGATATATTAAATATACAGTTCGAAAGACGATGAAAAACTGAATATGACTGCATTAAAATCTTTTTTTGCCATATTGGTGGTTACGCCCTTTGAGCCTAAAGGTATCGAAATGCTACTGGGATTGAGATAATAAAATCAATTTTGCTTAATTAATTATAATTTGATTGATATTTATTTTCTATTTCGTTGTGTTATCTGAGACTGAATGAATACATACCCATTTACGATTATTCTAATTGTCACCATAAAAATTGACATTCTTCGTTGGTTTTATTATTGACTTAAGTCGAATAATTTCAGCTCGTACTTTAATATTAATTAATTGGTTAATATTTGATATGTATGTTAAATATTTTAAAGTCAATACAAGCTTAGGTAGGACTTAAAATTACATAAGTTAAATATTCGGTTAATATTCGGCACATCGACCGAATATTCGGCCGAATAACGAACATATAAAACCATGCCGAATATGCCGAATACGAATAATTAACGAATATTCGGCGCATCTCTAGTTTCTAGTGATTAGATATACGTATGAACTATTTAACTACCTAGGTACCGTAAGATATTTTAAGGATCTGCTTGATGGGTAGAAGCATGAAGACCTGAATCTAGGACACAAGCCACTTTGTAATGGAGTAGGTCATTATGTTTGAGCCGTTTGCTTATGACAGAAACCGGGACCGGGAGCTCGTATTATTACCACAGAATAACTAATAGAAATAGAAATATTTTATTGTAAAAAACTGTGTACACTGTGTGGTCTTAAATGTAAAAAACGTTCCAACAGCCTATCCATTTCGGACATATAATATTTTGAACATTATTCGATAACATTCTTTATATAATAAATTTATGGATAAATTTATAATAATATGCTTAAAATTATTAATAGGTAGTTATTAAATCTGATATCAAAATTACATTCCATTCTTATTTACACAGATTCAGTAACCAAAGTATTCATTTAAATCATAGTAAGCTTTAGATATTAACCATTTTTTTTCATTCTGTTTGAATATGTTGCCTTTTAATAATTTCAGTTCTATAGGCAAGTGATTGAATATTTTAATTGCGCTTATAAAGAGCTCTTATAAAATAAGGTATTATTAATCTGCGGAATAGACATATTATATCTATATTTGCTCCTTAAGTTACCAGCACGACTAGACTTTTGACTAAAGTAGTGTTCTTCATTAGTCTTTACAAAATGACACAATTCTAATATATAAATACAAGTCAAGGTGAGGAAATTTTTATTTTTAAAAATGTTACAGATGGTATCAGTACAGTCTAGATTATATATATTTCGCAGACATCTCTTTTGCAATATAAATGTCCACTGAATTTCCCCAAAAGATTATCCCATAACTCAACTGAGGGTAGACATAACCTTAGTATGCACTCACAGCTACAGATTTAGATGCAACATTACTTAACACTGACAAGGCGTAAGAATATTTTGTCAAGCGACTATTTATTTTACTAATGTGAGCCTTCCAGTTCAAATGGTTATCTAGAGTTACACATAAAAAATTTGTTTCAATAATTTCGTTAACCTTATTACCATCATTTAAAATATTTAGATTTAGTGGTACTGTGTTATAATTAGTAAACTGTAAAATTTTAGTTTTTTCTATATTAACTTTTAAATTAATTGATCCTAGCCAATCAGTGACTATTTGTAAAGTTTTATTTACTTCTATTTCAAAATCAGTACTGTTAAGATTCTGTTGAGGTATGAATATAGTGGCATCATCAGCAAACATGACGCAAAGGTGTTGTGTTATTAGAGGTAGTTCGTTGATATACACAAGGAACAGCAAGGGCCCAAGAATACTGCCTTGTGGCACTCCAAGGGCAGATTTCTCAAAGTCCGACATTACTTGTTCTACTTCTTTTGTATCTCTATTATAAACATCGATGACTGTTGATTGACTTCTGTTTTCTAGATATGATTCTAATAATGATAATGATGTTCTTCTTATACCAGCTGCTTCTAGTTTTCTAAGTAAAATTGTGTGTGAGACACAATCAAATGCCATAGATAAATCTAAAAAGAGAGCAATACCAGTTTTTTTATTATTAATTTCTTCCCATACCTGTCTTAGCATTTTAAAAATGGCTAATGTGGTGTTTTTCCTATACGAAAGCCGAATTGTTTGCTATCTAGCATATTATTGGAATCTAGAAATGACGTAATTCTGTTAAAGAGCACTTTTTCAAAAAAATTAGAGAAGCTTGGCAAAATGGCTATTGGTCTATAATTTGCCATTTCCATTTTTTACCCTTTTTTGTGTAAAGGCTTTATTAGTGCCTTTTTTAAATCGTCAGGAAAACATCCGGTTTCGATAGATAAGTTTATTATATATGTCAGTGGTTCTACTATAAACTCTAAGCTGCTCTTGATTATTTGTACCGATATGCCATCATACCCTGCAATTTTTTAATTTTTTAATGATTTTACAATGTTTATTATTTCCTGGGAGGATACTGGATTGATGAATATAGTTTTTGAGTTTGTTTTAATGGCTTTTCGTTGAGTAGGATTTTGAGTTTGAACGTGATTATTATGGCAGATAATAAAGTTATTCAGGGCTTTGGCAATTTTTAACGGGTCAGTTATCTCTATCTTGTCAATTTTTATACTTTCTATTGATGTTTTAATGTTATTAGTTTCAGATGTATGTTGCTTACCAATTCCCCAAGTTGCTTTATTTATATTAGTATTTCTATTTATATATTTAATATTAGCGATTTTTCTAGATATACGTACAACTTTGTTTAATGTCTTGCAGTATTTTTTGTACATACTATAATTTTCATTAGTTTTATTTTGTAGATATTTTAAATAGTTCTTTCTTTTATTTTTACTGGATGTCTTTATTCCTTTGGATTTCCAGTTTGCCTTCTTCTTATAAGTAATTTTTACTTTTTCCAAGGATACACACAAGTTAAATATCAGGCGGTATAGGTCTATAAATTCACTGTAGGCTTTGTTTGGGTCATTGTATGTGTATATCTCTGAGAAATTAACTTGGGATAAGTATCTTAGAAATATATTTAAATTTACATCAACTTTTCTCTTTTGAATAAGCCAGTACTTTTCACGAAAGCTTAGGCTGGTAAAAACATTTATTATCTGCACTGATCTGAAATACCTAGATGCAAAACTTCTGCTTTATATTGTTTGATGTTTGTTACTATATTATCTATACATGTTTTGGTGTTCTTAGTGATTCTAGTGGGTTCCCATATTGTGGGATGCATGTTGAACATTTTTAATGTGTTTATAAACAATTCACTTTTTTTATTTTTTTCAAGTAAATTAATATTAAAATCACCTAATAGAATAACTTTCTTCTTATTACATCTGGTTCTTAAAGTGACTTTGTGAAGTAAAGTTTCTAGGCTTTGAATCAACAAATTTAAATTATTGTCAGGAGTTCTATAAATACAAATAATTACATAATTTAAATCTGGTATACTAATAGTATAATTACAAGTGTTATTACTACCTACCTACGCTCTGATAGTGGCCTGTCTAGAACGCTTGGACTACCCGTTATAATCTAAGTATTGAAGGGTGTTTTCAAGGTAACTATCTTGTTTCAATATATAATCATAACATTCCTAACTTAGTTATATAACTTTAATTTATTTAGCATTTACCTACTTAATTAGCCTTCCCAACTTGCATAGGTAAGATTATAAAATATAATTTCTTTGATATTTTTCTTTGTTGTATTTCTTAAAAACCCAATTACGAAAATCCAACCCACTTCCATCGCCTATTTAATTTGTGCTAAAGAGTTATATAACTTTACCAGAAAAAATATATTTTAAATTAAAAACAGATTACCAGCAATTAAAGTTGACTTGAGACAATGGCGAACAAATCGTATTATTGTAATACTTTGTAAAATGTAGTCAATATAAAGTTACTTACATGTGTATTAAAAGATATCTAACTGTATAGGTTCAACTATTTTACGTAGGCATAGAACACCTAAACTGAGGTACCTAAGTAGTTAGGTTATTAGGTAGGTACTTATTATAAGGTTAGGTTGTTGTTTGTTGTGTTGTTGTTATGGTTGGGTTATTGTAGGTACTCTGTATCAGTTACACCCAGTTAGTTTATTAAATCATAAATGCGCTTGCTCGCTATTTTGTAGGTACAGTTTTCATTTTTAGCTAAAGCGCCAGGTAAAGGCAAGTCGTCATCATCATTCAACCAACAACAGCCGTCTCGAAGTCCATCGTAGGCGCAAACTATGGCTATGGAATCTATCTGCATTACATCAATGAAACTTCTTTTAATTTTTGGCTTTGAGAAGAAAGGCTACAAATTGCTTTCGGCTATAGACTGCAGTTGTCGGCGATAAATAATGCACATCGGCCTTTGGAAAGAGACAATTGGCTGTTTACGATGATTTTCGAACACTGACGACCGTATTTATTAAGTGTCATTTCATATCAAATAAATACTGTACTGTGGACTTTATTAGTTTACGTCAAATCGATGACATGTTAACTTTATATATCTATTAGAGATATATATCTATTATATATCTATTTTATTTATAGAGAGCTGTTGTAACTACTAGAAAAAGGATAGTATAGTCAAAGACAATCGAAAGTATAGTAGATTGTATTACTAGGAAGCAAAATAATATTTTGACGGCTATTTTGAATCCAGAGTGGAGTGAAGGATTTTACAGTAGAATCCCGAGCGCAGCGAAGGATTCTTAAGTAGAATCCTGAACGTAGCGAGGGATTGAATATAGTTCGCCCGAGAAAAAATAATTTTGCTTCCGAGTGATACACTCTACTTTTATGAGAATTAAAATAAAATAACTGTAGTGATGCAACGAATAATACTTTTACGAATACGAATACGAATACGGATATCAAACCTACTATTCGGCGAATACGAATACGAATATCTCGCCATGGTAATAAAAGACTAATTTATTTGATAAATTTCTATTCTTCTAATAATTAAAATTTACAACAGGCAAATTTTTATTTAAAAAACATAAAATTTGTAGATTTTCTGGTAATTTATGAACTTACTGTTGTTGTTTAACTACTTACTCGGTAATTTATCGAAGTGTTTCCATATGTCACTTTGATCTCGTTTACGAGAAGACATTTTTTAACTTCTTTTACTTCGCAGCAACCTCAGAAAATAAATAAAACAATACTCTCTTGCTTGACTTCTGCTTTCGACTAACAAATGAAGTGAAAGAAATGAATCAATCAATCAATGGTTCGTAATTGTACTGATAGGGAAACTCCCGGAGCTGCGGTACTGTACAAACTATGGCCGGGGAGTCCCCCGTTGCGTCGTCGTTGCGGTTAAGGCCCTCTGCACACGTGCGTATTTTTACACGCGCGTTTTTCAAGTCTGCCAGTAATTAGAGTTGCGTTTGTACGTAAAATATTAGTTTTTAAATATTCGTATTAGTATTCGCCGAATACGAATATTCGGTAAATGTCTACTATTCGGCGAATACGAATATTCGTATTCGTATTCGTTGCATCACTAAAAATAAGTAATTACTAACACTTAACTAAAAATTTATATTCACTTTGTACTTCTTTGATTTATACGTCCTTCAGACAGTCTCTTCAGATATTATGTTCTAAATTTTGTGTAGATCTCGATTTGAAAGTCATTATTGTACTGGCCGCCAACGCACAGTATGGACAATGACCTTAAAAAAGGACATCCCCTTTTTATTTATTCAATAGATACTGTAAACTATTTGAAATGTATGAGTAAAACTCCCGAAGGTCAGATGTACATAGAATCAGATTTATGACGATTTTAGCTGTTTCTTAAAAAAACTTTATTGTTCGATATAATATGTTTAAATTCACTTTTTACTATATTTGTTATTGTCATTGCATATTAGTTTATTTTTATAATTTATTAATCAAAACAATATCATTATTGCTCTAATAAAAAGAAAGATATTTTGAATTAATGCAATTTTGGTTTATATTTTCTTTTTACTTTTTCTTGCTATATTTGGATTTTATATTTGCGTTGGCATATTCTGCAAAACTACACTAATTTTTAAAAAAATAATCAAATCTGAATCTGATAGGATCTCGGAGTAATATGCTTCTAAAGTTTTTTCCGGATTTCTCTGGTTTTAGGGGTGTCACATATATATTTTTTCAGTGATCAGAGTTGGTAGAATGATTTAGGGTCAATGATCTCAAACGTACATGCTAATATGGACATGCCTCCGTAATTCCGACATTTTAAAATGATTCATACATTTTTTCCGGGATTTCAAAATTATTACGTGGAAGAGTAAGGTAGGGTATGTTTATTTTTTCTTAACACTTTCAACGCCCTGGGAGCGGCATAGGTGACCGGCATTCTATAAAAATAACTGAGGTGTTCAAAGACTTCAAGTAAAAGCCGTACAAAGTATAAACGGGATCATATTAGTAATAGATACACTTAATAATAATAGGTACCTATAACTTGGCAAGAAGGGTCTTTTGTCACCTTACCTTATACCCTGTTCGCACAACGGTTGCGACCAATCAGAACAGAGTATCCTGGATGACTCATTTACTGTTTGTCATAACAATGCGCGCGCGCTCACATCATAGGTAGATCTCCTTCGCTTACTTCGGTTCGTAAAGTGCGTTTCTTTCTTTGCTGTATTAACATATATTTTTTGTATTTTTACCTGTACTGTCAAGATAGACTATCAAAAGGTTGTTTAACTGGTTATGAGATTGTACTTTCGATTGGACTCTTTCTGTTATTACAGGTTTTTTTTTTTGTGACAGTTTTACAATTCACAAGTAAACATTCAAGTATTTACTTGTGGGAAACATGTTTTCCTTCTATAAAGTGCGTAGAAAATGTTATGAATTTACACATAGCAACTCACCAAAGCTTTAATTTAATAGGATGAAGTTCATGAAAACGCATAGCGAGCAAACAAAAAACCAACATTCATTTTTTTTATTTGTCATTTAAACAAAAATCAATTTAAAACGATTAACAACCGCTTTCCTTAAATTTAAAATGTAGTAGTTACTAAATCACTACTTTAATACATATTATTAAATATTAATAATATTAAACTCAATCCCTTAAACATCGGAACTTTCCGGGAAAAAAGGCTTGCGTTCAAGCTTTTTTAGCACAGGGCCAAAATCTATATAAAATGTCCTCACTACAGATCCAAGAATTATCCTCCGAACCATTATAGAAAAATAAAAATAATATAAATATAAATTTATCATTGCAATAAAATTAAATATGATGTTCTCGGACTACTAGATTTTTTTTAAAAGCTTGTTTTTTATTTATATATTGTACATCCATAACTAGGCATTCGTAAATCGACCAAAACATATAAATTTAATCGCCTATATAGATAAAATAATAAAAAACTATTTATTAGAGATGGTGTCAACCCTAAGTCAGTTTTTTAAATCCTTAATAACTCTCGATTCCTACGTGATTAGTATTAGATATTTTAATGGTATATTAGGAGGTATCTAATGAACATTTTCTTTTAGAAATAAAATCCAAATATGTTAAGAAATACAAGTAAAAAAATAATTACGAAAATAAGGTAAAAGTTATAGAAATCGTTTGTTATTAGAGCTAAAATTATAATAATTAGTCCATACTAAAGCTTATTTATAATATTATTATATTCCAAAACGAAAAGCAAGAATAGTTTAGTATATTTCATAGTACAGCTATTTCTATGTTTTTTCTGACTTCCATAGAAAATAAAATGAAATGGCCATATTTCTGGTTCTATGTACATTTGACATTCGCGAGTTTTACTCAAGCATTTTAAATTGTTTACAGTACCTTATAAAGAAATAAAAAGGGGACGTCCGTTTTTTGAGGTCATTTTTCATACTGTGCAACGTGTAAAGGTTGCTTACATTTGGGTAATTCTTGAAAATTGGTACAGGTTTCCGAAAACGACTTGGCTTCTTTTGCATTTTCCCACTCGATAAAGTTGTTACCTATAAGCTTTTAAATATTTTACCAGGGTTTTAGTTGGTCATAGATTCTGTATCATATTTCTTGCGTAGTATTTTCAGGTGTAAGTTGGTAGTATAATACTTTCGCTATACTTGCATTTTCGTAAAATTATTTAGTTTTTGCACTGTCAATATTCCTAGTTTCCGTGACGAAAATATCGTGATTCGCGAGATTTTAATTTTTTCATCTTCTCCGTACATTTACATGATTCCTTTTTTAAATACAGACAGCACGCCACGTGACCCAAAGAACAAAAAAAAAGAGCTTATTGGTTAACTGTGAATCAGCAACCCTTCATCTGATCTATACTAAATTTTCGGCCGAAACCCCTAAGTCTGCATGGCTCGACAGAACATAGTTTGACTCCCGATCTTTAGTAGTGAAGTTCAATTCTTAACTGAACATGAATAAGGCCAAGCTGAGTCGGAAAGAGCCGACGAGCCACGAGCACTCGCGTCGCGGAACCGATCGATCGCCAACATCAAAAATTCACGTTCTAAATTCAAAACTCATTACTGCTCTCTCTGAAAAACTTGAACAGAAAGTACCTACTTTGCTCGCTTTTTTAGAGGAACAAATCAGTGTTCTTTGAATAGATGGTATGATGAAACAATTATGTATTATTTTGTAAATGAATAGATTAAATGTTGGGGTGCTTAAACAACTTTATACTAAATATTTTCAGCTAAATGCGACCGTACGCTATTTCACCTGTATAACGACTGACAAACAAAGAATATGACTTACAAACGTCACACAGGTAGACACCTGCCCTATAACGCTTACGAAGCCGAAATTAGCAGTCTCTTTTCCGATGTGCATTATTTATCGCCGGGTACTGTACTTACCTACTTATGTTAAGTATAATAAAAACAGAACTCTTTCCCATCATTGACTGAGGTCCTAACGTGTCATTTCTACACCGGGTCTATCTGTCAATCACTGATAAATATAACCAAAGAGAAAGTTATAGGTACCAAAGATCTAGAATATAGTACCATATATGGATTGTAATTTAGCAGGATCATACGAGCTATTGTTGTCCTTTGTAACACCAACAAATTGCCATAAGCCAGAAAGAGACAAAGACAATCGCCCTAGTTGGTCGAAATAATCTAAATGTCTCCATTTTGACTCTTTAGTCGTACTACCGATGTATTGTTCAATAGTGCCGTGCATTGTTTATTGATAACCATGTATCGATGAAAAATAATATCAATCACATAATATCATATGTGATCGATATTATTTTTGTTTTATGTAGGTATCAAAAATATCTATACACAAAACAGCATATTTTTAATTGTATTACTATTTGGAATGACTAATGCTGTTGGCCTTATTGGCCTCTACAGCTTGAACCGGACGGTGGGGCGGGCGCTTACAAGCACTCCGCCGCAATGCGTGACGCAGAAGGCGCACGCCAAAGTTAAAATTTAGACGACCCGCACGAGGGTACCCAGGGGGTACGGCCCTCGGCTTGGACGGCCGTCTGATTACGGGGGTAACGAACTAAACACCCCTGGATCGCTACCGTTAAGTAGTGATCGAGGGGGCCCTGAACAATGGCTAGGTGCCCTTTCATTGATTATTATAACTGGCCGCCGATTCGTAATACACCTTCGAGAAGAATCGGCAAGAAACTCGAAAGCGAATAATATCTGACTGTGTTGTGGGACCTTCGACCTCGCCGGCGAGGTCGGTGTCTGTGTCTAAGTGTGTTGATACCCCCTGGCGGGTTGCCAGAGGTGGTCGAATTGGACGAGGCCATCGCTGCCAGTACCTTGACTGCGATGGCATCGTCCGGATCGTCCAGGACATCGCGGGGACGTCTACGGAGGGCGATAGCTTCTAATATTAGCTATATTTATATACTAGCTGATGCCAGTTGCTTCGTTAGAGCCCCATCTCGTCCAACCCTGGTTAATTTTTGAGATATAAAGTATTCCAGTATTTAGTTTGAGCTATAGGTTTTCAGGAAGTGAAAACTGCATCAAAATCGGTTCAGTAGTTTTTTCGTGATACTTGTAGATATAAACATATAGACAAATGATTTATTCATGTTTGAGCAACCGCATTTATGGCGCTATACGTATCTAGTTTTCATTGTAAGTTTTCAAAATAAATATAAATAATATAGAATAAGCCAATTTAATTTCATACAATTATACTAAATCCATACATACATACATACCATCACGCCCGTTTCTCAAAGCTGCAGAGAGAGACTACGTATTTTCACTTGCTACGATCTTAACATGCTTAGTTTATTTTATTCAGTGTCGAATAGTAGGAATGCCCAAATTTATTGACCCTTGAATAAAACAAGTTTATTGTAAAAATTTCGGACGCACTCGTCTTTTGGTACTGAAGCCTTTTCACACTCGTGATATATACAATTTACGAATAAAAGTCAACTATTGCCTTAGTAATGAAATGTAAATGATTAACAATTATCCTGTCAGTGAGTAATTAACTTTGAAAACACATCTGTATTACCACATATTTCAAAAACTTCCATGGTTATCTGGTTACACCTTTGTCTATAACTCGAATCAATTAACTTTTATTTGTGTCATTTGTAAATCTTGGTAATTTTTTTTTTGTGAAAGTTAGTGGAAAAATTTGGATGGCGATGCATAGGTCACGGTAGCTGATTTGGTGGAGGCATGTGCCATGCAGAGGTACAGTATGCGAGTTCGAATCTCGTCCATGATCCAAATTTTTCTATTAGAAAATTATTATAACTTGGTAACAATATTCAATTAGCATATTTTTCTTCATTTTTTTAACCATGAAGCCAGCCATGTATGAAATTACATTTCCACTATATTTGCTAAGAATATTTGGGTCTGGAATATAATCATGATCGGCGATCATTTCTTCTTGGAAATTGACAGTTGGTTGATTTTCGGTAAGATCATCCAGCATTTTGATTCTCTCTGTTGTTTGGTTTAGGGCTTGAATACTTCAACTTGCTAATCCGTTGGGCTATGTCTGTAATATAATGATAATAATAATATAGTATATACTATGGCAAATTTCAAGTTTGTATCTTTACAGAAACAAATAAAATACAATATTCATTAATTATTTTGTTTGTTTGTTTTAAATTTCTGAGAAAAACATTATGACGGACGTGTCATAATGGAAACATGGTCGTTTCGTAATTTTTCGTTTGAGTCAAATATTAATAAGTTAATTTAAAAATATTAAAAAAGAATCTTTTATGCAGAAGCCATGTAATGATGAAACTTAGAATGGGCTATCATAATTAAATGCGTATACAACATTTCGTGTCTATACTGCTAACCGTTGACAAGTTCCTTAGTTAGGAGCCAACCCGGAGTGCAGCAACCATGAATGTCATGGTAAAACTTCAAACCAACTATCATAATAAAATGCATACACAAAGTTTCGTGACTGTGTTGTTGACCCTTGAAGTGTTCCTTTGTCTGGAGCTAATCCTGGATGCAGATTCAGGACATACTTACCATAAAAATGCATTGTCATCGGAACTAAACCAAAATGCAAAAATTCAACTCCGTAGATTAAAAGGAAGTGGTTCTAATTTAGCTTGCAAGATTTGACCTAAACAAACATACATACATACATACATACAAACATTGCAAGTTAATTAGAAGCTTTTAAAAATTGTCACATTCAAAAAACTATGTTGCCTATGGATATCGATTTACCTGTAGAGATTCCGACCCTCAACACTATGAAGTAGGTAAAATGACAAAAATACCGGGTTGCTATAGTTTTATTGTTATTCCAAGACAAGAAAAGCTTTATACTCGCAAATTTTACGTGAAAAACTGAGTATACGCTGATATTGACCGACTTTTAGTAAAATTTTAAAGTGAAATTTATTATATACAATTTATTTAGTAAAGTACATTATTGATGAGTTTGACTTACCGATGGAAAGATATATTCACATTATTCTGTGTTAAAACACTCACTCGGCTTGAATAACTGGGAACAGTACACGCCATTCTTAATATATTAGCACGTTTACACAAGCAAAGTCCAAAAATGATCAGAAAACCAATGATTTTGTGAAAATAATTTTGCGGCTTGTGTTAACCAGCTGGTTAACAAACAAATAAATCTGTCAGCTGCTAGTGGCGCGCACCGCTTAGAGACGAGCGCGAGCAGCTATTGCTATGTCTTTCTATCACACGAAACGCGTACATTAGAGTAACGAGTAAAGTTTGTGGTAAATTAGTTTCAGCTTAAATGCAGTCCATCTATGGTAGGTACTACCAAAATTCTAGAATCTATGATAGGTACTATACTGGAAAAAATATAACTGTCAATCAACGACAAGAAGGAACAAAACAAACACTGAAAAACTGTATTATTTATAGTCCTTACACAGGCGAAATTGTGGCGGCTCTTCCACAAAAGCCATAAACACTTACCTACTAATCAAGCATAAAAGAAGCAAAATGAACAACTTCCTCAAATGTATACCCAGGATCCAGCCCCGGCAGCTCTGCACGAGCGCTGCGCGCCGGAAGGTCAGCTGGCCGAAGCCGGACTACGGCATCATGGAAGTGCAGAGATCCATCCTGTTGAACGGCATCAGGGTGGCTGCCGCGAAGTCTCTGGGCGCGGCTATCGCTTCCTGCACGGTTATGTTTCAGGTCTATTATCATGTCTCCATACCATACCACTACTTCATTTCTGTATAATGACTCATAATGCAATGTAATAATAATTAATGTTTTTTTTCTAAATATTATTATAACCAATTTGTTTTATTGTATGTATATTATTTTGTTTTTTTTGTTTCCATTTTTTTATTATGCCTTAAAGTTTCATATTATTATTAATGAATTATAAAATGTGACCTACCTTGTGTAATTCTCTATTATATGGCCATTAAACTATTCTAATTATATTTCTATAAACACACGGTACACACTGTACACCCTCGGGGCCGTTTTTCTATAGAGCCCCCAAAGGTACACTCTCACAAAACCTCCTTTAAATGTATTCCATTAGGTACCTTCTACATAAAACTACGGAACCAATTTTAATGAAATTTACTCGGGTCACCCTGGAGGTTTACCTTTCTAATAAAAACCGGACAAGTGCGAGTTGAGCTCGCGCGGAGAGAATGAATGAATGTATTATCTCACAATATTAAGTTATTTTAATACCATATACTTCACATAAAGTTTCCTGTAATCTGTATTGTTTTTAAATTTTATTCTTTGTAGTTTAGGATATAAACGAGGGAATTGTCAATTTTCTTGTATTTTCTGAAATAACTTACATCATCATCATCATCTTTTGCAGCTTATTCCGCCCACGTCAGGGTATAAGCCTCCATCCTCTTACGCCACTCATCTCTGGTTTGCGCCAATCTTGTCCAGGTCTTACCAGTAATAATTTTAAAAACACTTATTTTTTAATTATATTGTTTTTTTTTTAATTTTCCCCCAAAGTGGGTCACTTTGGGGGCAAATTAAAAAAAACAATATAACATATATTCAAATATTCATTTAATTACTCTCAAAGTTTTTTTTTTAATTTGCCCCCAAAGTGACCCATATATTCAAATATTCATTTAATTACTTTAGACGTCTGTATTTGGTTCACAGAAATTCATATTATGTGTACAATTTTTTTTTAATGGATCCATTCGGAGCAAATTGGCTGTACAGATGGACAGACAACGGAACCCTTATTGGGTAAATAAAAGTACCGGTTTTTTTTATTTGGAATTACCGAACATAAAAAAGAATCGAATCAGTTCAGAAATCCCAGAGAATAAGAATTATCAGTAAACAAGTATGTCCTTCAAAATGCAGTCGAATTGAGAACCTCTTTGAATGCAATATCGATGACCTTCTGCGGATTTTCCGACAACAACATATATATATATATATGTACTGTGGTAGTGGCATAGATCTAATTAACTAGATCTTGTTGTCGGAAAATCCGCAGAAGGTCATCGATATTGCATTCAAAGAGGTTCTCAATTCGACTGCATTTTGAAGGACATACTTGTTTACTGATAATTCTTAATCTCTGGGATTTCTGAACTGATTCGATTCTTTTTTACGTTCGGTAATTCCAAATAAAAAAACCGGTACTTTTATTTACCCAATAAGGGTTCCGTTATCTGTCCATCTGTACAGCCAATTTGCTCCGAATGGACCCATTAAAAAAAAAATGTACACATAATATGAATTTCTGTGAACCAAATACAGACGTCTAAAGTAATTAAATGAATATTTGAATATATGGGTCACTTTGGGGGCAAATTAAAAAAAAACTTTGAGAGTACAAGGTACAAGGTAGTGGCGTAAGGACTATATATATAGTCCTTACGCCACTACCTTGTAACCTCCCTGCGTCTGTTAAACTTTTAGGGCTGCGGGTACCCGACGTAGAATAACGGCTTATAGAATTCCTGAAATTGATTTCCATTACTAGCTATAACTTCTTACTGTAAGAATGGAACGCTCCAATAGAACTTACAGTTATAACGCTTGACTGATGGCAGGGAGCGCCAAACAGATCTGATGGCAAGGGACGATGTGGCCGAGAGAGTACCTACTAAGATACCTATTCACTCTAGCCTTCAATATACACAGATTGCAGTTTTCAGGAAACAAAGCACCATTATCAGCTTATTATATCTGTTCACTACTCCACGGAGACATCTCCTAGTGAACGCCACTGAGCCCAATCGTCCCTTTCGCAAGTCGTCACTTAACTGGCCGGGCAGGCGCCCTACATAACTTTTGCTTAAACGCGGTCTCCTTCCTAGAACTTGTTAACCCCAACGGTTGTCGGTTCGCCCAGAGATATGGCTAGCCCCTTGTCGTAGTAAACAAGGAAGAAGAAAGAATTCGATGTACGTACTATAAAAGTGACAAGTGAATACGTACGTAGTAACAAGCTCTCCGTAATACGGTGATGCTCCGGTGAACGTTACAAACTTCTTTACCTTCCTCACCAGGCAGGCTCTCGCTACGAAGTAGACGACGAGCTCGGAGTGTCGCACTTCATCCGCGCCTGCTCGACCGCCAGCGGCGTCGGGTACAGCTCCTTCAACAAGATGAGGGTGTTGCAGCAGCAAGGCTGCAGTCTCACCTGCAGCACCGACCGGCAGTCCGTGGCCTTCACCATGCGCTGCCCGCTGACCAGCTTCAAAGACATGAAGTTTTATCTTCTAGACATGGCCAGGTTTGTGATGAGCTGGTTAATTGTCAAATGAAATAGTAGTTCAACACTGCCTACCCGTTTTTAGGCCGCTTAATGCGTCTTAAAACATTATAGGTATACCTGATCTTAATCATAATCATTTATTTAGTAAAGCCAATTTACACGTCAAAAATACAAAATGATTACATCGTGCTTGTTTACACTTGATAAACATATACACCATTTTTTAATCATTTTTTTTTCTTTTTTTTTGTAGGTACGTACATTCAAATCATAATAACCTAAAAACTGATAGAATTTAAATGTCAAATTTCAAATGTAAAATTAAAAGAAATAAAAAATAATCATATTATACGTGAGCTTGGATGACTTTACGAGCTTCCGGTGTATACCAACAGGCTTCCGTGCCTTGCCTACCGACCTGTCTCTGAAAATAATAATTTCAAAAGAATAAAATCGTCATCGGTAAGGTCATTCCTCACTTGCATCTCAAATGTTTTCACATTTCTCCTGCAAACAAGAAGAAATGTGACGAAAATTAGTACTTATTTAAAAAAAACACTTACGTTTCAGTTTGTTCTGATAGATAGATATCTTATCTCTTTATCGCACAGGAAAGGAATAAAATAAAAATCTTGCTAATAGCTTTTTGGGTCAAAATCATTAACTGTATGTATAACTAAAACATTATGTACTAAATAGTGGCTCTGTGAGCTATAGACCTCGCGAGTCTGATTGCGTTGTTTTTTCATTATGTTCTACCCCTTCACACCCCCGACCAATGAGACAGTTTATATATAACATCATTGCCCCCGACTGCTTAAAGTTTATACGTCCTAATAAGGGTATCAAAAATGATTTACATTTTTGTGCATATCTCGCTAAAGTATATTTTTTTTACGTTTTCAACCCCCATAACTCGGCCATTATGAAAAATATCGAAAAACTGAATCAAAATTTCACGAGAATCGGTTGAGAAATACGATCAGCAGAGGAGAATACCCGGACTTCCGCTGGACATACGAAAGCATTTTTGCCCAAGGTGAAATGGAGACGCTTCACTCGTATTTTGCGCTCGCTCGGTCAATTATAATTTATTGTATTTTAATATGATTTTCACTTGCGTTAGTTTTCAAAATATTTATATAACTGTTAACGAATACTACCATATACGACACAAAATAAAATCATTAGGTAGATCATAGATACCAATTAATAAAATGCCACAGTGATTACCATTCTATAAATATTGTCATCACTAGATGCTGCTACCGTCAATGGGAGATCAACGACCGCAGACCTCTCGTCCGCGACGACCTACACCGGCTGACACCAGAACAGCGAGTCCTTGACCTGATCCAAACCGCATCCTGGACAGGCCCTCTCGCCAACACCGTGTACTGTCCCAAAGCCAGGATCAACACGATCAGTGAGAACGTCATGAACTGTTTTGCAAAGAACCATTTCATGACCGATACGCTCACAGTAGCCAGCGTAGGAATACCGTTCCAGGAGACCTTGAAACTGGCAGAACTGGTGGAGTCTGGAACGGTAAGTTCTTCCACGTGGAATAATGATACTTAACACGATACTCCTTTGGTCCCCGTAAAATATAACACTGCAAAAACGAAACGCACTATGAGTCATTTATCTACCTGATGAGTCGTAGAATGGCTCGATGGGTCTTCATTGGTTGCAATCAGTGCGAGGACAGGCTTCCAGTGTCCATTCTTTTTGGAATTTAGACATTATTTTTTCTTCACGTGGAGGATGGCATAATACTAAGGATCACAGAGCCTCGGACTGCTCACTTTTACGCATGACACATTCTCATGGACAATGGTTTTTCGCTCTTTAGCCTGCAGGGGCTCAAAGCTCCGTACCAGCTATTAAATTACAACAACGAAACAAATATCCTTTCAAAATATGGCATGAGCACAGTATAAATAACAGTAGGTACTACGGCATGAGGTGAGGTCTTGTACGTAGTAGAATAAGTGGCACTTCAAGAGACGAGTAAAATGAGTCCTGAATGATAGGCAAGGCAACACATCTGTAATCCCCGCTTAGCTTCAGATAGGCCGCCAGATTCTTTGTTGCAATTACATAATAAAATGATTAAACGAAACTCCAATTATGATCAGACGCCGCCACACCCTCGGTGTCCTACTGCAATGTCCTGCCCACGTGGTGGTTTTGAGTTCTACGATATGGGGAGGAACAGCGACACCTGGATAGCAGTTGCCGTGCCGGGTTGCGGAACCTGCGACTATAAGTTAGTTTCCTTCATGTTGAGCCTCCCTTTTTTTCATATCAACTTTGAGTGAAAGGCCAGTGCCTAAATTAATTTTCATTTGTAGGCTCAATAACTGGGCTCCATTTGGACCCTCTGGGTACGGAAAAATTAGCCCTACTTTTGTTTTGCCATAAACATATTTTCTTTTTAAGATTTGATCCGTGTCGCCAACACAATCGATTGGTGCAATGTAACATAGCTTTCAATTCCTATCCCGCAGTGATCCTATAATATGTTATGTTATGGATTAACATCAGCCATAATTTTGCAAAGTTGCATCAAATTAGGTTCGGTAGTTTCAGCGTGATGCGTGTTCAAAGAGACAGACAGACAGACAACAATTTATAAAAGATCTGTTATGGCTTCCATATCGATACTGAAGTTAACCACAATTATAATTTTCAAAAAATATTTCATGTAAAGATTTGGCCCAGTTACAGTTTTATAATAGTACTAGCTGCACCCGCGGCTTTGCCCGCGTGGTCATTTCATTTAAACGTAACTCATACGTGTTATTCCAGGAATAAAAGTACCTACAAAGTACAATATACTACATTTCTTCAAAATTTGTTCAGACGTCAAATAGTTTTTTATCGATTGCTCGGTATCTAATCATTAGATTAAGATATCAAGTATCCCAGTTTTTAATTCAAACCCTAAGCTATCCAATAGTGAAAATTGCATAGCAATCGATTTAGTAGTTTTTACTTGATGCGCGGACAAACTTACATACAGACCTTCAGAAGTGACCCGACATGGCCGTGATAGGTTAGAAGACGAAGGTCAAGGCTCGCTATGCTTCGCTATCGCCTTCGTCTTCTAACCAATCACGGCCATGTCGAGTCGCCACTGAAGGCTGTTGACAGAAATCTATCTGTGTTGCAATAGTATTATGTGGAGGTATATTTTCAAAATAAGCCGTGCAAAATCTTAAATTCAAAACTACCTATACCCGATCTGAGCTCGGCCAGTGACGTTATAAATGTTCGAATGTATACCTTTACGGTATACTTTCGAAGAAGACATTTTCGCTTTCTGAGTTTTAAAACATACTCGATGTTAACACGGTCTCTGACGTCAAGAGCGTTGTGTAGGTAATGTATATTTTCGAAATACGCAACGACGTCGGCCCTCACTTTAGTTAGTGCATCATGAAAGAACCCATGGTTGCGCGGACGACCGCACAGCTGTGACAGTTCTGTTAGTACAACACATGTAAGACAGTAAGCAGTTTCGTTACCAATACAAACAGCAGAAGAGGGCGTTTTTTAAGAGGGATTGAAAATAAAACATGCACTTTGAGTAAACCTAACACATTTATAGAGTCAAGAAATATTACAAAGTAAATTGACAGAACTGTTTTCTGTTTTTGAGCTTTTTCTATATAATCTGAAGTGGAATTATTGTGACTGTAATGATTTAAAACTTTGGCATCGTCAAGCATTTGGTATTTCGCGATTTTCGCGCATAATGAAGATTTGGCATTAATCGTACCATTCTACGTCTTTGGGATTTTACGTTTTTGGTATATTGCGTCGAAAGGGTTACAAATTGTCAATATCCCATGATATAAAAAACGCGCGATCGTCTATAGGTATATGTTTATCGGCTTGTTTTCAAACAAAACTTGACAGTTTACTTCAGGAAATTACAGAAGCCCTAAAAATATCAAAGAAAATGTAAAAATAACGCATAAAATATGTAAATGATTTCAAAACATTTATAAAAGCACGTGAATTTGATCCATGGACCTCTGGATTGCAGGCCGGATATGCTTCCGCTGCGATACTCTGCTTTGTGGCATGAACGCTGAATTTACGGTGCCCTTTTATAAACGGATGTACTATTTTTATTCCTTTCAAATGAACATAACTTTAGACTCTTACCTCGCAGGAATCCTTTATTTTTTCGTGATAAAAAGTATTATTGATTTTAACACATAATATACACTTTGACTGTGCCAAGTTGTATCAAAATCCGTCCGGAAATTTCAGCGTGATATGTGTTTTTTTGAATAACTTTCAATCCCTATCCTACGGGAAGCATTGTTTTTTCCGGATAAAAAGTTAAAATGTTAATCCTTAACATAAGCTATGATTGTGCCAAGTTGCATCAAAATCCATTTAGTAGCGTGATGCGTGTTCAAAGAGAAATACAGACAAACAGACAAAAAAGTATATCCTATTTGCACTTCATATCGATTTTGAAGTTTATCTCAATTATAATTTTCAAAAAATATTTAATGTACAGATTTAGCCCAGTTACAGTTGTATTATAGTATAGATAGATAGATATGGTATAGTATAGATAGATAGATATGGTATAGTATAGATAAATAGAAAGATTACTCCACTTAAGAGACCTGCCTTGTAGCCCTTTCTTAGCATAACCGATGATCCAACTCATGATTAGAAAAAATGGTACCTACTGTTTAAACCATTTGTCTAAGGAACACAAAACAAAAAGGGAGAGCCTTTAATATTGGAAGGTGGTGATTTAGAATGATGAATATTAGCAAATTATAGCAGTAAGATCCTGCAATCCTTAAGAAAATGGTATGCAGTATTTGATTCATTATCATTCACATCACAGTTCAGATAGATAACAGTCATGCAGAAATATCAATGAGTTTGCCCTAAATAAATTAATAAAGTTGTCAAACTCAAGGTTCAACCCTATGACGAGCGATACATTCTTTGACTATCTTCCAGTTGCCTGCTGATGCACGGGATAATAGCAGCCGCCTGCGGCACCCATGACATCCAGTCCGGGCAGCACGAGATGGACCGAATGCCCATGTCACCGCTGGGAACCGTGGCAGGCCACGACATCTTCACGCAGTACCGCGCGTTTAACATATCTTACCATGAGACGGGGATCTTCGGTAAAGTCCTTTCATACTAAGAACTGACATAGAAGACTGACGGGCAGCCATAGGTGATACCAAACAGTTATATTCTATGTCGATATTGACTTTGTCGCAGTATTTCTTCTATGCGGTCAGCGGAATATTGAGCTCCAAAATTATATTTGTCGGCATATAAACACGGTTAAATGAGCCCATAGACAAATAATAGAAGAATCCTTCTATTGATTATCTATGGTTAAGCCACTTAATAATAATAATAATAATAATATTATTAAGTGGTTGGAAGGCACCGGGATGTGACCGAACACAAAACTACTGGTTTAAAAAACTCATATGTTTGCACAGTACATTAGCTCAACAAATAACAGATTTAATAAAAAAAACTAATAATATGCCAGATTTTTTTACGAAAGTTTTAACGTTTATGCTGCCGAAGAGTGAAAGAACCGATGATCCAAGTCAATACAGACCGATAACGTGTCTCCCAACACTTTACAAAATTATAACTTCATGCATATCAAATATAATAAATAAACATATAGAATCAAATAGCATTTTAGCAGAGGAGCAGAAAGGGTGTTGACGTCATCATATAGGATGTAAGGAACAATTAATAATAGACTCAGCAGTGCTTAATTACGTTAATAAAAATAAAAAAGATCTTTTTGTAACATATATAGACTACCAAAAAGCCTTCGATAGCATACCACATAGCTGGTTATTACACGTATTAGATGTTTACAAAATTAACCCGAATATTATTAAATTCTTAAGAAATACGATGCAATTTTGGAGAACTACATTAAACCTACGCTCAGAATTATCTGAAATAACTACACTCGAAACTTCTATTAAAAAGGTATTTTTCAGGATGATTCTCTGAGTCCATTATGGTTCTGTTTGGCCTTAAATCCATTATCACAACAACTTATAAACAGCAATTTCGGTTTTGATATTAAAAATGGTAGGCAAAAAATAGCCCAAATAACTCATTTACTTTACATGGATGATCTTAAATTATACTCAAGTAATAATACAGACATGACTGAACTATTAAATATTACAACAAATTTTTCTAAAGATATTAAAATGGATTTCGGTCTTGACAAGTGCCTCAAATTAAACATAAAGAAAGGGAAAATAGTCGAAGGTAATCATAATATTGATGATCAACAACAAGTAATAGCAATGACTGAACAGGATTTTTATAAATATTTAGGAAACAATCAAGCCAAAACTCTAGAACATGCTACTGTTAAACAAAAACTAAAAAATGAAACTATTTTAACCGTCTAAACTCACTTTGCAGAACACAATTAATAAGTTAAAATTTGTTTAAATCTATTAGCACATACGCAATTCCGGTTTTAACTTACTCGTTTGGCATAATCAAATGGACTAAATCTGAACTAAAAATGTTAGAAACTAAAACTCGGACCACCCTGACTAAACATAGATAACATCATCCAAAATCTGCAAAAGAACGTGTTACTATCCCACGTAAAGAAGGTGGAAGGGGTTTGATTGACATATCACTGTTACATAGCAAACAAATACAGAAACTTAGGCACTTTTTTAACTATAAGAAAGCCTTCAGTTCAATTCATAGAGCTATAGTTGCTATAGATAAAAATTTGACATCGTTAAACCAAATCAATCAATTCTGAAAATATCGAAGCAATAGAAATAGACAAATATAATCAGGAAAAACTCAATAGCTGGCACAATAAGGAGCTTCATGGACGACATCCAAACGATTGTAAACAATAAGGAATTGATAAAACAGCATCCAATAAATGGCTTGACTCTAGTGGACTGTTTCCAGAGACTGAAGGCTTTCTTATGGCTATTCAAGTTCAAGTTATAGCAACCAAAAACTACAGAAAATTCATAATGAAGGATAGAACAGTAAATAATGATCTTTGTAGAAAATGTAGTAAGCCCGAAACAATACAACATATAACAGGAGCATGTGTCACACTCACACAAAATGATTACACACATAGACATAACCAGTTAGTAAACATAATTCACCAAAAACTTTGCATCAAACATAATCTCTCAAGCTCCTCTCCTATACCCTATTATAAATACACACCCGCAACAGTTTTATAGAACACTTCTCACAAAATTTATTACGACCGCACCATTCTTACAGATCATACTATTTACAACAACAGACCAGACATAACGATTATAGATACAATTAATAAACACGTTAATATAATAGATATTGCAGTCCCTAACACAAACAACCTTCAAAATACTGTAACCGAAAAAAATAGGAAATACACAGAACTACAACAAGAGATAAAATGATTATGGAAAATTAATACAGTAATCATAATACCTATAGTGATATCTACGACAGGAGTTATACCCAACCATTTGTTTTGGAGTTTGAATACACTAGGACTGAACATATTGTCTTTTATTCAATTACAAAAAGCTGCTGTACTGAATACATGTCGCATTGTCCGTAAGTTTTTGCAACTTGACATGGACAATGTTGACTCAACATCTCTCCAACCAGAACTAGAGTAGCACTTGGTACCCACCCGTGTTAAGTATTACCCACCCGTATTCTATTAAACCAGGTATAAAAAATCCTGAGAAACATAATTTTTAACCCTAAATAATAATAATAATAATAAACACTTTATTACACCATATAAGGAACAAATACAATAACTTATTTTTTAAATACGGCACAATGGGCGGTCTTATCGCTAAGAGCGATCTCTTCCAGACAACCTTTGGATGGACAGAAATTACGAAAATACTAAACCTTGAATTGAATTACTTAACCTTGTGTTGTGGTAAAAAATAAGGGTAAGTAAAACAATATTGATCAGCAAATAATAAATTTAAGGTCGCTCAACGAGCTATGGAGAGAGCTATGCTTGGAGTTTCTCTAAAACGTATTGTAGGACGCCCTGTGGTTTGGTGGAGTTATGACCTGCGAAAAGCGGCTGGCAGAAACTGGATGCAGAGAGTTGAAGACCGAGCTCAGTGGCGTGTATTAGGAGAGGCCTACGTCCAGCGGTGGACAAGTAAGTATAGGCATTATAATGGGATGGGCAGCTCTACCACCGGTCTACGGTATTCACTGTTTTCAATCTCGTAAGAGATCGCATGGATTGCTATAATAGTTTTGCTATGATTGATATGATACATACAAAGCTAAAAAGTTTTATCAGGCGCTTACCAAGAAGGTTTATAGCTTATCAATTACATGTCGAACTAACAGAGATTATGTTTCATGTGTTTTTATCAATTTAATTGTGACTCGCCGTAGCTTTCCACGGGTAGCACTCACAAATCAGTATTTTTTTCTTTTAGCATTTTTATACCCGTCGTAACTAAGTATATTCTACAAAAAAAATAAACCCAGTAAGCGTAATTCAAAATCTTTGGTAGCAACAAGGTTCTTTTGGTACTAGAATAACACGTGTGGGCTACTTTTAAATGAAATGACCACGCGGGCAATGCCGCGGGCACAGCTAGCATTGTAATAGAAACTAACTCTGTGTCTCTGTCTATCTATTTTTTACCTTTTCACGCCTAAACGGCTGAACTGATCTTAATGAAATTTGGTATGGAGATAGTTTGAATGCTAATTATATACATAGGATGTATTTTATCGCGATAAACTGCAGTCCGCGCGGGCGAAGTCGCGGGCGAAAGCTAGTACCTATGTGAATATTTGACAGGCGTGTTAGCAAGAACACGTGCTTGCTCGGCGTGGGACGTCGCGATGGCAGCTTCAGAGTTCCTCGCCAGCGTCGGTGATCTCACCTTAGGACAAATTGAGGTCGGGAAAGCGAGGCTGAGTGAGTTTTCACCGAAGCCGGCGGCACGGGCGAACGGCCGCGGCTATGGTATAGCCTGGTGGACTAATCCGGATGCCGCCCGCCCGCCCCGCCAGCTTCGGTGTATAGAGATGTGTAGAGGTTTACTCGGTGTATAGAGATTAACTCCTCAGAATATTTCCCATGCAGAAAAGTATACATATTTTTTTTATTACGGACTGGGCTATCGTTTGACCACGATCTCACCTGATGGAAAGCGATGATGTGGTCGAAGGTGTAGCATGCTTGCCTAGTAGATACCTATTCACTCTTGACTTGAACACACCGGGGTTATAATTTACCGGAAACACTGACGGGGGCAGGGCATTCCACTCCTTTGCAGTTCTTATAATAAATGAAGAAGCGTAACGCTTGGTTCTTGTGCGAGGTATTTCAACCGTGAAAGGGTGGCGCTTTGCTGATCGTCTAGTCGTACGGTGATGGAAAGGTGATGGGGGAATCAGGTTGTGCAGTTCTTGTGCACACTCTCCATAGTGCAATCTATAGAATACCGCCAGGCTTGCTACCTCACGTTGATACATATTTTGAAAGACTTCTAAACTTAATTAATTTCATTTTATCCTCCCAATGCACCTGCTAATACCTACCAGTAGATGTAGGCCTATCAGTTCATTCATGTTATAGCACCAATCATGTGACACAATGCACTTTAGATCTATGTAAGTACCTACAGTGCTTTTTGTCGTACCTATATGTACCATATGGCCGACAATAGTTCACTAAACATACAACCGATAGATGAGAACTACCTAACATAAACAAACACATATCTACCTACTTAACTATTTATTTGAATCGATAATAATATCATATTGAGACCCTATTGGTCAGGTATTTATGAGTGATCTCCAAGCAAACTTACGCATCCCCGCTAAGTCGTTTGTTTGTTTATGAGAAGGATTTTTCCCAAACTATTTCCAAAATAGTATTATGTGTAGTTCTTAGAAGTGCTTTTTTGTACTATAAGCGGTTTTAGCAAGGAAAGCATTTCATGTGATTGTTATTGACGATGCATGATGAGATGCTTACCTATTAGATGATACCTCTTTACTATACACTTTAAGACATTGTCATTGTCATAAGTTTCAATTAGTCAAAATCATCTATGCATTATTTTCTTACCCACAGAGTTGAACCTGGCCATCCACGACGAAGACTGCGTGCGTTTGACAGAAGGCCTGGCGTTGTCATGCGCCAACGGCGTGCAGATCGACAGCGCGCAGACATCGATAGCCATGATCGACCGCCTCTCCGCCGACGAGATTAGCTGCGTCGCTAAGACGCTCTCTTCTAAAAGTAAGTCGTCACTATGCGTGCTCCGGCGCATACTGGGCACTCAGATGAGCGAACACTTTCCTTTTTAACCAGGGGATCCGAAACCTACAAGAGGATGGAGATGTAAAATCTCGTTACCTCCTTCATGTTTATGCTAGCCTCGTAACTTACTTTATTTTCGAAAGTAATAAATCTTCGCTTGTGACAATGAATATCTAATAGTACTAAATTTCTGATTTTGTAGAGCTACTGTGCTTGTACCAACTTTGCGTTGATCACGTGGATTGCGACAAAATCACTCAAATCAATATTTGCAAAATTGTTGTGTAAGTTTGTTCGTTGTTTTTTATCAGCGCTGAAATTTGGTAAATAGACACTTCAGGTGGTACACTTATGTATGATATTTTCATCAATTTCCGTTATCATCCGTCATCATAGTCCACGGGGATAAAATCGCAAGGTGCAGATAGTTGACAGTAAAAATGAAAAGAAAATAAAGTCTCAATGACTTCAATAGTTTTTAGAATTATTGTTACTGCAACTTGGTTGTTTTAGACAATTTACAGTATATATACAGTAACAAATGCGGTTCTAAACCACAGTTTTGATGATAACATACATTGCATACTTTTCATCATTATGCGTAATCGTTGTCCGCATCGTTAAAACTGTGGGCCACAATAATTTTCAGTATTTAGTAACCCAATAATTTTCAATGAATTTCTCAACTCTTACTCGAATAACGTTTAAAACTTGCGTTGTCTTCAGGTGGCTGCATGGCACTAGCGGTGGTTGGAGACTTAGGCGCAGTGCCACATAACAAAGAACTCATATGTCACAGATCCTGAGTTCTATATACAAGTAGACTAGACGAGAAGACAGGGCATTCGACCGATGGAAACCGTAACGCCGCCTGCACAGGTGCCGCCAGATCTGGGGAGTTCCAATAAATGCGCGGCACTGCATGCGCTCGTTACTCTGATACATTTGTTTACAAATCTCATATTTGATGCCAAGTAATTTTGCTAGTTAAAGTTCACAGTTCACCGTTACTCGTCAATGTTTGCGCTCTACTGCTTGGCAGTTGAATACCAATGAAAATAATTTCAGATCCGTGGCTTTAGATGAACACCGATGCACTTACTACTATGCATTGTACCTACTTTAATAAATATTTACTAATTGAATAGGATGACTCTTCTTTTAGATGTACACCTAAACATAGTAGGTATACTAAGTATTTAACATAGGATTTTTATTTTGTTTATATTAAATCGTTTGGAATTAATTAGGGAATTAAAATAAAACCTTTATATTAACACACCTCAAAACAATTAGTAATTAAACTATATAATTAAAAATGTATCAATTAACAATAACAATTATAACAAAATTATCTAACTACAAGCTAAAACAGTATCGAATCGACGGCAGTGGGCTTAGTAATTAGGTATATCGTAGATACCTAAATAGCATTAAAATCGCAGACTAAATATATGTGTGAGATAAAAATGGTTAGTTCCTACATGCGAAACTTATAACTAACACTATTGAACATGTATTTTATTTAGGTAACTAGCTGTGCCCGCGGCTTCGCTCGCGTGGTCATTTCTCTAGGTTAAAAGTACTCTATGTGCTATTCCAAGACCTACAATAAACATTTGATCAAAATTCCTTCAGCCGTTTATCGATTGCGCGGCATCTAATCATTGGATTACGATACCAAGTACGCTAGGTCTTGGTCAAACCCTAAGCTATCCAACACTGAAAACTGCATCGCAATCGGTCTAATAGTTTTTACGTGATGCGCGAACAAACATACAGACAAACAAACAGACAGTTCAGTTCAATTCTTGTTCAGTAGCTCAGACCAATTTTTTAAAATTATCTTCTTTGTACAGACTTTAACGTTATTATTGCCTATAGCTGTGCCCGCAGCGTTGCTCGCGTGGTAGTTTTTCTGGGATATAATGATCCTATGAATTATTCCAGTACATAAAGTACCAATATAGGCACCTACCAACCTGTGTTAACAACCTTCAGTGGCGATCCGACAGGGTCGTGATAGGTTAGAAGACGAAGGCGGGAGCGAAGCGTAGCGAGCATAAAGCCCCATTATAGCTAAGAACCATCTAGACCAACTTGTTTACCTCAGCTTTGAAACATAAAAAATCGCAGCTAAATTGGTCGATTCGTTTGAAAGGTACGATTCTCACCCCTTTTTTCTCGAAACCCCCGTTTTCTCGCCCCCCCCCCCTTTCTCGCCCCCTTTTCTCGCCCTCCCCCTTTTTTTCGCCCCCCCCCCTTTCTCCCCCCCCCCCACCCCATATAGTTAAGAACCATCTCGATCACATCAGTTTCAAACATAAAAAAACCGAATCAAAATCGGTCCATTTTTTGGAGATCAACGATCCTAACCCCCATCCCCCCCTCCTCCATTATAGCTAAGAACCATCTCGCTTACCTCAGCTTTCAGATATAAAAAAACTCGCAGCTAAATCGGACCATTCGATTCTCACCCCTCTTTTATCCCCCCCCTCCCCCCCAATATAGCTAAGCTAAGAACCATCTCAATCACATTAGCTTTCAAACAAAAAAAAACGCATCAAAATCGGTCCATTCGTTTGGGAGCTTTTTTATGAGGATGCCACAAACAGACACACACACACACACACACACACACACACACACACACACACACACACACACACACACACACACACACACACACACACCCGCTCACACAGTGATACACACCCTAAACTTATAACAACCGTCTCTTTATTCGGGGGTTAAAAATGTAAAACAGTAAGCAGTTTAGTATAAAAACAGCCGCAAGAGGTCGCTTTTTTATGAGGGAATGTAAATTATCTATGATAATTTATTTCTTTTTTAAACATGAACTTCAGGTAAAATTAACAAATTTACAAAGTAAAAAAAAAACAAAGTAAATTGACAGAATTCTTTTTGTTTTTGAGTTTTTTCTAAATTATCTGATTTGGAATTATTGTGACCTATTTTGTTGTAACAATTTGACGGTTTAATTCAAGAAAAAAAAAGCATTGAAATTGTATAAATAACGCATAAAATATGTAAATGCATAAAAATATGGAACAAAACGTTTCAATAAATACGTGATTTCGATCCACGCACGTCTGGGTTGGCAGGCAGAAATACTGCCTAAACCAGATAGTATAGTGGCGAGAGGTTCGAAATTATTGTACCGTATAATGTTTTATTTATATTACATTTAAATTACCATAACTTTGAATACCTATCCCGCAGGAACCCTATATTTTTTGGGGATAAAAAGAATCCATAATTTTAATACATAATATGTACTTTGACTGTGCCAAGTTATAACGCATAAAATATGTAAATGCATAAAAATATGGAACAAAACATTTCAATAAGTACGTGATTACGTTCCACGCACGTCTGGGTTGGCAGGCAGAAATATTTACGCTAAACCAGATAGTATAGTGGTGAGAGAGTCGAAATTATGATACCATTTTAATTTTTTATTTATATTACATTAAAATTACCATAACTTTGAATACCTATCCCGTAGGAACCCTATATTTTTTGGGGATAAAAAGAATCCATAATTTTAATACATAATATGTACTTTCACTGTGCCAAGTTACATCAAACTCTAACCAGTAGTTTCAGCGTAATATGTGTTCTTTTAAATAACTTTTAACCCCTATCCTCATGATTTTTTCGGGATAAAAAGTATTCTAAATATTAATCCATAACATAAGCTATGATTGTGCCAAGTTGCATCAAAATCCATCTGGTAGTTTCAGCGTGATGCGTGTTCAAAGAGACAGACAGACAGACAGACAGACAAAAATTAAAAAAATATCCTTTTTGCACTCTATATCGATTTTGAAGTTTAACTCAATTATAATTTTCAATAAATATTTAATGTACAGATTTAGCCCAGTTACAGTTTTATTATAGTATAGATATAATTTAAATCACATTATTTTTAAATCATTACATGAGAAAACTCATTTACATAGTTTTAAAAGTTGCTTAGGTAGGTAGGTAGATAGTTGAACATCACCGAAGTGGAAAAGGATCGAAAGCGTCCATAAATTACGTAAGACGCATTGTGAAATAATGCCCCCTAAAGTTTTTTTTAACTTGTTAAAATTACAATTTGACAAGTCCTGCAGTTTTTTAACCAAATAAATCTTCAATTTAACAACTTATAACGCACGCACCTTGAGGACCGATGAGAAGTTGATAGAGCTGGAAGAAGTAGTAAGTAAGTAAGTTGCGCTGGGGTATTATAGGGTTATCAGAAGTCCGGAGAGAGGGAGAGGATACGGTGACCCTCAATTCCGGCAACTTACTCTATTACCGGGAGGGCGACCAGCAGTCCCAACATGGTGTCGGGTTTCTCGTCCACAGGTCCCTCGTCAACAACATTGTGAAGATCGAAAGCGTTTCGAGCAGGGTGGTATACCTTATACTCAGAATTACCGAACTTTATCCGTTGAAGGTCATACGCCCCACACTCGAAACGCCCGGACGATGAAGTGGAGGCTATGTATGATGACATTTCTAATGCCATACATGCCCCGAAAACACACTTCACAGTGGTGATGGGGGACTTCAACGCACGGCTGGGCATGAGGAATGGTGATGAACTGAGAGTGGGGCAGTTTGGATTTGCACAGCGGAACCAAAGGGGTCAGCGATTGGCCGACTTCATGGAGAAGGAGGGACTATTTATGATGAACTCCTTTTTCAAGAAGCGCAACGCACGGCTGGGCATGAGGAATGGTGATGAACTGAGAGTGGGGCAGTTTGGATTTGCACAGCGGAACCAAAGGGGTCAGCGATTGGCCAACTTCATGGAGAAGGAGGGACTATTTATGATGAACTCCTTTTTCAAGAAGCGCTCCTCCAGGAAATGGACGTGGCTGCACCCCGGCGGTCATAAGCACGAGATAGATTTCATTTTGACGACCAATCGGCATATATTAAATGATGTCTCTGTGATCAACAGGGTTAAGACCGGCAGTGATCACCGCATGGTAAGAGGCTCATTGAATATCAACGTGAAGCTGGAGAGGTCTCGTTTGATGAGATCTACTCTTCGCCCAAGTCCTGCCCAAATCCAAAACCCCGAGAGCTTTCAGTTGGAACTCCAAAATCGCTTCCAAATCCTTACCGAATGCGATACAGTGACAGTGGACGATCAGATACAGTGGACGAACTAATTAACGGGCTGGTGGAAATTGTCCACGCGGTCGGGTTCTTCGAGTTATTTAAGACCCCCCGCAAAAAAAGAACAGAAACTCTCTGAGCATACACTCAAAGTTATGTCAGAACGAGGCGAGATGAGGCTGCAGTCTTCAGTGGATATGTCGAGTTACAGCTTGCTTAATAAACAGATCTCCAAGTCGATGAGACACGATTTGCGTTCCTATAATACTATACTTGTATTAAGAACGCAATAGAGCGGAACAAGGGCTCCAAAGTGTTCGCAAGAGATCTGTCTATTGGGCAAAGCCTGTTGACGAAGCTGAAAACCGACAGGGGCAGCATCGTTTCGTCGAAGCCAGAGATTTTGAGTGAGCTCGAGAAGTTCTATGGACAATTATACACCTCATCGCGTAGTCCTCCTAGCAGGACTAGCGATGCAAGAGCCCCTTTGACCCGACATTATACCGAAGATATCCCGGATGTCAGCCTATACGAGATCAGAATTGCTCTCAAACAGCTTAAGAGCAACAAGGCACCAGGGAAGGACGGAATAACGACAGAGCTACTGAAAGCAGGTGGAACACCAGTACTTAAAGTCCTTCAGAAGCTGTTTAACTCCGTCATCCTCGAGGGTACTACGTCAGAGGCGTGGCACAGGAGCGTAGTGGTTTTGTTCTTTAAGAAAGGTGATAAAACCCTTTTGAAGAATTATAGGCCCATTTCGCTGCTGAGCCACGTCTATAAGCTGTTTTCGAGAGTAGTTACAAACCGTCTCGCTCGTAGGTTTGACGACTTTCAGCCTCCCGAACAAGCTGGATTCCGGAAAGGCTTTAGCACCATAGACCATATCCATACGCTCCGGCAGATTATACAGAAGACCGAAGAGTTTAATCGGCCACTATGTCTAGCGTTTGAGGACTACGAGAAAGCCTTTGATTCAGTCGTGACCTGGGCAGTACTACAGTCATTACAGCGGTGCCAGATTGATTACCGGTACATCGAAGTATTGAAGTGTTTGTACAGCAAGGCCACCTTGACAGTTCGTCTTCAGGAACGTTTCGCGTTCACTTAGCGTACCATCAACGGTCAACGGTATGCACTGGCGGCGAACTACTGCAGTGCTAGCTTGTACGATACTATTATTTACGAACATGGAATACTTTAACAGGTGACCACTCCACTTCATCTACATTGGTGTAAACAAACCCTAAAATTGCGTGGCGGAGTAGTCACAAGAAAGACTGACTTTGTTTCTTTAGAACACGGTCCTCTTTTTACTTCCATCTGGTTCCTTCTTCAGTTCCTCGTCGTGAAGACGAGTGAGACCTTCCCTTCCGGCATGAGGAACATACCCTTCTTCTCAACGGGACACTTGAGGGACGTTGGGCGGGACGCCGCCCTTCACGGGGCGGATGGTGAAGTTGGACACGACTGCCGCTAGCGCGTACCGCATGGACACCATCGCGAAACGCATGCCTGGAACAATACGACTATACAGGTTAGAATTTAATGGAAGTCGGTGTAGGGGAAGTACCTAAAAAATAGTTATTTACTCAACGGAAACATTTCTATTAATAAATAAAAATAATTTTATTTCTAATATTGTACGTGCATTCAAAGATTTTAGAAAACTTGTTTGCCCCAGCCGGGAATCGAACCGACAAAAATGCCAATTATTATTCCGTCCTTTCATTCTGGCGATTGATGACATAAAATCACTCAATCAATCGACAAAAGGTCACTTTAGAGACAAATATTTCATAAACACATCCATATAGAAAAATTACATCAAAATAACTATTCAACGAGACCCCACTCGATCCGCTAAATACGCATGTACCTACTATTATTTATTCTGTGACTATAGTTACAATACGCCAAATTTCTCTATGTAGAGTTTTAATAGTTTCTGAATAAAATGTCTGTCTGTATAGTCTGTCTGAAAGATGGACGGATAGACACAAATTCAGTTATATTTTTCTTCAAAATAGATCCGATATTTCCTAAGAAGAAAGCTTCTAACTAAACTACAAAGAAAAAGGTTCCCGTGATGCCCCATTATTGTGTCACAGCCTGTATATACGAGATCTGGGTATTTCGTTTCAGCTTCGGGTCGCTCGACCCACTCGAAGGGGTTTCCTTTCGTGTCAGTTATATATGCTTTGCGCTTGCAGGCGATGGGATGTGTTACTCACCGATGCAATTCCTAGGTCCTTCCCCGAATGGCATATACGTATAGGGCTTGATATTCTTCTCGTTCTCGGGCAGGAACCGGTCCGGTTCGAACCTTTCCGGGTCCGGGAAGTACTCCGCGGCCCACATCATTCCGTAAGCGTTCACGTAGATGACGGTGCCGGCCGGGATCGTCAGCTTGTCGTCAATCTGGTACTCCTTGGCGGCAATGCGGTCCAGCCAGCCCATGGGGGGGAACTTGCGGAGGGTCTCTGTTGATAGAGAATGCCAGATTTGATCAGCATTTTCTAAATTTTAAGGGTTATGTCGATTTTAATCTATGGATACAATAATTGAGTCGTCTCAACACCTTAGTTAGTTATGCCCGTTTTCATCTAACCGTAGAAGTTGCTTAAATCAGACTTCTAAATATTTAGGAGTTGTCACGGGCAAAATACTTTTCACCAAACTTTAGGTGATAACTAGTGACGTTAGGCGTCACCTAAAGTTACTTATTCCGATTTCTGTGTACGACACTGATTCGAGGGTGCCTAATGATAGGCAACTCTTAAACTGACAGCCCGCGCCGCGCTCGCTCACTCACTCGTGTAAATTAGTGAGTGAGCGAGCGCGTGTAGCTTAGGAGACACCATTTAATAATAGATTGTTGAAACAACACATTACTTAGACTTTACTTAGATTAGGAGTTCTTTAGTTATAGTCGTCTCCTTGTGCATGGTTAGTGAAAACGGGCATTACCTACTTAACTGATTTCATTTTTAGGCGACTTAGTTCAAAATGGCCAAAGAAAGAGCTTTCAGCACGTAAATAAAAAACATACATGAAATTAAAAAGCATAATCCAATATGCTCAAAGCAAATTTTTGTTCGGAGCAAACGTGTCGTCCCCACGAAAGTACGAGCATTGGGTACAACTTCAGAATAAGCTAGTTAATAGATGTGCCTCTGGACTCAGGGATCAGTCCTTACATTTTCGTACAAAAATTAGGCATATTCCTAAAAAGAAATAGTAAAACATGATAGAGAAGTCCACAAATTTCTAAAACAAATAATAAGAAAGTTATAATCAGAAACTTGACACCTCAGTTCAGATGCCTAAAAATTTTATATCTCTGAATATTATTTGCGTTAGTTATTGTAGAATAGGTACTACTTTTACCCGAGTATAGCAAAGCAAGGGAAGGGTAATGAGTTTAACAGTCTATGTATGTGTATGTATGTGGATGTTCCACCATGGCGTCGCCCCTATTCGTAGTTGGTATCCTCTTTATACACCCCTATTGATTCGATTTTGACAAGCGAGTCAATCGATTCGTCTTCAGGTATAGTGTCATAGGCAGATATGTGACTTATCTCTTCTAGTTTAAGAATGGATGCTTGGGTGCTTGTCATTATGAAGTAGTGCTGGCCTCTGGTATCAGAGTTTGGCAGGCCGCCCGAGGGCCTCTGACATGGTTACAACTTTTATTAATCCATAAAAGCCAGGACCGTCAGCTTAAGAGAATGGATTACGATACATTATTAAACTTTTTTAAACGTCTGATGAAATCTTGGATTGTTTAAGAATGGATAATCCACTTTTAAACTACCTGATCCATTTCTGATAATTTCCTAAATGAAAAATTTAGATCACGGCCAGGATTAAAAAAAAAGCGAATGGGGGGAAAAAACCTTTACAAAATGATTAGATAATGTTTACGCTAAGTTATCCATTCCTATAAATTTTATACTCTAGCTAGTTTCATGTGTCTATATGTAGAGAGTTAAGCACTTATTACACGCGTGCCCAAAAAAGGAGTGTTATTATTTTAGCATTCATGTATGTTTGTATGTGAGTTTATCTATTCCACCATAACTTTGAAATGCCTACACAGGTTTAGACGTAAGGGGTATCGTTAGAATCCTTACATCCCCCGAGTAACAAAGGAAACATATTTTTTTGAAAAAAATCGATATGGTTGCAGTATGGCTCCATTTTCAATTGCAATAAAATAAACTTCGTATTTTACAATATGGATATCAAATTGATAAGCACATTCCAATAGTATATAATTTATGGGCTTAAGTTCATTTTTGGCAGGGCAGGCGTGTTTTTTTAGCTTCTAAGCAAGTTATTTTAAATCAGTATTCAGCTACTAGCACCTCTAGAGCAAGTCTTCATGAATTAGATCAGTTAGAGGCAGTATACGAGGATCACGGGGACACCAACCTTTTATAACGGCATTCAAATAAGTGGCTCCTGCGAGTGCGCTCGAGTCCAGCTCTCTGCCGAGACTCTGCTTGGCTTCCACTAGCTCTTGGAACAGCTTCTCCTGCAAATTAACAAAACAACTTAGATTTTCAGTCGAATATTTGGAAAAAGGAGTGTCATGTATGAAGGGGCGTAACTTAATAATAAATTGTCAAAAGGCATAAAAAAAGTAAAATCACTTACCACATTAGAACTAATAATTATTCTGTAGGAAAAATTTGGATCTTGGTCGGGATTCGAAACCGCATAAATCCTTGCCTCTGCGCGGTACAGTAGTCACAATAGATCTTTGTGGCTGTGAATGATTGCGCAGGTACTGTTGTGAGGATAAAACAGCATAAAGTAAGCGAGATAGATGATGCGAAAAACGTAAGCGAGTGAGCGAGGCAGTTATACAATGCTCAGTTGTTTATGCTGCTTTATCCTCACAACTGAGCATTGTATAACTGCCTAAGTGAGTGAGCGAGGCAGTCGTTATATAATGCGGCCTTCACCTTCAACATTGGGATTGCGCCTGAAAAATAGCTGCTAGCGCAGCGACTAGCAAACAACTTCCGAACCACCAAGATCCGTTATGACTACTGTACGTGTCTCTAATCAATTCGGCTACGGTGACCATGGCATCATTACCCAAAAAAACAATGGAAAAATTTAAATATTTTCTAAGATTTTTCAAATATTCACTAATTTTCGTAAGAGCCGGAGTTATTAATGTTTATTAAAAGTGTATCAAATGATGTACGAATTACCTTCGAAATGTCAACCATAGAAATAGGGATGTAAGTACAAGTAGTAATAATGTCATTTATCTGTATCGATTTAATTAAACGAATGATGTACATAGATTGGTTGACTTCGTTTTAATCATCCATACCAATACATAAAAGTGAAAAGTTGTCTGTTTGTTTGTTTGCTTGTTTGTTTGTTTGGGGAGTTTTCATGCGATAACGGCTGGACTGGAAATTTAGAATGGAGATAGCTCAAACCCTGGAATAAAATATGGGATACTTTTTATCCCGGAAAGTTGTAAGTTTCCACGAGAAAACTGGAAAATGTTGTACTGACTGTAAGAAACGGTTGCCACCACAGAATGGTATGTGGTTGCCATGGAAACGAAGTAACAAGTCTATCAAAAAACATCAAGACCATTGGTGTTATACCTACTTTTGCATTGGTTTTTAATATCCTAGAAGAAAATAGGATGCTTTTTTCGCGATAAACATTAGTCTGCGCGGACAAAGTCGCGGGCGGGAAAACTAGTATTTATTAAAATGCACTGTTCTGCTATCTTTAATGAAACTGGTGGTCATATGCTGATATCTCTGATGCGATACTAGTATCGAATTTAAAATTGACGAAAATATCTAAGAATCGTTACGATATTGTATTGATATTAAACAAAATCAGATCGAAACGTGTCAGACCGGGCTCAGTTCTACTTTGGACATTGACAGTTTGAGATCTACCAAAGCTACAGCATTATTACATAAATCAATGCTACTAGTTGCAATCAGAATTTCAGTGGCATTAAAGTCGCGCAAAGTGCTGAGAATCTGATTGAAACTGGTCACATTGACTTAAATAAAACGGCTGCAGAATGCTGTATGTGTTTATTTGATTATTATAATAGTTTATTACGATAATTGTAATATACGCAGTTCAGAACCTACGAAATTCAAACTCCAATAGGTATCTTATTTTCTGACTTTCCCAAATGGAAATAGTTTCACTTATAGACTCTGGAGCTATCGTCGAATCTTTGACATATTTTTCATTACAATTTGCTGCAATTTGATGCCAGTCATTTTTTAGAATGAACACCTGCCATTTTTCTTTGTCCCTTAATTTTCTCAACCCGTCTTACGAGGATGGCGTTACTGTCCTCCATTACCATTGGTAGTATTCTGAATTGACCAACCTAACACGGCTAACTTTGATTAACTTCGTGACGGAAAGATAATGCCAAATCTTTTTTTTTTAAGTCTATTAATTTATTAAAAGGTCACATTTTAAAGTATTTTTCATTATAAGTAATGTTTTGTAAAACGAGAAACCAACTATTCACCACACTTTGGGATAGGCCTTAGTCAGTGAGTATATTATTGTCATTATTAGCCTTCAAACTAATAATCTATTATATTGAGCTATAAATTGTATTTTTGATAGGTACTTAATACTAATGATATACTACGCTCAATTGCGCATAAAATTACAAATAACCTGTATCTTTATCCGTAAATATGGTATTGTTATAATTATTAAGTTTTCGTTTCATAAGTGGATAACCCTCACTATGCCAGCTACATAGGTGTGGATTACGGTCCATAAATAAGCTCTTGCTATAAGCTAAAAGGTGTTGGAAAATATCAATAAACATCTGGGGATACCTACATCGCGAGAATGCAACAGCTACTTAGTATATTTAATTTTATTCTTTTAAACTTGCATTAGTTCAGGGATGTACCAGAAATTAAATTACCTATATACAACCTGTAACATAATTAATTACCTATTAAGTACCATGGTGGGGTAACCTACACGTCTTGGCAAACAACGTTAGTTTTACGACTTTTGAGATTTCAAACTATTGATTTATGAATTTACTTATAAAAAATACTCTAAGAACATTGCACTCCAAACCCCAGTAGCACAGAATAAGTAATAGTACTTCCTAGTAATCAGCTGGGAAAAATCAATAATCATCTTGACCTTGAATTTGTGCTTGTAAACAGACATCATGCATCGAAGCATACTGCGCAGTGGTCAGTCGCATGTCAGTAGAATGTTACAATGAAAATCTGTCAGAATCGTATTTTCTTATAATATCTTGTAAAAGTGAATCTTATTTTAAAATTTTTAGTTTCAGGAGTAAGTGTAGTGTCATTATTATGTAAGTGTAATAAGCCTTCAGTGTTTTCTTAAACTAACACTTATGCGTGCGAAAAAAAACCTCGTCCGTATTCAACTATTAGGGCTGGCTTGCCCCACTTTTGCTTTCTCAGACTGGTGATCCGTCTCCAGTCAGAATGTACCCATGGGGTTCTATCTCAACGGGATATTTCCACCAACGCGCAAGCGAGAGGAGCAGATGGAGCAGTATATACATCCCTTATTTTTTGGTGCAACGTGCAAATTTCTAAGATATTACTTTTGTTTACGAATTTTAAATACGATGTATTCAACCATTGCACACGTAAATGAATTCACATGCTTGCTCGAAATAAACTTGCTGCGTACTTATTATAAGGCTATTCAGTTACGCCCTGTATATATAGGCTATACACCAAGTAGATATAGTAGTCGCAGCGGATCTTTGTGGTTGTGAAGTTAGGCTCAGGTACTGCTGTGGGGATAAAATAGCATAAAGTAAGAGCGAGATAGAATATGAGGAAAAAGTAAGCGAGTGAGCGAGGCAATGCTGTCTTCACCTTCAACATTGGGATTGCGCCTGAAAAATAGCAGTTTGTGCAGCGACTTGCTGACAACTTCCGAGCTGCAAACTTCCGCTGCGACTACTGTAATGTAACTACATTTTGGCATTGTAACTCAACTCAGATCTCAAACTAGCTGCGGCTCGCAGCTTCGCCCGCGTGCAAGCTTTGCCACCCTGTTCGCCCCCTTAGGGATGGAATTTGAAAAAAACCTTCCTTAGTACACCTCTAAGATACTCAAGCAATATTTCCTCCAAATTTCAAATCTTTAGGTCTAGGTTTAGTATGTGCAATGTCTGTCAGTCAATAGGCATGTCACGCTGCTGTTTTATAGATATAGAAGATGTTTCATGCATTTGACGTGTTTGACGAAATACTCTTCTACTCCTTGAAGGTACTAGGGGGCGCGGCGTGAGGTGTTGATCGTTTTACCTGTATTTGCGGCGCGTGCGCCAGCTCATTGTACATCCAGGTGAGCGCCGCGCCCGACGTGTCGAATCCTCCCTGGAGGAAGACGGCCGCCTGTGCCAGGAGTACGTCTTCGCTGATCTCTGTAAATAAGGTCAGGATCATGGTGATTATCGACAAAACAATAACTTGATTGCTTTGTTTGATTGCTCCTTCCCGAAGGGTCGTTCTTCCTTGGAAGAACCGTCGTATGTAGTGCTTAATGATAACTAACCCAATGTTAAAAAAGAGAGTTCCTTTCTAGATAATGTTAAACATTATAATAGGCATTGCATCATTGTCAATCTTATTAGTAGCGTCTATCAGAGTCATATTATAACAAACTGCATATGATAGGTACATGTATGACTATTATTTCATTTAGTTGAAAGACATTATGAAATAAATTTAAATCTATGCTTAAGTGCATATTATATCATTCAAGAAAACAAAAGTGCAACCTTCTCTGACATTCATTCTCAGCAGCAGCTTCCTTCCGTAGCTTCCGGAGGACTTCCATCAATTTCCGTTATTTTTCACCGGTTTGTGTATACCCCGCGCTGCGCCCTCGTATCGTCGACAACAGAATGCTACAACCTTCTTTTACCTTCATTCTCGGCAGCCGCATCCTGTCGCATCTTCAGTAGAGCATCGAGCATGTCGCGGGACTCTTTTATAGGCTTGTCATAGCCTCCACGCTGCTCCACTATACTACGGAACAGCTTGCGAAGGAACGCGATCGTGTCCTTGGGGAAAAAAGAGAACCTAGAATAGAGGTTTTCATTAGTATCATTATCATATGTATGTATTAGTATTTAAATTATGTTAATGAGAAAGGATAAAGGAAGTAGGACACGAAGCTCCTACGCAACACATCACTACCATTATACGGAAGGCAGTCTCATCGAACTACCAGCTGTGCTATCCGGACACATCACGTCCTATAGAAGGACATAACGAGAGTTACTAGCTGTTTGCCTACCATATTATCTTGGCATGCGTCATGGTTGTATCATGGTTATGTCAGTAGTTGGTGATAATACACATGTGCATGCTTATGGCCATTTCCTGAATTCCCGTAGCTGGTTCTCACAGCAGCCGCGGGAACAGACGGGATGGTCCTATTACCATTCTGAGCACCACACGACTATCCGAAGTAATGCCCAATACCTCATATATTTCCTACCCAAATTAGAACACCTTTGAGGAAAATTGTCTATGTTTTCTTCACTTAAAGTGCACTAGTGTGTAGGTATAAACAAAAATCTGCTATATCCATATATTTACCTCCATCTGTAAGAAATTTGCGGGCTCCTCTACCTACGTCCGGTTCCTTCACTCACCCGAATATATCCACAAGGCCCGGGCAGAAGAAGATGCTAGACCAGCTCAGGCCGCGGAAGATGCTGAACTTCATAAAGTCCCGAGTCACCTTTCTGATGACACTATCTCCCGTCAAAGCAGCCTGCGACTGGATTCCAAAGGCCGCCTCGCCGATTACGTCTGTCGTGTAGTCTGTGTTGATCACCTGAAGGAGAGGAAAATAAATTTTGGACCACGAAATAACTACCGGAGTAAAATTACATAAATAAGTATAAAATACAGTCTTAACAGGGTGACGAGAGCAGGGGATGTGTCGGGAGCGAAATATCATCTTAGTGCTCCAATCCAACCTCACATGCACGTGGTTATCCTGCTGGATAGGGAACAAGGCTCTGGCGACCGACAGATGGCGGTATAACAATCCCAAAACACTTGTAGCCAAATGACACAGGCCGGTGATGGGCAGCAGCGTCACCGGTGCAAGAAGCTACGCCCTGTGATCACCAACCCGCATGACCAGCCGCCCCACTGGTCATGCATTATGGCCAAAATCTCTTAACGTGTGAACGACACAACCATAAAATGGCCCCCAGTTCCCGGTCACCCTGCTAGTCCTGACCACTGTGGCGGTCACGGAAATGGCAGAACAGGCGGTGCGAAGAATCCTGGGCTACCGTAGGGCAAAACAAAAACAAATGACCCTGGCTACGTACAACGGACAAATGTTTCAGATTGACGACCATATGACGCAAATCGACACCGAGCTCACAAAGATCAGCTGGAATATTCTAGAGTTAAGTGAAGTCTGAAGCGAGGGGGAGGACACAATGACCTTGGAATCGGGCAACCTGTTCGCAGTCTCAGGGTGGCGTGGGGTTCCTGGTCAATAAGATCCTCATTGATAATGCTGTAGAAATATCCAGTGTGTCAACCAGGGAAGCGTACCTGATTCTAAAGCTGACTGAAAGGTATAGCCTTAAGGTAGTACAGGTTTACGCTCCGACCTCGGCACACTTGGACAATGAGATAGAAGATATGTTTGATGACATATCTTCAGCCCTACATAACACCACAAGGGCCCACTACAAAGTTATCATGGGAGACTTTAACGCCAATGTGGGAGTACAGACTTGCAGTGAATCGAAAATAGGTCCACATGTCTATGGACACAATAATCATAGGGGGCAAATACTAGTTAACTTTTTTAGAAAAAGAGGGGTTCTTTTTGATAAACTTTTTCTTCAAAAAGCAACCCCAGAGGAACTAGACTAGCCAAAGCCCCGACACTGTGACTAAAAATGAGATTGACTTCATTATGACGGACAATAAGCACATATTCAGATATGCCTCAGTGATCAGCAGGTTTAGATAGATAGATAGATAGATAGATAACTCTTTATTGAAACACACAAATAAAAATCTTACAACTAAAAAAACAAAATTAATAATAAAGTGTCACAATGGACGGTCTTATCGCTCAGAAAGATCTCTTTCAGGCAACCGTGCATGGAAAGGAATAACGGAGGTAATAGGGACGGTGGTTTCAACCAATAAATAAATACATAAACCATAAATAAGCACTTAAAAATTACAAAATAATAATGAAATTAATTGGGAAAACAATAGAAAATTGGAATAAAAGATATAAACCTAGTAGATACATACAATTATATAAAATAATAAAATAATAAACATACATACTTACATACTGTTACCAACAGAGGGACAGCCCTAGGCTCAGGTGGTGTGATGCAACCCTAATCAAGTTGCATCGCGCCACGCGTGACTATATAAGGAGAGAATTCGCTTACAGCGACGTCATTGGTTAAGAAAACTCAAATTTGTCTCCTTATTTGGTCACGCTTAATATGCGTGTCCCTGATTCGATAAAGGGTGTGGCTAGATTGTCACAAGGACGAGGCGCGCGAAAGTGGAATCGCATTCCCGGTCATTCCCGGCGTGGCCTCATAGCAGCAAACACCTTTGCTAACGTATTGTCATTGTCGGCTTAGTTAGTGCCCACAAGTTCCTGTTTGTAGTTGTTAAAGTTAGTTTAGTTCAATCTTGATTAAATCTAGTTAAGAGTGTATCTGTGCTGTTATCAATATCGCTGTGTTGTGTCTGACTGTCTGCGATCATACAATAAAGCTTCAACTTACTTACTTATCTAAACATTGATTTCTCTCAAACGCCCATTGTTTATGATCCTTAGGTTACTTAGGATCCTGCTTAGGTTAGGTATAAAAATACATTGTCAGCAACACATACTACTATAATACATATACATAAAAACATACCTACATACATAATAATAACAGGATTAAGATGTAGCAGCTCAGCTAGAGAGATAAATAGAGCATTTTAAAACGATGTTTAAAAACGTTGAGCGAAGGTGTGCGTCTAATATCAGCAGGTAAGGCATTCCACCATCGAACAGCTTCGACTGAATATGACCAATCGTAGAAAGTCGTTCTGTAGACAGGGGTCTCTAACATGAGGTTATCTGATGACCTTAGTCTACTATTGCTGGAAGTGTGGAGGAAATGGAAACGATCCTGGAGTGAGACACGGGGATGTTATACCCCCGAAATTGTTCACTAATGCCCTGGAAGATATGTTTAAGACGCTGGATTGGAAAGGAATGGACATTTATATCAATGGCAAGAATATCTCACACTTACGATTTGTCGATGATAACGTTTTTATGGCAGAGTCGCTGCAAGACTTGCAAAGTATGATAACCAACGTAGATGATGCTTCTCGACGTATCGGTCTCGGAATGAACATAGATAAGACCAAGATCATGTTTAACGATCTTATCGAGTCGTAACCGATTGCAGTTAATGGTGTACCTCTTGAAGTTGTCCAATAATATGATAACCTTGGACAACTATTGCAATTAGGTAAGAACAACTTTGAGAAGGAAGCCAACAGAAGAATTCAGCTGGATTTGGCAGCATTCGGCAAAGTTCAAGTCTTCTCGTCGTCCATACTACAGTGCCTTAAGACAAAAGTCTTCAATCAATGCGTCTTACCAGTCATGGCCTACGGAGCCGAAACATGGACACTCACGGTTAAACTAGTTCTCAAATTCAAGGTCGCTCAGTGGGCTATGGAGAGAGTTATACTTGGAGTTTTTCTGAGGGACAAGATTCGTAATGAAGATACCCGATGGAGAACCAATGTGACCGACACAAGAAAAGCAAAAAAAAAGGAAAGCAAAGTGGCATTGGGCTGGTCACATTTCCCGAAGAACTGATAACCGTTGGGGTAGACGAATTCTCGAGTGGAGACCACGTTTAGGCAAACGTAGTGTAGGACGCCCTGTGGCCAGGTGAAGTCCTACGAAAGGCGGCTGGGAGAGAAAGGATGAGGGGAGCTGAAGACCGAGCTCAGCGGCGTGCATTAGGAGAGGCCTACGCCCAGCAGTGGACAAGTATAGGATGGCGATGATGATGACAAGCGCAATGCAGTGCCGTATCAGATTTTACAATCCCATGTTCTGAGTGGTACTGCAACTGTTTTGGGCAGACACAGCGCCTTAGCATCAGGCAAACGTTCTTCTTTTAATTGTTGATAAAACAGACACAAGGTCAAAAAGTAGCATATGACACTCTTGCGTTAAATACGAATCGATTGATACCTCGCTTGTCCAAATCGGACCAAGTTTTTAGTTTGAACACTTAACTCTTACTTTGTCTTGCCCTAGTCGGGTAAAAAAATATAGCCTATGACACTATATACCTCTAGGAATATATATAGTAACGTTAGTAGGTATATAAATTCCTTGCTATACCTGAAGACGAATCGATTGACACCTCTCTTGTCAAAATCTAACCAATAGGAGCGACTCCTTGGTGGAACATCCACATAACCACATACATAGATACATATATACATAGACTGTGAAACTCATTACCCTTCCCTTGTTTTGCTGTAGTCGGGTAAAATATATATGTACATATTCGTTACTTGCATATATAATATTTGAAAACTCTCAGATCAGATACAGTTATCGCAGTTATCTATCACGAGTTGATCATTTTTATTGACATTATCAGTGGTGATGTTATTTCAATGTTTACGTAAGGTAATAAATAGGAAGCATATCTTCAAATCAAAAGTCATCTACTTATTAATTTTACCATTACATCTAGTAATGGTAAAATTATGGTGTTATCAAATATAACTATAAACTTAGTGGTATTTTTTAGTACTTATGTAAGTAGATTCATGCAAAAAATTGAACTTTGAGGTCATGGTTCCACAACACAAAGCGTGGGCACTTAAATTGGCACATACTCGTATACGTTACAATGAACAATTCGAGTTCGGAATTTCTTCGTTTGTCGTATGAGATAGTACTGCAGGTCTTTGGTTTTAGAGTTTACCAGACACCTAAGAGATTCTGTCACAGCTTAACGACTACTACTCATCATTACCAGGCTGGACTGACAGCCGATAACGTAGGATTTTAACGCGCACTAGTATACCTCTCAGCTATCATCGCTCAAATTGGAGGAACTCATGATTTAGACCAAAATATTATTTATATTTATTTGTTTCGTCCACGTCGGATTGAACCCACAACATACTACTAAATAAAATGTTTCCACTCGACTACTACTACCTAGACCAAGAGGGCTGTGCGAAATAATGATGTATGTGTAGTATGAGCAACAAATTGTAGATAATCATTTAAATGTCCTGAGCCGCCTTTTATCCATTTGGTAATTCCAAGAGCCCTCACCCTAACGTTCATCTCGTCAGGATCTCGCTCCATCTCCTTGGTCATCCTCTCAACGAGGTTGGCCGCCTTCTCCGAGATCAGACCCTCGAGGGACCTCAACTTGGCAGCCGTGAAGATGGACGTCAGGCGGCGCCTTATGTTGCTCCACATTGGCTCCTGCAAAAAGAATAAGCTATGTAAATACAACTCTAATAAACTAGAGGTTCACAATATGTTATGTCTCACACTGCCGTGTGAATGGGGATATGGGCTTCTTTAAATTATATGCTATTTGCCTCGTCTTTGTCCTAGTGATGCTATTATTGCAAATATATATTCTAAATATTGCGTCAAATATTTATCCGAAGACAATTTTCTATGAACATTTATAGGTACTGACTGACATGATAGGTACCTACTAAAGCTTTTATCTTCAGCATCATCATCATCCTGAAGAATGCCACTACTGAACATAGTCATCGTCATCATCATGTCAGCCTTTAGAAGTCCACTGCTGAACATAGGCCTCCCCCATAGGCCTCTCCTCTACCCAGCTGGATCGTCTGACCTAAGTAGACAGTGATCAACAGCTTCGATAATATCGTTTCCAACATAAACCAGCATGGGAGCGACATGGGCATTTTACATGATGTTCGTCTTACCCATGTTCATTTAAAGACCCACCTGTTGAGAAACAATGTTCAGGTCACTAAGCATTGTGCTTAGGTCTTCAGGGTTTCTGCCATGATGACTATATCATCAGAAAATCGAAGGTGAGTAATTCATTCGCCCTTGATGTTTACACCATATCCATTCCAGTACAGAAGCTTGAATACGAGTATATCTTCCAGTGCAGAGGTGAACAGTTTCAAAGAAATAGCATCTTCCTGTCTCACCCCTTTTTGCGATTTAATAGAACTCGTGCTCCGATCAGCCTTGCTGTACACACACTTCAACACTTCGATGTAACGGTAGTCAATCTGGCCCCGTTGTAATGCCTGTACCACTGCCCAAGGTCTCAACTGAATCAAAGGTTTTGACTGTACCACTGCCCAGGTCTCAACTGAATTAAAGGCTTTTTCTTAGTCCACAAACGCTAGACTTCGTGGCCGATTATACTCTTCGGTCTTCTGTATAATCTGCTGGAGCATATGGATGTGCTCTAAGGTGCTAAAGTATTTCCGGAATACAGCTTGTTCGGGAGGCTGAAAGTCGTCGAACCTACGAGCGAGACGGTTTGTAACTAATCTCGAAAACAGCTTATAGGTGTGGCTCAGCAGTGAAATGGGCCTATAATTCTTCAAGAGAGTGTTATCACACTTTATTATTTCTCTCTTGAAGAGTTATTTTCACCTTTCTTAAAGAACAACACCACGACGCTCCTGTTCCACACCCCTGGCGTAGTACCTTCGAAAATGATGGAGTTGAACAGCTTCTGAAGGACTTTAAGTACCGGTGTTCCACCCGCTTTCAGTATCTCTGTCGTTATTCCGTCATCCCCTGGTGCCTTGCTGCTCTTAAGCAGTTTGAGGGCCATTCTGATCTCGTATAGGCTGACGTCTGGGATATCTTCGGTATAATGTCGAGTCCAACGGGCACTTACATCGCTAGGTACTGCTGAACATGGGGCTCCCTAATAAGGAAAGTTTTACCATAATCACCCCTCTGAACACGTGGTCCTCTGAACACGTGATCCGTGGTCTGACGCTCGATCGGACCGTTGACCGTTCACCGAGTGTCTGGCTCTTTGGTGATCGCAGTAGTTGATGATAAAACACAAACTGATTATAGTCGCAGTAGTTAGTGACAATATTAAAACTATATTTGTTATATACAGGGTCCATCACCTGCCAACTTCACACTGCTGCAATCTTGATGCAACATTTAATCTGTTGACAGCGTGGCAAAATTTGGCAGAACGCAAGATTGCTTTCTTGTTTGCAACCTCACAAAAAAAAACAATAAGGATGTTAAGCGTTGGTTAAATGCAATAGTGTGATTGCCTTACAATTGGCTGGAAAAAGCAACCATATTTGAGAGCTCCAGAGCTTGTAGGTGAACAATATGAAAGAGTGGATACGGTGAAAGCAGCGCTTCGTTGGGAGTGGGACCGAATCCCACAATGACTTATCTTCTTGCAGCGTGCGATGCCTTTGACGGGAAGCATCATGCCATGTCAAAAGATATCATATTGAACGATAAAAGGTTTGGGTTTTCCCTGAAACTTTATTTCCAGAATTACCCCAAATAACATCAACTGGTACACAATTTATCAAAAGTGCAGGGTAATCTATCTATCTATCTTCTATCTATATCTATCTTCTATCTATCTTCTATATATCTATCTATCTATCTATACTATAATAAAACTGTAACTGGGCTAAATCTGTACATTAAATATTTTTTGAAAATTTTAATTGAGATGAACTTCAAAATCATTCAAAAAAAAAAATATGGAGTGCAAAAAGTTTATTTTTTGTCTGTCTGTCTGTCTGTCTCTTTGAACACGTATCACGCTGAAACTACCCGACGGATTTTGATGCAACTTGGCACAATCATAGCTTATGTTATGGATTAACATTTAGAATACTTTTTATCCCGAAAAAAACAATGGTTCCCGCAGGATAGGGGTTGAAAGTTATTTAAAAAAAAACACATATCACGCTAAAACTACCGGACGGATTTTCAAGTAACTTGGCACAGTCAAAGTTTATAGTATGTGTTAAAATGAATGATACTTTTAATCACGAATAAATATGGGATTCCTGCGGGATATGAGTCTAAAGTTATGTTAATTTGTAAGGAATAATAATTGCACATCCGTTTATAAAACAGTACCGTAAATTCGGCTCCTATGCCACAAGTCAGAGTGGCACAGTGAAAGCGGTGTCTGGCCTGCAACCCAGAGGCACATGGATCGAATCAAGAAAATACTTGCATAGGAACTACGTTTTTTTATTGTTTCTTCCATTGAGATATTGTAACCTACGTACCTTCATAATTATATATATCGGAGGTTTCTGCATAATGTCTTACTGGCAAAATGGTTAGTTGTCGGTATTGAAATGTGTACATACAGAGGTACATGTATTGCTCTTCACAGAGAAAGTATAGAAAACTTTTATTTTTTCAAATCAATACTCATATCGTGTTGAAAAAGCTCAAAAAGTAGGTAGGTAGGGTAGGTAATGATTAAGAGCCAGTTAAAGTGCCAGAAAGTACGTCGTTCTGTGAAACATCATAAAAAATAATTTGTACTAAGAACAAGAAAGACAATTTGCCTTTGCATTAAAATTTGTTCGTATGGACCTCATAATACTGACCTACCCTTGATGCCCCATCCAATTTACCTCACCACCTTAATTACTCTCGAATCTGTGCCACCTTACCTTCGGAGATAATTTTTTCTACTCAATAACAAGACGTTTATGATAACAAGTTACTTCGTTTAAACTAGATGGCGTTGTCTACCCTTAAAACACGCCAGCGGTTTGTTACGAAGTGGTTTGAACGTGGAATGAACTCGAACAACACGTTTTCTTCTTTTTTTTTACCTTAAGGTCCCTAACGGCTCTTCAAACGTATTTAGATGTTTTTTGTGTTTTTTGATAGAATAAGTCGACTTCAGTTGTAAAACGCGCAGCGAAATTAAGCGAATTATTTATACTAAAATAGTAATTTATGAATTAAATAAATAAATTTAACTCATTCATGTCATGAATCTTTCATTATAAAAACCAGGGTTCAAAATACTTTCAAGTTCTTTGTAAACCGAAGCCTTGAAAGTAGAAAATACTTGCATAGGAAATTGATCTTCGTGTCCATATAAATAAGGAGCACAATCGTGTTTGCGAAAAAAGTACTTGGAAGCGTGGAATTGAAAAAAAAAATACTTGCATAGGAAATTGACCCGTGCGCTTATGTAAATAAAGAGCACAATTGCGTTTGCTTTAAAAAACTTCGAAACCTTGCAAGTTTTTTGAGCGATGTATCGGCCACCTAGCTTCTTGTGACCCGGCTGGCCGAGTGCGGCCGAACTCAGCCGAAGCCATGCCGAACCCGCCACCGAGTATGTAGGTGCGGACGGGGCGAAAGAGCGAGTTGGTGAGTAAAATACTTTGAAAGTCTTGCAAGTATTGCGGGTCCGCACCAGGGTGGCGTACTTACAAGCCAAAACCTGGTTTAAAAACCTGGTCGCGTAAATACCCACCTTCCCTAATTCCACGCAGGTGGCGTGGAATTGGCGTGAGTGGTCATATAGAATCCAGGCCCTGCTCTCAAGCCCTTGCGACTGATTTAAAAACTGGGGTACTTGGTATCTTAGGCCTTGCACGCACTGCCTTGCAGTGGAACGCGGTGCGTTTATTCTAGCGTTTATTTCATATTGTATTATATGCGTTTATTTCATATTTTATTATATGCGTTTATTTCATTGCAATACGTGCACTTCTATGAAGTGTCATAGAAGTACAAGTATGTTATAACGCATATTCTGTGCAGTACGGAGTGCCGTACTTCACAGAATATGCGTTATAAAAAGGCAAGGCAGTGCCTTATTCCGATGATTAGATGTCGAGCAATCGATAAAAAACTATTTGACGGCTGAACGAATTTTGAAGAAATGTAGTATTATATTGTACTTTGTGGGTTTGGTCCTGGTCCTCCTGGGCCTCTGGATCTGGACCAAACCTACAACTGGTCCTCTGGACCTGGATCAAACCTACAACTGGTCTGGTGGTGGTTTGGTTTGGTAGGCTACTTTTAAATGAAATGACCACGCGGGCAAAGCCAGCTAGTTCTAGAAATAAAGTTATAGGTAAAGTTAGTCAAATAACAACATTTTTAATTTGTAACACTTCGAGTGACGGACTTGTCGTATTTGTTTATATTCCCCATTTCGGGTATAACACCCAAAACCCATAGTTGCTTTGATAAATACTAATGTCAATTTTAATGACTAACTGTCAATTATACAAGGTCGTTCAACTGCACGACTGCTTTGATGAAGTCTTCACCAAATAACTGTTTCAAAGGTCTCAGAAGAACTCAGAATTACTCCATGATTTGTTTACATGGAGAACAAAGTAGTACTTTTGAGATCAAAACTCCTTACCATTATCAGACCAAGTACGTACATTAACAGTAAAGATGTTAAGTGACCCAATGGGGTCACTCTTGCCGGAGCTAAGAAACCTGTTCCTGAAGTTGTCAGCATCCTTCACGAGGATGTTCCGCGCCAGCTCCGGAGAGTTGACCACCAGCCCCGGTCGCCAGAACAGCCAGATACCCACGTACGGTGCTTTGAACTGTTTGTAGAGACTGTGCATCCAGTGAGCCTGGAGAAGGGATGTTAGATTAGAATAAGTCGAATACATATAATCAAACTATCGCAAATTATGAAGACCATGTTGATTTATGCCCCTTGCGGCGTACTATGGGATCTTTAAAAAAAAAACCTCCTTGTTTTCTGTGGAAACCCGCAACATGGATTGTTGATAACAACTTTAATTATATAAGTAACAGGCAGATATGTACAAGATACCCTATACAAAGTATCTGGAATACAAAATACCAAGATACTATTAAAATAAGTATTTCAGATACCAGATACAAGATACCTTATGGAATAGTATAAAATCCTAGATAACACAATTTTATGGAGTTTAAGTTTATTATATGAATTACTAGTTTTTCCGCCCGTGACTTCGTCCGCGCGGACTACTGTTAATCGCAAAAAAAGCAATCTATGTTCTTCTAGGATATTAAAAACCAATAAAAATATAGGTATGGCAAGCTCTTGAAGTTTTTTGACAGACTTGCTATTTTGTTTCCATGGCAATCGTTCCTTGCAGCGAGTAATCAACATTTTCTAGTTTACCCGTGAAAACGTTCAACTTTCCGGGATAAAAAGTATTCTATGTTTTATTCTAAGGTATAAGCTATCTCCATTCCAAATTTCATCAAAATCCGTCCAGCCGTTACCGCGTGAAAACTCCCCAAACAAACAAACAAACAGATAACGTTTCACTTTTATATATTGGTATAATTAGATGGTTCTTTGCATTTGCATAGGCAATTCATAGGTAATTATTATTAAAATTATTTTATGAAACATAGTATTTAATAAATTACATTAAATACGAAATACAAGATATCAAATAAATGGTATCGAAATAAACGATACAAAATGCAATTAAAAAAAGTATTTTAGATATACTCGTAAGATGGAAATACGTATTTTGTATCTTGTATCTGTGTTTCAGATACTTGTATCTTAGATAAGTCTCTGGGCAGGAACCTAAATCTTTAGATAATACTCGTAAGCAGGAAGTTCCCAATTTCTACCTCGTTTCTCTGGAATTACTGACCGGATTTGGATGATTAATTTTTATTTGCAAACATACACCTACAAGGTGGTCTCATTATTTTCATGAATTTTGGTTCATTTGAAGGAATTAAACTTCTTCAAGATTTAAATTATTATAAAAATTTAAATTATTTTTGTACCGTCGCTATGTACCTACATCGTAAGCACACCTATATATCAAATTACCTCTACCTTAGTAATAATATTATCAGAATCACGTTTTAACTAAAAGTTTTATTTAATAGAAAAGTTACATGCGGCGGATGCAGCCTTATCGAACTATGTTGATACCTACTCGTATGTTGAAGCAGCCAAGTTTCGCCTTGTGTAAATATATTGGGCGGCAGATTTATTCCTATTTTTAGTTGACTCAGGTAAGTAGGGAAGTATAATTATAAAAAAGTTATTTTAAACTAGTGACTACCCCGGTTTCGAACGCTTTTTTAAAACTTTTTTTGTTACTGCCCGCGTAGGTACCGTCTGCACCCGAGTCTACGCCATCGATTTGATAATGGTCGTCGCACTATGACACCAAATATTTTGAAGTAACTAGCTATTGCCCGCGGCTTCTTTCGTGTTTTTTTTTCTTGTGGTTTTCGAAGTAAATCATGTATTGAACTATCTCACAGATGTCTAATGACAAACATAGCTTAGTGGATACCTAAGCATTCGATTCTCCAAAATGAACATCCAAGTTGACCTCTTTCCAACGGTGAGGAACTTCGTGAATAGAGAAGGTCAAGATAGTACCTACACCAAAATGCTTCAGCAGAGATAGCGGCCGGGTTGGAATCTGATAACCTCTCGCCCCGGTTGCTCTGCAGTGCATATGTGAGCATATTTTATCTTTGCCAATTCCTTCATTCACAAATAGCAACACGCGCACCGAGACACCGGACCGAAATAGAAAAAAAAAACGTGCATTAGTTTTTTAATCTACATTTGCTGCTTGTTTTACAATCTAAATATTCGACAAACTTAAACAACAAATAATTCATGTCATTCATCTTCAATTTACCAATGCCGCTTTTTCAATACCAAACTGAAAAATTTGCATTGAATACATAGGATCAATAATCTAAGTCATCGTAACTAGGTCCCTAAACTACTATACAAATATCATTAACTATGTAAATAATGACTTCTTAGTAAAATGCAAAATAGTTATTCAATAACAAAATTGATCCTTGACATTCAGTTTTATCAGTTTTTTTTTCATCGAGCGCCACTTTTATGTGCATCCCTTTACGTATTGGTTGCACAGGTGCCAGTACTTTTAGTCACGCATTGCATGGGACAGGTTGTGAGTTTTGGTCGGTTGTACCGGTTGTACCGGTTGTACCGGTTGTACCGGTTGTACCGGTTGTACCGGTTGTACTGGTTGGTTATTAAGATGAGCAAGTGCAAGCATGGCCAAGCACCTTCACAAAAACCCGACTGTGAACAAAACAAAAAAGAGGCAAAAATTAAGGTGATAATAGGTGCTAACAAACTTTAAATCGTAAATGATCATTGGAAATAAAAAATGATAAAAAGAATTTGACTGACTGACGTAAAAATCATCAAAACTGGTCCACAAGTTTGGTCTATATAGGGCCTCAAAGGTACAGACATACATACATAGTCTGATAAACACAATATCCTCCGCTATAGTTATTTAGGGCAACAAGTTTAATGTACCTCGTAAGCTCTCTTCACCCTAAGAGCTAAGTCGTGGCAGTACTAATATTTATTCTGTGAAGTAGGTAAGAATTCAAAAAATTGGCACTTTATGGTAATATTGGTCAATAAGCTGGTAAGTAACTTGGTACATTATTGTACACCACCGTTTTTTTTAAACTCTGTTATACTGTCCATCCAAAGGTTGTCTGGAAGAGATATATTTAAGCGATAAGACCGCCCATTTTACAACCATATTCATTTAATTATAATATGTTTGTTTTCTTCTACTGGTAAACTATAAAGAATTTGCTATCGTATCGTATTATTTACACACATTCATCCGTAAAACAATACCTTCTACTGCGTAGTTTATTTATTCTGTGCTTCCATAAAATAAACTAACCAAAATAATAATAACAAAAGTAAAAAAAAAGAAGAAAATGAGTACGAAAAAAAAAGAAGAAAATGCGGTACTTACAGGATTTTCCTTCTGTAGAAAGGTGAGGCTTCCAAGAATGCGATGCGGTGGGTTATGTGGCACCTCCCTCTCTGCCCAGAAACTTCGAACTTTCCCCCATTTCAGCCTCAACCACACCACTACACAGACAAGCACCAATAATAGCAACTCTGCGAACATTTTTGTAATCTTTTTTATTAGTTAATATTTTTGTATCAACAATTCATTAAGATGGAGTTCGTAATGAGATGGTTGGTCAGTTCGCGTGTTTATTGTCATAAACTTTAGCGATCCGTCTTTTGCGTCCCGCTCCGGTCCGTCCGTCTCGTCTGTAGTCGTTAGTCATTCAGTACAGACTGTGCGACAGCCTAGCGATAGCGGACGATTGTGGTAGGTACTTAAGAACTCTAGGTATAAGACGTCGGTGTGTAAACTATTTGTAAGTAAATAAAACAAATTATACATTTAACAGGCACACACACTACAGCCACAGTATAACAATATTCGCCCTCTAACAAGTATATTAAGTTTTTTTTACTCCTAAAAATAATTATAACTTACCTGCATGTAAATACAAATCTTGCAATAGGTAAATTGTTTTCGTATGTGAAGTTTTTTGCTAATATCAGTGTTTTTTATGGTTACACGTTTATTATAAATGTCACATTGTATTTGGTATTTGGCTTGTGGCTATTATTTATTCTGTGCTTGTGGACTTGAAATAATAAATCTATATAACTTATAATAAAACTGTAACAGGTCCAATTCTGTACATTGACGTTATTTTGATATATATTTTTTGGAGTGTACTCCACTTTCGAAACTGAAGCCAAAACTGTTTTTTTTTTCATTTTTGTCTGTCTATCTGTATCTTGGCTAGGCATCACGCCGAAACTACTGAATGAATTTTAATGAAATTTAGTATGATTTGAGTTCATATTATGAGGTAGGATATTATGTCCTACCTCATAGTATGAACTCAAATTAAACTAATGAATCAAATGTATGATACTTTTCATTCCGAAAAATTAAAGGGTTCCCGCAGGATAGGGGTTAAAAGTTATTTAAAAGAAGACTTACCACGCTGAAACTACTAGACGGATTTTGATGCAACTTGGCACAGTCATAGTTTATATGATGGGCTAAAATTGAGGATACTTTTTATCCCGAAAAAATAATGAGTTCCTACGGGATATGGGTACAAAGTGTGAAGTATTATTTTCGTATTTTGCTCTATATTCGATTCTGAAGCCAAAACTATTTTTTTCATTTCTGTCTGTCTGTATCGTGGCTAATTCAGTAGTGTTAATTCAGTAGTGTTAATTCAGTAGTTTCGGCATCACGCCGAAACTACTGAATTAATTTTAATGAAACTTAGTATGATTTGAGTTCATACTATGAGGTAGGATATGTCCTACCTCATAGTATGAACTCAAATCAAACTAATGAATCAAAAGTATGATACTTTTTATTTCGAAAAATTAAAGGGTTCCCGCAGGATAGGGGTTAAAAGTTATTTAAAAGAACACTTACCACGCTGAAACTACTAGACGGGTTTTGATGCAACTTGACACAGTCATAGTTTATATGATGGGCTAAAATTGAGGATACTTTTTATCCCGAAAAAATAATGAGTTCCTGCGGGATATGGGTACAAAGTGTGAAGTTTTTTTTTCGTATTTTGCTCTATATTCGATTCTGAAGCCAAAACTATTTTTTTCATGTTTGTCTGTCTGACTGTCAGTCTGTCTGTCTGTATCTTGCCCACGCATTACGCCAAAATTACTGAATTAATTCAAATAAAACTTGGTATGAATTGAGTTCATACTACGAGGTACGAGTATGACATTGGATACTTTTCATCCCGAAAAAACAAATGTTCCCGCAGGATAGGAGTTGAAACTTATTTAAAAGAACACGTATCACGCTGAAACTACTGGACGGGTTTTGATGCAACTTGGCACAGTCAAAGTATATAATTATGGTGGGCTAAAATTTAGTATCTTTAATTTTTATCTCGAAAAAATAAAGGGTTCCTGCGGGATAGGGGTCGGAATATACCCCAAGCTTAAAGATATATACTATGATTATAACTAAGTTTGGCGTTTATTATATTTTTTTGAAGGGTACTCTTTATTCGATACTGAAGCCAAAACTGTAAAACTGTATATTTTGCGTTTTTGTGTGTCTGTCTCTCTGTTATCTTGACCGGACATCACGCCGAAACAATTAAATGAATTCAAATTAAACTTGGTATGATATGGTATGATATTGGTTACATTTTATCACGATATTTAGCATGGTTCCCTTGGGAGAGGGGATGAAAGTCAAAATATGTCCTTAGTTGTAATTCATTAACGCGTAATCCGATTTCATTAATTATTCTATTATTTTGTTAGAAAAGAGGTACTGTAACTTCACAACCTCACTCAACTTAAAAGTCTTCGTCCAATTTATGTTTTAAGACCAATCATTACATGCATTGAAAGCATTGCATTGAAAGCACTTCAATGCTGTAGACCCAGCTGCCACCATTCTCCAGCAGTCGCCAGTAGATTCAGATATCCCGTCAACCTCCGACACCAGAGGTCAGCACCAACACACACGACAACAAACATCTATTTCTCTTCGATCAGTTCAGTAGCCATGTTTACATACATAAATACAATATCTCATAAAATGTCTATACGACATCAAAGACAAATTTCATCCCATTTTGACAGTTGCTAATAATAAATATTTAGGACAAATCCACACCAACTGTCCTGCCTAACCTAGGTCATCTAGTGCCACGGCACCAGATAACGGATAACCATACCTAGACAAAAATATCACATCCATGTCCCGGAAACACGTACTTCCGCTCTTCACACATGCCACTGAATTCTGCAGGACTCGAACCCGCAACCGTCCAACCGGTTGTTATAGACTACTCATAATTCGGTTGACGCCAACTCTAAACTTACAGACTGGACTTATTAGATTAACATATAATTTTTCGCCCTCAACTGATTAAAAATACCGCAGGAATTGAACCCGCTCCAAAGGCCTTCTAACCCATGACGCCTTAGTGTGATAAATAAATAACGAAACTAACAAGCTTCTACCTATATAGAATCAGAGAAAGCTACCTAGGTAGACACATTTATAGTCGGGTTGACGCCTACATAAAGAGCTAAAAGCATAAATGGACATACCTACCTATAATTTGCGCCCTCAACTGTTTAAGGATTCCACAGGAATTGAACCTGCATAAAAGGTTTTGTTCTATTGATTTAGTATGACTAATAAAAAAACAAGTTAACAAGTTTATACGTATAGATATATAATCAAAGAAAGTAACATAGACCTATACCATAGAATAAATAATAGCACATGTACCTATACTCATAATTGGGTCGACGCCTACACGGAAAGTTGTTGCAATGAAATTGTTTTATCACACCTTATCTACACATAATACCTACCTGGTTAGGATGGTGAAAGCAAAACAATGTTTAACTCTCTTATTTTCTTTAAATACCTTAAAGGGTAAGTAATTTGTTATAATTTACGACTCGCTCTATACTGATTCATGATTCCGCAGGAATTGAACCTGCTCCAAATGCAGTCTTGATGCTTTAGTGTAACAAATAAATATATAAACTAACACACTTCTACCTAAATAGAATGAAAGAAAGCTTCATAGGTAGACATATTTATAGTTGGGTTGTCGCCTACATAAAAGCTAAAAGCATAAATGAACTTATATGATTTGCGCCCTCGACTGATTAGAGATTCCGCAGGAATTGAACCTGCTTAAAGGGGTTATTCTATGGTTTTAGTATGACTAATAGTAACAAAGTTAACACGTTTATACCTATATGTATATAATCAAAAAAGTAACATAGACCTATACCACAGAATAAATAATAGTACATGTACCTATACTCTTTGGATCGACGCCCTCACGGAAAGATGTTGCAATGAAATAGTTTTATCACACCTTTATCTACACATAATACCTACCTAGTTATGATGTTGAAAGCAAAACAATGTTTAATTTTCTTCCTTTCTTTAAACACCCTGAAGGATAAGTAATTTGTTATAATTTACGACTAGCTCTATACTGATTCATGATTCTGCAGGAATTGAACCTGCTCCAAATGCAGTCTAACCCATGATGCTTTAGTGTGACAAATAAATAAATAAACTAACACACTTCTACCTATATAGATTCATAGGAAACTACATAGATAGACATATTTATAGTTGGGTTGACGCCTACATAAAAAGTTAAAGCAACAAGAAGTAAACATACAGGCCCATCTATAATAATTATGAAAGGAGTTACTTGGTGAAATTTTATTATGCTTATCTAGGAATGTAGGTATTAAGGTTTTATCTTGTTTTGATATTATTTGCTCTCCACTGATTAATAATCCCACAGGAATTGAACCTGACTCAAAGGCTTATTCTAAGCCTATGCACTAGAGTGTCAAATACATAGCGATTATTATAACTGAAAGTGACCAGCACTAACTACCTCATAACTAATAATCAATACCTACTTAAGTATATTATACCTTTTGATATGAAAATTTCAGCACGTAAGTATACATATTTATTCATTAAAAGAACCTATGTAATCCTATTTTTAGTCTTGTTGACGTAACCCTGTACACAATTTACACGACCATTCTTTCCCAAAATCTAGTGAAGTGACTTTGAATAATAATAACACAATTATTACCTAATAATCACAAATTAAATTTAATATTACACATCACAACCTAATCATTACTAATCATTTATGTATCTTCAAGGGCCTATAAAAAAAATATCCAATACTAGTTAACTAACCAAAAAGTTTAAAAATTTCCCGGTTAAAATGACCTTAAAGTTCACGAACGAAACGCTTGCGTGTTTCAGGTACTTGCAACGCCATCTAGTTCAACTTGGTGAACCATACAAGACAATGTCGCTTTAGTAAAGGCAAAGACAATGCAAGTTTTGTCTATTCGTTGTAGATTTACTCTTGGAACAAGGAGAAGCAATTCAAGCGTCAATACGCTTTAAAATTACATTATTTCTCAAATGCCTTTCTAAATACAAAAAGGAAATTTACGGAATAATCATAAGTTTCATATAAATACCTACCTGCCTACAATGACTGATTTATCAAATTGGGTACCTACTCACATCAATACTTTAGCTTGAAGTCATATTGGGCCTAGATTTTTTTATTGTTTTTTTTTTGTAATGTAAAAGTGGGTTCATAATTTACGAGCAGGAATTAGATAGGTACGTCAAGTAAAATTATATACCTATTTTGTCTTATATTAAATCCATTTAGCATTTTATATAACCTAGGTACCGATAAATAGGTACACTTTATGTAAATAAAATTATTAATTTCATGAATCTGGAACAACACGTAAGTTTCTTTCCAAATACCTGAATTACCATAAAATACACCAGTTATCACCAACATTCTACCTCACTTCAATGGACCTTTTTGGAAACAAGTAAGTTTCTTTAAAAATCCCTGAAGCTACTCATACAGGTCCAAAGACACTTTAATTACCGTACCCTAATATTTTCTAGCATGAATCCAAAACCTATAAAAATTAAATTCGTTCAAGATAAACAAGACAATATCGCACAGCAATTTATATTAGACATAGACCCATCAACGTACCTACCTATAACCTAATAGTGTCTAGCATGAATCCTAAACCCTAAAAGCCTATGAAAATATTAAAATTCATTCAAGATCGCACAGCATTTTAAAAATCCTAACCACAAAAAACCCAATACCAGCCGAAATCTGTCCAATAACTAGGTAGTGTCTGCTTGTTATGGAATTACTTAGGTACCTAGGTACTTGGACAAAATATAAAGTATCAACCCAAGCGATCATTAATTAAATATTTATTCAGATTCTTGGACAAAAATTTGCTGGTAGTGAAGTCTTTATTCCTAACCCTTTTGAGAAAAACCACTCTACTTACGTGCCTCGAAGAATAAACCTTACTCAATTATTCACAGACACAATCACAAACAGGCCATAGAAGTCACTGAAATTAAATAAAACTTGAACTGAAGCTACACCTATATAAAACAAACTACGGTTTATGGTATATTACGAAACATCTGATTTTATTTTATTGCGACACTTTAAACTAGACTCTAGTAATCTTATAACAGAAGATTAACAAATACGCGCCCTATCAGATGTTTTAAACTTAAGTAGGTAGGTATATTCCGATCAGCAGTGGCGGTAGTCGCTTAAAGTCCAGCTGTTAAATTCGCGTAGCTACGGTAGATGCCCTATAGGTACTAATGACCCGGGAACCAGCCATGTGGTTCTTAAACAAGGTCAATGAACTTTCAGGCACAACCGACTTTTTACAGTCAGCTGGAACCTTCCAGTTCTGGGAAGAGCCAGCAGTCTTACGACCAGCTGTTTACAACTCGACCCGATGTGTGCTTAGGGCCCATTGACCTTTCGGTCAACGGGTTGAAACCCTGAGACTTGATATAGATGGCAAACCATTACTTGATTTTCGACCACCCCGTACGCGCACTTGTTCACTTTTCCGAAGTTAAAATTATACTGTCCCGATTTTTTTTTTTGTACAGCTTTCTACTTACAGCTTTTTCATTGTAATGCTTGTGTTTATGAAAATAAAAATAATTAGTGAGTATATAGCCATAAAATATCATTCCATTTCAATCAAGCAGTTAAGAAAATTATTAATTTCCATTTCCCACATCCCAGATAACTTCAAATAACGTTAATTAAAACTAATTTGAATTATGCTATATCTCGTTTATTTCATGGCGGTCGTTTTAAAAACAATGAAAATGAAAAGGCATCAAGCGGTCCGAGTGCTCTTGACCGACTTGAACGCTGGCAGGCTACGGGAATTTATCCCGCAGTGAAAGATACCAGCGAGGGGAAAACATGAAAACCTTTTTGTACCTTTCTCGGTGCTTCGGAAATATAACAACATTCTTTAAAAAGTTATGAGAAGTAAGTTAACCTCGCATTAGTATGATTGCAATTAATTGTAAAATTGCTATTCAAACGAATTCAAGAAGATAGGGATGGAAGATTAGGTATGTTTATAAACGTATTGTAGATTGCTGTGGCACCGCTCTTTGTTACTGAACGAAAACGAGATCTACTTACGTACGAGTAAAATCGTCAAAACCTAGCTTTCTGATTATTATTTTTATTTCGTCTTCCAAATCCTGATCAATTTAAATAATTTTATACAATTACATATAATTGTAACAAAAGGAGCGTGCGTTTCACTAGTTGCATATGATGTGTAATATCTCACATCTCACCTTGGTATTATGCAACATTAACATACACTAGCATCGCACGCGCTCATTGGTCAACTGTGAATCAGCAACTACTTCATCTGACCTATCTGATCTTACTTTTTGACAGAAAATCGTATATCTTGATAGCCAGCCGGGAATCTTTCGGCTGATAGTCTGAATTACCCAAGTTCTATTCCCGACTGAACAGAAGTATTTATTTTGCACCATTAAAAATTTGTGATGGCTTAAACCGCGCACACTCATTGGTCAAATCAAAAAGCGCACGATTCCCCGGATTCCTATTACACTTCTGGTTACACACTTCCGGTTAAACATTGTCTAAAACTTTTCACGAAATCACTCCCATAGATTGCGGGAAAGCGATCGGAAAGATATTACACATACAAAAAATTACAAAAGTCTGCCGTATTTGTACGATACGTAGTTTCCTACGTATCGTACAAATTAAAATAATAGGTACCGTTATTACTTAAATTGGGCAACTTTAAATGCATTAAAGTTGACCAATAAAAGAGATTATAATTTACCTTTTAAAATATAAGCAAAACTGAAAGAAATGTCTGTACTGGTTAATACATTTTTAGTAATAATGTCAAAGAAATAAACCCTTAAACTTTCCCAGTGTTAAATCATAAAATACAACAAAACATAAGTTCAAAAACGAAAACTCGACTACGGTCGGGTAAAAAATAGCATGAGACACTCTTGCCATGAAGACGAATCCTCGCTTGTCAAAATCGGACCAAGTTTTAGTTTGAACCCTTCAATTGCTTCGCTGTAGTCGGGTAAAAATGTATACCCTATGACACTCTATACCTGAGGCACAGAATAAATAATAGTACAAGCCTGAAGACAAATCGATTGATACTTTGCTTGTCAAAACCTCGGCTTGGACAGTTGCCATTGACTACTTGGGGAGTATCGAACTAAACACCCCTCGATCTCTACTGTTAGGTAGTGATCGAGGGGGCCCTCATGAAATGGCTGGAGCCCTTTAAATGAATTACATAACTGACCACCGATTCGGAATACACCTTCGAGAAGAATCGGCAAGAAACTCGAAGGCGAATAAAGTCGACATTAATTACGGGACCTTCGACCTCGCATCCGGCGAGGTCGGTGTCTGTGTCTAATTGTGTTGAAAGATGGATGTCCCGAATTTCTTTGAGTTCTGACTTTTATAAGGTTCCTAGACACTCTCGAACAATGGGAATTTGGAAGGAGAACTTAGGGATGGAAAGTCGCAAAAGATCTTTCTGTGCCGATCCCAGGTTCATTTTTAGGTTTCGACTTTTTACTCAACAATTTTATCTATAAAAAACTAATTTATTTTCAAGAACTGTAGTCAAATTGGCCTGGCTTCATATTCCAGTATTTGTAATTATAGATTCAAGTCCCGTTTATTAAATAACGCCTAGGGCTTTGTATACACACAAACCATATCCTAAAAAAAAAAAACACACTTTTCACATCTCTAGTAGTTTTTACAAGAATTTTTCGAGTATACCAACTTATAAAGTTTTACCCTATTTTTTAGGGAATTTAATGTTAAAAAAAAACCCGATTCATTTTATTATTCTTATTATGTTTATGTAAAAAAAAAACCCGAGTATAAGTTACTCCAAGAATCCGATAATAACCTCTCTTGTATATTTTTTTTTTATAAATAAAAATCGCAAATTATCCCCTCTTCTCCCAATTTAAGTTACAGTGTGTTATTCCATCAATTAGGCAGAAAATAATCATCGAATAAAAAATCTGACATATAATTCCCGCTTAGTAATGTATTTATTTCAAAATTAAAGGCCTCTGAATTATTTCGCTCGGTGTAAAATCAGCCCAGTAATTTAGTACTTTGTGTGTATTTCCCCTGGTATATAGAAAAATATATTTTAATCTATTCTCTGATGTATCAATTTAGTTATTTAACACAAGATAACCTAACCTAATAAAAATAATATATTTCAATTTGCAATTTCAGTTAGCTTTGATAATACGTATGGCAACATTTTAATCTTCCATACTTAACCTCACAAAATGTTTGTGTATTTTGTTAAATAATATTACAACATTAGCTCTATTTCTCCATCTCCGAATCATTGCTGACAAGTGACCATCTACCTGTTCCGATGGAAATCGAAGACACAAACACCCCCAGTTTAGGCGGAACGGCTTCTGTAGAATTTGTATATACCTTTCGCCTGATTTTGTTCTACCTCAAGCTACATCAAGGTAATTACCCATATACTGTGAAACCATACTCTAACTCAAGCTACATTAAAGTAATCTCAAACAAAATGTTTATCGGTGAAACCTCAAAAATGACTAAAATCCTCTGTATTTAAACATTTCAATGAACTTGACATGTAACAGGTGTTTACCTATCTAGGCATGTTTTACATAATCATGCAACTATTTATAAATTATGAACTTACACACTTCCTATTTTCAATTCTGCGGTGAATTCAAATGTGAAACAACATTTTACCTTCTTCAGTACATATTATGGTATAAGACCTTGGTATAATGGAATGAAATGTAGCAGGTACTTATCTATCTAAACACATCTCACTTAATCGTTCAAATCTTTATAATTTAGTAATTTTATCAATTTTTCTATTTCCAGTTCTGCGGCAAACCAAAACTGAAAATATACCTAACCAAATGTGAAATCATTCAGCACATAGCATGGTATAAGACCTTGGAGCACCTGAATTAAGGAGTAACCCTTTGAAATACAACTGAATGATGCCAAAACACATTTTTATGTGTTTTCCACTTTTTCTACTCCGCATTTCAACTAAATATGATAAAATGTTATGTAATTTATTTGTGTGAAAATCTGCATTTTAGTCTAACAATAAAGAAAAGTAATTTTTTCATTTCTTCTGGCTCACATACAAACAATTAAAAGATAAGGATTTCTTTTCGTTTAAAAAGTATTATTGTATTTCCATACTGATATGGCAAAATGAATAGAATCTGTCTGTTTGTCATTTTAATGCAATCAAAATTTAGCACATAGGTAACTAAATTCCTGTAATTTTTTTTATATATTATTTTCCTCATAATTGCCTACTTTGCTTTTGCAAACAAAGCTATACTCTTAGTATTATTTCAAACCATTAAATTGTAACAGAGCCATCTGCTAGGCCTTCTTAAAACTAATTAGTTAATGATAAGTCATCGATTTAGTGAACCAACATAATTCAGATCAATTCGCATAGATGGCGCTAATCCTAACCAATTCACGCAATCGTTAGAGATTCTACTATACATGGATAGGTGGTGCTTACTTAAAATTAAAACCATACTTTGTTATTTTACAGTACCTACTTTAAATATTATCGTGTAAGATTTGTAGTTCAGAAATTACAGACCTCTCAGTATTTCCAAATAACTTGAAACCATAAATGTACAAGAACGGCTCATCTTAAGCTGGCCTTCGCACTTTATCATATAGGATTAACGGTCACCGTAGATACAAACACAACGCAGTGTGGGACGCACGCCAGCCAGGTGGAGGGACGACTTGCGAAAGACAGCTGGCAGCGACTGGATGAGAAGAGCCGAAGATGGGGTGGGATGAATGGGGGGGATGGGTTCAGTGGCGTTCATTGGGAGAGGCCTACGGCCAGCAGTGGACTTTTATCGTAACGTAATACACCCAAAACCATTAGTAATTTTTAACTATTTATTTTTAAAATATAACAATGAGTTATAATAAATTATAACAAACTTATCTAATTACAAGCTAAAGCAAGGTTGAATCGACTAGGCACTTTGTACTTTATAGGTACCTTAATAATAATGAAATGGTTAGTCCCTACACACAACTTCTTCTACAGTTGCAACTTCTAAAATTGCTGAAAATGTGTTAATTTGTCTTTTATTTTATTTTATTTCTACATCACATTTAAAATCTTTATATGAGAGAAGTAATTTTCTTCGTCATTGTTAAATGTTGCATACGTACATAGTTTATTATCACAGAAGTGCGAAAGGATTGAAAGGGGGCTCCATGAATTACGTGAGACGCATAGTGAGATATGGCCCGTGCAGTTTTATAAGTTCTTAAATTTTCAATTTGACTACACCTGCAGTTTTTCAATTAAATAAAACTTCAATTTGATAACTCTTGCAGTATTCCATTACACGATTGCGCGAGCGCCGGCAGTTAACGACAAAGCGGGTTTACAAAAAAAAGAAGAAGTTTTTGCGTTGTTATTGTCATTCAGTCTGTGGAGTCCCAATGATGGGTAAGCCCAACGAGATTTTTCGGGTACCTACCATTCGTGTACATAGGTAGGATGCGGTCACACATTTCGCGTTTGCTTATCGTACCGTTAACGTTCACCGGCTTGCACTGACAGCGGTGAACAACTGCAGTGCATGCTAGCTTGGACTGTACCTACTATTATTTACGAACCGATCATGGAATGCTTTAACAAGTGACCACCTAAGCAAATTGTGTGGTTATGTATTCGCGGGAAAGACTAACTTTGTTTCTTTCTATAACACGGTCCTATTTCTACAGCAATCTGATTCCTTCTTCAGTTCCTAGGCTTGAAGACGAGCGAGACCTTTCCGTCTGGCATCAGGAACATGCCCTTCTTCTCGACGGGACACTCGTTGGGCGGGACACCGCCCTCCACGGGGCGGATGCTGAAGTTGGACACGACGGCCGCTAGCGCGTACCGCATGGACAACATCGCGAAACGCATGCCTGGAACAATGCAATAGGTAGGTATAAGAAAAACACCCTATCTACTTAATTTTGATTTTATTAAAGAAATAAAAACTTGACATGGATATTTTGTTGTATTTATTGTTAGTGAAATATTATTAAAGGTTATGAGGCTTATTGGAGATGACACTCTGGTACAGAGTAAGCCTCAAAATCTGGCGCATCGACGTGAGGTCGCAAGCACTATGGAGAGTGTGCACAAGAACTGCACAATCTGATTGGGGGAATCAGATTGTGCAGTTCTTCACCTTTCCATTACCGTACGACTAGACGATCGGCAAAGCTCCATCCTTTTATGGTTGAAATACCTCGCACAAGAACGAAGCGTTACGCTTCTTCATTTATTATAAGAACTTCTATGGAGTGAAATGCCCTGCCCTAGTCAGTGTTTCTGGTAAAATATAACCCAGGTGTTTTCAAGTCAAGTGTGAATAAGTATCTACTAGGCAAGCGTGCTACACCTTCGACCACATCATCGCTTTCCAACAGGTGAGATCGTATTGAAACGATTGCCTAGAAAGAGATAAAAAAACGGTTGATAGATCTACCTAGTAAGGCATTATAGTTTTAAAAATAATCTATAACTTATTAGTGTCCCAAATTTCATTCTGACGACATAATTCAAGAACTTTGTAACATGATAACTTTTTTTTGTGATGGCAACTATATCATCTGCAGGCCCGTTACTAAGGGGAGTATGTAGTGTTTCTGTCAGTTGAATTAACGTATTGTACGTCCATGTGTACCGGCGCGCGCGGGAGTGTTCAAGAGTTCAAGCGCAGCCGTTCAGTGCCGCGATACTGAACACAACTGTGTTGTTCAAAGTCGCAGCGACATTGAAGAGGTGCAGTCACACTTGATTTAATTATGGATTGACGTCAATATGTACCTAAGTAACTGTCTAGTTGTACCAAATTAACACGAATATTTACGCTCCAATATAAGCGCTATAGAATAATTTAAGTGATTGAGCGAAATCGCGGATCGAAGTCTTCGTTCAACAGCTTTGTCGAAGCCATCTGAAGAAATTGACGACATCAAGCGGGAAAGTTGTCGTGTCTAAGCCGGAGATTTTATCCGAAGTTGAAGATTTATTTGGCCTACGGCACTTGTCACATGCGGCGTACCTTAAACCCGGGGATTCCACGTCTACTCTGAGCCGTCACTATATCAAAGAGCTGCAGAAGTCAGCCTTGAAGAAATCGAGTTGGCTGTAAAAACTCAAAAATGGAAAAGCCCCGAGTAAGGACGAAATTACAACGGTGCTCCTGAAGGCAGGAGTATACTCCCACGCTTAAAAACTTCGGCGTATCTTTTTTTAGTTCTGTCCTCTTCTCTGGGAGAACACAAAAAAGAGTGTGGTCGTCCTGTTTTTCAAAAAGGGTGACAATACCCTTTTGAAAACTATCGGCCCATGTCCCTCAGTCATGTCTACGAGCTGTTTTCAAAGTCATCACGAATCGTCTTACGCGGAGATTCGACGAATTCCAGCCAACAAAACAGGCCGGATTTCGTGGAGGATACGGCACCATAGACCACATTCACACAGTGCAGCAGATTATACAGAAGACCAAAGAGTATAACCAGCCCCTGTGCCTAGCGATTGTAGACAATGAGAAAGCCTTTGATTCTACCGAGACTTACTCTATTTTGGAGTCCATGTAAAGATACCAAGTCGACTGGCGGTATAATAATATATTTGGGACAATTTAAACTAATTACCTAGCCCAAAACTAGGATACCCTTTAGTATGGGTACTAGACAACGGATAAACATACGTAGATACGAATATTACATCCATGACTCGGAAACAAATATTTCTGCTCACCACACAAATCATTGCACCTTGCGGGGTTCGAACTGGTGACCGTTGGTTGACTTCACAGTCAGGGTCACTAACCATTCAGCCAACCGGTCGTCGGTAACCTGTATATCCAAGTGTAGAGATGTCTGTATTACGCCGCAAAAATGACCGTCCAAGTCTGTACTTGTCTGTACGGTCAGAACCAGCAGACTAAGGGCCGGTTCCTATATCATAAAACGAACCGTTTTCGCTTACAGTCAGCTTTTGACAAACGCCAAACAAAAAACGTCAAAAAGTAACGAGACATTGGAAAAATGACAAGTATATTTTTTTATAGCATATCCACTGAATCGAGGTGTGAGACAAGGGGACGTTATTTCTCCGAAATTCTTCTCAAATGTATTGGAGGATATGTATAGGATACTGAACTGGAAAAGATGTGGTATTAACATTAACGGTAAGTACATCTCACACTTGACATTCGCGGATGACATCGTCATTGTGGTAGAAACGTTGCAGGCAAAGAGTATAGGTTGCAGGACTTGCAACAGACATTGGACAGCCTAGCGGATTCTTCTCAACGCATTGATCTCCAGATAAATATGGAGAAGGCCAAGGTTATGTTCAACTAACATGTTATTTCGGAACCAATTGCTGTTAACGAAACTAATCTAGAAGTTGTTCAGGTATGTTTATCTGGTGAAAACTTTGCAACTAGGTAAAAACAACTTCGAGAGAGAGACCCGGAGAAGAATACGCCTAGGGGCAGCATTAGGGAAACTTCGTCAAGTTTTCTCGTCAACAAAACCACAAAATTTGAAGACAAAAGTCTCCAACGAGTGCGTCCTACCTGTTATGACACATGGAGCTGAGTTATGGGCACTCACGGTACGACTAGTCTACCAATTTAAAGTCACTCAGCGTGCTATTGAAAGTGTTACTCTGAAAGATCGTATCCGGATTGAGGTAATCCAGCAGAATACCAAAGTTGTCGACATATCCCTTAGGATTAATAAGCTGAAGTGGCAGTGGGCTGGTCATATTTGTCGAAGGGCTGATAACCTTTGGGGTAGACGTAACGTGTTCTTGAATGGAGACCGCGGCTCGGCAAACGTAGAATTGGGTGTCCTCCAGCTAGGTGGAGCGACGATATACAAAGTGTCTGGCAGCAGTTGGGAAAGAGGAGCCGAAGATCAGGCTCAGCGGCGTGCTTTGGGAGAGGACCAGCCGTGGACCGACACAGGCTGATGATGATGATACATTTTTTTTTCATGTTTTCATTCTAAGCAATAATCAGCCATCTCGATCAGCATTTTAGAACAGAACTTACTGCAACAAGACTAAACAGACGTAATACGATGTTTCTTCTTCTTTGTAACTGTTTAAATAATGTTTTTGTACCCTCTAATAAACTGACATGAACTGCAAAGAATTATTATACTCATATATCAGTAGTGTCCAATTTTCTATAGGATCGAATTAATAAAAATGAGAATTTTGCACCCCCGGAAATAATCCTTGTTATTGTTAAAATTCAGAAGCTCTCAGTAAGGACAGTACTATAATATTATAAAAGATCTGGGCTATGTTTTAGATTCTATCCGTATCAACCTACCGGTGAATTTTATATTTAATTAATTCTCCTCCCTTCTGTAACAATTATTTCTGCTCTATGCTCTGGACCGATTAGATGTATTACTCACCAATGCAGTTCCTAGGTCCTTCTCCGAATGGCATATACGTATAGGGCTTGATATTCTTCTCATTCTCGGGCAGGAACCGATCCGGGTCGAACACTTCCGGGTTCGGGAAGTACTCTGGGTCCCACATCATGCCGTAAGCATTCACGTAGATGACGGTGCCAGCCGGGATCGTCAGCTTGTCATCGATCTGGTACTCCTTGGCAGCGATGCGGTCTAGCCAGCCCATGGGCGAGAACTTGCGGAGGGTCTCTGTTAATGGGAGGGTCAGGTTAATAGACTGCCAGCGTCTGTTCTCAAATAAAACTAAAAACGGCTAAAAACCCATGATACTTATATTTTAATATGAATTTCACTCGCGTTAGTAAAAAGCCAGAGACTATTTTTGTAATTCAATTTAGTATTTATGACTACCACCATATTAAAGGAATTTCATTGTGTTGTGAGAAAACCGTGATATGGTTAATAATACCACAAAACAAACAGCTTATATATACACTTTTGAACTGAGACAGTATTCAGCTACTGAAGGTATCTTCAGATCAGGAGTGCAGGATTAAGATTTCAGTTAAGAAACTACGAGGACCCTAAGACACCAACCTTTTATGACGGCGTTCAAATAAGTGGCTTCTGCAAGTGCGCTTGAGTCCAGCTCTCTGCTGAGAATCTGCTTGGCTTCCACCAGCTCTTGGTAAAGCTTTTCCTGAAAATTAAGATAATAGCTTACATTTTCATCCTGCATATTGTATTGTAACGATTAAGAAGATTTCGACTAAGTCACCGGTACCTCAGTTTGCCGGCAGCAACTTAGTGGATTAACGATGCGTCCAACTATTGGTGGTATATTTTAGAGTGACCCTGGGTTTTAGCATTATCGAATTGGAAGGTTTCCCTTCATTAACTAATTTTAGTTCTTCAGAGCTAGCCCTCTTCTAGGCTTAGCCTGGTTCTTACCCTTGACCATATCATTATTTAGCACTGGGTGAGTTATTGGAATTGTAACTTTGCGGCGCACACTTTCTGTTTGAAGGCGTATTACCTGAATATGTGGAGCGTGCGCCAGCTCGTTGAACATCCAGGTGAGCGCCGTGCCGGACGTGTCGAATCCTCCCTGGAGGAAGATGGCCGCCTGTGCCAAGAGTACGTCTACGCTGATCTCTGGAAATAAGAAGAGGGTCATGTGGCTTTCTGGAGGATCGCTCTTCTCAGCAAAATCCCTAAGTAGTGGTAACTCATTAAAGACCCTAGTTAAAAAAGGGCGTCTACGTAAGATAATAATGTTAAACATAACATGGGCTTTGCATATGGTCTGTCTTATTCGTAGTGTCTATCAATTTGCATATATTATGATACGTGTATGACTGTTGTTTCTTTTCATCTTCAGCCTATATCAGCAGCCTATTTCAACAGCCTATATTAGGTGCTGGACGTAAGCCTAATGCACGCCACTGAGCTCGGTCTTCAGCCCTCCTCATCCATTTTCTGCCAGCCGCTTTTTGCAGGTCGTCACTCCACCTGGCCACAGGACGTCCTACACTACGTTTACTTAAACGTGGTCTACACTCGAGAACTCGTCTACCCTAACGGTTATTGGTTCTTTGCGAAATGTGACCAGCCCACTGCCACTTTAGCTTGCGTATCGTTTGAGCTATGTCGGTTACCTTGGTTCTCAATCGGATATCTTCAATATGATTCTTGTCATTCAGAGAAACTACAAGCATAGTTCTCTCCATAGCTCACTGAGCGACCTTAAATTTATGGACTAGTTTGACCGCGAGTGTCCACGTTTCGGCTCCGTAGGTCATAACTGGTAGGACGCCCTGATTGAAAACTTTTGCCTTCAGGCAAAATATAGATGACGAGAAGACCTGACGAAGCTTGCCGAATGCTGCCTAACCCAGCTGAATTCTTCTGGTGGCTTCCTTTTCAAAGTTGTTCTTACCCAATTGCAGTATTTGCCCAAGGTAAACATATTGTTAGACAACTTCAAAAGGCACACCATTAACTGCAATCGGTTCCGGGTCAATAATATCGTTGAAAATGATATTGGTCTTATTTATGTTCATTCCGAGACCGATACGTCGAGAAGCATCATCTAAGTTGGTCGGCATACATTGCAAGTCTTGCAGCGACTCCATGATTAGGACGATGTCATCGGCAAATCGTTAGCGTTAGATATTCTCGCCATCGATATTAATGCCCATTCCCTTCCAATCCAGCGTCTTAAACATGTCTTCCAGGGCATTATTATTAGTGAACAATTTCGGGAACATAACTCCCCTGTGCAGTTGGATATGTTTAAACTGCTGGTTTTGTATTTGGACACTCATAGTCGCGGCGTCATACAGAAACGTCGGTACTTTGATGTATCGCCAGTCCACTTGACAATGCTGCGAAGATTCCAGAACAGCCCAGGTTTCAACGGAATCAAAGGCTTTCTCATAGTCCACAAAAGCAAGACACAGGGGCTGATTATAATCTTCAGACTTCTGTATAACCTGTGTAACCTGTCTAAGGTGGTCCGATTCCAGGGTTACTTACCTCTCTTCGGACTTCCCTTAGCCCTAGAATGTGCCACCTGATCTTAGTAAGTTCCGTCCCTAGTTGCGCCATGTGATCGTCAAGCCTAATCGTTCGTCCATTGTACTTAGCCTGAGTCAGTTTTATTTTTTGGAGTGCCCTATGGTAGCCCGTGGATTCTTCGCACCCCCTGCCCTGCTATTTCCATGACCCACCATTGCTTCTTTTATTTGGAAGGAATTATTTTTAAACCTGTGGTTCACGCACTTGCATACGGCATCTAATAAAACAAAAGTGCAACCTACTCCGTCCTTCATTCTCAGCAGTCGCTTCCTTCTAGAGCTTCCAAAGGACGTCCGTAAATTCTCGTTGTTTTTCACCGGTTTGTCGAAACCCAACAATGCGTCATTGTATCATTCGTGCATATAAGAATGCTACAACTATCTCTTACCTTCATTCTCAGCAGCCGCTTCCTGTCGCATCTTCAGTAGAGCATCAAGCAGGTCGCGCGACTCCTTTATAGGCTTGTCGAAGCCTCCACGCTGCTCCACGATGTTGCGGAACAGCTTGCCGAGGAACGCGATCGTGTCTTTGGGGAAAAGGGAGAACCTAGAATAGAGGTTTCCATTAAAATCATTATCATTACCAGTTCTAATTAATATACTTAAGCTTAATAAAGAAAAAGGATAAAGACTACCACGAAGCAGGACATTAAGCCCCCTGGTCCTCCTACGCACCTCTACCATCATACGGAAAGCCGTCTCACCGCACTACCAGATTATACAACACCTCAAATATTTCCTTCCCATGCTTGAAGAACGCCTTTTATGAAACTTAGGTGATATTGCCTAAGTTTACTAGCTAGCGTGCACTAGGTGTGTAATATAAACAAACATCTGCTTAGTTTTAACTCTGTTTGTAAGAGATTTTCGGGCTCTTCTACGTCTCTGGTTCCTTCACTCACCCGAAGATATCCACAAGCTCCGGGCAGAAGAAGATGCTAGACCAGCTCAGGCCGCGGAAGACGCTGAACTTCATGAAGTCCCGAGTCACCTTCCTGATGACGCTGTCTCCCGTCAACGCAGCCTGTGACTGTATTCCAAAGGCCGCCTCGCCGATGACGTCTGTCGTGTAGTCCGTGTTGATCACCTGAAGGAGAGGAAAACTAAATATGGGATCACGAAATTATATAACTACCGAAGTAAAGATACATAAATGAGACTAAAAGACTTAGTTGTCTTAGCGTAACGAGCGCAATGCAGTGTCATGAAAGATTTTTCAATGCAAACTTCTGAGTGGCACAGCAACGTTTTTGGGCAGTCATGGCGCTTAGCATCAGGTGAACTCTCGAAATGTTAGTGACAAAAAAAAGGTAGGTCATTATAATTAAATACTACAATCATGCAAAAGTTCGCGTTGAAAGACCCGATGATCACGATAGCCTTGCCCAAGTAACCTTACAGTGACGTAAATGTACTGAGAAAATCAAACGAAAACAGGTAGGTAGGTATGTCCTTCCCAAGCCGAATGACGGATGACTTTTTGAAGATTCCTCTATAAAGTGGCATTTCTGAAGTCATTTTTTTTTCTGTAAATTTTATTGTTTTATTTCTAAGTATGTTCGTTTAATTATTATTTTTTGTGTTTATATTATTGTGCCACTCTGCGTTCGTGATGTCACGAATAGGTTCCGACAGAAAATCAGTGCCAAGGCCTTGGCCTTTGCGTTTGCTGAGTCGGGACCTGTTTGTGACAACACACAGCATTAATTTTTGTTTGTTTGTCTAATTTGCAAATTTTTTTTCTTCTTGATAATGTTTAATGTTGTGTGTTGTCAGAAATAAATGTATTTTCTTTCTTTCTTTCTTAGAGATACTCGTATCCTGCGAGTGAATATGCGTTGATATGTACCTATTCCTTGACATTTGTTAGGTAAAAAAAAACTCATACCTCGCAACCATGACATCTGCGATTAAGTACGTTCGATGCATTTGAATAGCTTGATAAAATGTTTTATTCTGGTATTTATCTTAGTGGCCACAGACAAGAAAACTGAAGACTCTAGTTCGTATCCAATCCATGTCTTTGTCAACAAACCCATAAACTGTTAGATATGAGAATAAATCGGCGTGTATCTTGGTACAACAATGAAAATTATTCAGAAAGAATTGATGCGTTACGGATTAAAAAACTTTAGTTTTAATTTTTATTTTGATAATTACTCTATGACGGATTTACAAACACAAACTAAGCGAAAAATTTGAATGATGTTGTACCTGTCACGGTAGCCGAATTGGTAAAAGCATGTGCTGCGTAGAGGCACGGAATGATGCGGAGGCGAACCCCGTCCATGATTCAGGTTTTTCTTTTTGAAAATTATTAGATACTTACTTACTATTGGATTAGCCGATTTTTTAAAGTTAATCAGGTTTTTTTTACTGTGTGGACTGTTATGGCACAGAATAAATGATAGTACAACGTAGTTACAGTATCACAACACAAAGTGTTCGGCAGTTTGGCACAGATACGCGAAACAAATAACTGTATTTGAGTTCCGATTTTGTTCGTTCGTCATGATGTGTTGTAGGCCTGTAGGTGTCAGAGTTTGTCAGACGCCTGAGGGACTCTGTCATGGCTTAACGATTGCTTTTCATCAATACTATCCGAGACCGACAGTTTAAAATGCCATCTGAAACACGGAGCGATGGAAATCCGCACATAGCTTAGAAAAGTAATTTGAGCTGAGGACCGAACCCAACATCGTAAGATTTGAACGCGCACTAGTATACCGCTCGGCTTCCATCGTTTTGAAGTAAAACATTATTGTTATTTATTTGTTTCGTCCGTGTCGGATTGAACCCACAACTTACTACAAAATAATATGTTCCTACTCGTCTACTACTACCTAGACCAAGAAGGCAGCACGAAATAATGATGTGTGTGTGTGTGTGAGCAACAAATTGTAGATAATCATAAAAAATGTCCTAAGCCGCCTTTTGTCCATTAGGTAATTCCAAGACCCCTCACCCTAACGTTCGTATCGTCAGGATCTCGCTCCGTCTCCTTGGTGATCCTCTCGACGAGGTTGGCTGCCTTCTCCGTGATCAGACCCTCGAGGGACCTCAGCTTGGCAGCCGTGAAGACGGACGTCAGGCGGCGCCTTATGTTGCTCCACATAGGCTCCTACAAAAAGAAGATGAACATGGTACTGACATCATCATCATCATCATCATCATCCTCAATAGCCTGGTACTTATCCACTACTGGATGTAGGCCTCTCCTAATGCAAGCCACTGAGCTCGGTCTTCAACTCTCTGCATCCAGTTTGGTCCAGCCACGTTTCGTCACTTGGCCACTGTGCCACAGGGCTTTCTATTCTGTACACTACGTTTGCCTAAACGTGCTCTTCACTCGAGAACTTGTCTACCCCAACAGTTATCGGTTCTTCTATCCTTAGAGCTGTCGGTTACCTCGGTTTTCTGTCGGATCTTTTCTTTCAGAGAAACTCCAAGCATAGCTCTCTCCTTAGCTCGCTGAGCGATTTTTTGTGGACTAATCTGACCGTAAGTGTCCACTTTTTGCCTCCTTTCTGACTTTTTGACTGTGGTCACAGAATAAATAATATGCTGTCAAAATAAAACCATACCTACTCAATAAAAACTAAAAAAAACAAACTCGTGTTATTTCTTATTCTTATGGCTAAAACTACGATTGTTTTGTTGAAATATTTTTCATGTTCCCCAATTCGGTTATAACACCCAAAACCCATATTTGCTTCGATAAATACTACTGTCGAGAAAGATAGCTCGTTGTCTGGCATGACTGCTTGATGATGTCCTCATCAAGTAAGAACATGCCTGGATAATAAAGGATCTTTGGCTGCCTGATAATTCCGGACTAACAGATCAACGCTTAATAACAGCAAAATTAGAGACTGGAGTTGGTATTTTGATGTGCTGTTCCAGAGGTATCAAAAAAAGGCGTCGGAAACACTCCATCCATTTTTTTTTCCATATGAGGACTAAGTAGCACTTTTTAGATCAAAATTCCTTGCTATTATCAGAAATAATTACTTACATTAACAGTAAAGATGTTGAGAGACCCAATGGGGTCACTTTTGCCGGAGCTAAGAAACCTGTTCCTGAAGTTGTCAGCATCCTTCACGAGGATCTTCCGCGCCAGCTCCGGCGAGTTGACCACTAGCCCCGGTCGCCAGAACAGCCAGATGCCCACGTACGGTGCTTTGAACTGTTTGTAGAGACTGTGCATCCAGTGAGCCTGGAGAGGGGATGTAAGATTAGACCACGTCGAATACATATAGTCAAACTATCGCTAATTCTGAAGATCACGATGAGCCATGCTCACTGTGACGTCCCATGGGGTACTTCTAACAAAAACTTCGTTGTGTTCTGTGCGAACCCGCAACTCTACCTGCACAGATGTTTTTTCTGTGCTTACGTACAATAAAGTTGATTATGCATAAGCTGCTAATAAATAATAGAAGTAACTGTAGAGACCTAAACATCTAGGCATCTACTTTGACCTTCAAAACTTAGTACCACACTTTTAATGACTGTCTGTTCGCGCATCACGTTGAAACTACTGGACTGATATGCGATTTTTATTGTTGGATAGCTTAGATTTTGACTTACAGACTAATTGACTTGGTATTTCAATCCGATGAGTAGGAAGCCAAGCAATATAATAAAAAATTCATTTTAATAGTGTGGTACTAAGTTTTGAAGGTATATAATTAGTTAGTAGTTAAAGAGCCGATTCCACTGGTAAAAATCTAAAAGTGAGGATTTTACTGCATTTTGAGTAGGCATTCTGCTCATCATGCCGAAGATCCGCTTCACAAAAGTTTTATGAGACCAAATTAAAATTACTACCTTTCAAATAAAAAAATAACCATCGAAATCGAATCTCATAATGCGGAGATATTCAGTAGCCCCCTTTTGCCCCTTTTTGGAAGAAGTACCCCCTAGAATCAAAAATCCCCGACGACAAAAAAACTGTAAAGTTGTAAAATCTAAATAAAGGATTAACTGTCACGTAGACACAAACACAACGAAGTGTGGAAAACGAGTTGCGAAAGACAGCTGGCAGCGACTGGATGAGAAGAGCGAAGAGTGGAAGATCGGGTTAAGTGGCGTTCATTAGGAGAGGCCTACGTCCAACAGTGGACTGGCAGTATAGGCTGATGATGATGATGATGATGATTATTTAGACACAAAAATCGCTGTTTGTTTGTTCGCGTATCACGTAAAAACTACTACACCGATTGTGATGCAGTTTTCACTAATGGATAGCTTAGGGTTTGACTTAAAACTGGTGTACTTGGTATCTCAAAATAATTTGTAGAAGCCGAGCAATCGATAAAAAACTTTTTGACGGCTGAGAGAATTTTGATTAAATGTTGGTACGAGTACGAGTATATTGGTATTTTAGGTCCTGGAATAGCACATAGAGTATTTTTAACCTCGAGAAATGAACACGCGTGCGAAGCTGCGGGCACAGCTAGTACGTAATATATTTATTCTGTGCTTAATATTTGGATACTTTAAACCAATAAAATAATATATATGTATGAATAAATCAGCTTTGGGAGAGGTCTTTGTCCAGCAGTGAACAGACACGGGCTGATGATGATGAATAAATCCCTTGTGCCTTTTTCATAACTAGCCAAGAAAAAGGTATTTTTTTAATGTATCATAACTGGTTATCAAATAAGAATAAATTTGGCGTTTTCGTGTTTCCGATTTGTCTCTTTTATAACCAGTTGTTAAGGAGTTTTTTTTACTGTTCCACAACTGGCTATCAAATGAGAAATATTTCTTTTGAGATCAAGAAAATTATGAAAAAAATTGGTAGGTACTTACAGGATTTTCCTTCTGTAGAAAGGTGAGGCTTCCAAGAATGGGATGCGGTGGGTTATGTGGCACCCCCCTCTCTGCCCAGAAACTTCTGACTTTCCCCCATTTCAGCCTCAACCACACCACTACACAGACAAGCACCAATAATATCAACTCTACGAACATTTTTATAATCTTTTTTATTTTTGATCAACGTAGGATATTTACGTATGTAGGTATATTTTTATATCAGTAAGTCACTAAGGTGAAATTCGTAATGACATGGTTGGTCTGTTTGCGTGTTTATATAACTCACATTATCAATCCGGCTCTTGCGTCCCGCTCCATTCCGTCCGTCCCGTCAGTAATGGTCAGTCCTTCAGTATAGGCCGTGCGATAGCGGACGATTGTGTTAGGTATCTAGGTATAAGAAGTCGGTAATAGAAGTATTAACAAACAATTTAATAAGTACAAAAAAGAAATTATACATTTAACAAACACACAGTACGGCCACACAGTGTAGTATTACAAAATTCCCCTACAGATTTATGTGATTCCCCCTAACAGCTATATTTATGTGATTCCCCCTAACAGCTATATTTATGTGATTCCCCCTAACAGCTATATTTATGTGATTCCCCCTAACAGCTATATTTCGTTTTTGTACTCATAAAAATGATTAAAACTTACCTACGTGTACCTAAGTACAAATCTTGGGTGAATTGTTTACTTATTTATTTATTTATTCTTTAACACACAAATACAATGTACAAGGAGGACTTAATGTTAAGTAGTATTTTCTACCAGTCAACCCGGAAGTGCAAGAAAAAATATTCGTAGTTTTTTGCTACTATCATTGATTTTTATGGTTACCCATTTATAAGAAATGACACATTGTATTTGGTATGTAACAGTGGGTTTCAAATGATAAATATTAAAACGCAAGAGTAGTTGCACGCTAAACAACCTTGGTAGGTACGTAAAATCGTTCAAAATAGAGTGAAATGGTTTATCTTCAGGATGATATGCGAGCCTGCTGAGAGCTACTTCCATCAGTTTCTGTCTGTAGCTATTTGGAACCAAAGTACCTATTATTATTTATTCGTGCCAAAACTGTTTTGTGAGTCACATGAGCACTGTGCATCCGAAGAGATGGGCAGGAACGTTACAGATTAGGTAGGTGTTCTAAACAGTCAAAGTCACCCTCAAACACGACGGCACGACGACCTGATTATTTCAAATGGATTGGAAAGAGCTAGCCCTAAGATAGATAGAGAGTTGGAAATTATAGAGAGAAACTTCTGTTACCTGTGAAGTGGGACACCAAAAACAATAAGTTAGCTTTGATGTTTGTTGGAACCTTGTTTACATTTTTACGTTTTTTAAGGATCAAAATAATTACCTACTTTGGCAATATTTTTGCCACGTGTACAAAAACCACGGGCCACCAAATCTCGTATTAAAAATAACTAGCTTAAAAGCTAATAAAATACGCCTACCAAAACAGAGCTTTTGCCAATAAATGATATATACTGTTGGAATGATGTGCTTCTTAAGACCTTCAATTTGTTACCCATATTGTAAACATATAAGTTTTTTTTTTATTTGATTTTGGTGCCATAATGCCGCCATAATGAATGATTAAAAAATAGCCTAATTTACTCGAGGAGATCTAAGAATTCTAACGATACCCCATACGTCTAAATCTGTTCAGGCATTTAAAAGTAATGATGGAATATAGAAACACATACAAACATACATACGTGAATGCTAAAAACGTAACACTTCTTTTTTTTTGGGCAGTCGTGTCGAAAACGAGTGAAAAAAAAGGTGATTCTCACGAATACCTGTACTATTCGATTATTTCTGCTTCGCCTTAGACATTTTAGCTGTATTTGTCTACAGCTCCCGGCTTAAGATTGCGTAGTAATCGTGCAGCGAGTTGATAAATATTGAACGTAATAATGACAAGCATTATTGACAATATTTTGAACTGGGCTTGATAACGGCAGCGAATTTTTCGACCTGCATGGTTGTTTCTGAACGGGATAGGGCTTCGGAGACGCTGGTACATTGTGCTATTTTGGATGCTCTCAGGAATTCTAACTATTAACAAAATCTAACTATCTATCCATCCATCCATACCAATATATAAAAGTGAAACGTTTTCTGTTTATTTGGAGAGTCTTAACGCGATAATGGCTGGACGGATTTTGATGAAATTTTGACTGGTACAGTTTATTGTGAGATTCCACGGGAAACTGGAAAATATTGATTACTCGCTGTAAGGAACGGTTGCCATGGAAACGAAATAATAACAAGTCTGTCAAAAAACATCAAGAGCGTGAGTGCTCTACTATTGCATTGGTTTTTAATATGCTAGAGCTTACGATGCTTTTTTCTGTACTGTAGCTGTAGTCCGCTCCGACGAGAAAGCTAGTAATAAATATACTTACTAAGGACAATAACGTGACTGATTTACTATATTCATTGATATCGAATGGGTAAAAGTATCGATGCCTATTTGAATACACTTTGTTACACACACACTCCCGCTGTCCCCAACAGGATTTCAATAAAATAATTTAAATTAGTTCCCTTTGTCCCTATTGGAGACAAGATGTTTCCATCTCCACCACTGGAGACAGGGTGTCTCCATCTCCACCATTGGTGACAGGGTGTCTCCATATCCACCATTGGAGACAGGGTGTCTCCATATCCACCATTGGAGACAGGGTGTCTCCATCTCCACCAATAGAGACAGCGGGAAATGAATAAGAATATCAACAGACTGAAATCTGTACCATATAATTACCCTTTAATGCCCGGTTTCTATAATCAACGGTCCGTCATTGTTACTGGTTAGCATTTATTTCAAAGCTACCGCTAACGAGGCCTCACATAACGTTTCACAATGTTTTTTCGGTGCTTACCAGCGACGAGTGCCCGTAAGTAAGCTCCCTTAGAAAAAAACATTATTAGAAAAAAAAAACAATAGTTATTTCTTATACAAGGCTGCAAAGTGTATTTTTTTGTAATGAATCCTGAACGTAGCGAGGGTTTCAAAGGTACGAGACGCAGAATAACTTTGCTGCCGTGCGAAACACACAACTTTTCACTTCACTACAGTGAGGAAAATGCTAGGTGCAAGAAAAACAGCTTAAATAATATTATATTAAATTACTGTTTATAATAATAATTTAATTTCAAAAAAACGTCACGGTACTCCTGGCAGATGTGTAAACATAATAGAATAGAATCAATTAGAGTAAAATAGAGTCGAGTAGAGACGATGAGAGTCTAGTAGAGTCGAGTCTAATAGTAGACTGTTATGTTAATATTGAAGTAATGAATTATATTTTTTGGATGGTTTCTCTATATTAAATACTGAAGCCAAAACTGTTTACCTTTTTTTTGTTTGTCTGTGTGTTTTTCTGTATCTTGACCGCGCTGCGCAGAACACGTATCACGCTGAAACTAAAGGACGGTTGTTTGATGCAAATTGACACAGTCATATATCTATACTTATAATAAAGCAATAGGTACGAAAAAGGCTGTACAAAGAATATAAATAAAAAAATGCTCTTGGGTGCTTAAAAAAGCTGTTGAACATGAATATAACATATTTTTGAATCGTGTCTCTCTGTCTGTTTGTCTGTATGTTTGTTTGTTCACGCATCACATAACACCTACTGGACCTATTGCAATGCGATTATCATTGTTAGATAGCTTAGGGTTTGATTTAAAAACTGGTGTAATTGGTATCTCAATCCGGCTTCTAGCCGAGCAAATGATAAAAGTATTTTTGACGGCTGAAGAAATTTTGATCAAATGTTGGTACATTGGTTCTGGAATAGCACATTATGGTACTTTGAACTAAAGGAAAGACCACGCGTGCGAAGCCGCGGGTACAGCTAGTATAATATAAATAAGTATTAATGTATTTTCAGTGGAGTGGCGGTATAGAAAATTATTGAATAGAAAGGTTCGAATTTTAAAAACTAGCGCTAGCGGGTAAAATGCACTTTTGCACTCAGATTTCGACAAACAGAATCTTTCCGAGTTTGTTGGTTAAAAAGTAATGATTAGTCATTTTATTAATGTTAAGTATCATTGAAATAACTTTATTCCTTAGTTTTCATTTTTTTAGCAAAATTACTGTGAAACACGAGATTAACTGAACGTTTCCCACCGTTACCGGTCAACTTTCACCGATAGCACTTTCAACTACGCGTAGTGATTTTGACAATTCACTGACGTCTTTTTTTTTATAAAAACACCTTATAATGTCATCTCCATATTTTACGCTTACTGATAGTAGCTGGTAGCCCTCCTATGTCCCATCCGTTAGTAGCTAACCATCGGTATTTTGTCTTACGAGCAGTTTTTTAAAGGAACGGTTTTAATTTACGCCTGGTATAATGTGGTATAATAATTAACTGGTCGTAACTAATACGATTAGTTTTTTGGTTATAGGAACCGGGCATAACTGAACAAAGTACCTACCTACGTACCTGTGATTGATTCTTTTTAATCTATAGAACTCTAAAACAAAAAAAAAAACAGTAGATATTGTGACTTGTGAGCGCCTGCTATAGTAGATACGCTACCTAATCTTTGTTATAGAATCCACCAAGTTCTGTTTCACTTATCAGTTCAATAATTTCTTCAATCGTCAAGATCATGCTTTCAAGCAAAATCTGAGTCAGGGGCATGACGCGCACATGTCTGAAGATTTGTTTATATATATAATTGAATTGATGTATTGTCTCTACGAAATTCGTACCAGATATCAAGCTAGCGCCTGTTATGATAAGCCCATCGAAATTAACAAACTCACAGTGATGACTTTTGTTAATATGAATTTATCTAAGTACTAGCTTTTGTCCGCGACTTCGACCGCGTGGGCTATAGTATCGCGATAAAAAGTATCCTATGTTCGCTCCCGAGGTGGAAACTAACTTCATACCAAATTTCAAAAAGACCGGTACTGCCGTTTAGTCTTGAAAAGGTAAGAAACAAACAGACAAACAGTTACTGGTATTAATTATCATGTTCAACGAACTAAATCTAGTTGAGAGATTCTTAACAACTATTTGATCATCTCAACTAAATGTAAACATCAGTGCATTGGAAATAGTACGACATGGGCATTTGACATGATGTTCGTCTTGCCCATGTTCATTTTAAGACCCACCTGTTGGGAAACAATATTGAGGTCACTGAGCATTGTGCTTAGGTCTTCCAGGGTTTCTGCCATGATAACTATATCATCAGCAAATCGAAGGTGAGTGATGTATTCGCCATTGATGTTAACACCATATCCGTTCCAGTTCAGAAGCTAGAATATATCTTCCATAGTGCAGAGGTGAACAGTTTCGGAGAAATAACGTCTCCCTGTCTCACCCCTTTTTGCAACTGGATAGAATTCATGCTCTGATCTTGAAGACGGATTGTCATGGTGGCCTTGCTGTACAAACACTGCAACACTTCGATGAACCGGTAGTCAATCTGGCACCGCTGTAATGACTGTAGCACTGCCCAGGTCTCGACTGAGTCAAAGGCTTTCCCGTAATCCACAAACGCTAGACATAGTGGCTGATTATACTCTTCGGTCTTCTGTATAATCTGCCGGAGCATATGGATGTGATCTACGGTGCTAAAGCCTTTAGCCAGCCTAATGCTGAGTTAAGGCCCATTCATCACCACTTTAATTATCTACTTTTACCTTTTCTTTGTTTTCCTTTTCTATTGTTCCTACTTATTTTTTCTAATTATTCATATCTTTTATTTGTGTGTGTGTTGAATAAATGTATTTTCTTTCTTTCTTTCTTTCTTTCTTTCCGGAATCCAGCTTGTTCGGAAGGCTGAAATTCGTTAAACCTACGAGCGAGACGGTTTGTAACTCTCGAAAACAGCTTATATACGTGGCTCAGCAGCGAAATGGGCCTATAATTCTTCAAGAGGGTGTTATCACCTTTCTTAAAGAACAAAAACACTACGCTCTTATGCCACGCCTCTAGCGTAGTACCCTCGAGGATGACGGAGTTAAACAGCTTCTGAAGGGCTTTAAGTACCGGTGTTCCACCCGTTTTCAATAGCTCTGTCGATATTCCGTCCTCCCCTGATGCCTTGTTACTCTTAAGCTGTTTGAGAGCCATTCTGATCTCGTATAAGCTGACTTCCGGGATATCTTCGGTATAATGTCAGGTCAAAAGGGCTCTTGCATCTCTAGTCGTGCTAGGAGGACTACGCGATGAGGTTCCATAGAACTTCTCGAACCATGATAATCTACCTCAAAAGTTGGCTAATAAACACTCAAATAGATTTATCGATAAAGATGACGCAGTTGGGAAAGAGTGCTGGAGATATTTAGCCACGGCTGGCACCTCTGATTTGGAAGATTGCGATGGCAACATTCTGAAGTTCTGGCAACAGAAGAAATTATATTTCCATGGCTTGCAGGATTGTTATGTTCACTTCTCTTTATACCACCTACAAGTACGCCTAGTGAAAGGGTTTTTTTCTAGTGCTGGGCTGGCTAGTCTTGACTGCGAAGCAATCGCGTTTAAATCCTTCCAAAGTAAATAAAATAATTTTCATACATGACAATTCCAATATGTCAAATAATATGTTTTTTGTTTGATTTTCTTAATAACAAGATTTGATTTCGACACACTTAACATGAAAATAAAAATTCAATTTATCTTTTTATCGGATTTTTATTCTAACATTACCAACCACATAATGTTTTGCAAAAAAAATACACCACGCCGGCAACGCCGCGCCGCGCCGGTTACTTTTACCTGCGCGCCGCCGCCGGCCTTCTTGACCGCGGCGCGGACCACTAATTGGAATTAAGGGACTTGCAGGAGGAAGCGGTGTTGTGATGTGCACGGCGGGGAATTGCGGGGAGGAAACTACAAAAAACTAAAATCCTGCCTCCCCCCGCAACCACTTCCCATCACCCCCTTATCCGTACCCTGAACACACCCGCTCCCCACCGCAACACTAAAACAAAAAAACACACTACTAAACTAAAACACTACTTTCCCTTGTCACGAGGCGGTCCCAGGGTTTGGGTTGCTCCCACTAGCCCAGGACCCAAACCTCAGTGACACAGAATTACAGGAACTATTGGATGCACAGGAACAGGAGGAGATGATCAGACTTTTGTACTTTGACGATGCGGATTAAAATAACCTCTTATGTAGGTATTATCGTTTATATATTTACAAGTGTAATTCAACTGGTTATAAACTTATTTATGTATTTTCTATCATATTTTCCTTTTGCTCCAAAAATCAATGTAAATAATGAGAGGATATTTTATATTTAGAATGAATAATGACCAACTATCAAAATGAAAAGAAATGGATTATGAAAGAATTAAGAGATCAAAAGAGTATTATTATGAAAGAGGTTTGGACCTCGTCACACCCTTCCTCCCGCAAACCTCCCCCGAACACTCGAAGACTCCACTCACGACGAGACTCCTACCCCTCCCTTGCACCACCCCCACCACCGGCGCTTCACTCCCCCTTCCCCTCCCCCGGAGGTGCACAACACAACACCACTCCCCCCCAAGTCTCTTAGTCTTAGTTCCATCGCGCTGATGTTTACATTTAGAACATAAATATTATAGTCGGAAAAATAATTATAGTCTAGTCTATTTCGAACAAAAGAAGAAGTGCCATAACCCTCTACGATGCCCCACTGCTGGACACATGCGTTCTCTCATTGAGAGAGGATGTGATTTAATACTCCACGTGGCCCCTCTGCTGGACACATAATAGCAGTCGTTAAGCCATGTGTAAGGCCCTCGGTCTGCTTGGCAAACTCTGTCACCAAAAGCCAGCACTACCTCATACGACAAACAAACAAACCACACCTAGACTAACATGATTATTATTGTAGTAGGAAGCAAGGTAGGAAAGATACTTACGAGTGTTTTTACCCGACTCGAGGGGTGGGTAATGTGTTTAACATTACAACTAGTGGCTCTGTGAGCTGTAGTCCTCGCACGCACAAACTTTTTGCAATCAATCTAGCGGTGCACAGTAGCGCCATCTAGTTACCTTAATGTAAAACTAACATTAATAACCAAGGTTCTCCATCAATCCAATCTAGTGGGCAAAGGGCTGATTCCACTGGTAGAAACCTAAAAGTGAGAAATTTACTGCATTTTGAGGAGCTATTCTGCTCATCACGCCGAAGATCCTCATCAGATCTTCACCAAATTTTTATGAGACCAATTTAAAGTTACTACCTTTCAAATAAAAAAAGAACCATCGAAATCGAATTTAAAAAGGCGGAGATATTCAGTAGCCCTCTTTTTGCCCCTTTTTGGGGGAAGCATCCTCCAATCAAAAATCCCCGACAAATAAAAAAAACTAAAATTTCGTTTAACCTGTATACCAAGTTTCATCTAGATCGTTTGAGAAATGCGACCTATAGAGGAGAACAGAGATCCGGAAGGACATACGAAAGCATTTTTGCCCAAGCTGAAACGGAGACGCTTCGCTCGCACTTCGCGCTCGCTCGGTCAATTATTTATTCTGTGATGTGGGTATGTGAATGTTTCACCATAGCTTTGCCCCTATTTTTCCGATTTTGATTTCAATCGATTCGTCTTCAGGGCCCCGACCACAGAACTTGGTTTCATTTTTGTCACTTTAATCATAGCAATTTCGACTCTATTGCAACGCATTAATGAATTTGTCAGATTGAAACCGATATGATCAATATTGCGTAATAGCGCTGCAGGTATAGGTCATACGTCATAGACTATTTTTTACCCGACCGTAGTCGGGTTTTAGTTTTTTTACTTATGTAATAAGTGTTCTGTGCTTAGGTCTTATTTAATAACCGACAGACCTAACGTAAGAACACAGCATAAATAATAGTAGGCAAGATAGAATATTGATATTTTGTTTTCTGATTACAGGTAATCTTACAAAACAAATACCATTATTATGATAAAGAACTGTAGGTAGTGTTTATCTGTCATATTTCCTTTCCTCAATTCGCTGTTGATAAAACTGAACGATCATGCAGTGAGACAATTACTTTTGAAGCATGTTTGTAATGCAATCGTAACATTAAACATCACTCGTTTGGTGCGTGGTACTAGATTATAATTATCATACTAGCGACCCGCCCGACTTCGCACGGGGCGCTAAATGTTTCTCATTTACAAAACGTTACATTGACCTCACACCCCGCGGTCCAGCGGCACCGTGTCTGCACTATTACACTACAGAATAAACATTATAGTAGATACATATGGAAGGATTTGTTCCGTCTTTAGGGGGGTGAATAAAGGCGGCAAAGTTTTCATCCGGGTGAAGCTACGGGGCGTCGCAGCTTGAATGACAGGTGCGCAAAATCTGCTACCGGGACTAAATGTCTATTATACTATCCTCGGGTTTCTGAAACGTTTGTTAACTTTAACAACAGATGAATTCTAATGCTGCTATTGTCTGGCACTAAACAAATGACAAAGACAGCAATAGACTAAAATCTGTTGTCAAAGTTAATAAACGTTTCAGAAACCCGAGGTATGTCTACTATGTCCAGAACGTGACGTCACGGTTTAATAGCGCTGACCTTTGCTGTGGTTTAAATTGCACTTACAGTGCTGAGACTGCAAACACTGCTAACAGTCGGTTTAAATTGTAGGTCAGCATATGCACGCTAACAAATTAAACCGACGATTGCATGCTTATGGCATTTGGGTCAGCTGTTCTGTGAATCTATCTACTGTTGTTTTGTTTTGTTTATGGTTTTCTCATTTATCTCTTAGTTCTGTTGAATTCGTTTACTTCTGCTAAAAGAATATAATCGGGTTTTTTGAAAAAATTCTAAATGTTGTGATGTAAAGTTTGATTTTATTCTCAATTTTGCTTTTCTTCGAGTGTTAATGTGTATTATTGGTGGAATATTAACCACTATGTGTTCGTTAACGTGCACGAGTGTAGGCAAAAGAATCAAACGCAGAAATAAATGACATATTGTGATTTTTCTAAATCTCCCTCAGAAGTTTCAGTAAATGTCCACCATTTTACTGATTCGTGACTTTGATAATAATTGACTGTGACGTGACATTACTTTAAACTATAAAATACACTTACATTGGCGAAATTGCTAGTAGGCCAGTGCCTCCGCAGAAGCCATCGAATAAAAAAGAGAGAGAGAGAGAGAGAGCGAATATAATCATTATTATATGTACTGGCAGTCTGGCGGGAATTCCAACAACATAATATCAACACAGAATGACATAATTATGTCAATTGAATTTGATTATGAAATTCGGAGGGGGTTCGCCCGGCTGCCACCCGACGGACACATAACCCATATATACCATACTAAACAAAATAACACGACAGTCTCCTTTTCAGCTTGGGCAAAAATGCTTTCGTATGTCCAGCTGTCCGGCTTTCTCCTCTACAGGTCGCATTTCTCAACCGATTCTCGTGATATTTTGTGAGCAAGTTAGATAATTATATATTTTTTTACGATTCAGTTTTACGAAGTTTTTCAAATTGGTATTTTTGAACTACACCAATGACACGAAAAAGTTTTATATTACTTACATTACATGACTTGGGGAAATACCCAGCAAAAATTCATATTTGCCTAACAAACATATATTGCACTCAGTGGGATTCGAACCAGCAACCGTCGGCTTCAAAATCCAGGTCACTAACCATTCGGCCTACCGGTCGTTTTAAGTAGCGGGTGTTTTTTTTAGAGGTATAAAACTTTGAAATGGAATAAAACAAAGATGATTTTTTAAATTGACATGAAATTTACTGTATTCGAAAGATAATCTTCTGGCATTATAATTTAAATATGACTTCTGGCATATGACCGCCACGGTTAGCTTGGACGTAGTCCAATCTGGAGGTCCAATTTTCGATGAACTTTTCCAACATTTGTGGCCTTATATCGGCAATAACGCGGTGAATGTTGTCCTCCAAGTGGTCAATCGTTTCGGGCTTATCGTCGTAGACTAGCGACTTCACATATCCCCACAGAAAATAGTCAAGCGGTGTTAAATCGCAGGATCTTGGAGGCCAATTCACGGGTCCAAAACGTGAAACTATGCGGTTACCAAACGTTTCCTTCAATAAATCAATTGTGGCACGAGCTGTATGAAATGTTGCCCCGTCTTGTTGAAACCACAGCTCCTGCACATCATGATTGTTCAATTGATGAACGAAAAAGTCAGTAATCATGGCTCTATAGCGATCACCATTGACTGTGACGTTCTGGCCAGCATCGTTTTTAAAGAAGTACGGACCAATTATTCCACCAGCCCATAAAGCACACCAAACAGTCAGTTTTTCAGGATGTAACGGTTTCTCAACATAAGCTTGAGGATTATCATCACTCCAAATACGGCAGTTTTGTTTATTGACGTATCCATTTAACCAAAGTGAGCTTCATCGCTAAACAAAATTCGCTTATGAAAATCGGGATCAACGGCAATTTGGTTTTGCGCCCATTCACCGAATCTACGCCTTGCTAGGTGATCGTGTGGCTACAATTCTTGCACGAGTTGGATTTTGTAAGCACGCAAACCAAGTTTTTTTCGCAAAATCTTCCATAAAGTGGATGGACACAACTCCTGTGCACGATGGCGGATAGACTGATTCGGGTCTTCCTCTACGCTACGCTCTACAGCAGCAATGACTTCTTCTGTACGCACTGTACGACGTCTCTGTGGATGCGTATTATCATTTAGAGTAAACGTGGTCCGAAAACGTTCCATAGTTAATCGAATTAATTGCTCTGATGGACGATTATGTTGACCGTAAAATGGACGTAGTGCGCGATACGTTTTTCGAACAGAACCATGACTTTCAAAATAAATTTGCACAATTTGGAAGCGTTGTTCAGGCGTCAGCACAGATTACCCCCTATAGATTCCGCATCATTGAATTATTGCACGGATTCGAGTTCACAAATTATGGAGGAAAGCACGGGTCGCGGGGAACGCAACGACTGCGCCCAAAGAGTATATAAATACTACGTGCGCCGTGATTAGCCTATTCAAGGTCGCACTCACAAACTAAAAATAAATGTACTGACCATAGTGATGGGACTGCAGGGCTGACCAAAATAGTTTTGATTTTGTTTAATCTCAACAAGCAATTTTGAAATAAACTCGAGAAAACAATCAAACTTAATAAAAGTTGAATTTCTTTAAATAGATTAACGATACTTAGAAGCCTAGAGCGTTGTACATAAAAAATATAGTCATATCATATCAGTTTTTGGTTTATATTGCTATATACAAAAAATATTCTTCTAAAAGCAATCAAGTACCTATTAACCACACTTCAAGCCTTAACCGTATTCCGTGATAGTTTGTTATTCGTTTAAAAACAAAATAACTTTTGTGATACGGTTTTCTAAATAATTATGTTGATATGTACCAACATAAGAATATTTTATGATATCCCAACACTAGCTTACACGTGCTCTTGTTAGACAGGGATAATTAATGTACTTAGCGTAATGAGTGAAAGAGACTTTTCAAAAAGACATCAACGCGTGCTTATTTTTCCATGACGCTCATGACCTGTGGCATGTGGAACCAGTCTATACTGAAATCCGCTTGACTCGTAGTATATCTGAAAAAATACAAAATTACTTACCGGTGAAACGTTATGCCAACTTTTTGATAATTTGACGTTTTGGCTGACTTTCCACACCATTTTACTGGACAGCAAGCCATTAAAAATGCCGTTTTTTTCGATTAAATTCGCAATAAACTAGCACTCTCGCACGTTCGAGAGTTTGGTCGAGACTGAAGTCGTGTCTCAAAGCGAGCCTGTTTATACTAGCTAAAGCAAGTATGTGTTGTGTGCGTCTGATGCCTTGTAAGCGGTATCTGTAGGGGGTAATCTGTGGGCGTCAGGCTATTCATGTTGAAATGCCAAACCAAACCAAAGAGTATATAAATAGTAAAACCAAAATAAACATAAATCATTTGACAGCTGACAAAATGGCCGCCAGTTAAAAAAAGTGTTGCCAACTTAAAGTTCTATATCTTTAAAAAAAACACCCGTTATATATGCGCGGTGAACATTTATTCAGTTATAAGCTATGCAAAGAAAGAATCGCGAGGTCTACACACAGAGCCACTAGTAGGTAGGTACGAGTACATGTAAGTGTTTATTTGTGCCTATTTCTTAAAACACCTATAGGTACTCCATCTTAGAATTGATTAATTCAGATATAATGAAAAACTATGGCTTGTAACCTATGATGTTATAGGTAAAATCTCATTGCTTGTAACACAGCAACCTTGCGTCCGGTCTCATAGTAAATATTACTAAACTCCTCTGAGCATCCAGTGAATCCAAGGGACATAAAAAAATGGCGATATTGCGAGAATGTAATACTCCCAAGAATATTATAGGTATACTACCACTGCATATTGCCATTCGAAGAAAAAAGTAAAGTACAACAAAATGACCTTGACATAAATCACTTATGTCTTGCATTACTTTCATCAGGGTGACAACGATTTTATTCGTACTTTATACTCTGGGATCAATGAAATTTTACCATCGATGTAGGAAACAAATAAAGATCAAGAACTTAATACCTACTAATAGTCAAAATGCGATCACGCGACTATTTGTGGTGTGCGAGTCGCGTGGTCGCGTGACATAATAATATAGTCGATTAATTATGTGTGCTGCCCCGACTCAAAACTATGGATAGCGGCTTTTTACTTTTTATGATGATTAAGTTTAGTTACCTATTTGCCAATTAAAGAAGCCGTCTTCATTATAGGCGGGCCATGCGCGGAGTTTTTGAATTGTGCGGAGTTTTGGTGGAACACGAATCGGGCGAACTTAGTGAATCCTTATTTGTTTCCTACATCGATAGATTTTACTAATAGATAGAATATCATTGACTGGCATATAATTTGTATGCAATTAGATCTTTACCAAACGCTACTATTTGTTCTCAATATTTATTTACTAAGCAAAAAAATCTGCATGAAATTTAGCCAGCATTATCTGGGCTAATGAAAAATGAAGTTATTTAAATCTCTACCTACACCACTTGTCCACGGTAAATTCCACCTCTAGCAATAAATTATGGTTGATACTCTTCTTTGTTTACTTCTTGACATCCAAACCAATATTTGACTGTTTCTTTATTTATATGTGATTTAATAAATAACTAAACGGTGACAATGAGAGAAATGTTTTTCGCACAGTTTTAAATCAAAATATAAACAGATCTTTATAGAATTTCGTTAAAATAAGTAGGTACAGAAAATGCGTAATTTAAAATATGCCAAATGTACTTACATAAAGAAAATAACATTTGATGTTGGGTTCCAAATACTTAACGACACAAAACATTATCGTATATTCTCAGAAAACGTCTAACAAACACTTGAAGTGGAAGAAGACTGATTTGACAGTACATTTTGGATGGCATTGCCATCAGAGTGAGATGGAAAACATACGTAAGGTGAATATACTCTGCTTCAATCATTTCTTCTAGTGGCAATATCCAGCGTAGTAGTATATAATATTCTTATTCATTCTCAATCCACTTCTTTTAAATATTAATCTATTGTCACCTCCTCGGTGTGACCTTTGACTTTCGAGCATATCTTTGACACCGAATGAGAAAAAACCATTTCTCTTCTTATTTTTATGACGAAAGACCCCATCAATCCAAGAAGCTTATAATGAGAGGTTTTCTGACAGCTGGAGGAACCTAGTTCTGAAACCATCGATAGGTGGCACTGAAGGGACATGGTTCTCATTTTTTTCGCATTTAATCTATGAAAATGCAAAGTGTACTCTTATGTACCTATTATTTTGTGTTGTGTTGTGAAAAACAAAAGTACTTTGTTTGATATGAAACAATAGCCACAAAAAATAAAGAGAATATAATCTATACTTATAATAATACTGTAACGGGTAAAATTCTGTACATTGAAGATATTTTGAATTTTTTTTGGACCTTACTCCAGATTCGATACTGAAGCCAAAACTGTTTTTTTTTTCATTTTTGTCTGTCTGTCTGTCTGTCTGTCTGTCTGTCTGTATCTTGGCTAGGCATCACGCCGAAACTACTGAATGAATTTAAATGAAACTTGGTATGATTTGAGTTCATACTACGAGGTAGGACATAGGCTACTTTTCATCCCGAAAAATGAAAGGGTTCCCGCAGGATAGGTGTTGAAAGTTATTTCAAAAAACACTTACCACTCTGAAACTACTGGACGGATTTTGATGCAACTTGGCACAGTCATAGTTTATATGATGGGTTAAAATTGAGGATACTTTTAATCCCGAAAAAATAAAGAGTTCCTGCGGGATATTGTCCCAAATTCTGTAAATTTAAGATATTTTGTAAAAAATTTTGGGGGCACGATACTAAATATGTTCGATACTAAAGCCAAAACTGTTTTTTTTTTTTTATCTTTCTGTCTGTCTGTCCGTTTGTCTGTCTGTACCTTGGAAGTGCATCACGCCGAAATTACTCAATGAATTCAAATGAAATTTGGTATGATTTGAGTTCATAGTTCGAGGTAGGACATTGGATACTTTTCAACCCGAAAAATTAAAGGCTTCCTGCAGGATAGGCGCTGAAAGTTATTTAAAAGAACACGTATCACGCTGAAAATACTACACGGATTTTGTTGAAACTTGGCACAGTCATAGTTTATATAATGGGTAAAAATTAAGGATACTCTTTATCCCGAAAAATAAAGTGTGCCTGCGGAATAATGTCCAAAATTCTGTAAATTGAAGATACTATGTAATATTCTTTGGAGGGCGTTCTATATTAAATACTAAAGCCAACACTGTATTTTTTTGATTTATCTCTGTTTGTCTGTCCGTCCGTCTGTCTGTCTGTACCTTGGCAGCGCACCACGCCGAAAATAATCAATGAATTCGAATGAAATTTGGTATGATTTGAGTTCATACTTCGAAGAAGGACATTGGATATTTTACATCTCGAAAAAATTAACTGTTCCTGCAGGATAGGACTAGAAAATTATTTAAAAGAACACGTAGCACGCTGAAATTTTTTGGACGGATGTTGATGCAACTTGGCACAGACATAGTTTATAAGATGGGTGAAAATTATGGATACATTTTGTCCCGAAAAAATAAAGGGTTCCTATGGGATATGGGTCCAAATTTCTGTACATTAAAGATGTAGTGTTTTTTTGGAAGGTACTCTATATTCAATAATGAAGCCTAAACTGTATGTTTTTTCATTTCTGTCTGTATGTCTGTCAGTCTGTATCTTAGCCGCGCATCACGCCGCCGGAACTACTGGATGAATTCAAATGAAACTTGGTATGATTTGAGTTCATACTACGAGGTAGGACATAGGATACTTTACATCTCGAAAAATTTATGGGTTCTCGCAGGATAGGGGTTGAAACTTATTTAAAAGAACACGTACCAGGCTGAAACTAATGGATGGGTTTTGATGCAACTTGGCACTGTCTTAATATATGATGAACGTTATATGATGGGTTAAAATTGAGGACACGTTTTATCCTGAAAAAGTAAAGGGTTTCTGCGGGATATGGGTCCAGAGTTATGTTAATATTTAAGTAATAAAAAATAGTTTTTGGATGGTTCTCTATATTCGATACTGAAGCCAAACTGTTTTACTTTTTAATTTTGTCTGTCTGTTTGTCCGTATCTTGACCGCGCATCGCACCCAAACTAATAAATGAATTCAAATGAAAAAAATGCTCTTGGGTGCTTAAAAAGGTATTGACCAACTTTTTTTGTGTCATTCGCGTCTTTCTTTCTGTTTGTCTGTATGTTTGTTTGTTCACGCATCACGTAAAAACTACTGGACCGTTTGCAATGCGGTTTTTATTGTTAGATAGCTTAGGGTTTGATATAAATCTGGTGTAATTGGTATCTCAATCCAGTGAGTTAAAAGCCGAGAAATTGATAAAAGTATCTTTAACGGCTGAAGAAATTTTGTTTAATTGTTGGTATATTGGTCCAGGAATAGCACATTATTAGTACTTTGAACCTAAAGAAAAGACCATGCGTGCGATGCCGCGGGTACAGCTAGTACGTAATAAAATTACAAAAACAAGCATGGCAGACAGATGTCCGCGCGTCTCGTAGGCCGCGGTCCGAATCGAATTTCATCGCTCAAAAGCGTTGACGTAAATAACTGCGGTCCGAATTAAAAATTGCGATTTTGACAGCTCACAGTGCTGTCATCACTGTCAGCATGATTTTGTATCGGACCTTCCTTTGATCGTGGTTCATGTTTCTCTTTGACGTGGACTCACTCAATTTAGCTCGTTTGACCTCTTGCAGCGTCAAACGGAGGGTGAACTGCCTCCCGGTTCTCCCGGTGCTCCCCTTCATCACTAACAGAGACTTCAATTTTCTCCAAAATTCTAAACGCAGGCAGCAATGACCATATAGGAAGATATGGGGATGTACGTAGTGATTATATTCTTTAATCTCAACTCAACTTAGCGTGTAAGGGTTATTTTCTCTTTGCATTAGTCCACAAAACCGGCGATGTGTCGCAGAAACGTCAAATTTGACATAAGGCTAACAGTGATTTCACGCAGGAGCATAATCACCGTATGTATGTATGTATGTATGTATGTATGTATGTATGTATGTATGTATGTATGTATGTATGTATGTATGTATGTATCTATCTACAGTAGTCGCAGCTAATCTATATGTTTGTGAAGTTAGACTCTGTGAACGATTGCGCAGGTACTGATGTGGGGATAAAACAGCATAAAGTAAGAGCGAGATAGAATATGCGAAAAACGGAAGCGAGTGAGCGAGACAGTTATACAATGCATTCTTCACCTTCGACATTGGGATTGCGCCTGAAAAATAGCAGTTTGCGCAGCGACTAGCAGACAACTTCCAAGACACATACGTACTTCCGCTGCGACTACTTTATGTATGTGGGTATGTGGATGTTCCACTTTATTTTTTTACCCGATTACGATGAAGCAAAGCATGGGTTATATGCTCAAACTAAAATTTGGTCCAATGAGGTAAGTGAGGTATCAATCGATTCGTCTTCATCGCAAGAGTGTCATAATTTTTATGTTCCGGTAAGTTTTGTATTTATTTTATATATCACGGTTATTCGGATTATTTATAAAATTTAAGTCTAGTGCATTTTTCTTATACTCTCCATTTAACCAGGAGTAATCCACTTCTTGCGAATATGCTTTGAGTTTTTAATTGCAATTTCCTGTTGATGAGAATTAATTAATGAAGTCATTGTATTGATATAGAAGCTTGCTGCAGAATTTACGTAGTTGTCTAATACAGTTCAGATATAATTCGTTTTAATTATAGAAACTGTCGGTTTAGCGGTTGTTTGTAGATTCCCTGGCAACGCAGTCAACAAAGTATCATGGTCTGTTACATCAGAAACGCAAACTGCCACATTTACTTTATGCCTAGACTTCACTAGGACATGGTCAAGGCAATTGCCTCCACGCGTTGGCAACTCGTGGCCAGGAACTAAACCATAGTGCCCCATCATATCATTTCCAATTATTTACCAGCCTTGTCAGCATCTAAACAATCGGGCTTAGTGTCTATGTTCATGTCGCCTGTGACGATGATGGTCTGACATCTATCTAGTTTGATTACATCTTCCAATGAATCAAGGAAATTGACAATGTTATTTATGGAAGGAGATCTATACAGAGCTATAACTGAAAGGGTTTTATCTAGTTTGATTACGAGACAATTTCCATCCATAAAAGGAGGTTCATGTACTTGACCATTCAAAGTGGCTTTGTTTAATATTATCAGCTCATCGTTTTGGTTCAATAAGTTTTTGGAACTGTGGCAGTCGTATCCATCTAGTACCTATAACATAAGTAAAGTGCGAGCCCAACTTAAACTAAAATATTAGACAAAAATTCGAGCCTAGATAAAAACACTGTGAAACTGTTGCAGCCTTATTATGGTTGAAGGTTAAACCTAGGTTCATGAAGTTCGGAACTAAGGAAAGTTTTGGTTTTGACCAGGCTTAGACCGGACTTGAAAACGTTGGTATTATGGTCGCGGGACTACATAGAGATTGAATTATCCAGAGACGATCCCAAGCAAACTCTAGACCAACAACAGATAAGATGTAACCTTCATTCATTGAATAATACGGTTCATTCAAAGCGTTCCAATCTACTCAATAATACGAAAAAAAGAAGAAGTAAGTACAACGAAACGGAACGCTAATGTACCTACATTACGTAATAAAGAAAATCTGATTGCAACAAGATACGTAACTGTCCCACAATTTTTCAGTTTTGTTACCTTTTCTCGATTGAACGGCTGATCTTGATGAAATTTGGTATGGAGACTGGGGAAGGACATGGCATGGGATACTTTATACCGTGATAAACTGTAGTCCGCGCAGGCGTAATCGCACGCAAAAGCTAGTAAGGGTTAAGGGTCCCTTTCTCCCCACCAGCTTTGTCCCACTAGTGGTGAAAAAGGGAAAAATAAAAAATGTATGGCCTTCTCCCCACTATGGAATATATTATTCGACAGTGGGGAGAAAAGTAATAATCGAAAAAGTATTCTTTTCTGCCCACTACGCAATCCTTGATATCCTTGATATCTCCCTACTAGTGGGACAAAGCTGGTGGGGAGAAAGGGAATAACCCGCTAGAAATACATATAATCGAATATTTAATTATAAAAGTCTGAGTAATATGATTGAATACCTTATATTATCCTAAATTGATTATATTGGCTACTAGCTTTTGTCTGTGACTTTGTCTGCGCGTCCTTCCCTAGGGTTAAAACTATCCTGCCGTTCCCAGTAGTCTTACTAGCAAGACTACCTATTGGGAATTTTCTTCCCAATAGTTTTACTAGTAAGACTATTCAGAATTTTCTTCCTTATAGACTTACTGGTAAGATCCATATGAATTATGTTTCATACCACCCAAAAATATAAAAATATGGTACCGTAGAAGACCAATTTTCATATCTGCTCAGCAATCTATTCCCACAGGGATGACGCAAGCGCAAGTTATTTAAAAATAATGCAAAATTGCTATACTGCAGTAATCAACTTAAAAACAACTAATTCGAAGAAAATGCTTGCTACTTACCCGCCTTCATTATATGCAATTAGTAAGGTACTCTTGGAACTCACTAATATATCTAGAATCTAGTAATAGTATTCAAGTAGATAATAGTAATAAATTTGTTTTTTAAAAACCTAATTAATAAATTGCAAGCAGAAGTCTTTTTTTTGTAAACTTTAACTATAGAGCTAAGAGAATTTCTTTCCCCAGTAGTCTTTTACCATTGGATTTTTATTTCGTACCTAGTGGCCTTACCGTAAACTATGCGATAAGAGAAAAAAATATGGCTTATGCCTTTTCAGTCTAGATATTGGATGGAAGATCATTTTCAATGGTCTTACCAATAAGTCTACATACATTCCATGTTGTTTTACCAATAAGACTATTGGGAAGAAAATTACCAATAGTCTTACTTATAAGACTACTGGGAAAGGCCAAAACTATCTATATAATAAATCAGTTCAACTATTAAGTCATGAAAAGGTTACAAAATGAAGAGTTACTTTTATAATATTAGTATGGATTATCCATGGTCAACATACATGAATAGATTTTAATGAAATTTGGTATAAAGATAGGTCATGGATACATAGAATTTTTTTTCATTATCATCATCATAGTCCACGAGGGCGAAATCGCAGGGTGCAGTAGTAATTAATTAGTAACTAATAAACAAGAAAATAAATTTAGTTTTAATTTAATTTCAAGAAAGCATCATTTTATGTTGAGAATTACTGTTGTTAGCTTATAAGTTATCGGGTAAATCAAACAGTACAGACAAAACTGCGCCCCGATTCAGAAACTTTTGATAGCGAACCGAATCGATTCGATTCGATATAGTGAATGAAAAATGTATTGAATTGAAAGATTTCAAACCGAATCCACAGAATAAATAATACCATATCGATTGACAACTGAGTTATCAAAGGGTTCTGAATCGGGGGGCTGGTTATATAATTTCAAAAATATTTTCTAGGAACGGTCTTCTTCTGAAATTTCCTCAAACAGTTTTGGGTGTATGATAGTACACACCTCTCCCTACTCCTGGATCAGTACAATCTTCTAGTTCAGCCATAAGTGTGCTCTGCGAATCCCTAAGGCTCCACAAAGCTTCACGAAAATACTGGTCACAATGAAAAAATAAAATAGTGAAGGGGTACTAAGTATATGGATACAGAGTAAAATAAAAACTTAATAAACATTCAAAAAATGTTTGAAAAAATAAAAAAACAGGCTCCCATTGAATGCAATGCTAATTTTAAGTAATATAATTATTAATTACATAATACACATAAAACCAGTTTTTGATTATTTTGGGCAAAGTCAAATATTTAATTTTCTAAAAGGATTCCGTCACCAAAAAAGTTTTTTAGAGCCGCTGCTCTATTTGAATGTTTCTTTCATGTTGATGACAATATCATATACTTAGTATTATCACTAGGTACAACTATAGTTTTTTTACTATTTCTACACTCCCAAATATTCCTCATAACAAGAAACATCCGTTGATGGTATTCGAGGCGAAAATGTGTACAGAATTATATCACTCCTCTTGTGGAGTTTTCAGGTTGAGGATACTTGTAAACAAATACTTAATGGGTGCAGGGAAACCTGCAGTTCCCAACAGTACCTACACCACACTGTTGAAAGCTCCAGCATCAAACATCAAACTGAACAGCCTGAGAGATAAAAAAGCATAATGTTAGTAAACCGGACACAATGAATTAATAAAAAATGCATGAGGTTGTAGCACTAACATGTATTATACTAGTACACAGTAAAATACATGTCAGTGGGTTGTGGTCATTGCAGATATCATCTAAATATGGATTATATGAACAATTTTATTTTGGTTATTTTTTACTTGATTAAAGAATATCTATCTCTGTATTAGGTAATCTATCTAGTTATCTTGGGAAACTCATTCTAAACAAATAACACTAAACCTCTATAGCTAAATAAACAGCTATAAATCCTCTCAGGAAAAATTAACATAATGCAATCCTGCAAGGTGCAATCATTTGTGTGATGAGTAGAAATGGTTGTTTCCGAGTCATGGATGTTATAATATTCGTATTTAAGTACAATTTTCGTGGACAAATTGGATCCTATGATCTATGGTTTACAGCAGAAATTCTCATTAAATTCGGCCAAGCCGTAATCGAGTCAAAACTCCCCAAACAAACAAACCAACAAACAAACAGACAACGTTTCCCTTTTTTATATTAGTGGGGGTAGAACATTATATTCTTAAGATTCAATGGAATGTTACTTTGTAGAAATCTAAGTTAGTGAAACTCTTTTTATCAACCCTCAATTTTGCGTTGCTAGAAACATGGTTATAATAACAAAAAATAGCATTCATGACTTTGGCAAACCCGAAAGAGCTGTAATGGTGCCACAAAAAAAATAATTCTTTTTTTCTCTTTTTGCCAAGAAATGCACGATAAAGTTAAATATTTTTTTAGGAAATATGTTTTCGGTTTACTTTTCTTTTTTGTAATATATTTTTTATGTGATTTCACTGCTTAAACTGTTTTTTTTCTAAATGAAATCGCACCGTCTCTCCCAGTAAATGTTCATTGGCGTGTGGCAGGAGGATCGAACAATGAGTGAAATTTTTCACTCATTAAGTGGAAGTATGTACGAAGCACCTACTAGGCATCTTGGTGAACTTATAATATCTATGGGGGTAACATTTAAATTACTAATTTTGACCCAAAAAACAAACAGCTCGGGCAAGCTAAATAAAACAGCTTAGTGGACAAAATTGTTACAAACCGTTTAAAAAAAATCAACACCAATATATAAAAGTAAAACGTTGTCTGTTTGTTTGGGGAGCTTTTCACGCGATAACAGCTGGACGGATTTTGATGAAATTTGAAATGGAGATAGCTGCCCTGCCCTGTAGTGTGTGTGTGTGTGTGTGTGTGTGTGTGTAAGTATCCTAAGTTTTATAGCCCTGGAATAAAACTTAGGATACTTTTTATCCCGAAAATGGCAAGTTTCAAGGCAAGGCAAAACTTGAAAATGTTTATTACAGACTCGCTGTAAGGAACGGTTGCCATGTAAAAGAGTCATCTTCAAAGGAAACTAACTGTTTCGGTTTCAATTCTGTAATCATAAAATAACAGTATTAGTTCGGTACCTGGCCAGTTATTTAAAATCTATTTGTTTAATTGCTTCCCAACTAGCAAGGGTTAGTTTTTATAATTCTAATTCCCTCTTATTAATTTTTCTTTTTCAAACTTAAACCAATCCAAGCGCCCTTGTCGTCTACCGACTCTAGTCTGATGTTTTTCAGATCATTTTTCCTTATATTTTTTCCAGTCTGTGGCATCAATCTGACATTTTTGCAACCTTGTTTTTCAAATAGTTTTAACAAACCTGTACTATCACATTGCCAATAGTAAATTTATATTTCATTTGAAATTACAAACATTTCCAGCATTTAAAGTTGATATGACAACCAAATCTATTTTTTCCATTAATTTATAAAATATAGCCCAAGATAATAGTAATACAACCTATTATAAGATATCTAACAGGTCGTCCATCCTGATACAAGTTCACGTCCTCGTGAACAAGCACATGATCAATCAACAAAAATTGTGTTTTAAAATATTATAAAGTGTGTCTTAATTATGACTGACACAAAAAGAAAAAGAAAACTGTTAACATACCTAACAATAATAACAATAAAACTTTAAACTGTCATGGTCGCTAGATATACATACCTAGTAAACATCCCGTTTCTAATGATAACACTTTTAGCAAAATAATCATTACCACGTGTAATTATACAAAACAAATAATTTGCTAAATTCCTTAATTAGTATTCACTTTTTAAATTTTTACATTTACACACTTTGTGATTTTACGATTTGATGAATAGCGCACTTTGCGTTTAGCTCACTTTGAGCATTAAATGAATGAATCGCACTTTGCAATTAGCGCACTTTGAGCTTAGCTCACTTTGAGCTTTCAATGAATGAATAGCACTTTTTGATTAGCGTACTTTGCGCTTAGCTCACTTTGAGCTTTCAATGAATGAATAGCACTTTGCGATTAGCGCACTTTGCGCTTAGCTCACTTTGAGCTTTCAATGAATGAATAGCACTTTTCGATTAGCGCACTTTGCGCTTAGCTCACTTTGAGCTTTAATAGAATGAATGGCACCTTGAGAAAATTAAGACTAAGTAAGTCGTTTTAAACAATGAAATAAACAAGTAGCGCGCTATGCTCACTTTGAACATTAAATAAAAGGTTAGTACACTTTGTACTTAGCTCACTTAGAGCTTTAAACAAATTATAAGGTAGCGCAAATTTCGCTTAGTTCATAAAGATAGCAAAGAACAATAATCAACTTATATCATTCATTTTCATTGTCTATTTATATTTTAAACTAAATGGCCAGGTAAAGGTATATTCAATGTTATGAAAAAAAAACTGTATCATTAAGATCTCTTACCGGACTGTTAATTATAGCTAATTTCACCATTAGAAGTTTCGGACAAAGTCTCAATTTCTTTCCTATCAAAACTCATCCAAAGAAATATTTTATTGACAGCAAAAGCTCCTGTATATTTACTTTTTCCTTTTTGTGTTATAGGTGTATCTACTACCTCATATCTATCGTTATCTAAAACTTTCGTTATCTTATAAGGACCAGATAACTTTGGTAACAGCTTTCTGCTCTTGTCTACTGTATGTACTATTCTCTCTACTCGTACTAAATCTCCTATTTGGTATTTTCTTGCCTGTTTTATTTTTTTATCAAAATTATGTTTTTACTTTGCTTGCGACTTATCCACATATTTATCTACTTCTGATCGCATTTTAATGACATTATCTTCAACTAGTTTTGTAGCTTTATTTTCATTATCCTGGTTATTATTAAAGTAGTTGGAACAACCATCACTAACAGCATCAGACTGATCTTCAACCGTAATATTTTGCAGATTAACTTTCTGGTTGTCAGACTGATCATTATCATTCATCTCATCTATTAGACTAGTATTCTTGCCATCAGAATTACCATGATTAATAATGTCAGATTGAATTTCTGACGAAATATGACCTTCGTTGGTATTTGTGAGCTTAAAACTAAACAAAACTTCCGATGGAGATTTTCCTATGCCCTTATTAATTGTATTATTTAATCCCCATTGAACTTGTAAGAGCTTGTTATCCCATAACCTGTCGTCTTGATCATGATGTTGTGCAGCTATAGAGTCTAATATCGTACGGTTGTACCTCTCAACTTGGCCCTTAGCCCGTGGAGAAGTAACTACGATTTGAATATGCCTAATTCCAAGTTCTTGCATAAATGATTTAAATTTGGAACTTGTAAACGATGTACCTCGGTCACTTATTGAACGGGCTGGCAACCCAAACGTACTGAAATAATCTCTTATACTACCATGGTAGTATTCGACCTTGTATTATTTACTGCTTTTAACACAATAAACAATTATAACCAACACATATGCATATTTATGTTTTCTCAACACAAAAGGTCCTAAATGATCTATATGAATGGTGTGGAAAGAAATAGATGGTTTAGGTATGGGATGAAGATAGCCTTCTTTTTTACCTGATGGAACCTTATTATGCGCACATTCTAGACATCAGTTGACATATTTTTTTATGAACTTTCGCATGCGAGCAAACCAATAATATTGCTTAATTCTATCATTCATTTTTTCATAACCGAAATGTCCAATTTGATCGTGATTTTTCTTTATAATCTGCCATCTCAATCCCCCATCGGTATTTCTGTAAACACGATCCCTTTTCAAAACAATTTTTTTCGTACGTCAATTACGTTATCATAATCCGGATTTGTCAAAATATCTTTAATGCGTTTAAGCTCAAAATTGTTTGACTGAACAATAACTATCCAATCATTATCTACAGTCATGACGTCATACATCTCAACAGCCTCAATGACACCCACTTCACTATTGACTGTGTCAGGAACACGGTCAATAGTGAAGTGGGTGTCAATGCATCGACATGGATCATATTGTGTCCCGATCTATACAAAACATCACAATCATATTCTTGGATCAAACTCCACCATCTGGCTACACGAGGAATCATGGCCCTTTTCAAGAAAGTTGCTCTTAAGGAGTTGCAATCGGTTACAATGGTGACATTTAACCCCAGGACATATGGTCTAAATTTCACCAACGAAGCTATTACTACCAGTGTCTCCAACTCATATGACGAAAAGTGAGACTCCTCTGGCGAAGTTTGTCGACTGTAGTAGGCAATTGGCTTAAAATTACCATATTTTTGTCTTTGCATCAAAACACCGCCTACACCGTGTTAGCTTGCATCCGTATGAATTTGGGTTTCGGCTGTTAGATTGTACAAAGCTAGAACAGGTCTTGATGACAGAACAGTTGTAATTTCCCTAAAAGCTCGTTCCTGCTCTTCGCCCCAAATCCAAACAGTATTTTTCTTTAACAGCTTTGTTAAAGGTCTGGCAATTTCAGCAAATCCTTTAATAAACCGTCAAAAAAAACTAGCCAAACCTACAATTTGTCTTACATTATGTATGTCTTTTGGTGTGGGGAAGTTGCTAACGACCTCTACCTTTCACGTACCTGGTTTAATACCTTCCCCTGAAACTTCAAATCCCAAGTAATCAACTTGTTATTTAAAAAATAACACTTTTGTGGTTTAAGAGTCAAAACCGCCATTCGCAGCTTCTCTAGTACAACTCGAAGTCTTGCTAACCTTTCTGTAAACGTTTTTGTTGGAATTAATATATCATCCATATGTATGCCAATACTGTGTCAAATCGAGCATTTACCTAAAACCATTTTAATTGTCCGTTGAAATACCGCCGGTGCATTTGCTAGCCCAAATGGCATCCGGTTAAACTCAAATTGATCATCTGGTGTAACGAAAGCGGTTTTAGGTTTTGACTCGTCACTAATTGGTATTTGATAATACCCTGAAGCTAAATCTTATTAGTTTATGCGTAAAATCTGTATATCGTCCTAGTTTCCTATTCGTTTTCTGACCTCTCACGTTTCACACTTCTTAGATACCCTAACAACGTATCTGCATCTTCAAAACCTAATCCTTCAGCGCTTTAACGTACAGTCTTATCTTCTATACCATAAATAATGCAATCAATTGCATTTCTACCAGTAACTCCACTACGGTTTATTGCTATTAACTTCTCATAGAAATATTATTCCATATCATCATCAAACTTGGCTTTTATACCCAACATACCTGTCAGTAGTCGTCCATAATTTTCATACACAGGAAAAGCAGACTTAAACTTTTCTTGCCAAACCTCCCATGTGTATATGACTGATGGTTGACCTTCATACCATCGTTTGGCACTACCTATAAGTTTTGGTAATGCATAGTGAACGGTTTTTTTGCTATCCTAACCGTAAATTTCCGCACATTCGTTAACTTTATTCAACCACGCGATGATAGTTTGGTTCTTAGCCTTAGGGTCAAATTCAGGCACCACACTAATTGCATGAAACTTTTCCTTGAAATGTGAATTTGCCGATGTGACTAAACTTTTATTAACAAGAACTTCATTTTCATTTGTTTTTTGTTTTCAGATACCGCAGACGAATTACCAAACGGAGCTGGATCCAAATCCAACATTTTATTTGAATTCGGATATATACTGTTTTCATGTTTTTTCAAGTTACTCTTATTTGTTGTTGAATTAAACATACCTTTATTTTTTTGTCGTAAAAAACTATCATCTTCCTCATGTAAGCTGTCAACGGTTACAAGAGTTTCATCAAAGCTATGTATTTTTAAATTACGCGGGCTCAACGACCTACTAAGCGATCGCGTTAAATGACCGTTTCGTAAAGAATGACTTCTGCCACGAGAGTAAATATTGGATCGAGAGCGTTGCGCACTACGTAATCTTGACTGATTACGCCTACGATTTCTATCTCTTAGCACTGCATCAGCCCTTGAAGTTGATCGCATTCGCCCCTCACTGAACCGCTGCGTTGTCATCGTCGGACATTTTCTGTCACTCCTTGACCTCGTACCGCACCTGTCTCTCGCACGCGACCCATGCCTCTTACTTGATCGCGACTGCCGCTCACCGGACCGCTGCGGTGTCTGCGCCAGGCTGCGTGACTGCTCGCGCCTGTCCCGCGTACATGACCCGTGCTTGCCACTGGATCGCGACTGTCACTCACGGGACCACTGCGGTGTCTCCGCCAGGCTACATGACTGCTCGCGCCTGTCCCACTTACGTGACCCGTGCCTTGCAGCGAATCGCCATCGCCGGTGCCGCGATTATGTTTCTCTTGGCATTATTTACACAATGTTAACCTTGTGGCCTTTAAATTTATTAACTCAAACCTGTACCGATCCAAAGCACGAGTTCTTGCCACTTCTGAGTTGAAAGAGTCATCTTCAAAGGAAACTAACTGTTTCGGTTTCAATTATATATTCATAAAATAACAGTATTAGTTCGGTACCTAGCCAGTTATTTAAAATCTATTTGTTTAATTGCTTCCCAACTAGCAAGGGCTAGTTTTTATAATTCTAATTCCCTCTTATTATAATTTTCTTTTTCAAACTTAAACCAATCCAACCGCCTTTGTCGTCTACCGCAAAGACTACGTCTACCGATTCTAATCTGTCATTTTTACAACCTTGTTTTTCAAATAGTTTTAACAAACCTGTACTATCACATTGCCAATAGTAAATTTATATTTCATTTGAAATTACAATCATTACCAACAATTAAAATTGATGTGATACAATGACAACGAAATCTAATTTTTCCATTAATTTATAAAATATAGCCCAAGATAATAATAATACAATACACGATTTTGCTAGTTGGGTTGCCGTATTCATATAAAATTACTTGTCTATTATAAGATATCTAACACATGGAAACGAAATAATAACAAGTCTGTCAAAAAACACCATGAGCGTTGGTGCTATTCTTTTGCATTGGTTTTTAATATCCTAGAAGAACATATGATGTTTTTTTCGCGATAAACTGAAATCCACGCGGACGATTTCGCGGGCGAAAGCAAGTAACACGTAGAATATGTTTCGATCACCGTTCGATGGTTTGGACATGACAGTTAAATTTGACATCAGAAAAGCGACTTTATTTCTTATGGTTTAGGTTGTTTTTCGTTAGGTTTGGGAAGGATCGTTAGAGGCAAGAATGCCAGTCGATACTGCCCAAAACGCTAATGCTTCATCTCGAACGCATGGTAAGCGTGAGTGACTTGACAGACAGACTGACACGACAGACGACAGTAACATTAAGACATTTGTGATTTGCGTAAATGTGAAACTTCAAAAATAATATATCTCGCCGAGTCCCTATATTACACGGCCAGTATTACGCGACCAAATAATATACAGCCAATAATACGTGACCAATATTACGTGCATTGGCGTCGTAATATCAGGGTGTACATTATTTGGTTGCGTATTATTGGCCGTGTAATATCACCCCGTGCTGATTTTGTATAGGCTAAATTACGAAGCCAAAATATATACATGTAATAACAGGGTGTGCATTATTGGCTGTGTAGATAGATAGATAGATAGATAACTCTTTATTGTACACCACATAGAACAAAAAATACAATAATAACTAAAACATTTATACAAAATAAATGGGACAATGGGCGGTGTATGTGTAATACGGGCTGGACACTTGTACGGACGATAATGTACATCCAATATTACGTGTACATCACAGATTAAAATATAGAAATGACATAGTAAAAGCCTCGTTTGCACGTTCCAGTTTCCTTTTACCACAGATTATGAATCGCGATTGCTCCGGCGCTGCGGGAGGTGCTGCCCCTCTGTCCTTGCGTAACAAAGCACAGGTACCAACGCTCGCCTCCGCCGCTCCAGCTCACCCTGGTACCTGCACTTTGTTACAGCGGACGGGGGCTGCACTCCCTCCGCGCCTCCGGCTTTTTAAAAACATTCTAGTGTAGGGCAGACAAGACCACGTGGAGTCGGGGTTGGCCGATTCAGTTCTGTGACAGTTTTTTTATCTTGACACTCGCCTACACAAACGAGGCATCAAGGAGTGATTCTAGCTTTGTCTATGGTTGGCTTCGTATTATTGGCCGTGTAATATTGGTTGTACAAAATCGGCACGGGCTGATATTACGTATCCAGTTGTACACGTAATATTGGTCGCGTAATACTGGCCGTGCATTATCAACCCGTACCGATTTTGTACGGGCAATAATACACGGCTATCGTTAGTATTAGCCGTCCAAATATTACGAATCCATGTACACGTAATATCTGGCCGTGTAATATTGGCTGTACAATACTGGTCGTACATTATTTTGGTCGTGTATTATCGTCTCCCATCTCGCCGAGTCGAAAATTTAAACGTAGGCTCGTTTTAAATAATCGAAATCATCGGGTTCCAAGCTTAGAATAACATGTAATTAATTAACTCCGCTCCGCTATCAGTTTATTCGTCGAAATGTTGAATTCACTTAGCACCACTGCAAATAAATGTAAGTATCCTCGCTTTGAGGTTAGATTTTCATATAACCAATATTTTTCTCAAACAATACTAACTTATTAGAGCCCTAGTGGCTTAGTAAACGAGAATTGAATTATATTAACTTTCAGATTTGCGCCTAATAAACTTGAAAACTGCTCTACAAACTGCTAAAGAATGCAAACCGAACTACATTAATATTATCAAAATTGATAAAGCGAAATGTTCAGACACTCGGCTCAGTTCAAGTGTTCTCTCCTTTGCTCCAAGAAGTATCGGTGTTGAGATAATCGATAAGTGTAATGTAGGAAGGATACATCAAGAGCCTATCAAGTATGTGCCGATAATCAACCCCAGGTCGATTCTTCCGCTGATAGAGAGTGAGTGGCCTAAAGATGAGGTTGGTCTACCTCCCCTGAAGCATGAAGAGATTCAAGCTGCGAGGTTGATTGTGATTAGGAAGAAGAAGATGAAGAAACATCAGCGAAGGAAGCTGTGGAAGAAGATGAGACACCGTTGGGCGAGGGTAAGCATTTATTTCATGTGTGATTAGGTAGTTTTGTGACTTGGAAACTCTTTGTACAACTTATCTTGGCTAGAAAGATTTTATGCTTGACATGCTCCATCCAGGATTAGAACCTGGACATTAAGCTCAGCAGATGAGCCATTAACTCTTTATCTTATCTGTATTTGTTTGAGGATGCAGGTGAGCAAAAGAAAATAAAATTGTGAATAAAATAACCATGTTCTTTAACATTTCAAGCACTTGATATCACACAAAGCTGGATACTATGTTATTCATACATAATATTTGCAATACTCCTTTGTGATTTTGCTATTTATTTAGGCATATTTAATACTATGTTATAAATTTGCCTTTATTTATTATATTAAGTATATTATGTAATTTAAGTATATTTGTATGTGTTTAACAATTTGTCATTTATGATCACATGTATGTAAATATGTTTAATAATATAAACTTATGATTGTTTTTTATAATCTATTTACTTTTTTGTTCCATCAATGACCGCAATGTATGTAATTTCAATTCCTGTCCATTCATAGGTTGCCTGTAAGAAATTACTGATAGCGATAAGGCTGTCTATTGTACAACATAGTTTTTTTATGTTTAAGTACTATTATTTAGTTTTCTATATTGTGATGCGTTCAAAAAGTAGTTATTGTATTGTATTAAAGTTAAGTGCGTTAGCGTGCACGGTGCCCGAAGAATTAAAAGTCAGATTTAGACAAAGGGTTTTATCATAGATAGGCAAAATAATAGCACTTTTATAAGTATAACACTTGATATCTCGTGAACAAGGACAAAAACATTAGTGACCAACCAAATTCTGGTTTTGGTTAAAACCTAAACTGAAACTTTCTTAAGTTATACCTTCAAATCTAGTGTTTTTCCTAAACTTGTAAATAGTCCTTCCTTTTATTTCATTTAACATAATTCATGTGAAATGAAATAAAAGGCATCAATTTTATTTAAATCTAAGGCAGTTTACTTCTTATTTTTCTTTTATTGGGGTTTTAGTTTTACAGAAATATTTAGATTTTATGAACTCAAACTACCATATTATGTACTTATTTAATTGCTTTTAGATACCACAATAGCAATTTTAATATTACAAATTGTTTTTTAGTTTTTTCTAGTAACTTAATGTTGTTTTTTTTATCGCTGTTTTGGCAATCGTTTGACCACAATCTCATCTGATGGAAAGCGATGATGTGTTCGAAGGTGTAGCACACTTGCCTAGTATAATATTTAGTTTTTTTTTAAATGCAGGTTTAGTCTGCTTACACCCCCTAAACAAAAACTTTAGGAGCATGAGAAATGAAAAAGATATTTTAAAAAATAAACTAAATGCCTGCAATAAATCTTGTAAAATATAACTTTCACGGGGCTCTCTAACATTTACAGACCATAATATTATCAATGTTTATCCAAACAAGAGCTTAGGTTAGATCCTTTTTTTTATTTTATCGCTACACATATGTCAAATAAAGTTGTGTAAGTTGTGCATCTTCAGATTAGCAATGGTTCTCAAGTACAAAGTACTTCAAGATTGATTGTCATATGTTTAAATGGGCCTGTTTAAAGTGCTAATTTGGAACGAACGTATCTCACCTGCTAACTAATTATTAACGTAAAACGGTTACCACAAAGACAACAAATAAAAATCTCTTCCACTCTCAAATTACAGGTAAAGCAGCGCCGTCGCCAAGTTAAAGAAAAGATCTTCCAGAACGAACTCCTGGCCATGGTGAAGTCAGCCAACGAGTTCTCGGCAGAGGAGTACGTGCGAGGGAAGATCGAACAGGCCAACCACACGCCACTGCCGACCCGGTGGAGGCACAAGCGGCTCCCCGAGTTCATCATCAGGCAGCTCCTGGGGATCGACAAGAAGATCAACTACAAACACACAGATGTGTACAAAGCTTGATTCGTAGCCGGCTTTTTTGGGGTTGTTTATTTATTAAGTCACCATTTTCATGGTATTTTAACCCTTCCCCTTCTTATTCGGAAGTTGTCACATTTTTTGTTAGTAATTTTTACTGAAATGTCAGCAGTATTTTAGTAAACATAGTTGGTTCTGTGCTGAGCCGAGGAGTCTGGAACAATTCCAATAGCCCCTTTCGTTTCCGATTAGTTTCCGCGGTTCTCAGTGTGGGCGTTTATCAAACTAACTGTACATGTTACGAACCGGGAGAGTCTAAAAGTACAAAGAAATTATTCTCTTAAATACAACATATTATTTACAAATCATGGTTATAACGCTGAAACATAAAACTGTTTATATGCTTGAGATTGTTAAGAGTGGAGTTACTGTGCATAGAATAAACATTAGTAATACTTTAGTATTGAAATTGTTTTTTTAAATTATTAGCCACTTCTCAGTCAAATTAATCTGTGCCACCAAATTGAAATCCTACTAATAATAATTATGTAAAGCAATATTATTATTTTGTTATTGCACAAGATCGCAAAAAATGAGGCTGTTTAGCATATTACTAAGGGATGACCCCTTACCCTTAACCTGCAGTGGGACACCATTTATGTATAACATAATATGACACCGTATTAATGGCATTGGGGACTTTAAATATAGCTAGGCCATAAACAGTAAGCGTTATTCAAAATCTTTGAACTAGGTAAAGTTAAGTCACCTAAATCCGTAGCCTAAACCATTTTTATAACAAGAATGTCTCATGGTTGGTCAGTTCAGAAAACTACCAATAGATGGCGTTACCGTTCCCGTAACATGGTTTGAGAAAGCCAAGGGACTAATTTGGATTATGATGCGGTGGTCACGGTAGCCGAATTGGTTAGAGTCACGGATGTATGCGGGTTTGAATCCCATCCATGATCCTTAGCGTATATATATATGGGGCACAGATTGTTTGATAATAGATAATAGGCCCTGGCTGACTGGCTGGACACATGACAGGACTATAATGTCATTGTTTGATAATATAGGCGCTGGCTGACTGGGTGGACACAGGACAGGACTATAATGTCATTGTTTGATAATATAGGCCCTGGCTGACTGGCTGGACACACAGGACAAGACTTAAATGAGATTGTTTGATAATATAGGCCCTGGCTGACTGGCTGGACACACAGGACAAGACTTAAATGTCATTGTTTGATAATATAGGCCCTGGCTGACTGGCTGGACACACAGGACAAGACTAAAATGTCATTGTTTGATAATATAGGCCCTGGCTGACTGGCTGGACACAGGACAGGACTATAATGTCATTGTTTGATAATATAGACTATAATGTTAGACAGAGTTCAAAGTGCTGCATTACGTGTAGTAGGAGGGTTTATAAAAACCACTCCTATTCACGTGATGGAGTATGAATTATGTCTACCCCCACTTTATTTGTGGTGAAAATATCTAGCCACAAGATACTGTCTCAAGTCGCAATCTTTGACAAATAATGTGACTATACATACATTAAGGGACCTATCGAACTTACTTCAACATACTCTTACTATAACAGAAATAAAAAACCCTTACTAACACTTGAATATAATGACACCAAAACTGAAAATTTCAACACTAGTAATCCAATAAATATGTTTAATTTAAATACTTTGATATCAAATATAAATATGGAATTTATTCAAGTTAAGATTGATAATATAATAATACCGAAAAATAACTATGATAATAATTTTTTTAAATATAATACACTTCATATGTTAGTTAATAAATATGATGGTTGGCACAAAATTTATACTGATGGATCCCAAACGAAAGATGGTCGTGGAGCGGCTTTTTATGATCCCAGTCGCAATGTGAGGGAAAGTTTTAAATGTGTGAATATCTCCAATTACTCCATTATGTTTGTGGAGCTCTTTGCAATCTCGGAGGCGCTGTCGCATGTTATCAGTGCAGGGGCGCGTTCGCTTACTACGTTCGACGACGCACGGATCACCCGCGCGATCACTCGAAATCGTTCACGGCGTCGTCGGGCGTTCGCCTGGGTCATCCGAAAAATAGTAGGGGAGGGGAGGAATAGTATGAAACTGACAGTTGGCAGTTCTATGTGGAAGTCCAAAGTCGTTCACTAACTCGGGATATCGAGAGATAATCGCACGGATGATTCGAGCGTAGTAAGTGAACGCAGCACTGGACTCAAAAAGGCTATTATTTTGTCTGCCAGCAAAAGTGCCTTACAGCATATAGCACGATGCTTCTCTGGACACAGAGGTGCCTGGAACCTAAAACTCTGAGACTTTCTTGCCTTAAGTCATGGAGGAGAGCGTCTGTGCTGCCCGGTACCCCAAGCTGCACTGGACGGGTCTCCCCTTGAAGGGTTTCCCTATCAGCTCGTTGTCATGCGCCTGCCACGTGCTTGCTGCCGGCGCATGCTAGTGTGAATGTGACGGAATGCTTTTCTTTTTTTTTTTTTTTTTAGAAAGGATATGTGCTGTTGGTTTATAACTGACCTCTACAGCGTCGCAAAAGCGCTCCGCCGCAATGCGTGACGCAGAAGGCGCACGCCAAAGTTAAGTTTTTGGCCACTTGCTCAAGGGCACCCAGGGGGTACGAACCTCGGCTTGGACAGTTGCCATTGATTACTCGGGGAGTATCGAACTAAGGGAGTATCGAACTAACATTGTTATTATATACCTATATTGAGAATCCTTAGGATAACTGTAACTCTGCAATGTTTTTTTTGTTTATTTTACTGTCAGTGCCTACCCTCGATAAGTTTTTTTTAGTAAAAGCAAATCAAATTAAATAGTTTATTTGCATAAATTCATGGTACATATAAAATAAACAGATATTTTGTATGAGGCGAGGTTCACATGTATTTAAAAAATAAAACGAACAAATTGTTTTTAATTGCATGCTTACACATACTCACCCCCTCACACCCTTACACACAATACATTTCCCCCTACGTTGAGACTTAAGTTAAGATCACATATTGTATTAAAATTTTGTTATTTCATCATAATAAATTAGATTAGTAATGTTTTTTGCCAGGAAGGTATGCCTCCATTAAATTAAATTGTGTTATGGAATTCAGACCAGGCTTCCACGACACGGGCCTAGAGCCTAGTGTGGGGCCGCTGCCTATCAATGTACATCCATCTTATTTGGTTAATAAATTTATTATTATTATTAATTGACATATGGAATCAGGAATAAATAATATTAATACAATGAATTAAATTTCAAGAGATATAAGGCAAATAAGCATTGAATATGTATGTCAATTAAAAAATAAAGTTAATATGTCAAATTATGCTTAAAATCTAATTGGATACAAATTTAAATTAACAAAAATAAAATGTCTTACTTAAACTTTTTTTTTATCAGAAATAAAAATTCAGTCACAGAATATAAAAAGGAAACTATCAACCATTTATGTAACTTATGTTTAAAGTAACGTCGTCGCCGAGGCAGACCCAGGAAGCGATGGCGTGATGACGTCGATGCCTTCCAGGAGGGATGGTCAGAGATTGCAGGGGATCGAGATGTCTGGAAGGAAATGGGGGAGACCTTTGCCCAGCAGTGGGACAACATAGGTTATATAAAAAATAAAAAAAATGTTTAAAGTTTAAACATAAGTTACCTAGATGGACTTATTTTGAAACAAGACATAATGAACTTATGTCTTGTTTCAAAAAGTTAGTTAGCATTTCCATAAACGTGTGTACCTATTTACCATTCAATGCAAGTCTGTACTCCCACTTCAGCGTTAAAGTCTCCCATGATAACATTGTAGAGGGCCTTTGCGGTGTTAGGTAGGGCCGAAGATATTTCATCAAACATTATCTTCTACCTCATTATCCGAGTGTGCCGAGGTCGGTGCGTAGGCCTGTTTAACAACCAGGTACGCTACCCTGGTCGACACTTGGCTACTTCTACAACGTTATCAAAGAGAATATTGTTGACGAGGAACCCCATGACACCCTGAGACTGCTGGCCACCCTCTTGGAAGTAGAATACGTGGCCCAACTCCAAGGTTATTGTGTCCTCCCCCTCTCTTCGGACTTCATTTAACCACAGAATACGCCACCTGATCTGCGTGAGTTTCGTCTCGAGTTGCGCCATGTGTTCGTCAAGCCTAATCATTCGTCCGTTGTACGTAGCCAGGGTCAGTTGTTTTTGTTTTGCGTATTAGCCTACGGTTGCCCGCGAATTCTTCGCACCCCCTGCCCTGCCATTTCCGCGACCGCCACCGTGGTCAGAACTAACAGGGCGACCGGGAACTTGGGGCCCTTTTATTGTTGTGTCGTTTATATTGGGGGTTTTGCCCATAATCGCCACGCTGGGCATGCGGGTCGGCTTCTCGTACCGGTGACGCTACTTCCCGTCACCAGCCTGCGTCATTTGGCTACGCTTGTTTTGAGATGGTTACCTAGGTAGGTACCTACACCAATATCTGTCGGAGCCTTGTTCGTTATCCAGTAGGATGACCAAGTTCAGCAGCCTTATTGTCTAACTCTGGTGATAATGAAACTGACGTTCATTTACACCAATATGAACATGAATCTCCGAATTCGAATTGTCTAACTATCCACCGGTGATCTCCTCGGTGATCTTCACCGAGTCCCGACTATCAGCTGTTTTTAAGCGAAATGAATGAACGAAACATCATATTTTGACATATATTGGTATTGTCTAAATTTTCATCGCCACCGAGACATGTCAAATGAAAAAGGTTGCTCTGTCCTAACTTAATTAAAAGAATTAAAAGTTGACTGTTTGCGTAAGTTCAAAGGGAAGGGGTAATCTAGGTATCATAATTAATTGCGGTTTATTAATTTCAGGCATTAATTCTCCGAAAATTCGACTTCCAAACTTGCGAAAGTCAAACAGAAAATTCATTGGTTTTTTGTGATATATATAGTTCGATACAAAGAGAATATTTCGATATTTACTACTACTAGCACTTATTTCAGTTTAACATATCTAGTTTATTCGATTACAGGCACTATAAGTACCTAACCTACAAAAACAAAATGAAGAATATTTTGGTGGGCGAATTTGTAGCCAACTGCAGAAAAACAACATCTCCAAACTAATGGACAGGCTCTCAAGCCCCTAATATTGGTGCTGACCATGTGGCTATTATAATATCTATGGATGTTCAATGTTTAACAACAAATATCAACAGAATAGACCAATAAATTATTATCTCTATGCACTTCAAATCAGAAAAGTTTTGATAACAAAGTGGACAGTGGAAACTAAATATTTCCCAAGTAACACCCAGGTGGACAAAGGTAAGCTATTGTAAAAAAAAACTTTCCACGGTTCACCCAGGTGGTCGTAAGAGATGGATTGGCTAGTGCCCTGACTGAGAGTCAAGAAATGGTTGCAAGTACGAATCTCGCAAGGTGCAATCATTTGTGTGATGAGCCCAAATGATTGTTTCTGAGTCATTGATGTAATATTGGTTTATATCTATGTATGTTTATTTATAGAATATTTTTGATGAGAGAATTTGTAGCCAGCTGCAGAAGGTTTTGAGGAACAATCACAGGCCTATTTACACCCTAGACCATTCATTATGAAAGAATTTGCAAAAATAACAGTCAAAATGTATTAAAAGTATCGACAAAAGATACCAAGTCATATTAACAATTAAAACAAAATAAGTACAAAACCTAAAATGATACCTTCATAGGTAATCAGTTAAAATTTCATCGGGAACTGCCTACTTTCAACCCATATCTAATGCACCTTTTTTTATTACGTTTTTTGCAATTGTTTGACCATGATCTCACCTGATGGAAAGCGATGATGTGGTCGAAAGTGTAGCACCCTTGCCTAGTAGATACCTATTCACTCTTGACTTGAACACACCTGGATTCATTATATTTTACCAGAAACTGACGAGGGCAGGGCATTCCACTCTTTTGCAGATCTTACAATGAATGAAGAAGCGTAACGCTTCGTGCTTGTGTGTGGTATTTCTATCATAAAAAGGTGCCGCATTGCCAATATTCTAGTTTGTACGGTGATAAGGGAATCAGATTGTGCAGTTCTTATGCTCACTCTCCATAGTGCAATCTGATAACTTGAATTTTGCACTTTGTCATATATGTCGTTCAAAAAGGAGGTGAAAAATTCATTTTGTCATTTACATTCAGTGCCACTACATTTGGCAACCAGTTGGCCGAGTGGCTAGTGACCCTGACTGAAAGTCAACCAATGGATGCGGGTTCGAATCCCGCAAGGTGCAATCATTTGTGTGATGAGCAGAAGTATTTGTTTCCGAGATATGAATGTAATATTCATATCTTTGTATGTGTACTCGTATCTATTAGCTAGTACCCATATTTAGTGCATTCAGTGTATTTATGTCAGCGTACAATACATACAAAGTTTTATATTTTTTTCTTATTTGTTACAGATTGAGTGACATGAATACTACAGGCATTTACTCTGGTTTAGACATTGCTGTAAGCTATAAGACTGCCGATTGTGTTACCGCTACTTCTATTTTATATTATGTACAATGTACGATTTACTTCTAAGTATATACAATAAAGAGTTATCTATCTATCTATGTTTTGTTGTTATTTTTTAACTACAAATTATTATGTAAGTAGAAACATACATTGATACCTATGAAATAGTATGTCACAAGCGACATACCTACCAACTGATTCACAGACAACACACAGCCTAAACCGGTGGACCTAGAGATTTGCAATTTGGAGGAAATATTTCTTTAAATTTCGAACGAGGCTGGCAATGTTTGCACAAGAGCAAAGCCTCGGCAAGCAGCTAGTTTTAGCATAAATACAGACTGAGTATGGATAGAGAAACAGAAAATTAAACAAATTTGTTTAAATAGCATGTTTATTTTATTGTAAAAACCTTTCTAAAAAAAATATAACGGGCAAGTGTCTTTATTAAATAAGGACTATACATAAAACATTCTAAAAACTTACAAGCCATTACTGGCCCACTAATTACATTGTAATTATATAGTAATTCACTACAACAAAGTAAATATTTCCAACACACCATTTTATTCAAATGGTATAAAAAAGTGCAGTAATTAGGTACATACCTACATATTATAATACAAATATAACAAGTAGATTAGAGAAGCAGCATCCTTTTGCATTTTATGGACATGCTATGAATCTCTTCCCGCTGCAATCCGACTTGAAATGATCCTGTTTACTGTGATAGACAGGTACTGAACTGAATCTGAAAATAAAGATATAGCTATTATCATTTGTCATTATCTACATAACAAGTACTACATAGTCAATATTGTAATATGCAGTAATACTTTTGTAGAGTTAGATCAAATTTGTAAACAATTCAAAAGAGAGGTTAATTTGTTGTATGTCTACCTACAGCTACATCAGGCTTTGTGATAGCTGGAAATGTTCATACTGACACAGGTGCAAGCTGCAGCCCATCTCCTGAACGCCGGCTGGTCCTCAAAGCAAACATAATCGGTTATGTTTTGTTGACACAAAACATACCCGATTATGTATGCATTGAAATGAGGTAAAAATCCATTAAAATATGTATGTTGTTGATGAGCATTTGTGAAAATGCATATACCTAGTATATATGTCTATGTACCTAGTAGGTAAATTAAACTAGACTCGAATAGGTGCTTAGATAGTATTCATTAGTCCACCAAAATTCCTGTATAGCCAAGCCAAAGACTGTTAGAACTTGCGATATATTTGTTCAAAGTTTCGATTTAGCTCGATGACCAATTGTAGGTCTATGCAAAGACCACTTTATCAGATGACATTCTGAAATACAATATGGTACATAGGTACGTATTTGTTGCTAAATCAAGGCATATTTGTCAATTTTATATCCGAAAACGAACATAACCTCGACATACATTACATCTCACAAAGCAATTCCACTTTTAGTTTATCCACGTTTCGCACAAACTCACACAAATCTTGTGATACCTACCTATTTATTATTTATTTTTTTCCATTTGATTTTCATTTCATTATTGAATGCTAAAGTAAACAACAAACAAACACATAGGTACTCTAGTATATATGTAGTTATGGTCCAGAATAAATAATAACTCCCAAACCAACGTTTCGTTCTACGCAACGTCACGCTATAATATACTTGTATATTATTTTTTGAAGAATATCCATTTAATAAACAGCATAACTAATAAAAATTAGATTATAATAAACAAATAAAACAATACACATGTTTATATGGCTAAATTAACATTTTACAACCATTAGTTCAAAAAAGCACTAAAAAGTGCTGTTCAAGCTGTTCTTCATGAAATGGAACGCAAGAGCATATGTTTTTGGTGTTATGTAGTCTGTGGAAAGAACGAAATGGCCTTCACTTTTTCAAGACGATTACCACCGAAAATATTAGACAATTCCCCTGGACGGCGAACTGGAACCGCCAATGGTAATAGTAATGGATTTGATTGCCATTACCACCAGAGTTAGACAATAAGGCTGCTGTAGAGGAGAACAGAGATCCGGACAGGCAAAACACATAAAACGTACACAAAAGCATTTTTGCTCAAGCTGAAACGGATACGCTTCGCGCTCGCTCGGTCTATAAAGAGATAATACACAAAAAAAATATTTACCTTATTGGTGATTATGTTATGTATTCCAGACAGTCGCCCCAAACTAGGAAACCCTTGACTATGGGTATTAGACATCGAATAAACACATAAATAAATACGAATCATACATGACTCGGAGACAATCATTTCTACTCATAATAAATGTAAACACAACAAATCATAATAAATGTTTACACCTGTGAGATTCGAACCCGCGTTCGTTGACTCCGCAGTCAGGGTCACTAGTCACCAGGCCAACCGGTCGTCTTAATTTGATGTAATTAAATAAATAGATTGTGATCAGCACTGGTAGTGTAGGTACAATATTTTACATAGATTAGTATAAATATATTGTGATCATGCAGATAGCGAAACATACTCTTAATTGGGGGAGCGATGGAGCATAGGTACTCGTAGAACAACAATCCAGAGATCCAAAGTGAGCTATCCGGTATTCCGGCCGTCACAGGTTCAGTCCTGATTCAGGGCAGTCATTTTCAATTCCTATTTTTCCAATTTTTCTTATATTGGAATTATTGTATTTTACAAAGGCTATCTACGTTCACAAATTGCTTTTCGCTCGCAAAACTGCTTCGTCACAACACAAATTATGTTCAAGCTTTCGATGTATTTTTTGCTTTTTGATTGGGTCCTTAATTACGGAATCTCAGTGTTTTGCCGGAGATTAATCGCGCTTCGTTCCAGGAATTGGGCCACCTCCAATATTTGCTGAAGAAATTAGTCATTTTGCAGTGAAGAAGTTAATGTTCCGAAATCTTGCTGACATCTTGAAAAGCTTTTAGTAATTAATACGTACTGTCGCACGCAGTCGCCAGTCAGCGTTTAATAAAATAAATAAATAATATTCAGGACAATTCCACACCAATTACCTAGCCCCAAACTAGGATACCCTGTACTATGGGCACTAGATAACGGATAAACATACATAAATACGAATATCAACATCCATGACTCAGAAACAAACATTTATGCTCATCACACAGATGATTGCCCCTTGCAGGATTCGAACCCACGACCGTTTGATTTCGTTCCTAGGGTTACTAGCCAGTAGACCAACCAGCCGTCAAATAGTCAATAGTCGTCAATAGTCTGGCATTCGATACAGAATCTGCACTAGTGATTAGTTGGTGTAACCATTATAGCTCTCGCCATCACAGACCATTCGTGGTCTGTACTATGACCATTCGCAGGAAAGACCCTTCGAGGATGTAAGCATTCGATGAATACACTTCGACAAAACAACATTCGCAAAAACGACATTCGCAGGTGACTACGTATCCCGTACTAGCCATTCTATACTATTATTTATTCTGTGCTCTCGCTAGTTTACAGAATTCATGTCTGAAGTTCTAAAGAGCTACAGTTGCATATAAGAGATTGCTGCTTAGTTAATCTAATTTAAGATATTTCTATTCTGTTATTTCTTGAAAGTGCATTAGGGTGTTATATAATGTCTAAGAACTCTAGTGTGGTTATAACTTCTATCTATAAACAGTAAGTAAATGTCTAAAATAGGAGTATCTAAGTACTTTGATATATTTTTGTCGGATTCACCATGAGTTTCTATTGAAATCTTATTTTTTAAGTAATTGAAGAGCTCTTTATCGATAAGTATATACCTATCCCGAATAAATTGTTACTAAAATGTGTACTTAGGGTGGTTGTTGTGGCGAATTGATTGCGTCCTGACGCAACCCGACCCTGACGTTTGGCGCGCCTGTCGAGATGTTACTACTTCCTGACGTCGAAAAGGCTGTAAAAAGGGTTTAGTCGCGTTCTCGAAGGGCGAAGTAATAAGTAAATGTTTATTGACAGTTAAATTGTGAGAGCTCCGGCTCCGGCCCTGTTTAGTTTTGAAGGAAAAGGATGGGGGGTTTTCTAATTTTCTTCATAAACTTTCTTAGTAGGTACGGGAAATGTTGGATATATATAATGCGCCCCCCTGCCTCCCCTTGGCGACGCCCTTGAACACAAGAACTCATCTTTGCAGAGAACAAAGATAACAATGTATCTACTTCTAGGTATACCTACAGAGAGCAGGGTACAACTAACTGTGCGTCGGTCACAATCGGCGTGCTCATGACGCCAACTTAGTTTTCTGTTTTATTTTCTTATCTCAAGTCGGAGGAACTACAAAATAAATAGCCACTGCAAAGTTCATAACGCGGACACCGTGCACAATTTATAGCGCAAACTTTCGGCTGTTACAACGCGCCATCCCTCGCTTCCCCTCGTCGTCGTCGTGCAGTATTGGGGCGATGTACTTACCTACTTACTTTTTTATTGGACGCTCCGAAGCGTTTTCGATGCGTCCCGGATTATGAAAGACACGGAAGATGAGATAATAGGTATTTTGTAACAGAATTATTACAAAATATTATGTCATCTTCCGTATCGTTCGTTAGTAGTTAGATTTTAGATATTCGTTAAAAATCTCGTCTCTATCTATGATTTTTAGCGAATATTGTTTTTATTTTTTATTTGTAGGGTTTCGTCTAGGGGTCTAGACAGACAGACACATGGACGGATAACGAAGTGATCCTATAAAGGTTTATTTTTAGGGTTCCGTACCTCAAAAGGAAAAAAGAAACCCTTATAGGATCACTTTGTTGTCCGTCCGTCCTTCCGTATGACTGTCTGTCAAGACCCTTTTTTAAAGGAACGCGTGGAGGTACCTATATCAAGTTAAAATGTATATCAAATAAGTACTCAGGTATGCAATCCCTTGGAGCTGTGAAAAAAACAAACTCCTAACCCCCCATTCCTATAAAAAATTAACAAGTCGTTTTTCCAACGCCTCTTTACTTTTTGACGTTTGTTATATGACGTTTATGTCAAAAGCTCACGGAGAGTAAGCGGAAACTGTTCATTTTAAGATGTAAGAACCGCCATTAGACAAAAGATACGGCCGTTTTTGCTGTATTTTGATACCCGCAAGGGAATCACCAGGTGATTATCGACCAATTATCGACCAGGTGGTAAAGTTCGAGGAAGGATTGCAACGAGGAATCGGGTGAGACCTATCCAGTGTTAATATATCTATATTAACGTGTAATAGAACGTGCTGCTTCGTTGCGGAGAGGCTGCGATGAGAGTTTATCGACCAGGTGGTAAGGTTCGAGAAAGGATTGCAACGAGGATTTGGGTGAGACTTTTCCATTGCTTAGATAGATAATAGAACGTGCTTCGTTGCGGAGAGGCTGCGATGAAAGTTTATCGACCAGGTGGTAAAGCTCGAGAAAGGATTGCAACGAGGATTTGGGTGAGACCTATACAGTGTTAATATAGATAATAGAAAGTGCTGCTGCGGCGAGAGTTTATCGACCAGGTAGTAAGGCTCAAGGAAGGATTGGAACGAGAATTCGGGTGAGACCTTTCCATTGCTTAGATAGATAATAGTGATCACTATTAGATATAAGACCAAGACGAGGGTGAAATGATGATGAGATTAGACCCAGTAAAGAAGTAAGACCCAGTAAAGAGATAAGACCCAGAAAAGCCGGTAAAGTTAACCTCCGGTAAGACCCAGCAGGGGGCTTAAGATGATCGCTGCTTGCTGATTCCTTGAGCAGTGGGCTCGGAGTCCTGTCCGTATGGTTCTGGCAGCCTCGAAGAGTCCACGTGGACGGTTCCAATAAGTTATGCTACGTCATCCGTCTCGGACTGGCCAGCTCGAGCGATCTGAGAGCCAAAGAGACGGAGGGCGTCCTGGGTGAGCATGTCTCATTCAGGGCCATGTGAAAGACCCCGAGCATGAGTAGATCGCCGGATACTCGGGGTCCCTGCGGGCGGTCCATGGGTACCCATGATGGGATCAGAGTGCCCTTGTTTGGTACCAGTATACCCAGGAGCAAGCGAGGTGCGGATAAACGCTCAAGACAGAGGCCAAAGACGAGCAAAGATTAGAAGCCCTCTAGACATAGATCTCAAGACCAAGAAAGATATATTATGAAAATGATACGACAGCTCATCGTTTCACCCAAGATCCTCGTGTAAGATTATTGTGTTAATCTATAGAACTAGGTATTGCACAAGAGGACGAGACAAAACCTGATGGCGAACAGATCCTCGTGTAAGATTATAGTGTTAAGCTATAGAACTAAGTATTGCACGAGAGGACGAGACAAGACCTGATGGCGAACAGATCCTCGTGTAAGATTATTGTGTTAATCTATAGAACTAGGTATTGCACGAGAAGGACGAGACATGGCCTGCTAACAAGTGGATGCAGATGGAGATTCATTAGGTGATCAGATGCCGATTTATTAGTATGTATTGGGATCATATCATTTAAGTGTTAGACTCGGACAGATCAATTTCAGGTGCAGACCAGATCTTGCAAGGCATGGGATGGCTATGAGGGGAGGTTGGAGGCCATTGGGGGGAGTCCCCCAAATTATTTCTATTATTTATTCTGTGGCGTAAGTAATGTTAAAGAGTCAAACGTGATCGGTGATCAGACTTGACGAGTTTACGGAGTGTATAAATATATATTCGCGGCGTATGCATCAATTCTAGAGTACGCCGCGACAAATTTAAGGAAAAAAATGAAAACTGTAAATTTGTAGTTATATCACATTAAAAAAAGTCCCTTGATACTTATATAAATAGTTCGTTTGCACAGAACCCTCGGTACGCAAGTCCGATTCGCACTTGGACGGTTTTTATCGCTTGCTCTGGTTCTCATCGGATTTTCGAAGCACCGGTAGAGTTAGAAGGGTATTTTCTTTTCCAGTGTGTGATTTTTAGCAATAGTTTTTACGTGATGCGCGAACAAACAGACAAACACTATTTAAAAAAATTACATATTTATGTATAGTAGCTTAAATTTAGACCAATTTATTTAAATGTTTCTCTTTATTATATATAAATTGTAATTATTTTATATAAATGCACGATCAAATATTTACTTTATTATGTATGTAGATTATACAGAAGGCCGAAGAGTATAATCGGCCACTATGACTATCGTTTGTGGACTACGAGAAAGCCTTTGATTCGGTCGAGACCTGGGCAGTGTTACAGTCATTACATCGAAATGTTGAAGTGTTTGTATAGAAAGGCCACCATGATTTTCCGTCTCGAAGTTCAGAGCACGAATTCTATCGAATTGTAAAAAGGGGTGAGTCAGGGAGATGTTATTTCTCCGAAACTGTTCACCTCTTCACTGGAAGACGTATTCAAGCTTCTGAATTGGAACGGATATGGTATTAGCATTCGCCATTGAATCTTCGATTTGCTGATGATATAGTCATCATGGCAGAAACCCTGGAAGACCTAAGCACTACTACTTGGGTAAGACGAACATTATGTCAAATGCCCATGTAGCACCCATGCTGGTCTATGTTGGGAACGATATTATCCAAGCTGTTGATCACTATGTCTACTTAGGTCAGACGATCCAACTGGGTAGATCCAACTTCGACAAAGAGATTAACCGACGAATACAACTCGGATGGGCAGCGTTCGGGAAATTACGCCATATCTTCTCGTCAAAGATACCGCAGTGCCACAAGACGAAAGCAAAAAAATCAGTAAAAAAACAGTGCGTGTTATCAGTGATGACATACGGTACTGAGACGTGGTTGCTAACTATTGGTCTCAAAGTCGAGCAGCGTACAGTGGAGAGAGCTATGCTCGGAGTTTCACTATGTAATAAGATCCGTAACGAGGAAATCCGCAGAAGAACCAAGGTTATCATAATCATAATCATTTATTTGGTTACACGTCATAATACAATAATATATATAATTTGGTACAAAAAAGTACGGCGTGTTTACTTTTAAATAAAATAATCAGCCAATAATAATCTTGTGTAGTTATGACAATCATTTCAATTATTAATAATATCCAAAAATTCAATGTCAATAATAAGTAGAAAAAATAAATAAATTTCGATTTTAAGTACATATTATGACTTAATTGTCAATTCTTAAACCTAACGAATTCGTCATAACTGTAAAACGAATGCTCAATAAGCCAGCGTTGTAGACGGAATTTGAAACTGCTCAGACTATGGGCTGCAGTTATGTGGTCCGGCAACTTATTGTAAATAGTAGGCCCATGACGTGCGTGAGCTTGGACGACTTCTTAATCTTACGGGGTATAGTTGGATACTTCTAATCGTGCCCAGGTTAGCTATGCTGATATTGTCCAGAACAAGCTCTGTGTAGCAGTGTCTAGGGCTGATGGTATCCAACTCACTGAAGAACAGACCGCCTTGGTGAAGAAGTTCCTGCAGCGCAGGATTCTTGAGGGTGTCAAAGACCCTGCCAATGACTTCTCCCCCACCTTCAGAGGACGGCCCATCATATCTGATGGAGTCCTGAAGCGGTGGTGTGAGGCTTTACTGAGGTGGCTTAACGAAGCCATTGACAGCTTGCCATCAACAACTTGCCCCAAGCTGACAGTAAAAAAAAAAGCGAGATCGCCAGAAAGGTACGAGCGGCCCTTCTTATCCCGGACTGTGATAACTCCCTAGAGGACACCAACATGGTTCTGGATGGACAAAATAAATGGGCGCTCATTAATACTTGGACGGTGTACTGGCACTCCTGGCGGGAAGCGGCTTCCAAAGAGTTTGGACGTACACTGTTCCTGTGCCTGGGTATCCCAGAGCATGTCATCCCAACTATTTTGGAACGTGGTCGTAGACTAGTCCATAATTTGGGCAATGTCTACGTGCGCTTCTATGAGAAGGATGGAACGTTAACGGATGCACCACCGAATCTGGATGAGGTACCGATCAGGAACACGGATACTCTACCTCAACCAGAAGGGTGCGTTGAACAACAGTCCCTGCCACCCACGTCTCTGATCGGCAGCGCGAAGGAATTATTTCCGGACGCGCCGTTGCACTCCTCTCCCGAACCGTCAACTTCGAGGGGAGTAGAGATGTGTGTGGACACGGTCCCTCTGGAGAAGGAGACAGTGGAGGATTTCGGAACGGATGGTGGAGAGTCTGAGGAGGATAAGGGAAGCCTGGATGATGGTGACCCCGACCTCTCAGACTGACTTCATTCAAGCCAACCTCCAGCACAGTATTCCTGCTACGGCTAACCTGCGCAGGATGCTGGAGGCAACCAACAAAGAGACTATCGCCCTGATCCAGGAGCCGTGGATCAGAGGCGGGCGTGTTTGTGGTCTCAACAACTTAAATGGTAAGTTATTACTAGATAACACATGTAACAATCCACGCGCTTGCATTTTCATACCGCGAGGTGTTCCAGCAGTGCCCCTCACCGAGTTCTGTTCCAGGGACATGGTAACCGTTAGGTTACTCTCTGGTGTCGGAGGGGGAGAAGAGGTGGTGATAGTCACGTCGGTTTACATGCCTGCCGACGAGGACGTCCCATCCAAGGTAGTCGCTGACCTCGTTAGACACTGTGAGCTTAACAATTTTAATTTAACCATAGCTACAGATAGTAATGCACATCATCCTTTATGGGGGATGCCGACAACAAACAGTAGAGGTGTAGATTTGGTAAATTTTCTTTTTACTACTACTCTCTCTATAGCGAACAGAGGTGCGGAGCCAACCTTCGTCACACGCAGATGCCGCACTATTGTTGATTTAACCTTATTCTCAGACAATAACAAAGAAATTAACACCATTATGAATTGGAGAGTTTCGGAAGAGTCTTCGTGCTCAGACCACAGGTGGATCTGGTTTGAAATGGAACTTAGCAGGGTATTTCCCGCACCAACTCGTAATCCCCGTAGAACGGACAAGGTGATCTTTTATAATTTGTTAAAACATTACCACACTCCCATGTCTACGGGATCACTCCTAACAAGTACTACCGATATTGAGCAGGCGGTAGTACAATTAACAGACAGTCTCACCAAAAGCTATGAGGAAGCCTGCCCCCTCTCCCCACCATACGCAAGTAAAGCTGGTAGTCATGGTTGGGGTAAAGACTTGGAGAAACTGAAAGCGAAGGTTCGTAAATTATTTAATAGAGCCATGAACACATACTATGATGAGGACTGGGAGTAATATAGAAAGGCGCGGGTGGCGTACAAAAAACTACTTCGTTCCAAAGGTCATGGAAAAAATATAGTACAAACATAGAAACGAATACGCAGGCAAATAGGGTCAGGAAAATTCTAGCAGCTGACCCTAAGCGCGATATCGGTTCTTTAAAAAAACTAGACAACACTTACACTAAAACAGAAACAGAAAAAATAGCCTACTTTTACAGACACATTTCCCAGGATGCCAAATCACTGATACCATTACATGGTTTGACATTGAAGAGGCTATACCTGCTGACGCGGATTGGGATGTTGCGAAGTCAGTAGTAAGTCGGGAAAGAATTAGTTGGGCTATAGGTACATTCTTACCTTACAAAACAGCTGGGCTGGACGGTATCTTTCCGGGACTCCTCCAATGGGGAGAGGGACATATAAACGGTACACTGGATTTAATCTTCAGGGCGTGTTTATCCTATCGGTACATTCCTTTAGGCTGGAGAGAGGTCAGAGTATTATTTATTCCCAAACCAGGAAAGAGTGACTACACAGACCCTAAATCTTATAGACCGATAAGTCTTACATCCTTCCTCCTTAAAACCTTGGAAAGACTGTGATCGGTACTTTAGAGATAGCATTCTAACTATATCACCTTTACACCCACAACAACACGCATATAGTTCGGGTAAATCAACAGAATCAGCTTTACACAAAGTGATAAACACAATAGAACAAGATTTAAAAAACAAAACGTTGTGCCTGGGCGCTTTCATCGATATTGAAGGTGCTTTTGACAGAACTAACTTTAGAAGCATAAACGCAGCGCTAAGGAAGCATGGTGTTGAGTCGACATTGGTTGATTGGGTCATAAACATGTTAAAGCTAAGGGCGGTTAGGGTCGACCTAGGTGGAACCATTAGAGGGGTGGTGGCAAGAGGGTGCCCTCAAGGGGGAGTACTGTCACCCCTACTATGGAACATGGTGGTAAATGACCTAATTACAGAGCTTAACAACCGACGCTTCTTCACAGTTGGCTATGCGGACGATCTGACTATCCTTGTATCAGGACACTTTGCTAGCGTATCATGTGACATCATGAATAACGCCTTAAAGATCGTAGAAACCTGGTGCTTAGACTATGGATTAACTGTGAATCCAACAAAAACACAACTGGTAATGTTTACTAACAAAAGAAACTTAGGACGATACACACTACCCAACCTTTTCGACACGCAGTTAACCTTAACTGATGAGGTAAAGTACCTGGGTATCATCTTAGATAGCAAATTGAACTGGGCTAGACACCTAGAAAACAAAATTAAGAAAGCAACCATATCTTTCTGGTAATGTCGGAAAATGATAGGTAAAACATGGGGCTTGAGTCCAAAAATAACACTATGGTTATACAATACTGTGATTAGGCCTTCTATAACATATGGTTCACTTGTTTGGTGGCCAAGGACTAAAAAGGTATCTACCATAAATAAACTACAGTCCTTCCAGAGATTGGCTTGTGTAGCAGTGACTGGTTGCATGAGAACAGCACCCACTGCTGCACTAGAGGCACTGCTGGGTATGCCACCGTTGCAGTTGCACATCCAGCAGGAGGCTGCTGCGTCTGTTTACAGACTCAAAGCACTCAATCTCTGGGATCAAAATAGTCAAACATTCCATACTAACATCATACGGGATTATGCGGAGGGTAACCCGGACATGCTCTCTATTTATGATAGGGTACCAAAACAACATATTTTCAATAAACACTACAAGATACAACTACATGAGGAACCAAGTGATAGGTCAAATACTCACGAAGTAAGAATCTACACATCTGTGTAGATCTGTGTTTTTTTGGAACCATCTGGTTCCAAAATGGAAACTGGGACGGGAGCGGGTACGTTCTCGGACGATTTGAACATGCATATAGCAGCAGCACTGGGTACTCACAACTCTATTTTCCAAGCGGAATGTGTGGGTATAATCCAAGCAGCAACAGCGATACTGCGCAGGAAGGTAACTGACTCTAAAATCAGAATACTCTCTGACAGCGCCGCAGTCCTTATTGCACTTCAAAGGTATGAACATTCTTCGGGGCTAACTATCCAGTGTCACCATCTACTGGAGGAGGTCAGTAGACATAATTACCTTACTCTCCAATGGATAAAGGGACACAGCGGATCCAGAGGGAACGATGCAGCTGATGAACTGGCAAGGAGAGGCTCGGGCATGCGCCCTGTAGGGCCAGAGCCAATGATCCCTTTGCCTTTCAGTCAAATTCGAGCCTGGATCCGTCAAAGGACACATAAACTACATCAAGAACTATGGGCAAGTATAAAGGATTGTAGACAGTCAAGGGAGGTTTTCCCGGAGTTAAATCCGAGATACTCCCGAAAACTTCTGAACCTTAAACAGGTCAGTCTCCGACAAGTGGTGGGAATTGTAACTGGTCATTGCCATCTTAACAAACACCTTCACAGATTAGGTGTCACAGACAGCCCCTTGTGCAGAGGATGCATGGGGGCAGAAGAAACGGCCACGCATGTACTCCTTGAGTGCGAAAGCGTGGCGATACAAAGGGAACAGTTCCTGGGAACAATTTCCACCCTGAGGGAAGCCTGCGCCGGAATTCGCAAGCTGCTGGCCTTCCTGAGGGACATCGGGTGGCTGAATTAGCTGTCGTCGCCCGTTTCACGCAAAAAGGGCCGATGATCGGCCTAGTTGCGGAAAAGAAGCCCGACCACCAAGAACCAAGAAGAAGAAGAGGCCCATGACGTGCGTGAGCTTGGACGACTTCTTAATCTTACGGGGTATACCAACAAGCTTCCGTGCGTTGCGTGTGCTGTACGTGTGTACACTGTTGTGAGTCGCGAAAGATGCTAGGTGTGTTCTTACGTAAACTGCCGCTTGCAATATTACTATTGCGGGCAACGTAAGAACTCCCAGACTCTTGAAATAAGGTCTTGTGGAAGTATCCCAAGGTTTCTGGAGACTTGTTGGCTACACGTTTACGCGTTACTTGTTGCCATTCATCAGTCGTTCTAGTTTTATCAGCAGAACAACGTTGTACCGTTTTGTTTTGAGGCATAATCGCTGAGGTCGTGGCCACATCTTTTTGCACTGCCACCGAATCTGTGACAACGAGTTCTTTGGTGGACGGAATCGTGTTCGTCTGGGCTCGGCTTATTTTGGGTGTTTTCGAAGGCACTTCAACCAATGAGGATCGCGGTTTTCTAGCGGCTGCACCGCTCAATTTTTTCTTGTCTGCTGAAAGGCTCAAAGTAGTTGCGCCAGTGTTGGCGGAGTTCAATCGTACCTGACGCACAGGGCGCTGCAGCGCTGCCAGGGGCTGTGTGGTAGCTGTCGTTGTTGGTAACTTACTGTTGACTTTTATCGTTGTACCTTCCAAGTCAGATCTAAGTAGATTGATAACTTCCACTGCATTAATAATTACGTCGTTTATCTCGCTGATCTTACTCTCGAGCGCGTCCAGTCTATCGACATAGCTCTCAGAATTTGCAAGTTGAAGTGGAAATGGGGAGGCCATATAGTTCGCAGAGCCGACAACTGCTGGGAAATAAAGGTTCTAGAATTGCGACCACGAACAAGCAAGCGAAGTGTAGGGAGACCCCCCACACTTTGGACGGACGAATTTTGTAGCCATTGCAGGGAGTCGGTGGATGGAGGTGGCACAAGACCGTTCGTCGTGGTTTGGGGGAAGTCCAGTGCTGAACACAGGCCTATGTTCAGCACTGGACTTCTAAAGGCTGAAATGACTATGATGATGATTTATGTACATAATTATATCTTAAAAAAATTAAATGCACGATCAAAGATTTACATCATCATTACCTACAAACATCTTAAAAAGTTTGTAAAAATATATACATTAGTGCAAACACATAAGTTACCTACCTAATGGTGATGACAATAAAACCTCCTGTGCAAGTGCAATTCTACCAGAGTAACAGCAAGGTCTGACACTTCTAGTTTTTCATCACAGTAACAGCTAAATATGAATCCCGATTCCCGATGATCCATCGTTTTCCGTATCGGGTCGCTTTAGGGTTTTATGTTATTGGGAATTTGGGTTGCGGCGGTCAATTTGGCCTTTTGAGATAGGCAGAGATGCGGTGGCAATCAGGATTTATCTGATTCGGAACGAAAACCAAGCCTTTGATCGGCTGAAACTACGAACATGATATTTATGATCAGGCAAGATCCCGGACAAGCTCCGGGACCATCCAATGTTGACTTGATAGTGACCATGTCAGTCCTCGGACGGTACCCGGTTCGAACCTCGGCCCTTCACCAACAACCTAACATGTACCCAATTACAGCACCTGGTTCGAACCTCGGCTCTCCACCAATAACCTATCAAGTAATGCGTTTATTCATCGTTTAAAACGGTAAAGGAAAACATCACGAGGTAACAAGAACCATATATAAAAATACTTACTAGGCACTCGTTTGACCACGTTCTTAGCTGATGGAAAGCGACGATGCCGTCGCTTTCCTAGAAGTTAATGTAAAACTACAATAACATTTTCAAATCGCAAAATGATACAATTTTTTGTAGTAAGTATTAGTTTTCTTCAAGAGTTTGCCTACGCCACATGTTTGCCAAATATTCAACCGCCAAGCAGTAGTGTGTGTGTGCAAACATTACTGTTTCGGCTTGCAAGGTAATGTTTCCACCGAAATTGCTGGGCACGAGACTTGAAAACAAAATAAAAGACTAGCGCAATGTTTTAAAAAATTTGAGCTCATATTTCTTTCAAATTATTCTCTTACATCTTACGAATCATGTTAAGAGAATAATAAATAAGGCAAGGTAATGAGTGCGAGCGAAGCAAGAGCGAAAATTCTCGTCTATTTCTAGAAAGTGTAAAAAAACCGATAGGAGTCCTTCAAAATACGCGAGATTACTAAACTAAAAAACCTGTGGTTGAAATAAGTTGGTTGAATAAGTGGATCCGCGCTTGGTTCTGCGCTGGCCACTTACTGATACATCTCCTTTAGAGTCCCTATAGAATTATCCAATAAAACATCTACCCAGATAAAGTAGGGATAAGACTATCGTGTCATGCTACTTCTTACTACACACTAAATAACAGCGTTCTAGTGCGGATTATTACCGAAAAACCATAAATCACGTCATCTTCACCAATGGAAATTAGTACAACTCCGATTAGGTATTATATACCTACCTATCTGGTGACATAAATGAATTTTATTGCCGCTTGGACAATTATAAGTTAAAAGCAAGCTCCGTCAAGGGCGATAGTAGGAACGAAGCAGTCAAACTAATACCAGCCTCAAAACAGAGCTCTAGATACGAGTAAGTAAGTAGGTACCTAGGAGGATACATTACTTAGTAATATTTGGTCTGAGGTAAGTAAGTACTTAATTATGAACAGCCAGTGACGTGGAAACGGATGAGATAAAGGCACTACGTTGTGTATGAAGACAATAATCGGTACCTTACATACTTCAAGTGTTCTTGCTCAGAGGATAAATACCTACATTATAATCATAGTTGTCTCTTGTTCCCAACGAAATAACAATACATTAAACATAAAACTAAGTAACAAATAAATTTATTTAACCCTATTAATAAGCCTATTATATTTTGTTCCAAGGGGAGATACCAACTAAACTATTTAGTAGATGACTTTATCTATTTGTACTTATATATCTAGACTACGTAATAACTAATAGTAAAGTAAAACAGTTGACTCTGTAAGTAGATATCTATATCTATACTTCTCATAAAACTATAGCAGGTCCAATTCTGTACATACTGTATTCCATACTGAAGCCAAAACTGTTTTTTTTCCACCCCAAAAAATTAAACGGGAACCGCAGGATAGGGGTTGAAAGTTATTTAAAAAAACACTTACCACTCTGAAACTACTGGACGGATTTTGATGCAACGTGGCACAGTCATAGTTTATATGATGGATGAAAATTGAGGATAATTTTCATCCCGAAAAATAAAGGGTTCCTGCAAAATAGGTTTTTTTTGGAGGTTTTTCTGTTATTCGTGCTGAAACCAAAACTGTTATTTTTTTCATTTTTGTCTTTTGTCGGTATGTCTGTCGGTCTGTATGTATCTTGGACGTGAATCACGCCGAAACTACTGAATGAATTCAACTAAAACTTGGCATGGTTTTAGTTCATACTACGAGGTAGGACATTGGATACTTTTCATACCGATAAATAAAAGGGTCCCCGCAGGATAGGGATATTTTATTTGGAGTTTGTATTCATATTTTACGGTTTTTAGTTATTTCCGTAGTTCATCTCAAGATACTCAAGGAATATTCCTCGAAAATTCAAATACCTAGGTCCAGCGGTTTAGGCTGGGCGTTGTCTGTCAGTCATTCAGTAGGTATGTCACGGTATTGTTTTATAGGCATGATTAAAATAGTGTAATAAAACACATATTTTTATTATTCTGCCCAAAAGTGAAGGGCATCTATACTTATAATAAAGCAGTAAGTACCAAAAAAACTGTAAAAGGAAGATATTAAAAAACACAAGATCTAGGGTACTAAAAATAATACTGAATAAGAATAAAACATTTTTAAAATTCGCTGTTTGTCTGTTACGCTGTTCACGCAACACGTAAAAACTGCTGAATCGATTGCTATGCCGTTCACTGTTAGATAGCTTAGGGATTGACTTAAAAACTGGTGTACTTATTATCTCAATCCGATGAGCAGAAGCCGAGCAATCGGTAAAAACTTTTTGACGGCTGAAGGAATTTTGTTTAAATTTTGGTATATGGGTATTTTAGGTCTTGGAATAGTAATAGAGTTATTTTAACCTAGAGAAATGGCCACGCGTGCGAAGCCGCGGGTACAGCTAGTAGGTAATAAAATTACCTAGGTACTCGCCAATATTTTCATACGTACCTATTCCACACCTACCTAGTTAAATTATTATCACTAACTCATAATTCACCAGTATTCCCTCTCTTTCATTTCAACCGGCAGTCTAGTCTAAGCAGCCTGGCCTTTGACAACATTTGCACAAAAAGTACCTAATTAGACTACCTATCTTTACCTAATAGCAACAGCGAAAGTCTTACCGAGGCCTCCACTTAGTCACGTGCAGGGACGTGAAATCTGCATTCGCCTTTTTGGGGGCTTTGGAGGCAACAACGGACGTCTAGCTTGTGAGGTATTGTGGAGTGTATGAGGTAGTTACATGCTCATATTATTATACATTGAATATAGCGTGTTCATGTTATACAGGCCAGAGGTTTGCAGGGATCAGGAACCCGCCCGCAACCAATGTTTCTAGTCTAGGAAGTGTAAGCTCCTAAGAGCGTCGGATACATTCGTTCGAGTCATTCAACATAATAAACTTGAGTTCTAGCTGTGATTCTAGCCGGTTTTTATTTGTTTGTCGTTCATACGACAAACAAATAAAAACCGACACACTACACACCCACACACACTTTTACTTCATAGTAGTGCATTGCCTCAAGATGGTGTCAGAGTTTGTCAGGCCGCCCGAGAGCCTCCGACTGCTATTGATCGATAACAGCCGGAACCGACAACTGTGCCCTCCGAAGCAAGGAGCGATGGAAAACCGCACATACAAAAACATCCATTATGCTGATTTGGGTCTGTGAGTCCTGCCTTAATGACAAAATAAATATTAAGTACATCATCAAGCTGACTAAGTATATAAGCTAAAAAGATACACCACTATTAGATCTCTGGAGCATGTAGTTACTGCTTTATAAATGCGAGACCGTCTAGACCTTTTCGTTACGGTTCTCTTTTGTCCTGGTACCCGTGTGGATCCATGTGATTTTAGAGACATTACACGTCAAGACTTTTTGAAGTGTGAACGAAGTTTGGTAATCACATCGCCTTAGTTTGTGGTAAACACATAGAATCCTAATATCCCAGAAAAAAGAATACGTGGGCACAGCTAGTAAGTACGACAGGATGCACCGCGGACAGGTCAGGTTGACTTGGGACTTTTAGGTGATAGAGTTCAATTCCCTACTTCTCAAGCGGATTGCGATGCCATCGCTCAAAAACGATACAGGAAAACTTTGTGAGGAAACCAGCATGCAGCAACATCCCAGGTCATATGACCTCCACCAACCCGCGCTGGGGCAGCGTGGAGGATTATGATACATCCTCTCTCTGTTAGAGAACGCTTGAATCCCAGAAGTGGAACATAATAGCCTGATGATGATGGTTATAAAAGTGATAGTATCTCTGACTGTTTGTTACGTTTTCTCGGTTGAACCGATCTTGATGAAATTTGGTACGAAGATAGTTTGAACGTTAAAATTCCTATTTACAACGTTAAATTTGAAAACTGTACTTGATCACATCACCTTGAAATCTTTGTTTAACCACAGTTAGTTTGAAATAGTATTACCTAGGTTTTTTTTTTAATTTAACTATTGTTACCTTTAAAACGCATAAACGGGAGTTACTCAAGTTTGTACTATTCTTAATATGTGCTCAAGTATATTAGTTGAATTATTCCAACTATAGTTTCAACCACATCCGGTGATCTTTCTCAAGGTGGGCAACGCTCGTCTCGTGTGTTTTTCAACTCCAGGACGCGCCGATGCAGTAGACACCCCTCGCCCCCCGCTGCTGCCATCGCGCGCGTTGCGAGGTGCCTGCGCGAGCGGCCCGCAAGGCGAGACGAGACACGTTCGTGAGCGTTCCGCACTACCTTGAGAACGATCACCGGATGTGGATGAAACTATAGTTTGAATCATTCTACTAATATATGTGAGTAACTCTCGGTGTTGTCTTTAGAATGTATAAAAAACCCGCTAGTTTTCATAATAATGTTGTTACCTTAACTATGGTTAAGTCTGTTAGCATTAACTGTGGTTAACTCTGTTTATCTTTATTGTGGTTAACTCTGTTTACCAGAATTGTGGTTAACTCTGTTTACCATAATTTTGGTTGACTCTGTTTACATTAACTGCGGCTAACTCTGTTTATCTTAACTGTGGTAAACACGGTTTGTCTTAACTGTGGTTAACTATGTTTACCATAATTGTGGTAAACTGTGTTAACCTGAACTGTGGTTAACTATGTTTACATTTACTTTGGTTAATTCTGTGTACCTCAACTGTGGTTAACTGTGTTTACCTTAATTGTGGTTAAATATGTATACTTTAACTCTGCTTAATTTAACTGTGGTTAAATCGATAACCATAAATGTGGTTAAGTCTGTTTAACTTAACTGTGGTTTACTCTGTTTAACTTAACTGTGGTTTACTCTGTTTAACTTAACTGTGGTAAAATCTGTTTACCATAATTATGGTTAACTCTGTTTATCTTAACTGTGGTTAACTCTGTTTACTTTCATTGTTGCTAACTATTATTACCTTAACTGTGGTTAGCTCTGTTTACCTTAACTGTGGCTAACTCTGTCTATCTTAACTGTGGTTAACTCTATTTACCATACTCGTCATAATTGTGATTAACTTTGTTTATCTTAACTTTGGTTAACTCCGTTTACTTTCATCATCATCATCAGCCTACATCTGTCCACAGCTGGACGTAGGCCTGTCCTAATGCACGCCACTGAGCTCGGTCTCATCCATTTTCTTCCAGACGAGTTTCGCAGGTCGTCACTCAACCAGGCCACAGGGCGTCCTACAATACGTTTGCCTAAACGTGGTCCCCACTAGAGAACTCATCTACCCCAACAGTTATCGGTTCTTCGAGAAATATGACCAGCCCACTGCCACTTTAGCTTGCTTATCCTTTGAGCTATGTCGGTTACCTTGGTTTTCTTGGTGGTCCTTTAGAGAAACACTAAGCATATGGTTAACAGCGCAGCTGTTTTCTCTCCATAGCTCGCTGAGTGACCTAAAATTTGAGGGCAAGTTTGACCATGAGTGTCCACGTTTCGGCTCCTTAGGTCATGACTGGTAGGACGTACTGATTGAAGACTTTTGTCTTCAGTGCGGTATGGACGACGAGAAGACTTGACGAAGCTTGCCAAATACTGCCCAACCCAGCTGAATTCTTCTGTTGGCTTCCTTCTCAAAGTTGTTCTTACCTAATTGCAATATGTATTTGCCCAGGTAAATATATTGTTGGACAACTTCAAGAGGTGTACCATTGACTGCAATCAGTTCCGGATCAGTAAGATCGTCAAACATAATTTTGGTCTTATCTATGTTCATTCCAAAGCCGATGCGTCGAGAAGCATCAACTAGGTTGGTTAGTATAGGTACTTTGCAAGTCTTGCAGCTACTCCGCCATTAGGACTATGTCATCGGCAAATCGTAAGTGTGAGATGTTCTCGCCATTGATATTAATGCACATTCCTTTCCAATCCAGCGTCTTAAACATATTTTCCAAGGCATTAGTGAACAGTTTCGGGGATATAACATCCTCCTGTCTCACTCCCGTGCGCAGCTGTTTACTTTAACTGGTTTTAACTATGTTTACCTCTATTGATAATGTTACGAGCTGGGGTTCGGATAAAATAATTGTACGCTAATTACACCAAAAATTAATACCTTTATTCGAAAAAAAAAAAACACAAAAAGAAATTAATCCAACAAATAATGCTCAAACACTCTTTAACTTGACTGTACACTCTTATCAATTATCACTGAATACTCGCTTCGAATCACTTTGATTGTTTCGTTTAGTTAGCCAAATCAGTACTGTTCCAGGCAGTCGATGTGCGCCCTATTTATACCGCGACGTAAGTTTCCAGAATGTACTCATAACTACTCGTATGTACTAAATAACTGAAAATTCAAAGACCTACCGACTACCACTAGGTAGTCGGTAGGTCTTTGAATTTTCAAGGTCGGCGGCGCCTTTGAGTTGCCGCGCCGCGCCGCGCCTGTAGGTACTTAAGGCCGGCGGCACCTTTGATGTCGCCGCGCCCGTAGGTATATACCTACCGCGCGCTCTGGAAACTTCTGTAGGTACCTACGCTCTACTAGTGTGTTCCAGAATGTTCCTTTAAATGTAGGTATTGCGTTACCTACTGTTTTTCTAAGAATCGACCGGCGTAACACTAATTTAGTAATTATTATTCATCTTTATTCGCATAGCTGACCAAAGATTATTTCGTAGGCTAAAAATATATCTAACGTAGGGCTAGGGATGTGCACGAGTTGATCACAGAGTATAACTATTACTATTTATGCTGGCTTTACACTATAATCTCAACAACCCTGTGGTTTACCCTCTTTATCTTAACTGTGGTTAATTCCGTTTACCTTTACTGTGGTTGACTCTTTTTACCTTAACTGTCTGTGTCTGTGTGTTTGCTTCCACATTTAGTTTACCTACCCTCCTATTATGGGAAAGGATATCATTATGGATTATGGATTCAGCGATGGTCTTTGGTTTCAAACGTTGATAAACTCTAGCCTAAACCTTTGAAAACTATAACAGAATTGATTACACTTATCAATAGACTAATCTTGCCTTTTCGTCCCTTAAAATAGACCCATACAATCAACATCTTTTTGTGATCACGATACGCGTATAGGCAATTCCCTTCAGCCAATTCCCATCTCCATAAGTAACCCATTACCCGACTAACGGCTCACCTAAAAGTTAATTGTCTATTAATCCGACATCGAATGAGACGATACATCGTATAAACAAACTCATCTGTTTCTCGACCGCAACTCGCACGGAATCTCGCGAGATTGAAACGTACGGTGGGGATGAGGCATCAATTATTTGTGTACGGCCGTTTTATAGGTAAGTATCTACTGAATCAAGACGCATAGGCCCATAAATGAGACCTATAGTTTCGTGTGGAATGTAGAATGTAGTGGCTAAAGAAAAACATTCATGTTTAGCTACTCTCACATTGGTGCCCCAATTATCTAGTTCTAAACTCGAATTTATAACCTATTTCGTAATAAGTAGTTAATCAACTTCGAAAAGAAGGAAGTACTCATTGACCGAGCGAGCGAAGCGTCTCTGCTTCAAGTTCAATCAACATGCTTTCAATTGTCAGTTTGTTGCTCCTCCTCTCGAGGTCGTATTTTACAACTGATCTGAAAGCAACTTTGTATACAGGTTTTACGATATTTTTTTGACCTTTGGAATTTTTGGTTGCGAGGGTACTTCCTTCAAAAAGGGGCAAAAAGAGGGCTACTGAATCTCTCCGCCATGAGATCCAATTTTGATAATACTTTTTATCCGACTATAGCAAAGCAAAGGAAGGGTAATGCGGTTAACAGCCTATGTATGTATCTATGTATGTGGGACCATAGCGTCGCCTCTTTTGGTTCGATTTTGACAAGCGAGGTATCAATCGATTCTTCTTCATTGCAAGAGTGTCATAGGCTATTTTTTTCCGACTGTAGTCGGGTTTTGGTTTTTGAACTCATGTCTTGTTAATTTTAAAGATTTAAAGCAACTTTAAGTTGGTCTAAACCATACAAAGAGAATCTGCCAAATACGTTCATTCATTCATAAAAAATATGGTGAAGATTTGATGAGGATCTTCAGCGTGATGTGCAGAATAACTCCTCACAATGCAGTAAAGATCACTTTTAGGTTTCTAATACCAGTGGAATCAGCCCTTTACTTACTAGGTAGGGATTGACGGAGCACTTAGTTATTAATGTTAGGTTTACAATAAGGTCACAAGGTGGCGCTACTGTACACCGTATCCATCGCAGGAATCGGTGGATGGAGGTGGCATAAGATCGCTCGTCATGGCGCACTTTGGGGGAGGCCTTTTTGCTCAGCAATGGACTTCTAAAGGCTGACATGATGTTGATGATGATAACTACACCACTAGATTGTTGCAAAAAAGTTTGTGCTCGCGAGGTCTACTGTTCGCAGAACTACTACTACTAGTGTTATCACTATACCTACCTCCTGTGAGCATGGAAAAATGTATTTGTAGACGTTGCTGTACTTTTGATAGCGACCATGAGTACCTAATACTTATATCCTTTGGTAAGTAAAAGGATTATTTTATGTTTCCGTACCACAACAGGAAAAAGGGATATATATAGGATCATTGCGTTGTCCATCAGTCGGTTTGTCTGTCTGTCTATCTATATGTCTGTCAAGCAAGATCCTTTTTCTAAGGTACGCGTGGAGGTATCATGTTGAAAGTTGAAACTGATATCAAATACTAAAAACTGCAATCCCTTGGAGCTGTAAAAAACAGACTTCTTAGTCAAACCAATCAAAAGATATAGCGGTTTACACCGCATATTATGACACTCGTAAGGGAATCGGCACATATAGGGTACATCCCGTTGAACTAGAATCATAAAATTTTGAAGGACAATGTTTTATAATAACAAGTTAAGGGAAAAATTCGAAAACCGTATATATTAGTAGTTACATCACAAAAATATGTTTTATTATTCCCTCGATGGACGAACTATTTATTTAATTACCTACAAGAACCCTCGATGCGCCATTCCGGTATTTTTTATTCTTATGACGCAGCGGTTCATGAAACTTTACGTCATCTTTACGTACGGTTAGTTGAGACGAAAACGTACATCAGATATACATAAGTATTAAAACCAAATGAAAGTGATCCCCGCACTTATAAAACTTATCTTCCATTAAATACCAACAGCTGTTTTTACAAAGTATACCCTCGGTTCCTCTACGTTATTTCCATTTAATAAATTTCAATTGAAGTCCTTAAATACCGCATTGCGTCGTCTACGTATCCGTTCCGTACCTGTAAAGAATTTCTTGTCTTTTTATTTTAATTTAAAAAAGGAACGAAGCAAGGAAAGTAGGTAATCCCCGGGGATGCCGGGAAATTGATTCTATGCCGGGGAAATATCGCGGGATATTAAAAATACGGGAAATGTCCTTCAGCGGGCTATATGAAGTACTGGAATATTTAGAGTACATAAGGTAAACTTAGATATTTTTTATTCAACTGAGATGAGGTCATTCAGCGTCCACTACTTACAATGCCACTTACCACTACAACAGAACCTGGTACTGCAATATATTTCGTGTGCGCTCGCTCGTCACCTGAGACGTTGGTTAGTCTCATTTAATTGTAATTTGAATCGGAACTACATACCTGCATGGTGATTAGTCAGAATTTGTGCAAGGAAAAGTACCCTTTTAGGGTACCTCAAAAAGAAAAAATAAACCTTTATAGTGATCCTATGATCAGTTTGTTGTCCGTTCGTCTATCCCGTCAGTCTGTCTGTCAAGAACCTTTTTCTCATGAACGCGTGGAGATATCACGTTGAAATTAAGCAATCAAAGTCAGCAATACCTCAAGCTGTGAAAAACAAACTTCTAGGTGAACGCACTCAAAATATACGGCCGTTTATGCCGTATATTTTGACACTCGCAAGCGATTCTAAACCTATAGGGTACTTCCCATTGACCTAGAATCATGAAATTTGGTAAACAAACATAAGGACAAATCTGAAAACCGTAAATTTGTAGTTACCTATACATAACAAAAAAAATGCAGTTGGTAAACTGACCGCGACCTATGTCGATGTATGGGGACAACAGTTTTCCAACGGTAAAGTTAACTACTCGGTTGTTTGTTGTTTGTCGTATGAGGTAGTGCTGGCCTCTGATGACAGAGTTTGTCAAGCCGCCCGAGGGCCTCTGACATGGCTTAACGACTGCTATTAATCAATAACAGCCGGGACCGACAGCTTAACGTGCCCTCCGAAGCACGGAGCGATGGAAAACCGCACATAACTAAGAAAAGTCATTGGTGCGGGGCCTAGGTTTTGAACCCGGTATCGTTGGATTCTAATTTGCACTATAGAACCGTTAGGCCACCATCGCTCAACTACTCGGTGCGCGAGTCCAACTCGCACTTGACTGTTTTTTCATAATTGGCCTAGTAGTTGCAGGCCTTGAACCTTCCACGGGACCTCCGACTGAACATTATCTATTTGGAGTTGAGTAAAGGTGGGTGAGGAAACGAATGAACCTATTTAGCTGCGGTTTTTAATGTTTCAAAGCTGTGGTAAACGGTGAGAGTAATTGGGATGAGGATCGTAGCTACCAAACCAATGGACCGATTTTGATGCGATTTTTATGTTTTAAAACTGATGTTATCGAGATACTTCGTAGCTATAATGGGAGGGTGGGGTTCGGGGGTTATTTTTTTTTATTTGTGCTTGTTTACTAAAGTATTTCTAATAGAGCGCTAGCTGTATACGATTTGTCAGAAAATGAGGTTTTCTATATCTCAGCTACTCATTTTATCATGTCCAACAGTTTTCAGACGGGAAGCGATTACCGAGGTCGGCTAAATTATTTACATTTTCGATATGTTCACAAAATAGCCGGTGGTGAGTTTTTTGTCTGAAAATGGGTTACTTCGCATTAATTAACCCTAATTTTCTTAAAACAATGATTTTCAGGCGGGAAGTGATGACCGTGTTGTTCTTAAGTTTTATTTTTGAAAATTGTTTCCTGTGCTGCCGCTGCGTGATGTTTATCTGAAAACCGTGTTTCCGGTATCTCCGGACTACAATTTAACTACATTCCGAATATTATGACCGAGAGTGGCATTTTTTTAGACTAAGTCAGACTAAGTCAGCCGCTGCGCCCAAAATTTCTGATAGTCGTTTTTTTTTGTGTTCAGCGTGATCTAATCTATCGATCATATGGTTTCATCCGGGAAACGATGACCGAGAAATATTGGTCGTGGGCTCGTACTATAATGGCGTACTCGCTCTACGCCTCTACTCTACTTCACCTCAACTTATCTCTCCCTTTCTACCTAAATGACTAATTATTTCCTAGTGTAATTTAACGTCGCGTCGCAATAAGGAAAATAAACAAAACTTCAAGACAATTGAAAGGCTTTAGAAATAAGTCTTCACTTAATTTTCATTTTTAAAACAAGCTATATTCCAGAAACAAGCGGTCGAACTTCTAAAGATTTACATTACCAATGCAGAATTATGTTCGTAGTACCACCCCAGTACCGCACTTATGCAAAAACAGCGCGCTAAGCGCCTCCCACAGCTATTAACAAGTGCTTCAGCTGATTGACTTTAAAAACAGTTGCGAATTCAGCAGCGCTGAAGCCGCTGATTGTAGGTACTGAAATTGCAGTCTGCCATTGAAGCTTGTGCAACGAGAAAATTGTTGGAGAAACAGCAAAGAGGTTGAATTACGCTTACTGGAAATACGCCAGTAAACGTAATTCAAAATGTTTTCTGGAAACAGTGCAAAGTTGTTTTACACAATTTTTATTTTAGTTCTAACAGTAGGTACATTATTAAAGCAAGAGAAACACGCCATAAATAATTTAAAAAAAATACACTCCTGGCCTGTCAAAAAATAAATTATATGGCAATAAATTATATATCGTTGGAAAATGTGCTCATCAAAGCCTTCAATTTGATACCCAATGATGTTATATATAATCTCATTGTTGATACCCATCAAAGAGTTTATAAATACTACGATACCCATATTGTAAAATTCGAAGTTTTTTTTTCGCATTTTGTTTTTTGGAACCTTAGATAATGCAGCCATATTCTTATATCAAAAAATTCGAATCCTATCTGAATCTGTTCAGGCATTTAAAGGTTATGGTGGAATAAAGAAACTCACGTACATACTTATGCATGTGAGTTTCTTTATTCCACCATAACCTTTGATTCTGGGTTCATGTATGTATGCATAAGTATGCATGCATACATACATTAACCCAGAAAACTAACACTCCTATTTTGGGCAGTCGTGTAAAAAGTACGCAGCTACTTCAGCTACTTTTTACGTTTTAGAACTATAATCAAAATAGTTCTTTGGAGAAGTTATTTTGTTGGCTTTGTCTAACTGTTTCATTTAGTAGTTAGATATTTTGTATTTTAGTAGTTGGTTGTACCTATCTACTAGTGGCTCTGCGTGCTGTAGAACTCACACTCCGTCGCGCCCCTCCCTCCACCGATTGCATATATTACGGCCACCGACTAAGGAGCCTACAATATTTATTTACTAGCTTTCCCGCCCGCGACTTCGAGCGCGCGGACTACAGTTTATCGCGAAAATAAGCGTCCTATGTTCTTATAAGATAATTATTAAAAACCCATGTAAAAGTAGGTATAGCACCAATGCTCTTGAAGTTATTTAACAGACTTGTAATTTCGTTTCCATGGCAACCGTTCGTTACAGAGAGTAATCAACAATATTTAGTTTTTCCGTAGAAACATACATTTTTCCGGGATAAAAAGTAACCTATGTTTTATTCTAGGGTATAAGCCATGTCCATTTCAAATTTCATCAAAATCCGACCAGCCGTTATCGCGTGAAAGCTCTCCAAAAAACAAACAAACGGACAACGTTTCAGTTTTATAATATATTGGTATGGATTTACTTACTTTTATTTATTCATATTAATTAGATTATTTCTCACTGTATTAACTACCTCACGCTTTAGGTCCAAATCATAGTTATATCACAGAATACATAATAGTATAATCTGAAAGCTGATGAAATTCCCTTGTGATGTGATGTGATACTGGAATTTTGCGTTTTTTTTTTTCATTATTTTCCACCCCTTCGCACCCCCGACCATTTGAAGTTTATGCGTCTTATAAGGGGTACCCAACAAAAATGTTTTGTGTCATAATTGAACATTTATCGAAATGTCGGAAATATGTTTTTTTACGTTTTTAACCCGAATATCTCAGCAATTTTGAAAAATTTCGATAAACTCGACAAAAAAAAAACATAATTATGGATATTTTTGTTGATTCTGTTTTTCGAAATTTTTCGGAACTATAGAACCTGCTCAGAAAATTTCACGAGAATCACTTGAGAAATGCGACCTGTAGAAGAGAACAGCTGGACATCCGCCGGACATACGAAAGCATTTTTGCCCAAGCTGAAACGGAAGTTCTTCGTTTGCGCTTCGCGCTCGTTCGGTTCAACAAAGTGACGATATTTTCTAGCCAGTACCTTCGAGTAAACAACCAACTCGGTTTAGTAATAATGATGTTTTTAGAAAAATATGTATTTTTTAATAAGCAAATGTCTATTAAAAATATAACTATGAAATTGGATTATGCTGCTTATAGAGAACAAACCGTTATTATTTCTAAAGTGGCTACAACTTCATGAAAATCAACTAGTTCCTTAACAGATCTAATGTCCTTCTATTAGGTCTTCTATTAGGCCTCTTCCTCTCTCCCTTCTACCATCCCTTCTATGATGGTTTTTATTAAGTTGTCATGTCGTAAGTATAAGGAGGCCAAACATCTTTCTTCTTCTCCTTTATATGGTAGCTAGTAAGTTCCGTTTTTCTTGTACAAGGCTGAGTACTAAGTAGGTACATAATGTTAGTAAAGAGAAAATCAAAATGCTGATTGTCATGAAGTTGTATAGCAATTTCATAAAAATGTTTTCGTGCAACTTTTTCATTTCAATATCAGTTTATTCATTGCAAACATATAAGTAGGAAAATAATAAAAATCACAGGCATTATTTTGTTTACCATAAGCACCAGATACAAAAAAAAACAATAAAAATGTTTCTGCACATATTATATATAATGCACAAAAAGTTGTATAACCACATTTTTTTCAAGTTGCTATAACTTCATGAAAATCAGTATAAATTTTGTTTTTGTCGTTCCTAACCTACATTAGGTTATGTTTTTTTATTTTCATTAAGTTTAGAAAAAAATATTTTTTTTGTTCACTTTTTTAAGCAGCAGAATCCAACTATCAGGTTTCTCTGAAAAAAATATATATATAAAACTTTATATTTTTTTATAATTCCAGCATTTTCCCCTATATGTGCTACAGGATAAGATTTTTGCATACTTTCTAGAAAAATATCTCGGCCTGGAGGCTTATACTATTCCGTGTGCTGATCAATTCAAGATCAATTCTGTGAGACAATTACATACTGCACGAGTTTTCAAAGTTCCTTTGTTAGTGCTCCCCTACGCAGAACAACAAGGTGCTCCCCTACGCAGTACAAGGTGCTCCCCTACGCAGTACAACAAGGTGCTCCCGTACCTATAATAAGGCAAGTGCCTTTATCCATATTCGATTCTTGAAACTAAAATAGATTTCATTTCCAGAGTTTTTTTTTCCAGTATGTTTGTTTGATGTATGTGGGACATCTCATTGTCACTTTTACCTTTTATATTTATAGTTTACATGTTTTGTTATAATTGTGACACTTGAAAAAAATATAAAGAATGAACACATATGGAAAAATACAGCCCCGTAGAGTTCCTTGGTGCTCTCTTCTCTACCGGGCGTATTTCCGAAGCACCGGTAGAGTCAGAAGGGTATTTCCTTTTCCAGTGTGAGATTTAACTCTGTTGGCACATGAAAGGGAAATTTCCTTTCAAACTCAACTTAGTTTATCTAAATTTGGATTGATTTGATCTTTTTATTATATTTTCCGTATTTCTCTTTGTTCAGAAGATGTTAATTTTGACTTGTAAAAGTGCTATTATTTTTGCCTATTTACAATAAAATACTTTGACTTTGATTTGAGTAGAAAAAATATTAGTGCGGAGTCGATGACCGAACCGATATCGTTGGATTCTAACACACAATAAGTATACTGCTCGGCTTCCATCTGGCGTTACGTAGGTACCTACGTATTAAATATTAGTGCAGAGTCGATGACCGAACCGATATCGTTGGATTCTAACACACACTAAGTATACTGCTCGGTTTCCATCTGGCGTTACGATGACCGAACCGATATCGTTGGATTCTAACACACACTAAGTATACTGCTCGGCTTCCATCTGGCGTTACGATGACCGAACCGATATCGTTGAATTCTAACACACACTACGTATACTGCTCGGATTCCATCTGGCGTTACGATGACCGAACCGATATCGTTGGATTCTAACACACACTAAGTATACTGCTCGGCTTCCATCTGGCGTTACGATGACCGAACCGATATCGTTGGATTCTAACACACACTAAGTATACTGCTCGGCTTCCATCTGGCGTTACGATGACCGAACCGATATCGTTGGATTCTAACACACACTAAGTATACTGCTCGGCTTCCATCTGGCGTTACGTAGGTACCTACGTATTTTTTTCTCAACAATATTTTACGTAGACCATCAAAAACCATTAACAAGATCTCAAAGAACTTTCTCGAAACTCAACAAAACTTGTCTCAAACAGGGCAAACTCCAATCGGAAGTTGAGAACATGTTATTGAAGTCGAGAGCTTGCTAAGTTGGGGTTGGGGCACTTGTTCTGGAGTGGTCTAGGAAGTACTTATTAAAGTAAAATAAGTTTATGTAGATGACGAAAGATGGTTTAGTGTGACAACTTCAATAACAAACAAGCAAGTTTAATGAACGATGGCGGCCGATTAAAAGTGGGCTTTGCAATCCAATGACACCAGGTTCGATCCGCGCCAACTTTTAGTATTAAGTTATGTACAGACTTGCCTTCGCTCCGCGCTTCAGAGGGCTCGTTAAGCCTTCGGCCTCGGTGGCTAACAATACATTGATAGCAGTCGTTAAGCCACGTCACTTCACGGACCCTGGTCTGCTGGGTGGCTGGTCACATGGTCACCAGAGTGAGGCGCTACCTCATTCATTCGACAATCGATATAGTTACAACTATTGCTTTCCACACACCACAGTCCCTTTGTATTGAACATTACCTTATTTCGACCGTAATCTTACGTAGCTAAATAATATACGAGATTATAGATTATAGCTCCCCACAGATTCGCTTGCTGGCAAAGTTTGCCACCCCTGTTCAAACCCAGAAAGGAATTAAAAAAAACGCCTCCTTAGTGCACCTACAATTCATGACTCAAGGAATATTCCATCCAAATTTCAAATCTCTAATCTTAGGCCATGCGTTGTCAGTCAGTCAGTCAATAATAATAAAATATTCGGGAAAATTCACACCAAAAGTACTATGGGTAGATACCATACAACGGATAAACATACATAGATACGAATTTTACATCGAAAAAAAACATTTCTGTTTATCACACAATAAATGATTGCATCTTGCGGGATTCTAACCCGCGACCGTTGGTAGATTTCCCAGTCAGGGTCCATTCGGCCAACAGGTAGGCACGGTACTTTTTATAAGTATAGAAAGATAGATTACTAGACACAGTGAACAATAGGTAAAATACTTCACGTCTTTATTTGGCATTCCTGCGCTCCATCTCAGAGAGACGCCTATCAATCTGCGTCGGCTTTGGCTGGAAACTTCAATATTTTCTCAGAATATCGGCAGACGGACGCGGTGACCGTCGATGATGGATGGCGATGGACTCTGTGATTGATGCATGTGTTCCTTCATTGTCATGTGATGTACCTACTGTCCTTGTGGAGGACGGACTCAGGGCGGGGCGAGTTGTGGGAGGTAACTTAGAATTAAGCTAGAATGTTAAAAAGGCGAATTCCAAACCGCAAAATTGAAAGTGAAGCACTCAAGATATGCCGATCTGCTTATTCGCACAAGCCTCACGCACACACATACACCGCGTTATGCCGATCGGCTGGTACTTCACAGCAAGGTCTTGTTCATTCTGTCAAGTAAGCAAGAAAAAATAAAAATGATGCATTTTTTTTGTGATTAAATTTTGGAACAGCTTCAATACACCAAAAATTATCCACTCACGCACACATACGCAGCCACCATTTGCTTTGCTTTAATAATACTTCTAGATAAAGGGGGGAAAATACGTCATGCTAAGTTGCTAGCACTTGCACACAAACGCCAATCCAATTGATACTAAGGCCAATTACGTGCTTTCAGAAAATCACATATCTAATCGTATAATAGAAAAAGAAAAGAAAGAAAGAAAAAAAATGTTGGCTCAAGAAATAAAATCAACAAAAATATATTTAGTTCCTAGTGATACAAAATATGTGCATAACAAGCTATGCGACTGTACCAAAAGGGCCAGAGCTCAGCAAAAATGTGCACTGGACGCTGATTTTCAGAAAGACACCGCGCAGGTGACTTGTAAAACAAGTCAAAACATATGTAATCTTTGCCAGATATTTAATCTTCAAGCAATAGTGTGTAAATATTACTATGTTGAAGGTACCTATTTAGTAAATACTGGGTAAATCAAATGTCTCAGGGTGAGGAGCACAGTGCAGCGAAGCGAAGGCCTAGACTTCACAAGTTCTGGATGTCTTACAATTATTGTTACGTGCGGGCTTAATCCACCCTCCTCACCTTTAGTCCTAGATACGCTCTTTGTTACTATGCTATGTAGATAGTGGTACAGCCACCAGTTTAAACTGACCCCTGTACAGCAAGACAACAGGTACTGGTTGGAGCTCTGTGTTGGCAATGATAATCACCAGCTAAGAACAACTGGATGCTATAACATAGTCCAAGTGCTTGGAGGTCTATAGATTTTGGATGACCTTTCGTGTGGTGCTGAAATGTTTTCGACCAGTCGGCTGTCGATATGAATAAAGAAATTTCTTTGAATATGGATGACACAGTGGTTCCTTTGTTTAGAAATAGCAAATAGTTTCTATGGTTTTTGGAATCACCCCAAGTAAATAGGCTTGCTGAGTATGGCTTTTTTAGTAGGCTGTCCTGACTTTAGAATGAAATACAAATACCTAGGCCCATATTAATAAATCGCTCTTGGTGGAACTCTCAAGTGCGATATCAACTGATACGCTCTCAAGTTGTGATCAGCATCTCAAGATCGTCGCTGATTAATAAAGACATATCAAGAGCATCTCAGTTCATGTCACTTTCAAGAGCCGCATCTCAAGATGCTACGTCACGAACCAGAACTTTAGAGCAAGATTGAATGAATTATGAATTAACTATTTATTTTATTTATTGAAAGTTTGGTTTTTGCTCAAATAAGATAGCGTAAAATTAAAATTTATTACTTCGATGTAGTTGAATTAATAAACGTAATGTTTATTTTCTACATAATAATTATAATCTCACTTTTTTTTATAAAGGATGTAAGCCATAATATTTGTCTATATTTTCAAAGTTACACTATCTATTAAAAAACTTAACATAATTCATCAACAAATAACTATAATTTATGAAAATAAAAATTCGTTGATCAGCCATCCAGTATTTCCAGCGCGTATCCTTTGGTTCCGATTTCGGATCTTATTAGACTTCAGTGAGTCCTCGCCAGGTTCTTATATCTACCAAATATTGGGATCTTTTTGCAATCATACCAAATAAATTTGTGTATTTCCAGAGGTATATAAAAATATTCTTATAATGATGCTTAAAATAATTATAATAATCAACTTCTGACATAATATTTTCGAAATCCTTGATTCTAGCAACTGGCAATCACGCTCTCAAGTCACGGATCGAGTGCACTCAAAATTCTGCATCTCAAAGCGCATCTCAAGTGCGCTCTTGAAAGTCGAGATTGATTTATTATTAAATACTAACTCAGCTGATTACGGCATCTCAATCAACGGCGTAAGATATGTTTATTAATTAGATTCGCATCTTGAGATCCTCCATAGCGCTCTCAGAGTTGAGGTCGGTTTATTAATATGGCCCCTAGACACAAGAACATAGGGAGCGATACACAAACGTAGTATATGCATAGTATGTACAATCACAAACGAAATCTTTTCTCCCTGTGTCCAAGGTTGTTTCCAGAATGCCGACTATGCGCTGCTCTGCATGCCGTGACGTCACAAAGGGCATCCCGTTGCGTCACAAAGGGTGTGACGCGACAAAGCGGTTTCCGCCACGGCGGACATACATTTTCGTTTTGTGGATTAATGGGTGACTAGTGATTCTTGTCGACTTTTTTACTGCAGAGATTTTTGAATGTAAGTATGGCTAGATAGTTTTTTTTTAAATAATATGACACATAATCATAGTATTAATATTATAAGGGTCCGCAAGATACAGGCATTGCCTAGTTTGGGGCCCGCAGCTTATGCTACCTATCCTAATGATCACTATACCTATTATACTGTATTTTGAGGGTTGGTTTATCCTGTGCGATTTTTCAATGAATAAGTTGTTATCGTTATTGACTAAACAATGTTTACTGCGTCCACATTTTCATGTTTTCTTGGTTTAAAAGTAATGGTATACAATACATGGTTACTTAGACAAGCTATATGGTGGATATATGGCAGAAACTGGGTGCGCTCAGTGGCGTGCATTATGATAGGTACAGCAGTGGACATATATAGGCTGATGACGATGATGATGATGAAAAGGTAGATATGCACGGTGATGGTGTTTGTTTGTTTGTCGTATGAGGTAGTGCTGGCCTCCGGTGTCAGAGTTTGTTAGGACGCCTACTCAATAACAGCCGGGACCGACAACTTAACGTACCCTCCGAATCACGGAGCGATGGAAAACCACACATAAGTTAGAAAAGTTATTGGTGCGGAATATAGGACCGAACCCGGTGTCGTTGGATTCGAAGTTGCACTATTGAACCGTTAGGCTGTATGTATGGTAAAGCGATCATACTCGTACTTATCTAGGTACTTACATATTTTAATCACCGAATCAATGTAGATAGATAGATAGATAATACAATTTTAATATAATTTTAGGTGCAATAAAGCACCTAAAATTATATTATTACACTTAAAATATTTCTTTAAAATAAGTACAATGGGCGGTCTTATCGCTAAGAGCGATCTCTTCCAGACAAACTAAAATGTCAAATATATCTAGCAAATATTAAAAAAGTTGCTCAAAGTCGTATAAACTAATTTTTATATTAGAACTAGCTGCGCATCGCGGCTTCAGCCACGTGGGCTATGGTAAAATAAAAAAATTGTCTTCCTAAACCACTCCAGTACCTATTGACGAGAACAACACAAAAAATATTCTAATCTGTCGAGCCATTTGCGAGTTTTTGCGAGACTAACGCACGGCAATTGATTTTTATGTATTATAAAGATAGATAGATTGAACGACCACTAGGCTTTCTCGAAATCTACACGAACGATCCCCGGGGCAAAAATGACAACTAAGCATTATTGAATTCCGCGCAGACATAGTCGCAGGCGAAAGCTACTACATGATTAAATAGTTTTAGAGCAAGGTAGCTTTCATAACATACTTGCGTGGGATAAGTCTCGGGAGCTCAGATAATATTTCATGATTGAAAAGAAATCAGCCGACGACACACAACGAGAAATTACCTACCAACATTGTATATTATGCGTATACATTATACATAGTATATTTCCTTAGCTTATTTTTCCGATGGAAACGAGTAACGGAAGTATTGAGAAAATATCTACGCAATATCGTAAGTAAGTAAGCACCTAAACAATAATTTTCCGACAATTTGTGTTCGGGATTATTTTGGTGTAACTGATATAAAAATAATAAAGAAATGATTTATAACTTTATAACAAGATATATTTTATATGTTTGCTGTGCTTGCATTTGACCGCGTAAACACTAATGGTACCTACTAATAATTATTCTGTGCCATAATGCCTTCGCTAGAAGATACCTACGTGCTCACTCTAGACTCTAGACACGAAGACAGACAGATTGTGGTATATTAATTTCTAGTATATATTGGACATTGATAAATGTCGAGAAATAAAGACGCTGGTGTTATGGTGTTTCTACCCCTGGCTGTTCGCATAAGAATAGAAGCAAAACGCTTATAAAGAAGTTTCCGTACGTAGTTCCGTAGTCTAATTCAGTAATACGAGTATATTTAATCTTCTATACTTATAAAACAGGAACGTGACCTCTATACACTGACTGGCAGAAACAGCGCAGCCTAAACAGTGCACTTAGAGATTTAGAATTATGACTGAGTAAATATTCTTTGAGTATCCTAGCGGCGCACTAAAAAGTTTTTTAGAAGTTTCTTCACTATGGGGGTGAAATGGGGAAGAAAAGTTTGCACGTGGGCAAAAACGCGAGCCGCAGCTAGAGCCAAATAAATCCTCAGGATGTTTTTAGTAGCACATATTATGCTACACTAGCTGCTTCCCGCGGTTTTACCCGCATGGATGATGATGATAATAATAAAAGTGTTATTTATTATCATCATCATCCATCACGAAATTTTAACTCAAGTGTATATTACCTACCAAGTTTAATCAAAATCTGTTCAGCCGATTCAGCACTGGTTAAAAAAACAAACGTTGCACATTCACACCCACACAACTTTCGCATCTACAATAATTATTAGGTATTACCTTCTGCTATAGCTGACATAAACACTTTTTTTATCAATATTATAATATTTATAATATTATTCCTAGGGATATGGTATTAGGTAACTTATTATATTCATAATTTAAGACCAAAAGAATACTTTCATGTAGGTATCTGATTAAGGCGCACGAAGAGTAGAGGGTGTTAATTTGAGGGTTAATAACTTTGATAATCCATACCAATATACAAAAGTGAAACGTTGTCTGTTTGTTTGTTTGTTTGTTTGTTTGGGGAGCTTTCACGCGATAACGGCTGGATGGATTTTTTGGTAATTTGGTATGGATATAGCTTATACCCTAGAATAAAACATAGGATACTTTTTATTCCGGAACATTTTAAGTTTCGATGGGAAACCTGGAAAATATTGATTACTCGCTGTAAGGAACGGTTGCCATGGAAACCAAATAACAAGTCTGTCAAAAAACTTCAATAGCAACCTGCTATACCTACTTTTACATTGGCATTCTAGAAGAACATAGGATGCTTTTTGTCGCGATAAACAGTAGCCGCGTGGACGAAGTCGCGGGCGAGAAAGCTAGTATAATATGTACTATAAAGATTATCTAAGCAGTGGATTCGAAAAACCAGATAGGACATAATGGAATTAATTAGGGAAGGCACCACAAGTTGGGACGAGTAAAGCTGATGACGATGGTGATGATGATGATGTACAAATAAATAGCAGCAATTTCCTCCCGAGTTTAGTTGGTTTAACTGTAATAACACAAGCACACAAAATAAAGCATACAAACGGCGAAAGCTCGAATTTATTTTTAGGTTGGTAGGGAAAGCCGTCATAAAACAAGGTAAGCGCCAATCAACATAAAAACGCGGCTCCCGAAAACACCTGAAAGGTTATCAGCGGTCAATGAACTTTTTTATAACTTTATAAACGATAGTTACAATAAAGTTCACGTCTTGTATGGAACACGTAGTGAGCAACTATTCTCTAGAGCCCTTCGAGGCAATTGACATGTCGACTAGTATTATTGCGGATTAAGCTAGGTACGTAAGCAGTTAGGCTACAGTAACCGCTAGGCAAGACACTAGTCAGCCTAATTACCAAGGTTGTTTTCTTTCACCGAAGATAGGTTTTGTAAGGCAAGTTTTAATTTGGGCGTATTATTGACACCCATTTGACCAGCTGAGCAATTAAAGCTTCAATATGTATTCCTCTAAAAATATTATTTTCCTGGAGGACACAGGATCTTCCTTAACGATACAGGAATCCAATGTAATTGGAACAAGTTCTTATTGGTTCTAACAGGAAGAAGCTATAGCGCACTTCCGGTTCGTAACTACGTTTGCTTATCTATTTTCCTACTACTTCACAGAATATATCACAGTGCTGGCTTTGATTATATAAGTACGCTGGTATTCTATATTTGTAGGTAAGGGAATAAGGCAAACTTTTACTATCAGAAAATATGTAACCTAGATTCTTACTTGCCGTCTACTTTTAGGTTCTATTCAGAGCGACCACTAACTTTTCCTATAAGAAAGCGAATCAAATATGAGTCCATCCCTACGAGTTAAGTTTTATTAACAAGGTTTGTTACATTTTGTCATGGTTACTGCGATAACGTATAAGTTTTCTTATTGTCAGTAATTTCTGTTGTGGGTTGTTATTGTTTTTTTATGCGTAGGGAGACACGAGTTCTGTTCCAGATTATTATGAAATTGTATACTTCACATAACAAATATCACTCAACCCAATATCTGTATCAATTAGTGTAGTTGAAATTCTCTCATCTTCGAGACTATATGATCAAAATAGGGCAAACTGCCTAAATCTCTAACTTCCTAGTGCTCTTGTATTATAGTTCTGGTTTTTATGCTAGTGTAATTATGCATATGTACCTCTAAGATGTGTTCAAATTTGGTAAACAAGATGAACCTAGTATGAACTGGCTCTTGAGCTGCGTCACACCCCAAAAGGGGCTACTTCATAAGATTAGCAGCTATTTAGTATTCAGCCTGCTCTCCCCGTTTAGATTGCACAATAAAAAGCGGCTTTCCCGTACGTCTATGGCCGTAAACAGACGGTCACGCCGCAGCTGTTTGCCGTCCAAATGTTTATGTGGTCCGTAATGACGACAGGGAAACGAAACGGGAGCATGTACTCAACTCCACTCGTAACTTTGTGTGCTGGCATGGCGGGGCTTCTTATGTTGTATAGCTGCAATTGCTGCGAGGAAGGAGAACGAGTTATTTTCATTGAAGGATACATTGAGGCTTGAGTGATTGTCTTCGTAGAAGAGTGTACAATAGGCGCATATTTTTTTTGTGATATCATTTTTACGTACGTTAATTTTATGCCTTTCCGACATGATTTGAAAAGCAATTCAATTTGTTCATACTTATATTACATTTGCTTGTCGGATCAGATATGATTAGCCTCTGGTGACACAGTTTGTCAGGCCACAGCCACCCGAGGGCCTCTGACATGGCATGGCTTGACAATTTATCATTAACAGACAAAACCGGCAGCTTAAAGTGCCCTCCGTAACACGGAGCGATGGAAAACTGCACTTAACTTAGAAAAGTCATTGGTGCGAAGCCTAGTAAACTCGTTAGATTCTAAGTTGCACTAGTAGGTATACCGCTATAGACTACCATTGGTACCATTTATTAGACAACAGCTTTAATAAGTTCGATATTTAGCGATCGACATTAGAAACAGTGCAAACAAACTCTGAAGCAACATTTGCAGAATGTAATAGATTGTAGTGCGGCCGTTTAGCTTGGCAGGTTCTCATTTCCATGTCAGGCTTACTGCTAACGACTGTCCGCACAAAACAATACAATATCTCCACAACAATTATTTCACTGCACTGCCGTAACTGACAGCCTCTCGGTGAGGCAGCACTAAGCGGCCGCTTAATTTTAGCCCCGAATTGCTAGAAACTGGCCCAAACGGTTTGGGCCTAATACGATTACAGTCGGAGACAAAACGGGTGATCCGCAAAGAAATATCGCAGAGAATTGTGTTTGGTGATCGCAAGCGTCGACATCGTGGCACTATTCGAGTGGTTGGTATTGGACTGATTATAGTAAACCTATTTTCTCCCCATGATCGGTGGTGGTGAAACGGTAAAGTGTGCTCTTCACAATCCGTTGTCAATGGGATAGACGTTTGACCTACACTAATGACTTATTTGAAAAAGTATGTGCAGATTTCGATACCATCAGTCCAAATCGGTGTAGGAAGCATCTTAAGGAAACCGTCGTGAAAAAAACTGTTCAGAATTACTTTTTTGGAGGAGTGGACTGTATTACATTTTATCACGTACCTATTCACTTATTCGATCCACAGGTACAGGTCGCGTCATGTAAAAAGAACGCTGGAAGAAAGTGGAGGGGGGTGTGTTTCCGCATGGATACACTCGCGTACAAAAGTACTAGGCCTATTCTATTCGTGGTTCAGGAGCTTCGAGGGTTCAACGAATGAAACTACGACCTTCGTTATAAGACATCTTCCAACCTGTACTGGGCCAGCGTCGTGGATATTGGCTCGTTCTCTCTCCGAGTGATGGCTTGTGTTCCAGCTTTAGAGGAAATATACGAGAATACTTTAGTCATATTTCTATGAGGTACCAGCGGTGGCAGCGTAATACGCTTGTAGGCGATGGATCGCAAGGTCTACACGATGTACTGGAGACTTCGGTTCGTAGCTCCTAGTAGTTCAGGTTCCTGGTTCGATGTGGACTGTAGTTCAATTAAACACTGTTGCTTGTTCAAGTTCCGTTGATTGAATGGTCGGATCCAATCACTTTGACTACTTCAGTTCAACTACATTTATTTACCAAAACTTATCGCTATATATACAGTTATACGATCTTACAACTAGTGCGGTATACACGCCGCAGTTAAAAGGGGCGTGGCCTATTTTATATGTTGTCTGTGTTCATGCTGTCGCGGGCAGGCTCGGCGTCCACAACATCTCTCCCCCCGGCGCAGCTCGCGTAGCCTCTTCTTCCCTTAGCAGGACGGCGAGTTTGCTGGTAGGGCGTCGGAAGGTACCGCTCTTAGTTCTTACGTCGGCGACTCGAACGCAGCCATCTGGACCGGGATAGGTGCGCTCAACAATCCCGATTGGCCAGACGTTCCGGGGCAGCGTGTGGTCGACCACAACCACGATGTCGCCGGCTTGCAGTTGTCGTTGGCGGTTAGCTGGCTCCCCCCGTGGTACAAGCGTGGGGAGGTATTCCCGCAGCCAGCGCTTCCAGAAATGGTCAGCGAGCGCTTGGCTTGCTCGCCAAGATCGTCGGTCAGCTTCATCGCAGGGGCCTGTGGTAGGTAGGCCGATCGATGACCCCAGCAGGAAATGGTTCGGTGCTTCTGGGTCGAGTGCACTCACGCTGACGTAGGTGAGGGGGCGAGCATTGATCGAATGTTCGGCCTCGGCCAGGTGGGTCTGCAGGACCTCCTCGGATAGCACCTTTTCACGTAGCGTTGTGTGCAGAGCGGTCTTCACGGAGCGTACTTGCTGCTCCCTCGCTCCATCTGGGTCACGTGGCCAACGCTCGCTTTGCTCTGTTTCCATGTGCGTTGTTCGATGCTGGCATATGTCGTTCAGTGCCAGCACATGCGCGGACACCCGTATCAACGTCTCGTGTTGCGAGAAGAGGGTGGGTTCAGGCAGCCATCGGTCGCCGTGTTCATCCCGCTCGTTCGTGTGCGGGATCTCCATATGTTCGTCCTGCTCGCTCGTGTGCAGGACCTCTTGTTGGTCAGTGAACGCTTGGTGTGTGGGCCATTCTTCTTCGGGTTCGCGAAGGAAGCTGGGCCCCTGGAACCAGCGATCGCTAGCGGCTATGGGCGTGCGGCTCAGTCTCGTCGCGTCGTCGGCTACGTTATGTTCGGTAGGCAGCCATCTCCACTCACGTCGGTGAGTTAACTCCGCTAACTCGCCCAGCCGGTGCGCTACAAAGGGCGTGTAGCGCTTCGCGTCGTTGTGCACCCAATGGACTACGGTCGCAGAGTCGGTCCAGTAGGTGGTTTTTGTTACTTGCACGCGATGCTCCTTTTTTATAACGTCCGCGAGCCTCGCGCCGATGACCGCTGCCTGAAGTTCTAGGCGCGGTATGCTCTGCGCGCGTCGCGGCGCTACCTTGGCTTTAGCAGCCACCAAGGCAATGGTCACGCTGCCGTCGTGGTGGATGGCCCTCCAAAAGGCCACCGTAGAGAATGCCTGCTCGCTCGCATCGCATAGTATGTGCAGGTCTACGCGCTTGTGTCCCTCTAGCGCGTAGCTACGGCGTAGGCGCAAGCGAGTTATCTCGCTCAGCTGGCGTAGCCATTCTGCGAAATGTTCGGCTTCTTCTGCAGGTATCGGCTCGTCCCATGGCATGTGAACACGCCACAGGCTCTGCAGGATGATCTTCGCTCGAATGGTGTACTGACTGAGGAGACCAAGCGGGTCATAAATGGACATGACCGCGCTGAGGGCCTCTCTCTTCGTGGGTGCGCGGATCTGCGCGCGCACCTCAGCCGGTACGCGGTGCATTGCGGTGTTGAACCCCAGTTCGTCTCTGTTGGAGTCCCAGCAGAGCCCGAGTATCTTGCTCTCAGGGCTCCCTGCTCCCAACTGAGTGGGCGTAGTCGCTCGTAGCTCTGGCGGTACGTCTCGTAGCACGTTCGTGTTGCTAGCACTCCAACTGCGCAGAGTGAAGCCGGCGGCCGCGTGCACCTCGCGTAGCTCTTGTATGGTGCTACGGGCCTCCTCTTCATTGGCGTAGCTGTCTACTAGATCATCCATATAGTGGCTGTTCGTGATGGCCACTAGAGCGCGTGGGTGAGTCTGTGCATGTGCGCGCGCATTGTGGTTGCGCACGCTGTGCGCCATAAACGGTGAGCTGGCGGCGCCGAAAATCATGCTCGCCATCTTGTAGTGGCGAGGCGGGTTAGTTCGGTCCCGGCCTCGCCATAAGAACTGCTGTGCGGGCTGGTCTTCAGGTCGGATCTTCACTCGTAGAAACATCTCTTGTATGTCGGCGGTGACGGCGATCGGCCGTTCTCTGAATCTGAAGACGATTCCTTGTAGTGATAGTAGAAGGTCCGGGCCTTCCAGCAGCTGGTCGTTCAAGCTCACGCCGTGACATTGGTGAGCTGCGTCAAAAACAAGCCGTTGTTTACCAGGCTTGTTCGGGTTCTGTACTGCGAAGTGCGGGAGGTACCAGCAGATGGGGCTCCGTCGTTCAGTCCCGTCGCATGGCACCGCATAATTCTTAGCCAACAGATTTTCTATTTGCGCGGCGTATTGGTCCGCGAAGTCTGGGTAGGCGTCCATCTTTCGTTCGATGCTTTGTAGACGCCGTAGAGCCGCGCCGTAGTTCGACGGCATGGTGACGTCATCTCGCCGCCAAGGCAAGCCCACTTCGTAGCCGCTGTCTGTTTTCTTTATTGTTTCTTCGAAGATCTTCGTAGCTCGTAGATCTGCGTCGCTCACTCTCGAATGGATAGCGACGCCGAGCGCGTCGATGCGGAAGTGCGCCTCCACAAGCTCGTGTAGGCGCTGGTCGTGCTCGTTCGTACGCTGGTCGGGCGCGTATACGTGCAGCACGCTCTCGTTTTCGTAGATCAGGCTGCGAGGTGCGGTTCCATGCATCACCCAGCCAAGTCGGGTCCTCGACGCGGCCGGTTCATTTGGCCCGCCAAGACGAAGCTCACGGGATACAATGAGCTCCCAGTGGTCGGCGCCTACTAAGATGAGGGGGTGTGCCAGGTCGTAGCACACCTCTGCCTCCATCAAGTCCCGCAGATGATTGTGTCGAAGAAGCGAGCTTGGGACGGACTGCCGGTGTAGCTTCAGATCGCGCACCGTGCGCGCTTTGATGTCGTGACGTGTCGCCTCCTTAGCTCCCCTTATAGACAGAGAGACGGTTTGGCTGTCTCCCTCTCGCTGCGACATGTTCACGCCGTTCAGATGTAGGGGCTGCGTAGGGCCTTCTGCGCCGATCTTCTTCGCTAGTTCATGGTCGATGAGCGTGATGGTGGCGCCTTCGTCCAGCAGCGCGTAAGTGTCGACCTCCCCCCGTGGACCGGTGACGACCACGGGGCAGATCTTAAGCATCACGGTCTTCAGGCCAGTAGCATTGGTGGGTGCTACCGACAAGACCGCTGCGTTGTGGCTCGGTGGTGGTTTGGGTTGCGCAGCAGATGGCTCGTTAGGTCGCGCAGCTGATCGCGTATTATGTCGCGTGTCTTCGTGCAGTGTTGAGTGGTGCGGGCGGTGGCATTGGTTAATGCCGCACAGCTTCGCCTTGCATTGGTACCGACGATGTTTCTTGTCGGCGCATCGGAAGCATACGCCTTTCTCTTTGACCAGCTCCCAGCGCTTATCGACGGTCAGTGCCCGGTAGGTTGGGCACTGATGTAGCGCATGGGCTTGGTTGCAGCTCTGGCATAGGTCAGTCTTTGTTTCTTGTTCCGCGCCCTCGTCGGTAGTGTACACGGCGTTCCCTTTCTTCTTAAATGCCGCTGGTCTCGTCTCACGGGCGGCAGAGGTCGCTGCCGGTGCGTATGTAAAACGCAGTGCCATGTCTGCTTCTCGCATGAGGAATCGAGACAGCATGACAATTTCTGGCTCCGAAGGTGACTGGTGTTCGTTGGCGTAGTGGCACCACTGCGTTTTGATGTGCGGGCTTAGCTTCTCCAGCACCTCACGCGCCAGCATCGGGTTATACAGGTACCCCCGCCGGTCGATGTTCTGTAGCACGCAGACGACGTTCTGAAGTTTGACAGCGAACGTGTTGAGGTCGGTCGCTGTCATCCCTGGCTTCGGGAACCTTCTTAGCTCTTCTAATGCTCGGTCGATGATGAGCTCCGGTCTCCCAAAGCTCTGTTCCAATGTTTTGATGATGACGTCAGGATCAGTGGCTGTGTGCAGTAATGCAGCCACGGCGTCACGTGCGTCGCCCTTGAGGCAACTTCTCAGCCGCTGTAAGTTCTCAGCGGCTGAGATGTGGTACAGGGCTGTGGAGTCCCGTACTGCTGCCTTGAATGGCAGCCACTCGTTTGGTGCCCCAGTGAAGACGGGCAGGTCGGAGTTGTAGCGGGCCCGAGGTCTGGCCATTCGTTCAATGGCCTCGGCGAGTTGTTCGATCCCGGATCTGCGGTCAGATCGACCCGGGGTGGGTGATCTTGTAGAACGCTCAAAGCGTGCTCGTCGTGGTTCTTCTTGTTGCCTCTCGGTGTTGAGGCGCGGCACATCCCCGCTCTCCCCCCGTAGGGTGGAGGGGTTTGTGCGTTGCAACCAATCGTCCACCTTCTGGTGGTTGTCGTTGTTCCGCACGGTTGGCTCGTCGTGAAGGCTCTGATCTTCTTCAATATTCGCGATCTGAGCCGCCAATCGCTTCTTCACTAGGTCCGCTTCCATTTCCAACTCCTTTCTCTTCAATTCAGCAAGTTTCTCGGCCGCCTCTAACTCCGCCAGCCGCAGCCTTAGGGTGGAGTTCGCAGTTCGTTGCGAGTGCGCCGGTGACTTGCTTCGTTCGATGTTGCCGGACGGGCCGGCGGTCGTGCCAGCAGCCGTGCCAGCGGCCGGCACAGATGGTGATGCCGGCGGCTCTAGGGATAGCCTTTGAAGGCGCTCTTCGTCCAACCGCTTCCGCTCTTCCAGCTCTGCCAGGTCGCTTTGGCTCCTCGTGACCACCATGTTCGATGGGCGGCAGACGTTCACTGGATAAGCTGTTGGTCGCTTAAGTTCTTCTTCTATCCGGCTCCGATGGACCAAAATGTAGGCGATGGATCGCAAGGTCTACACGATGTACTGGAGACTTCGGTTCGTAGCTCCTAGTAGTTCAGGTTCCTGGTTCGATGTGGACTGTAGTTCAATTAAACACTGTTGCTTGTTCAAGTTCCGTTGATTGAATGGTCGGATCCAATCACTTTGACTACTTCAGTTCAACTACATTTATTTACCAAAACTTATCGCTATATATACAGTTATACGATCTTACAACTAGTGCGGTATACACGCCGCAGTTAAAAGGGGCGTGGCCTATTTTATATGTTGTCTGTGTTCATGCTGTCGCGGGCAGGCTCGGCGTCCACAACAACGCTGATGATGACGATGCTGGTGAATAGATCGATTAATAGTGGGGATCTATTATTAAGCTGGGCCTACATTAAAATCAAATCAAATAGTTTATTTGCATAAAGCCATGGTACATATAAAATAAACACAGATCTTATATATGAGGCGAGGTTCACATATTGTATTATGCTATTTATTACAAGCATGCAAATTTAAAAATATAATAAGGACACATTGTTTTTTAATTCACATATGAAATCAGGAATAAATAATAATAATAATAAGTACTATGAATTAAATGTCAAGAAAAAGACAAAAAGTATTGAATAAGTATGTCAATTAGAAAATATAGTTAATTTGTCAGATTATGCTTCAAATCTAATTAGATATAAAAATAAATCAACAAAAAATTACATAGTTATCATTGCATTCAAGTAGTTCATTCTGTAGGTTCCTTGCCATTAGCATATCCATCGCCAGTGTTTCCATACATCTTTGTACAATGTGTACTGAATTTTCATTATTAAATGTCACACTAGTACTGATTTAACAAAATTCGTAAACACTTTAGAAGTAGAACAGACTGCAACTGCTACTAAAATAGTATTATAATTATTTTTATAATATAGTGAAAAAAAACTTCAAAATAGTTATATATAATGTTGTTTTTGGACTTCAAAGTAGTCCGAAACAGGTCGGAGTATTTCAGATCTTCTATTTCGTGAGTTTTAGCCGATTTATTTATATTTAATTTAGTATTCTCGTTGTAATATCGTTAGTCCAACTCCGGCCCTCGGCCGCCGGCGGACATCAGTTAAGGGATTTCGCAGGACATGTACGGATGCCGGCTCAGAGATGCACCGGACACTTAACGGATGCGAGGATTCCACTGTTTTCGGGGAGACACTGTTAGGATCTGAGATGTTGTGGAAAATAGAGAATCCACAATTTTTAGGGTTTTGATCTTACAAGGTTGTAAGACCTTCTTATCGTATTGTAACGAATATGTTGAGAAGGTACAGAATAAAGATGTAAATACACTTTACTATTGAATGATAATTTTGACCAGTTGTATTACATTGGACATGTTAGGTTTAAGAATTTTGTAACTTAGGTCATAAATTGCAACAGAAATACTTACGAATATCCAACTGAAATAAGTAATAGGAACAACAAAACTAACCAAATGCATACTGCCCTTGTTCTGAAGAAATAGCAGACGAACAGTCGCCCCAATAAACCATTCCAAAGTACTTCACAAAGGACACAGGGCCGGATTTAGGGCCCTCCCCCAGATGCCCGGGGCGGTCAACTTATGGCACTATTGCGGACGCAAGGAAATTTATTCTTTGTAAACGGCCCTAAATGGAAGGAAGGTAAGGCAATTTTTTACTGAAAGGTGACAGTTGCATGATGTTCGGTTATGGCGGTGTAGGTTGGTCGTTTACAGAATGGTACGGTTGTAATACTTTCTCCTTGTTATATAAAATTAAATTTTGTTACCATCCCAAAACATGAATCATTTACCTACATAAAAATAAATATTGGTCCTGTTTACTTGCTTGTCGTATGAGGCCTCTGGTGCCAGGGTTTTTTAGGCTGTCAGAGGGCATTTTACATTGCTTAACGACTGTTGGTGTTAAAATTCAGGTACACTAGATGATATTTTATTAGTCATATTATTAAATCGTTTCGCCTCTTTGCATTTCCAAATTGGAGAAAAAAAGAAGGGAAAATGGAAATTTTCAAATTGGAATTGGAGGCCAAATTGGAGTTATACACCAGAATATAAGAGAGTTTATTTGATGCGTATTTTCTTGTGTATTTTCTTGACCATTATACTTTCAGCCCCACAAATTCCTAGCTACCTCTCTGCCAAACAAAGTCCTCCAAAGTCATTCACCCCGTTCGAAATAAACCGATTCCCGATGTTCAAAAAACATTTCTATTTCTTCGGAGGACATTAATCTTCACACGCGGGTACAGAGCATTCGAGTTGTTTTCTGTTCGCGGCCTCACAGATGTGACGAGACTTTGGCGTGGAGTTAAATATATCTGTTGTGGCACGAAATAGTCTACAACTAGCAGACATCTTTGTTGATTGATAGGCTCGGACATTACATTGCAGAAACCTCCGGAGCGTCGCCGGCGCGCGGCGGCAGGCTAGAAGGACGCGCAAAGCCGCACTAAAATTACGATTATGTTATCCAACACTTGGAATGCTGAAAGTAGCCCAGGTTGCTAGGTAAATGATCGTATTAAGTATTAGTTTGCCAACATCAACGATCAAAATAAAAGAATCCAAAGAAAAGATATGAAAATTATTTAGAAATATGCGGTCCCGTTCTTTACTGACAGGAAGAATCTCAAGTATAGCTTCCAGTTTCGGTTAAAGACGCTGAATTAACAATAATACAGGGGAAACATAATAGTGCCCAAGATTCCAATTAATCTACGTCTAGAAGTTCTCATTTTAAGTTAAGTGAATAAAATAATAGAATAGATACATTAAGGCGGGGTAGGAGCCTACCGCTCTCAAATGTATATCCTGCTCGTCCAGGTGCAGTTTGAGTGGGAGAGCTGATGCAGCTTGGGTGTCCATTTTTCATAATTTTTGTGCTTCTATCGATATCTCGATACATAAAACTCGATTAAAAAAAGGATTCGGTAATTTTTCAAGTTTAATAGGGTAGCTATATAATTATAAAAAAAAAACGCTGAATATAATGAGAACAGCTATGAAACAAATTATTTTCATGTGGTAGTTCGTGTTTTTTTTTCCAAGGATACGAAGCTATTTCTGTAAATTCTGTTCGGTTATTTATTTAGGTAGTATACTTTTCTATCCACAGTATTTTTTGGTTGGTATAAAGTTGTTTCATTACGTCGTTCTCGATGTTTTGCTATTCGTTTTGTTGCTGATTTCGGGACTGACCCCGCCTTAAAAAGTAGCATTTCTATTAGTATTGACTAAAAGTACCTACCTATCAAATTCACGAACAACGAAAAGAGAAGTAAAGTCTGCGGAAAAAATACACTGGATTTTATTTTTTACAAGTGATAGTGTTTTTTTTATTTGTCCTCTTGTTTCATCTATCCTAGTCCCTGCCAGTCCGTTGGCACGAGAGGTCACAAGACCCGCGTAGGTACCACAAAATGTGGTTGTGTTGTCACTTCTAGAAGGACTTTAGATCACCGGCGTCGCAGCGTCCTACACGCCCCCTATCAGTGTCTGCTTGAAGATAAATCGCTCGTAGCGCCCTCTTCTTTCAGCCTCTGAACCAGTTAAAAAGAGTAGTTAATGGATATCACAGGGAGTTTGTTTATTCATGTTTGTGGGCCGAAGACAAGTCAGACGGTACACCTTTGTCCTTTGGCATATTTTTTTTTGACCGAAAGAAGCAAGAGCTCTTGATCAATTTTTATTATTAGTATTATCATGAGAAACGGGATATTTACCATGTATTTTATTTGTTTTGAGTTCGCGATATTTCGGCGCCATGTGTGTCGGAAACAACATTCCAGTGATTGTGATAATGGTGGTACAAGACAAGAAAAAGAGGAGGGGGGGGGGGGGGCAATATGTTAAGGACATATATCGCCCCGTTTCTTATCTACGCAAGTTTACTCGTGTTCGCACCTGCAACCTGCAACGGAGCCAAAATATTGCCAGTCAAAACATATAAGATGCATGGTAAATAATGCCGTATACAGGATGTCCCAGGAAGTAGTGATAAGCGAAGGTCCCGAGGTAGAGCACTCTCAGGAGCACCCGAATAACCCCCATGTATGTTCCGCGATTTTTTATATTTTTGGAGTTATTCAATTATTATTATTATTTTCACAAAATTCCAGATTTCGACACAAACTTAGTAATTTTGACCAAACTAACAATAGTATTCAGTTGATTTTTGGAATATTGGTGGTCCAGTAGTGAACCTTTTATGAGACATCAAAAGCAAATATTAATTATTAAAAAAAGTTAAAAGTTAAAGTTTTGAACCAAAAAAACTATTTCAGAACAAAAATATCCCTACAAAGTTTGGAGGTCCCTAAAATAAAAATATAAAGAATAGTTTTTTTTAACAAATTCAGAACAAAAATATCCCTACAAAGTTTGGAAGTCCCTAAAATAAAAATATAAAGAATAGTTTTTTTGGTTCAAAACTTTTTCAATTCACTGGCAATAAAAGACCTCTCACTTAATTGGCCTAAACTTATGGCAGCACAGCATAAAGTGACTTCAAAAGTGGAAAGGTCGACATTTTCATAGTACCAATATAGTGGGGTGTGGTTGGGTTTGGATGTATGGAGATGGTTGGGGATGGTCGAAGATTGGTAGGGATGTTGATGTAGATGGAGGTGGGTGGGGATGGGTTTGGATGGGTTTGGATGGGTGAGGATGGGTGGGGATCGGCAGGGATTGATCGGTAGGGACACTTCTTGGGACAATGACCTGTATAATGATAATACTAATAAGGTTCATGTAAATTTTTCGTACAAAACGATAACATCGAGATTTTTAATAAAATGAGAAATTTTAAGTTCATTTATGAGCTGAACCGGTCGGGGAGCTGTTGAGATATGAAGGAATTTAAAGTGAGTAGGTAAAATTGAAAGGGCTCTAGTTACATTGCAAATTTATATTTAGTTTATATTTAAGGTTTCATGGAATAAGAAAAAAATTGAAATAAAAAATGTATAAAGAAAGGTCCTCAACTGAGACACACTGGGAAATATATCGTGTATAGTATAGTGGTTCAGGTATAGTTAAATAACTAGTTGGTGCGCGGTGCGCGGACCGCAAGCGGCCCGCGTGTTGTCGTTAGGTTGTCGACTTGTAGTCTGACTTGTACTTTGACTTTGACTTGTAAAAAGAGGACTAAATCTTTGATAGGAGTTTGACTTTACTTAAATTTGATTTTGAATTAAAATTTAATATTTTTCAAAAAAAAAAAACGTCTTCATAATAAAAATGCTATTTTGTAAATAAGCACTAAAAAGAATAAAATAATTACAATTGAGCCAAAACAGTATCACTTTTTAGAAATTACCAACGTAATAATAATGCATAAATACAACATAAGATAAGAAAGAGTTTTTTGAAGGCGGTGCCAAACCCAGGCATCATTTAAATCTAATATCTTTACAAAATTAATGCATACCTATCTACGTACGCAGTAATATACAGTTGTCTATGAGCAATAATTATTAATATGGTTGAGCTTATTCAAAAAGATAATGTGTTAAACAGCTTGAAGTGCTATATAAAATAATAAGCTTTTAAAGCAATTACATAAAAAAACTTTATCATTTACTATGTAGATTGCTGTATTCGTGTCAATCGGTTTGTGAACGTGTGAAAGTCAAAATCTGCTCGTGTGAGTGTCTTGTTTTGTCTCTTCTGCGTTTCGTGTTTTGTATGAGGGTGCGTCATAGACAACTGTATATTACTGCGTACGTAGATAGGTATGCATTAATTTTGTAAAGATATTGATTTAAATGATGCCTGGGTTTGGCACCGTCTTCAAAAAACTCTTTCTTATCTTATGTTGTATTTATGCATTATTATTACGTTGGTAATTTCGAAAAAGTGATACAGTTCTGGCTCAATTGTAATTATTTTATTCTTTTTAGTGGTTGTTTACAAAATAACATTTTTATTATGAAGTCGTTTTTTTTTGGAAAAATATTTTATTTTTTGATTTTTAGTGGCATATGCAAACATCGGAAAGAATATATGCCAAAGAAAATAGTAGACACTCACTTTAGTGAATCAAACCTACATATATAATAACTGAATTAGTTTTGACCATTTTCTATCATTTTGTTGTTGCGTTCCTGTGACTACCTTCCGGCTCCATCATCAGACCCTGAAAACCGCATAACACCAGATAACTCATCAAAACAAACGAAACGAGCCCAAACTCGAATGGGTTCCATCATTTTGTTGTTGAGTTCCTGTGACTACCTTCCAGCTCCATCATCAGACCCTGAATACCACATAACACCTGAGAACTCACCAAGACAAGCCAAATGAACCCAAACTCGAAGGGTTTCCATCATTTTGTTGTTGAGTTCCTGTTACTAAACTACTACTAACTACCTTCCGGCTCCATCATCAGACCCTTGATACCAAATAAAACCAGACATGATCTCATCAAGACAAACCAAATGAGCCCAATCTCGAAGGAATTTCATCATCCGATTGTGTAGTTGTTTTAACTACTACTACTACTACTGCTGCTGCTACTACTACTACTACTACTGTAATTTTCAATTGTCATCAGAACTACACCCATGCGCAAAACTTCAGCATCTTTGGACGTCTTTAAATTGTTCAAAATTGACTTTCAATCCAGTCCTAAACATTATAACACAGTGAATTAAATTAAAGCTTGTTTAAAGCTACTAAACTAATTTTGATGAAATTTATACAGTTCCACACTAGAAGTCTTCTTACTCAAGTAAAAACAATCATCTAATTCAGTTCAGAAATCCCAAGATATTAGAGAAAATAATTTATAAAAAAAATGTTTTTCTAATAAAACTACTAAACCAATTTTGATGAAATTTATATGGGACCACATGGAAAGTTTACCCTTTTGAATAAAAAAACAACCATCCAAATTTGTTCAGAAATCTTAGAGATAAACACAAAACAAAGGCAATATAAACACAAATCGAATGGATTTACTCAACAAAACTGTTTATTCTCGAAAAACTGCTATACCAATTTTGATACAATTTATATGGGACCATTTGGAAAGTATACCCTTTCAAACAAAAAAATTACTTTTAAAATCGGTTCACAATTGACGGAGATATACACCGACAAAAACAAAAAAAAAAAAAAAAAAAAAAACTTGACTTGTACTTTGATTTGACTTTGACTTGACTTTGAGTTTGATTTGACTTTGACTGTTATTTAGCTTTGACTAACACTTTGGAATTTACTTTGAACTTGTATGATGAGTTTGACTGTAGGGATAACTTTGATTTGAATCACACAATCTCTTCATACATATCGCTCAAGTGTTGCCAACTAACCTAAAAATGATTTTAAAATAGAAAATGGCCGCCACATTGTTCGCCATTTTGAAATGAAAAAATACGCGTTAATACACGTTTTTGGGGAAAATCTCGAAAACTACGCATAAAATGGGGAAAAAAATTACACATGGCAATACTACTCCCGACAACACACAAGTGCCCGATACAAATCGAATCGCTCAAGTGTTGCCAAGTGCCCTAAAAATGATTTGAAAATATGTAAAATTTAGTCATTTTAGAAAAATGGCAACCCTGGCGTCCCTTATTATCAAATTTCATCTGGCAAACTTTTCCTGAATACTACACCATAAAAACTATCGTTTGACATCACAAGTGTTGCCATGTCATGACTTTGGTAGAACAAAGTTTATCGTTTTAGAGAGGTCTTAATTATTTTTTTTCTATTTTTTTTCCTTTTTTCGAACGAATCGTTTAAACGATCAAAATCCGTCACCATCTTGACAAACTTTTTTTTTCTTTCTTTTTTTTTTTTCTCTTTTTTATATATTTTCAGACTTTTCCCAAGTCACATTCCGACCCTTTTCACATCTCTAAAACATTGTATATGCTTAAAATGACTCTTTCTAGGAGAACAAACGTGTCAATCAGTGAGTGACCGTTAAGCATTAAGCAATTGTATATAAGAGAGCGTATAGTTACTAAGTATGTAGGTAATTCGGGGCTAGCCTAGCTCTTGTTATACTCTGTTCAAAATGCAGAGAGAATTTTACCTTAGTGAGTTTTATACAAATATCAACCTAACCCTATTTAGAATAAGATTCACTTTCGAATAAAGCATCTTTGCAAAAATGTCGTAACTTTAAAACTAGTTGAATAGTTATTGCGCTTTGTGTTAAAGACATGATTGCTAGTCGCAACATTTACTTTATCTCTGCATTTGGAACAGAGTAGGTAGGTTAGGTTTTTTTTTTGACCTTATCGCTCTAATAAGGTATTACTAGTATAATTAAACACGTGTAGGGTAATAGTACGTAATAATAAATTTGATATGTACAATTTCTGTAAGCAGATACGTAACAAAAAAGTATTGAAAACAAAATTACATCACCTTAGTTTTATGGTGCTCTCTTCTCGTTTGTGCGTATTTCTGAATCACTTGTACAGTCAGAAGTATATTTATTTTTTCTGGGCCTGCAGTCTCGACATAAAAAGTGATTGCTTTGAAAGGACCGTTGCCCGGCTAAGGAAACGGACCTCCTTCTCAGGTAAAGGCGAGGAATTAAAACAAGATGGTAAATTCAATAACAATGGGCTTTATTACAAAAAATAGAAAAAGCACACATGAGTTATCGAATATTGGTACTCTCCCCTTTACTGAGGAATTTAAAAAGAAATATTTTACACTTAATTTAGTTTGTTATGCATCAAAATAATTATAAACAGCAAGATCTTTTAGGAAATACTTCTAACTTAAAACTCAAAACTCAAAATTCTCAAATATGATTACAATTTCCTCTAACATATAAATTTTAGTACATAACTCCGGCCTGTATGATATGAATTTACTATAGTACTGGAGAATCCTAGGCCAATAAAACTTAGAGAGTCTGTGCTCAGCAGATTAACATGTATTGGTCACAACGCAACGGAATATTCTTGTCTTTGCCATAGAATGTTTTAAATTAAAAGAGAACTTGTGCAAACAGAGTGTGTGTGTGTATGATTGTGTTTCCCAGAGGGAAATCAAACTCTAAAATAGAAAGTAAAACAGAATCTAAGACAGAAGGTACATAGAAAATAAACAGAAAGTATCTAGATAATATCAGAAAGTAATCTTGATAATAACAGAAAATAGACAGAAAGTATCTTTCAACAATATATTAACCCACAAGTAGGCGAAGGCTTCCCACAACACTGTAGCTCGCTGACTCAAAATGATTTGGAGTGGACCAACCTGGAAGCTTCCTGGGACGCCGTACCGTCGTCTCGCGTACCGCCGCGGAACGCCTCCTTACTCCACTCGATCAGCTCCTACTGCTTGACCACGAACGGTGGTGAAATCTTCTACTGGACAGGTGGTGTGTTGGAGTCCTTCTGGAGTCCCTCGTAGACCGGCTTCTTCCACGAACGGTGGTGAGCCCCGGGTGATCGCGCACAGCAGCTCGCAGTGGTGACGACAATAGCCGACCGTAGATGCACGATATAACCTGAAACCCACGTTCCTTCGTGTTCAAATGTGTCTCGAGATGCCCGCCTTAGATAGACGCGGTGCAAAATCAAAACAGATATTTCGTTGGATCAAAACTGAAGTCACGGGTAAACACACTAACCTGGCTTTTGCACTGGTATACTTATTTCGCCTGTAACAGGGCAGCTTCGTTCTGGACAGCGTGCCTCGGTCGTTTTGTTCACACAAGAGAAACTGCGTATTTTTCTGCCGCCTGCGTCGATCTTAATTACGTGCCAACTATGTAAAGTAAATTCGGTTTTACGTCCGAAATCCAAATCCAATCCACAGGCTTCTCACTTGTTTATATACTATCTTGTTTTGTATCTTCGAGTAGCGTTCTACTGAGACCTTGAACTTCCGGTTATCTCGAAAAATCCAGAACTAACTCTGCCATTTGCTTCGTAAAGTAGACCTTGTCGGCCTAGTAATACTGGTCACTGTCCTCCAGCCAGATTTGGTACATATCAGCCAGCATCCGGTGTTTACTCGAACAAGTCCATACAAAAAAAAGAATTTCTCTGGAACTTTGACGTGATTTTTGCGTTATGTCAAAACCTTCCATGGTGTGACCATCGCAAGCGATTTCTAGATTTAAATTATTTTCGACATATCAAACGCTGCATTCTGTAATTATTATTTGTTAGCCAACTTAAAGATGCGACCTATTCTGGATTTTTAAACAAGCCGTTCCTCTTCCAAAGTTATTCAGAGCCCGAAATATTCCTGGAACGTCAATTATTAATAGCAACACTAAGAAGCTCGCTACTTGCCGACAGAGACCTCCACTTAGTTTGCACCTTTCTTCTAGTTCACGCCACTTGTAGCTAGCTGTCGCTGCGTGGATTATCCATTTTATCTATTTTGAGACAGTAGATGAAAACTTTTCCCTTTCACTCGCAGAGGCCAATTCAACCATTATTTCTTGATTCTTAGATAGGCGAAATTATCAATCTGTCTTCAACAAGAAAAGCTTTCATTATTCCTTTAACGAAGAAAGTGGCGCACGCGCGGTGGAGTTCGGCGTTTTTTACAAACTCGGCGTCTGGTTTTCAGATACGGAGAAAACACAACTTGATCTAATAGAAAAGACGCTGCTCCTCGTCAGATGGCGTTGTACAATATATTCTATTATCGAGATCTATAACAAAATCTAACTTGGAGTATGATTTAACATGTTACAGCTTTACAACCGAAATCGACACATATACCGATGACAATCGCTTGCTTTGACAGTCAAAAGCTACCGACAGTCATTGGTATATATACTGAGACTGATCATGATTGACATATATATTTGGTAGAGCTACCATATATCGTTTTAATTGTACTTTGTGACCGATTTCGGTTGTAAAGCAATCTCTATCGATGTCGAGACTGCAGGCCCTGGGTGGAATTCAGCTCTGAGTCGGCACATATAAAGAAAATTTTCTTTACAAACCATAGAACCTTAGATTATTTGTGATTCAAGTGACACTGGCGTAGTGGACAAGCTTATCTACCAAATATGGTAGATATTTTGTTAGCCGTTTTTGATCGGGCAATTCGGTATCTAGGCAGGTATATAATCAAATCAAAGCATAGATCTTATCAAATCTTATTTCAAATTCAAGATATACTTGATCTATATATTGATTTGTTATATTTAGAACATAGGTATGTTTTTATCCATGTTCAGGAGACATTAATGATTTTGATATAAGTTGTCTTATTTACAATAAACTATTTAAGTTTGAGTTAGTAGAGATTGTAGAATTATTAGAGATTGATACTGTTCGTCCTAAAATATAGCGGAAAAATATAAGTTAAGTATATAAAGTAGTTTAACTAGTCTTGTTTAATAGTAAAGAAAAAGTAAAGAAACAGCTGGAGTATTCGAAATTGTATCATTACAAAAGTGCGCACTAAAATCTCAGTGATGTAATGCTTGTCTAGACGTAATCACAGCGATGTTATGCTCGCCTAGAATAGACATAATCACAATACTAACGTACGTACGACGTAATTTGATATAATTCTCGTCTAGTTGTAATCACAGTAATGTAATACTCGTCTGGACGTAATCACAGCGATATTATGCTCGCCTAGACTAGACATAATCACAATATTAACGTAAATACGACGTAATTTGATGTAATTCTCGTCTAGTTGTAATCACAGTGATGTTATGCTCGTCTAGACTAGACGTAATCACAGTATTGTAATTTTCGACTAGTTGTAATCACAGTGATGTAATGCTCGTCTAGACGTAATAACAGTGATCTAATGCTCGTCTAGACGTAATAGCAGTGATCTAATGCTCGTCTAGACGTAATAGCAGTGATCTAATGCTCGTCTGGACGTAATCACTGGGATTTAATGCTCAAATGTAAACAGTTACATTACACGTGAATGCACCCGTTTAGTCCACTTTAAAACTAGGTACTATTCTAAATCCTATAATTACTTACCTAACCCTCTCTTAGAATCTAAATCTTAAACGCAGTCGTAACATTAAATTACAATATGCAAAACAGATTTTCTAAAACTAGGCATACAGGACAGCTAGAAAAAGCAAACATAATCCCCCAAGGAGAGCTTTGTATAATATTTTAATGCACGAAGTCTCGTCTCGTCTCGACACAGGCCTAACCTACTATTAGTTAATCTGCGACACAGGCGTCTGCGCGCGAACCGCGTGTAATAATGTAAAAAAAATCTGTTGGAAAACTTGAAAAAAGGCGGTAAATCCCGCTCGGTCGGTTTATACTTTCTTTGGCTGTACGGTGACCATGCGGTAGCGGCAATAATAGGTGGAGATCGTCTAGTCTAAAACTGAATGAATGAATAAATAATTTTTATTTGTTTAAACAGTTAAAAGGAGTAGTAAAGATAAGATGGTAGTAGTTTAAACTTAGTTCTAAAGTGTTCTGCCTTGCGGCGTACAAGCTAAATAAGTATAAAATTACAAACTTATCCTAATTAATTAATATGATTTTAGAGATTTAATTGTAGGTATGTCATTAGTTAACAAAAATTGACAAAATATAATATTAGATAACTCATTCTTTTCAAATTGATTTTAATTCCAAAAAATAACAATATGAAATAATAAAATTGAACGGTCATATATGTCCCTTACTTTAAATATTATAATAATAATATAAAAAAGTCACAAGTTTATTTAATTAACCAAATAAATCACAGTTTGGCTTTACATTTAAATAAATCGTCAATTGAATAGAAAGAGAATTATAATAGCCAGCTATGAAGTCCGTTTTTAAGCGCGTCACAGACGACTAGAACTAGAAACTAGACTAGAAACTTTTCTCGAAATTCATAATTTGATTAAGGAAGATTTAGTGAAACAAAATACGAACATGCGCAAGAGCATTTGTACAGAACAACGACAGACTTGCAGTATGCTAAGAACCATCTCGTTTACCTCAGCTTTCAAACATAAAAAACCGAAGCTAAATCGGTCCATTCGTTCGAAAGCTACGATTCGCACCGCTCTCCCCCCCCTCTTCCCTCCATCCTCAAATTATAGCTATGAATCATCTTGTTTACCCCAGCTTTCAAACATAAAAAAAACACAGCCATATAGGTCTATTTGTTTGAAAGCTACGATTTTCACCCCCTTTTCTTTTTCACCTCCCCCCTCCCTCACTCTATATATCTAAGAATCATCTCGATCATATCAGCTTTCGAACAGAAAAAAACCGCATCAAAATAGGTCCATTCGTTTGGGAGCTACGATGCCACAGACACACACACACACACACACACACACACACGCACACACACACACATACACACATACACACAAACACACACACACACACACGTACTGATACACACCCTAAACTTATAACACCCATCTCTTTGTTCAGGGGTTAAAAAAAATCGTCACGAATACAAAAGAGAGCAACCTGTAGAGCATATTACGATATATTTTGTATCTTAGGATAGTATATTAATATATATTTTGTATCTTTTACGATATATTTCCTATCTTAAGATGACATCTTTTAATAAATTCCATATCGCTCGATATCTTAAGATACTGTAAGATGCAAATATATATCATCTTCGCCGTTTGTGATGGTTCATATAAATTGTATAGCGAGCGATATTTTATCTTAAGATAAAATATTATCGTATCTTAGTCGTCTGTGACGCGCTTAAAAACTGACTTCATAGCTGGCTATTGTAATTCTCTTTCTATTCAATTGACGATTTATTTAAATGTAAAGCCAAACTGTGATTTATTTGGTTAATTAAATAAACTTGTGACTTTTTTATATTATTATTATAATATTTAAAGTAAGGGACATATATGACCGTTCAATTTTATTATTTCATATTGTTATTTTTTGGAATTAAAATCAATTTGAAAAGAATGAGTTATCTAATATTATATTTTGTCAATTTTTGTTAACTAATGACATACCTACAATTAAATCTCTAAAATCATATTAATTAATTAGGATAAGTTTGTAATTTTATACTTATTTAGCTTGTACGCCGCAAGGCAGAGCACTTTAGAACTAAGTTTAAACTACTACCATCTTATCTTTACTACTCCTTTTAACTGTTTAAACAAATAAAAAATATTTATTCATTCATTCAGTTTTAGACTAGACGATCTCCACCTATTATTGCCGCTACCGCATGGTCACCGTACAGCCAAAGAAAGTATAAACCGACCGAGCGGTATTTACCGCCTTTTTTCAAGTTTTCCAACAGATTTTTTTACATTATTACATGCGGTTCGCGCGCAGACGCCTGTGTCGCAGATTAACTAATAGTAGGTTAGGCCTGTGTCGAGACGAGACGAGACTTCGTGCATTAAAATATTATACAAAGCTCTCCTTGGGGGATTATGTTTGCTTTTTCTAGCTGTCCTGTATGCCTAGTTTTAGAAAATCTGTTTTGCATATTGTAATTTAATGTTACGACTGCGTTTAAGATTTAGATTCTAAGAGAGGGTTAGGTAAGTAATTATAGGATTTAGAATAGTACCTAGTTTTAAAGTGGACTAAACGGGTGCATTCACGTGTAATGTAACTGTTTACATTTGAGCATTAAATCCCAGTGATTACGTCCAGACGAGCATTAGATCACTGCTATTACGTCTAGACGAGCATTAGATCACTGTTATTACGTCTAGACGAGCATTACATCACTGTGATTACAACTAGTCGAAAATTACAATACTGTGATTACGTCTAGTCTAGACGAGCATAACATCACTGTGATTACAACTAGACGAGAATTACATCAAATTACGTCGTATTTACGTTAATATTGTGATTATGTCTAGTCTAGGCGAGCATAATATCGCTGTGATTACGTCCAGACGAGTATTACATTACTGTGATTACAACTAGACGAGAATTATATCAAATTACGTCGTACGTACGTTAGTATTGTGATTATGTCTATTCTAGGCGAGCATAACATCGCTGTGATTACGTCTAGACAAGCATTACATCACTGAGATTTTAGTGCGCACTTTTGTAATGATACAATTTCGAATACTCCAGCTGTTTCTTTACTTTTTCTTTACTATTAAACAAGACTAGTTAAACTACTTTATATACTTAACTTATATTTTTCCGCTATATTTTAGGACGAACAGTATCAATCTCTAATAATTCTACAATCTCTACTAACTCAAACTTAAATAGTTTATTGTAAATAAGACAACTTATATCAAAATCATTAATGTCTCCTGAACATGGATAAAAACATACCTATGTTCTAAATATAACAAATCAATATATAGATCAAGTATATCTTGAATTTGAAACAAGATTTGATAAGATCTATGCTTTGATTTGATTATATACCTGCCTAGATACCGAATTGCCCGATCAAATACTGTCTGTCTGTATGTCCGTCTGCCTGTTTGTACCTTGGCAGCGCACCATGCCGAAAATACTCAATGAATTCAAATGAAATGTGGTATGATTTGAGTTCATACTTCGAGGTAGGACATTGAATACTTTTCATCCCGAAAAAATTAAGTGTTCCTGCAGGATAGGGGTGGAAAATTATTTTAAAAAACACGTAGTACGCTGAAACTATTGGACGGATGTTGATGCAACTTGGCACATACATAGTTTATAAGATGGGTGAAAATTATGGATACATTTTGTGCCGAAAAAATAAAGGGTTCCTGTGGGATATGGGTCCAAATTCTGTACATTAAAGATTTAGTGTTTTTTTTTTGGAAGTTACTCTATTTTCGATAATGTAGCCTAAACTGTATGTTTTTTTCATTTTTGTCTATATGTCTGTCAGTCTGTATCTTAGCTACGCATCACGCCTCCGGAACAACTGGACGAATTCAAATGAAACTTGGTATGATTTGAATTCATACTACGAGGTAGGACATAGGATACTTTACATCTCGAAAAAATTATGGGTTCTCGCAGGCATAGGGGTTGAAACTTATTTAAAAGAACACATACCACGCTGAAACTCATGGACGGGTTTTGATGCAACTTGGCACTGTCTTAAGTTATATGATGGGTTAAAATTTAGGAGACGTTTTATCCCGAAAAAGTAAAGGGTTTCTGCGGCATATGGGTCCAAAGTTAAGTTAATATTTAAATAATAAAAAATATTTTTTGAATGGTTCTCTATATTCGATACTGAAGCCAAATTATTTTACTTTTTAATTTTGTATGTGTGTTTGTTCGTATCTTGACCGCGCATTGCACCCAAACTCTAAATGAATTCAAATGAAAAAATGCTCTTGGGTGCTTAGAAAAGGTATTGAACAATTTTTTTTTTGTTATTAGTGTTTTTCTTTTGTTTGTTTGTATGTTTGTTTGTTCACGCATCACGTAAAAACTACTGGACCAATTGCATTGCGGTTTTCATTGTTAGATAGCTTAGGGTTTGATTTAAATCTGGTATAATTGGTATCTCAATCCGGTGAGTGAGAAGCCGAGCAACTGATAAAAGTATTTTTGACGGATGAAGATATTTTTTTCAAATGTTTGTAGATTGGTCCTGGAATAGCACATTATGGTACATACTTTGAACCTAAAGAAAAGACCACGCATTTGAAGCCGTGGGTACAGCTATTATTAAATAAATGTCTCAGTGAAGAACGCAATGAGCACCGTGCAACATTTAGAATTTCTAATTTCTGAGGCACTGCAATATTACACAATAATGTTATTGCTGCAAATGTCTCAATGGAAACTTATATTTCACATTAAAATGATGCGGTTTCAATAAAATATAAGCATATATTGTGTCAAAATGTAAAAAGTGTGACCAATCCTCACGTCAAGTTGGAGACTCTGAGTATCATACAATAATCTATCTATCTATACTATAATAAAATTGTAACTGGGCTAAATCTGTACATAAAATATTTTATGAAAATGATAATTGAGATAAAATTCCAGATCGGTATGGAGTGCAAAAAGGTTTTATTTTATTTTTTGTCTGTCTGTCAGTCTGACCTTTGATGTTACTTGGCACAGTCAAAGTTTATATTATGTGTTAATCAATGATACATTTTATCACGAAAAAATAAGGGATTCCTGCGGGATAAGAGTCTAAAGTTATGTTAATTTGAAAGGAATATAGTACATCTGTTCATAAAACGGTAACGTAAATTCGGCGTGCATGCTACGAGGCAAAGTGGCACAGCCCGAGCGTGACTGGTCTGCAACCCGGAGGCACATGGATCAAATCCACGTGCTTGCTATAAATGTTTTGCCTCAATATTTATAAGCATTTACATATGCGTTATATTTACATTTTCTTTATTTTTTTAATGCTTCTGTAATTTCCGGAAGTAAACCGTCAAGTTTTGTTTGAAAACAAAATATTATGGGATATTGACAATTTATAACCCTTTCGACGCAATATACCACAAACGTCAAATCCCAAAGACGTAGAATGGTACGATTAATGCCAAATTCTCATTATGCCGTTATGCGCGAAAATCGCAAAATACCAAAAGCTCGACGATGCCAATGTTTTAATTCATCACTGTCACAATAATTCCTCTTCGGATTATTTAGAAAAAAAGCTCAAAAACAATTCTGTCAATTTACTTTGTAATATTTTTTGACTTTGTAAATTTGATAGTTTTAGTGCATGTTTTATTTACAAACCTTCATAAAAAGCGCCCTCTTGCGGCTGTTTGTATTGGTAACCAAACTGCTTACTGTTTTAATGTTGTACTAACAGAACTGTCACAGCTATGCGGTCGTACGCGTGGCATAGAGTATGTTTTAAAATCCAGAAAGTGAAAATGTATTCTTCGAAAGTATACCGTAAAGGTATACATCCGAACATTTATGACGTCACTGGCCAAGCTGAGATCGAGTATAGGTAGTTTCGAATTTAAGATTTTTGCGGCGTATTTTGAAAATATACCTCCATGGCCGAGCTGAAATCGGGTATAGGTAGTTTCGAATTTAAGATTTTCGCGGCGTATTTTGGAAATATACCCCCGCATAACGCTATTGCAACATAGATAGATTTCTGTCAACAGTCTTCAGTGGTGTTCCGACATGGCCGTGATTGGTTAGAAGACGAAGGCGGGAGCGAAGCTATCACGCATGCTATCACGGCCATGTCGGGTCACTACTGAAGGTCTGTATGTAAGTTTGTTCGCGCATCAAGTAAAAACTGCTAGATCGATTGCAATGCAATTTTCACTATTGGATAGCTTAGGGTTTGAATTAAAAACTGGAATACTTGGTATCTTAATCTGATGATTAGATGCCGAGCAATCTATAAAAAACTATGTGACGGCTGAACAAATGTAGTATATTGTACTTTGTAGGTACTTTTGGTTCTGGAATAGCACGTATGGACTACTTTTAAATGAAATGACCACGCGGGCAAAGCCGCGGGTACAGCTAGTATTATAATAAAACTGTAACTGGGCTAAATCTGTACATAAAATATTTTTTGAAAATGATAATTGAGATAAACTTCAAGATCGATATGGAGTGCAAAAAGGTTTTATTTTATTTTTTGTCTGTCTGTCAGTCTGTCTGTCTGTCTCTTTGAAAATGCACCACGTTGAAACTACCAAAAGGATTTTGATGCAACTTGGCACAATCATAACTTATGTTATGGATTAACATTTAGAATACTTTTTATCCCCAAAAAAAATGGTTCCCGCAGGGTTGAAGATAGGGGTTGAAAGTTATTTAAAAGAACACATATTACGCTGAAACTTCTGGACGGATTTTGATGTTACTTGGCACAGTCAAAGTTTATATTATGTGTTAATCAATGATACATTTTATCACGAAAAAATAAGGGATTCCTGCGGGATAAGAGTCTAAAGTTATGTTAATTTGAAAGGAAAACTAGTACATCTGTTTATAAAAAGGCACCGTAAATTAGGCGTTCATGCCACAAAGCAGAGTGGTGCGGTGGAAACGTGTCCGGCCTGCAAACGAAAGGCCCATGGATCGAATTCACGCGCTTCTATAAATGTTTTGCCTCAATATTTATAAGGGTTAACATATTTTATGCGTTATTTAAACATTTTCTTTGATATTTTTAAGGTTTCTGTAATTTCCTTAAGTAAACCGTCAAGTTTTGTTTGAAAACAAGCAGATAAACATACAAGCTGTAGTTTCATCCCCGCCATATTCGCAGAGTTGATTGTAATAGGTATACCTTAATAAACTAACAATACTATTTAATTCCTACATTTAACTGGAGGTGGAATTTTTAATTAAATATTTTATTGATAAATCGTACGAGGCCCAACTTTATTTTGGAGTAGAACCCCACGACACACACATTTATGGTAGGTATGTGTACGCGCTCGTATAGAGGCGCCGCGCGCCGCCGCCCGCTCCTCAGAATAAATAGCGAACTTTTAAGTATAAATAAACTTATTGCAAGTGTGAATGTATTATCAAAGTTGACATTAGTTAGAAATTTCCGGCGTAGTAAAAAATTGATATCAGCTTATTTACAGTTCGAATAGAATGAAAAAAAATATGAACACGTTTACAATTTACGTTACCTTGATACTGTTCAGTATCCTCCTTCATTTTCAATGCACGATTGGGCACGATGTCTTAATGTTTCGTGTAGTTTTTTTAACGCGTTCACATTGAATTAACACCTGGAAACCTCTGTGTGGCACCCAGCATCACGTCACGTGGGCGTGGGCTAGTACAAATGAACCATCTCCACAACTTCGACATTAGAAAATTGCTCCATTACAGAATCGAGCGTATCGCGGCGAGCGTGTGCCGCTGCCGACTGATTGACTGTGAGTGATCGAACAGCTGCTTGCTCGGGCAACGACTGGGCCAATGACTCACGCGCGTTCTTACGCCGCACCGCCTTTCTTTGAGGGTGCTGCCCAGCCTTTATGGGGCGCCACCGCAAGCCGTACTGTGCGTAAAAGAGTCAATACACGCGACATGGCTTCATTATTGTGTGTGGGCGCAGGCTCTTGCCACACGGGGTGATTTCAAATTAGGATCGCGTTTAAATATTGGTTTTTATAAACTATTTTTACTTATTTTTAATTAATATTTTTTGGTAGTTTTTTTATTAATGGAGTATACCGACCTCTGCAAATATGACGGGGATGCATAGCAACAACTTGTATAAAGAAGATCGCGCGTTTGTTATATCATGGGATATTGATAATTTATAACCCTTTCGACGCAATATACCAAAAACGTAAAATCCCAAAGACGTAGAATGGTACGATTAATACCAAATTCTCATTATGCGCGAAAATTGCGAATACCAATGCTCGACGATGCCAATGTTTTAAACCATCACAGTCACAATAATTCCACTTTGGATTATTTAGAAAAAAAGCCCAAAAACAGAAAACGATTCAGTGAGGGCCGACGTCGTTGCGTATATCGAAAATATATATTACCTACACAATGCTCTTGACGCCAGAGACCCTGTATCGAGTATGTTTTAAAATCCAGAAAGCGAAAATGTTTTTTTCGAAAGTATACCGTAAAGGTATACATTCTAACATTTATGACGTCACTGGCCGATCTGAGATCGGGTATAGGTAGTTTCGAAATTAAAATTTTGCGCGGCTTATTTTAAAAATATACCTCCACATAACGCTATTGCAACACAGATAGATTTCTGTCAACAGCCTTCAGTGGCGACCTGACATGGCTGTCATTGGTTAGAAGACGAAGGCGGGAGCACGCTACGCTTCTCTCCCGCCTTCGTCTTCTAACCTATCATGGCCATGTCGGGTCACTACTGAAGGTCTGTAAGTTTGTTCGCGCATCAAGTAAAATTTTAATTGATCGATTGCGATGCAATTTTCACTACTAGATAGCTTAGAGTTTGAATTAAAAACTGGGTTACTTGGTATCTTAATCTGATGATTAGATGCTGAGCAATCAATAAAAAACTATTTGACGGCTGAACAAATTTTGAACAAATGTAGTATATTGTACTTTGTAGGTACTTTTGGTCCTAGAATAATATGTATGAGTTGCTTTAAAATCAAATGACCACGCGGGCAAAGCCGCGGGTACAGCTAGTTGATAAATAAAATTATTCTAATAGTTGCAATGTTATCGTTCTTCACGTAATAATATTAGGTATACTTATATAATTTTAGCAAGTTTTTTTTTTATTTCTAACTGTCCTGCGAATATCTAAATCCTGGCTTCCCTACACAGAGAGGTTTCTTTTTATACTTGACGAGAGGGAATTAAGCAATGCGAATGTCTGAGCAAGAATGCCGGCGGTAATCTTTAAGCAATTTGTTAGCGGGGCCTTTGCCGTGTTCCCGGGAATTACTCTCGTGAGTTATACAGTTTTTTGGTGCCTGCAGCTTGTAATTAAATAGTGCAGGCAGCTCCCGTCTGTCTTGTGATGGTTCATTAGCTTTGATCCCATACCTAGTAGTTAATTTCTTTTGAAAGTAGTTAGAAACTTTGAAGAGAACCTTATCAGTAAATTGTAATAGTAGGAAACCAGAGAATAGGCCGGAATTAGTCGGTGTCTGATAAAAACTTTCCAATATTTCTGGACAGTTACTATTGTCTCGCTGGGAATGTAATTGAAGTGAAAAAAATTTGATGCCTCTCTAAATATCTTTTCCAACGCATGTAGGCATGCGTTGGACTACGATATAGAATTAATAATAAAAAACGGGTCTCCGAAAAACTACTTGATAATTATATAAGATAAAAACACGGTTCTGTACGCACACAGGTTGCAAATTTAATAATTTTGTCTTAGCTTATCTGTATAATATGTTTCAATTTGTTTACATGTTAAATGTTAATTTTGAGACGATAGTCGATTCTTACTAAGCAAAGCTTTTTCGATTAAGTTGAATTGTTAACATTCACTTATAGTAAAAACCAAAACGCAACTTCCTGCCACTACTCAAATAACTAACAACATTCTCAGAGCACTCAATACCTAGAGATCAAACTCTTTGAAGTCCCTAAAACAACCCTGAAGATCACAGCATCAGCAGATCTCTTTCAAACTGAAATATTTAGTTTCACGTCGAAGAGTTATCGCCGAGGGACATCATTTAGCCTGCCAGCAACGGAATCCCAAATTATGTACTCAAAGATTCCCTTCTGAAGGGTTTTTTCAGAAAGAATTTATTAAAATTGAGAATTATTCAAATTGAAGGGCGGGGGAGGTCACAACAAACTCGAACGAGGGTAAGTAGAGTTTAGAGATTACTCTCCGCCGGAAATGAGTAAAACAAGCTAGATTTTTTACTTGTTTTATTCATGTTGGCTGGTATATCACTTTGGGTTGGCAATTTTTGGAACGCGCGTTTGTTAGCGTAGAGTGCATTGAGCGAAACTTTTCTGTTCATCTCATTAACCGACTTCCAAAAGGAGCAGATTCTCAATTCGACTATATTTTTACTCATATCTCCGAGATTTCTGAATCGATTTCGATAATTATTTTTATTTGAAAGTAAACCTCTGGACCTCTAGCGTGGTCCTATTATAAATTTCAACCTAACTGGTCCGTAGTTTTTATGATTCAAAAAATATTTTAATTGCTAAACCGTTTCATTCAATGTATCTTAACAGCGTCCTACGCTCCGTTTTCCATAATCCGTAGTCACCGCTCGAGAATATTTTTATCAAAATGTTATCGAGTTTCAGTGCTATGTGGCCTACCTGTTGTCACATCAACTTGTTAATTCCGAGAGCTATGTCGGTAACTTTTGTACTTCTGTGAATTCCCTCAGTTCAGAACCTATCATGCAAAGACCCTCCAGCACAGCAGTCACACATGGACTGCTGCCGGGACACCCTAAAACAACAAACTTCAGTTCGAGGTTGGTCTACCTAGGTTTCCTAAAAATGTTTCTCTTTACCGAAATTCATTTGGAATTTGGTGGTTTTATTTCATTACCTATCAATCATTTCTTTAAACTACAATCAAGTCCCAGAATAACAGATAATATACTCCTATATAATAATGACATATTTTTTACCATACAATTTTACAATCAATAAATATAGGAATGCAGGTTGACTATCCATTTGACTTTTCAACAGTAAATTGTCTCAAAAACAACAATCACACATAGTAACAGAATAGACATAGCTACAACTAGTTCATATTTATTTATTCTACGGCCAGCCTGTAGGTACATTGGTCTCGAAACTTTTATTCTACGGCCACCCTGTAGGTACATTGGTCTTGAAACTTTCCCCGAGAAAATATATTGACTGCGTTCCCACTACCCTTGTTTACGTAGTTTCAAGGAACGGCGACATCCACTTCCGGTTCCGCTAATATCCAACCGGAAGTGCGGTGTCGGTCCCTCGGGATATTGCGTGGACAGAAACGGCGAAAATATTGCCGTTTGGAGAACACGCGCCTGAAATACGGGGAAGGATTTGGGAATTATTTCGGGTTTGGAAGATTAAAATTATCCACACCAATATATTAAAGTGAAAACGTTTGTTTGTTTTGGGGAGTTTTAACGCGATAACGGCTGGACGGATTTGTTCAAATTTGGAATGGACATAGCTTATAAAACCTAGAATAATACAAAGGTTACTTTTTATCCCAGAAAATGGTAAGCTTCGGCAGGAAAAATGGAAAATGTTGAATACTCGCTGTAAGGAACGGTTGTCATAGAAACGAAATAACAAGCCTGTCAAAAAACACCAAGAGCGCTGGTGCTGTACATTTACTTTTGCATTGGTTTTTTAATGTCCTAGAAGTACATAGGATGCTTTTTTCGCGATAAACTGTAGTCCGCGCGGACTAAGTCGCGGGTTACAGAAAGTTTATTATAAGTTCTTGTTCGTTACGTAAGAGATGCATTAAAAGGACAAATATAGCTTGAAAATAATTGGAGCTATTATAGTAGCTCAATGTTGTGCAACTCCACAATCACTTGCATAATGCAACAATTGAACCTTGATTAACTCGTCGAGCTTAGACAACGTTTTAGCTGTAGTCGCTCAGGCCGTACTATGTGCCGATTTAAATAATTAAAGTGTAAAACCGGCCCAGTTCGAGACGGACTCACGCACCGAGCGTTCGGTACAAACTTTACTTTGCCTTTGGAAAACTATTGCCTCCATATATCGACATAGGTCGCGGTCTGTTTACCAAGAGCAAATAAATTTATACAAAAAAAACTATACGGTTTTCTGTTTTTTTTTTCATTACTTGTCTATAAGACATGGCTTCTTGTCAAATTTCACGATTCTAGGTCTTAAGGAAGAACCCTATAGGTTTTGATTCCCTTGCATGCGAGTGTCAAAATATGCGGCATAAACGGCCGTATCTTTTGATTGCGTTGACTTGTTTTTTTTTACAGCTCCAAGAGATGGCAGACCTCAGTGTTTGACATTAATTTCAATTCGATCCCTCCACGAGTTCCTTAGAAAAGGGTCTTGCTTGACAGACATACAGACGGACAACGAAGTGATCCTATAAGGGTTCCTTTTTTCCTTTTGAGTTGGGGAACCCTACAAATGTAGCATATCAATAGAAAAATCCTCGTAATGTTGCACACGACAAAAACGAACTCGCCACCAACGGCAAAACTTTAAAAATAAACGTGCCGTAAACACGGAAACTCGAGTTGTAATGCAAACATAACTCGTGCAAATATCATGCAGTTTGGCGATAAGATTTTCCACTTTCAAGTTTCCAAATAAAAACGGCAACTGTAAGGACAAGTCCGATCCGATCCAACTTATAACCGGTGAAGTTGAACACTCACATTTTTGACTTTAGTAAGTTATACAATATTTGTACGCTTATACAGTTGTAGATTTGCAGTTGCGTCCATAATGATATAAGCGTCCAATATATTGATTTATTTATTCTGTAGCACAAATATAATTGTGCAAGGTGGACTTAATGCTACGTAGCATTTTCTTCCAGTTAACCTGGACGTGAAAGAATAAAGAAAAAATAGCGTGGGTTAGTGCAGTAATTTTCTTTGCTGGTAGGATGCTCTGTTCACCTAGCTGTCTACACGATACAAATTCTGTCACCAACCCTATCGGGGTAATTAATGCATATAGAAAAACCTGAGAGATTTTATTATTATCAGTTCGTCACTTAACACCAGTGTCAAGCTGTTGAAACACTAACCAATACAGAAAACAAATTAAAAAATAAGTATTTAAGAGAAAAAAAAGGAATAATAACAATGAGATTTTACCAGTTTATATATAACATCTATACCTATAATAAAACTGTAACGACTCCAATTCTGTACATTGAAGATATTTAGTTTTTTTTTTGTTGGTGGTTGCTCTATATTCGATACTGAAGCCAAAACAGTTATTTTTTTCATTTTTGTCTGTCTGTCTGTCTGTATCTTGGCTAGGCATCACGCCAAAACTACTGAATGAATTTAAATGAAACTTGGTATGGTTTGAGTTCATACTACGAGGTAGGACATAGGATACTTTTCATCCCGAAAAATTAAAGGGTTCCCGCAGGATAGGCGTTGAAAGTTATTTAAAAGAACACGTATCACGCTGAAACTACTGGACGAATTTTGTTGCAACTTGGCATAGTCACAGTTTATATAATGGGTAATAACGAAGGATACTTTTTATCCCGAAAAACTAAAGAGTTCCTGCGGGATAATGTCCCAAATTCTGTATTTGAAGATATTTTGTAATTTTTATTGGTGGCCGTTCCATATTCAACACTAAAGCCAAAACGATATTTTTTAAATTTTTGTTTGTCAGTCTGTCTGTCCGTGTGTCTGTCTGTACCTTGGCAGCGCATCACGCCGAAGATAATCAATGAATTTAAATGAACCTTGGTATGATTTGAGTTCATACTTCGAGGTAGGACATTGAATACTTTTCATCCCGAAAAATTAAAGGGTTCCTGCAGGATAGGGGTGGAAAATTATTTAAAAGAACACGTATCACGCTGAAACTACTGGACGGATTTTATTGCAACTTGGCACAGTCATAGTTTATATAATGGGTAAAAATTAAGAATACTTTTTATCCCGAAAAAATAAAGAGTTCCTGCGAGATAATGTCCCAAATTCTGTAAATTGAAGATATTTTGTAATTTTTATTGGAGGCTGTTCTATATTCAATACTAAAGCCAAATCAGTATTTTTTAAATATTTGTTTGTCTGTGTGTCTGTCCGTCTGTCTGTCCGTCTGTCTGTACCTTAGCAGCGCATCACGCCGAAAACACTCAAAGAATTCAAATGAAATTTGGTATGATTTGAGTTCATACTTCGAGGTAGGACATTGGATACTTTTCAGCCAGAAAAATTAAAGGGTTCCTGCAGGATAGGGGTGGAAAATTATTTAAAACAACACGTAGCACGCTGAAACTATTGGACGGATGTTGATGAAACTTGGCACAGACAGTTTATAAGATGGGTGAAATTTATGAATACATTTTGTCCCGAAATAATAAAGGGTTTCAGCGGGATAGGGGTCCAAATTCTGGACATTAAAGATATTGTGATATTTTTTTGGAGGTGACTCTATATTCGATAATGAAGCCTAAACTGCATGTTTTTTCTTGTTTGTCCGTATGTCTGTCTGTCTGAATCTTGACCGCGCATCATGCCGCCGGAACTACAGGATGAATTCATGTGAAACTTGGTATGATTTGAGTTCATACTACGAAGTAGGACATAGGATACTTTATATCCCGAAAAAATAATGGGTTCTCGCAGGATAGAGGTTGAACCTTATTTAAAAGAACACATACCACGCTGAAACTAATGGACGGGGTTTGATGCAACTTGGCACCGTCTTAAGTTATATGATGGGTTAAATGGAGGACACGTTTTATCCCGAAAAATTAAGGGTTTCTTCGGGATATGGGTTCAAAGTTATGTTAATATTGAAGTAATAAATAATATTTTTGGATGGTTATCTATATTTGATACCGAAGCCAAAACTGTTTTACTTTTTATTTTTGTCTGTTTGTCCGTATTTAGACCGCGCATCGCACCGAAAATACTGAATGTATTCAAATGAAACTTGGTATAATTTGAATTCATACTACGAGGTGTAGGACACCAAAAATTAAAGGGTTTCCGTTTAAATTATTGTTTGCTCGCGTCCGTAGGATTCAGCCCTCGATGTCCTACACGTGACCCTCGGGTGGTGCCAAAAGAGCAACCGAATCACCTAGTGGTAAGCTTCGGCCGCTGGCTTTTTATATTACCACCCTCTGGACAAAGTCTTGATGCCAAACGATTTGTCGTGTTCCATCATGATGTTCAGGGAAGCCGTCCGGATGAGTTGTAGGATGCAGTTGTGTTGGAAGGGTGGACCGTGATCGGAATCATGGTGTTTCTGCGTCGGAGGCCTTGCTTTGGAGGGTAGCGGGATCCGAAGCACGATGTTCTCTGCTGGCCGACCGCAAGTTATAGGGGGCCCAAGTAGTAGTTTAGCCAGCTACGAAAGGCTGTTCCGCCACTTGTGAAAAATCCTAAAATGATCCATTGGGCCGGCTGGCGACCGGATGTGAGGAACTGATGAATTATTTCAGGGGGGTTCGGGCGTCCCCGCGGTCTCCACGCAAGTTCTTCAATGGCGTAGTTATGCCTTGACTTCCGTGGGTTAGCCATTCCGACATCTCGTTTGCTATTACTCGTCCAACCTATTCACAAAAACACATCATAAAACAAGGCCAAAGAAGATATTATAAGTTAAAACGGCAGATGCACGTCCTCACACTTAAAGTGGATCTTGCGAATATTCGCGGGATTCACTCCAATCTCCAATCTGTCCATTATCATCTGGAGACCTCTAAGCCCCACTTGTTCTTCTTGTCGGAGACGCAGATAGGATGTCCAGCTGATACGGCGTACTTGGATTACCCAGGCTACATCTTGGAGCATCTATTTATCCCAAATGCCGGCGTTTGTGTATACGCCCGTGATGACATTTGCTGTCTGCGTCTCCGAAATCCTGAGCACCCTAACTTTTCGGTGATTTGGGTACTGGTGGACACAGGCATAGAGAAAATTATGTATGCTTGTGTGTACCGCTCACACAGCGGAGATCGGGGGACGACTTTATTGGTAAACTATCTAGGTGAGGCGGCAAGTGTGGCCCAACAGCGTTACCCGTCTGCTCAATTGGTGTTTTTGGGGGATTTTAACGCCCACCACAAGGAGTGGCTTGTCCCATACCAAAAAACCGACCACGCTGGTAGAGAGACGCGGAAGCTTGCTCTGGCGTTAGATCTCTCTCAGCTTGTGCAGGAGCCGACACGGGTACCTGACCGTGATGGTGACACTGCCAACTTCTCGACCTGTTAATGACGACTGAACCAGACCGATACTCCGTATCAGTATCCCCACCTCTTGGTAGCTCTGATCACTGCCTGGTTAAGTCCGTCTCAGTATATTCCCCACCTGATCCTAGCCTTAAGGGAAATAGGCGCGTGTGGAGATACAACTCAGCAGATTGGGACGAGATGCGGCAATTCCTTGCATCGTACCCTTGGCACAGAATAAATAATAGTACAAGTACAGAAGGCTAACTGTGTAAAGTCATTTAAATAAATAGCGACTCTCGCTACAACGCTATAAAGTGCAATTTAACTCGCACGGCGCTGCGAGCTTTCAATTATATTTACCTAGAAGGCGCTCGCCCACCGCGTGCAGGCTAGAATGCACCGTATCACAACGCGCGAGAACTTACATTGCTTTAACCGTTTCAGAATCGCTCTGTCCCTTTTTCGCTCGGTAGGGTTGTATTAAGATATGACTAGGTCCTTGTACTACTAATTATTTTGTGATATGTTATGACTTAGATATTGTAACAGAATAAATAAGTAATAATGTATTATGTTATTACTTATTATTATAAATTAAAATAGTTCTATTACATACAATGACATTCTTATCAGAATAGACCTACTACCTCATTTTTACTACCTACCTATCCCGTTTTCAGACCGCCGATAACTTTAGTGAGATACCTACCTACGTGTCGTTGGTTGATTATGATTATATCCTATAGGTATTGCACTTTGATGAATAAAGGTGCCTGTCTGAAGTCCATGCTTTTTAATGAGTGAAAAATAAATTGCTACCTACGTAATAAAAGGTATTAAAAGTAGGTAGCTATTATACGAGACATATATTATATAAATTCCTAATTAGTTGTAGGCTACTTACTAAGTCAGCACAGTAATTCATTTTCCGATCAATAATACCAACTATAATCAATTATAAAATTACGTTGATTGATTTAATAAACTACTTTATTTCTTCACGGAAAAACCTTAAATATGCGTAGCTTCGGTATGGAACACAAATGAAATAACATAAAACTATAGGAACCTACGTAATAAAAAAATATGAATATCTAACTACATAATAACTACCTACCTATTATAGGTATTACAATTTATTACCTTTCAATATCCTTTGGAAGCGTAAATAATGACAATTCGTCATTTCTATCACTATTCAAACAGCCGAATGCTATGCAGTACTTTCTAACTTTCTTCTTGGTATTCATAATTAAAACACGAATAAAGTTTGTTAATAACTTTACGTAAGTAGGTGCTCTATCGCTAAGTACAAGGCGCGCGACTCATTGAGCGCACGCTTGACACTCGACTAAACGGTCCTTGAATTTATTTGTACATGTTGCGGAGTGCGACCGCCCTGCCCTTGGCGGCAAACATGTTTCATCTCTCAGGACCCGTCGACTTGCGCGTCTGCTATTACAGAGGTAATATGTCAGGCAATGGAATAAAAAAATATGAATATCTAACTACATAATAACTACCTACCTATTATAGGTATTACAATTTATTACCTTTCAATATCCTTTGGAAGCGTAAATAACTCTAACGTAGACTCTTTCCGGCAAAGCTCAGCCATGGTTTGGATCCAGCTGTGGTCATGCTGTGGCTCTAAAACGTGCGGCATATCTAGACTGGGCTGTTGCTCGAAAGCGCAAGTCTTCTGATATTCGGGCTAAGAAGAGAAAATTTAACGTTGACACTAAGACCTGCAAGAAGATACTTAGGAAGGCCCATTTTGATCACGTAAGTCGAATTGGGGCCAAACTGGCTTCATACCACGCGGGTAGCAAAGCTTTTTGGTCCCTGGCCAAGTCGGTCGAAGTAAACTTCCGCCGCCCCTCACTGCCACCACTGCTGAAACCTGATGGATCACTAGCTCACACTGCTGGAGACAAAGCGAATTTATTTGCTTCTCTTTTTGCAGAAGCCTCGCATCTAGATGCTTCTGGCAAGACACCTTCCTGCCTTCCTCATTGCGGGGTTTTTATGCCCGAAATTCGCATTCGCCAGAAGGAGGTTTTCAGAACGCTTCGAGCTCTACATGTGAACAAGGCCAGTGGTCCTGATGGTATTCCAGCGATTGTGTTGAAAACTATGCGCCCGAATTGTCTCCCATCTTAACGCGTTTGTACCGCCTCTCTCTTCACTCAGGTAAAGTTCCGAAGAGCTGGAAGCTTGCCAATGTACAACCAGTACCAAAAAAGGGTAGTCGTGCTGATCCGGCCAATTATCGTCCCATCTCGACTACCTCCTTACTCTGTAAGTGTATAGAGCGAGCCATAAACATTAGGCTCTTGGCATACCTTGAAGACAATGATCTTCTCAGTGACCGGCAATACGGATTTTGCCGAAACCGGTCTTCTGGGGATGTTCTCGCGTATGATGCATGGTGAGGCGCTTGCCGTCTCCCTTGACATATCAAAGGCATTTGATCGGTTCTGGCACGATGGTCTTTTAAACAAGCTTCCCTCATACGGTTTACCTGTTGGCTTATGCCATTGGATAGTTGATTTCTTGAGGGAACGATCTATTCGAGTAGTCAGAGGGCTGCTCGTCTGATCAAATGGCTATCAATGCCGGTGTACCTCAGGGATCGGTTCTCTCGGCTACACTGTTTTTACTGCACATTAATGACCTTCTGAACCTTTGGGTATGCTGATGACAGTACTGTAGTTGAGAGATACACTTCCAATGCTCAAGCCAGCTGTGACGCTGTCCAGTTTCAGAGAGAGGCTATGGTAGACCGTTTAAATTTAGCCTTAGAAGCCGTGTCTGATTGGGGCGATGCTAACCTGGTTAAGTTTAATGCTACTAAAACGCAGGCGTGTTTGTTTTCTGCTAAAAAGAGTCCTCTAAACCGATCTCCGTCTTTCCAAAGTGTAACAATACCAATAGGCGACCATTTGGAGCTTTTGGGTGTCGAACTTACATCAAACCTGAATTTTGGGTCTTATATTGAATCCAAAGCCAAGGTAGCTGCAAAAAAAACTTGGTATTTTGTCTAAGGTTAGGCGGTACTTCACACCGGGACAGCTTTTGAATCTTTATCAGGCACAGGTCCGATCTTGTATGGAGTACTGCTGCCACCTCTGGGACGGTTCTGCCAAGTATCAGCTCGAGTCTTTGGATTCAATTGAGAGACGTGCTATCAGGCTCATTGGGGATGACACTCTGGTAAAGAGTAAGCTTCAAAGTCTGGTGCAACGACGTGAGCCTGGCGGTATTCTACTATGGAGAGTGTGCACAAGAACTGCACCATCTGATTCCCCCATCACCTTTCCATCACCGTACGACTAGACGATCAGCAAAGCGCCACCCTTTCATGGTTGAAATACCTCGCACAAGAACGAAGCGTTACGCTTCTTCATTTATTATAAGAACAGCAAAGGAGTGGAATGCCCTGCCCTCGTCAGTGTTTTCGGTAAATTATAACCCCGGTGTGTTCAAGTCAAGAGTGAATAGGTATCTACAAGGCAAGCGTGCTACACATAGGAACACACACATAAAAAAAATAAAAAAAATATGGGTTAATAATTATTTAAATGAACACTTCTCACGCTGAAACTTCTGGACGTATTTTTTATACAAATTGACACCGTCATATATCTATACTTATAATAAAGCAATAGGTACGAAAAAGGCTGTACAAAGAAGAAGAAAAAAAGTGCTCTTGGGTGCTTGAAAAAGGTACTGAACAAGAGTATAACTTTTTAAATCGTGTCTTTCTGTCTGTTCACGCATCACGTAAAAACTACTGGACCGATTGCAATGCGGTTTTTATTGTTAGATAGCTTAGGGTTTGATTTAAAAAAATGTGTAATTGGTATCTCAATCCGGTGAGTTAGAAGCCGATCAATTGATAAAAACATTTTTAAAGGCTGAAAAATAATAAAAAAAATTGATTAAATGTTGGTATATTGGTCCTGGAATAGCACATTATGGTACTTTAACCTAAAGAAAAGAGCACGCGTGTGAAGCCGCGGGTACAGCTAGTCATTGAATAATACTGTTTTCTTGAGCAGCGCAAAGCCCGACCACTAAAGTAAGTAAGTAGGTACCTACACGACACAGACCTAATTTTTTGTAATATTTCTCTCTTTTAAGTTTTATACTATTTGAAGTCAGTTTATTATTGTTTAAATTAGTTTTTATTAAGAAAGCTAAGAGAAAATATTCCAGTACTACAAGCCCTTTTAAAACTGATTTTGATGCACGTATTTCCTAAGTTGAAAGATACTGAAACTATTACAAAGGCCCAACGGGACTAATCCACGTTAGGCCTTTGTGCCCAACGTGGATTAGTCCCCGTATGCCACCGTCCCGTTATGCCAAGTCAGCAATTTTTTCACCTAGATATAATCCTATAGTTAAGCATGTTTCAAAAATACGGATTCAACACCTTCAAATCGAAAGTGAAGCACCCAAGATATGCCGATCCACTCGTACGCACTAGCCTCACGCACACCGCTCCGATCGGTCGCCGCATCGCAGCAAGATCTCGATCTTATTAGTCATGTTAATTCTGTAAATCCAAAATAATGCAGTCTTTTGAGATAAAATTGTGTATCAACCACAAAATAGTACAAATGATCCACTAAAACCGTCAATTTACCATCAGCTACCACCATAAAAAAGTAATACCTCCATCTTCGCAGCACGCTGTACTTAAGCCAAAAAGCTGTTTACAAGATTTCTAAGTCCAGAAAGTTACCGCGACCTGATTAGGCACTTTCCCATCACGCAACTAATGCAACGTAACCACGTAGTCCACGAGATACCGTTCTCGTACGCGTGCCGCGTAAGAAATCCCGCGCAGTTCAATCTACGGGATTTACGGGGATGCTATACGTGAACTATTTATTAACGGCAGGTAGGCCAGGAAGTTGCCGGTTGAAACATCCACACGGCGCGGCGGTGGAACGGATCTCTGGTGGCTTTTGTGGCGGTGTCGTACCCGTATCATAGAACTGATAGCTTCATGATGTGGTTGATAATTTCAATAATTGGTTCTATTTCATGATATGGTCAGTATTAGCTGATACATTAACGTTTAATGATATTTCAATCCATGTTTTGGCCATATCATGAAGTAGCCGTGGTTTAGCTGTTGATATCGTCAAACAAAGTCCAATCATTCATCTGGCCAAACCATTTCACGATGTCACCGATAATTTCATGACAAATAACTTTTTCATGATGTAGCCAACCATTTCATGAAATGATTAATTCTGTGATATCGCCACAATAGCGGCACGCATCAACGTTCCGCGCGGTGTACGGCGACAATCTTCTTTAGTGTGCACCGCACAGAACTATGATGCACTTCGAATATCACACTAATATTATGAAGAGGGAAGATTTGATTGTTTGTTTGTTTTTAATGGATAAACTCAAATAACTAGCTAAAAAAAACACGCCTGCCCTGCCAAAAACGAGCTTTTGCCAATAAATTATATACTGTTAGAATGTCTTTATCAAGGCCTTCAATTTGACACCCATATGGTAAAATTCTTTCACCTTTAAAAAGCTACATTATCAACGGGTACGTCGGGCAGTTTTTTTTAAATGTAGAGATTCCTATTAAAATTGTAATAATGTAACCCAGGGTATCAAAAATACAGAACGGAATGGCACGTTGCCATGGAAAATAAATAATAATAAGAACGGAATGGCACGTTGCCATGGAAAATAATAAATTATATACTGTTGGAATGTCTTTATCAAGGCCTTCAATTTGACACCCATATGGTAAAATTCTTTCACCTTTAAAAAGCTACATTATCAACGGGTACGTCGGGCAGTTTTTTTTAAATGTAGAGATTCCTATTAAAATTGTAATAATGTAACCCAGGGTATCAAAAATACAGAACGGAATGGCACGTTGCCATGGAAAATAAATAATAACGATCATATTTCTGAATATCAAGCAAAGCTTAAATGGCTCCAAATCCATGATAGAAGAAATGCTAGGATCCTCGGCTTACTGTACTCGATATTGAATGATACCAGATCTCCTATTTATTTAAAACACTTGTTTTAAATAAATAGGTTTTTTTTCTCTTTTCTTCTTTCTGACCCATGACCTTAACCTACGATCGACTGATTCCCTCCGCCTGTGTATCCCCAAACATACCACATCCTTTGTCGGCAACTCCTTTGGAGTAGTTGTTGTTGAACCAACTACCCATTAATATTCAAAAAACATCTTCTAAGTATGTTGTTAAACGCCTTGTCAGAGAACACTATTACAAGGCCTCATTGCCTTCATAAATGTTTGTCACTCATATCATAATATTATATTTATTATAGTTTATTATAGTAGTAACCTTGAACTATATAAATGTATTTATAATTATAATGATTTTGTAGTTATATTATTATTATTCGTATCTTCGCTATAATTTTTTTGTTGCATTTTGTCTTTTTTCGACTTTTTTGATGCAGACTTTTTTGATAAGTTATAATAATAGGTGCTTGTTTTAGTACTGTTTCTGGATTAGAACTGTTAAAAGTAACAGATGTGTTATTCCAGGACCAAAGTACCTTTAAAGTACAAACAACTACATTACATCAAAATACGTCAAATAGTTTTGTATCAATAGTTATCGACTTGAGATACAACGTACACCAGCTGGCTTACTCTCGAACACCATTCCGATTCAATCATGATCCCAACAGTGCGATTCAGCTAGAAAACCTAACTGCACCTAACTGCACTGCAAGTGGCAAGTCCGCTATCTAGTGCTAGCGAACTTCTTCTCATCAGAAACGTCAACCAGCTTCCTTTTATTGACAGAAAGAACCTCTTTGTCATAAGGTCCTCTTTGGCAACCATTAGCCAGGAGTTGTTAGGCACGCATTGGAACCCCATGGATGTCGCGTTTGCCCTTAGGGAAGTAAACTCCGGCATTTACTCTTCAGCATCCAATGTACATTCCCTGAAGCTGAAACGGCTCATTGAAGCGCAAAAATCCACCAACCTCCGCAACACTCTCTTCCTATTACATACACAGGAAGAGAAGAAATCCCCGCTCTCCAAGAGATATGGGGCAGGCAAAGGGTCACGCATCTTGACCATTCATGAAGCTCAGGGTTTGACCTACGAGTCGGTGATCGTTATTCAGACCAGGGGCAAGGAGTTGAAGCTACACGAGAGTGTTCCACATGCGGTGGTGGCAGTGTCGAGTCGTTGGGGTAGTTGTAACTACTACACTGATGATAGCGACGATGCGATGGATCGCTTTGTGAGGAGTGCGATGGCAGCATAAACCAACACCATCTTAGATTATAACTTAATTATGGCAATAAAAAACCACGACAATGCGGTGGTGGGGGCCTTGCAGACCTCGAACGGAGAGAGGTGGAATCGGAGAGTTAAAAAAAAAGAAAAAATAAGACACATAATAAGTTTAATTTCATAAGGATCTTTGCAGGTATTAAGATGAGTCATGCTCACTAAAAAGCCTCTTCTTGCGGCGGCGACATGTGGTGGGTCGCCCTCTTCCCTAAATCATGGTTGAGGAGAGCGATGCTTGGCACACGCGTCAACTTGTGAACGGGTGCTGCTTGCGGGGGCTGGATTTCTTTTGTAGCTGCAGGGATCCCATTTATCTTAACTGTGTAATTGCATGTTTTGTCGTAATATAAGATGTGGTATTCGGTAGTAATTAAAAAAAAAGGAATAAAGAAAAGAAAATGTACAAGTCTTCTAGTGGAAGTTTTCAAACCTTATAAATAAGAAAATGTAACAAATAACAAACTAAGCAACAAAATAGTGCGCACCCTGGTGTCCGCAGAATGTAAAAAACTAAAAAAAACCGCAACCGCACCGCAATAGGGATGATGTGTGGGAAGGTTTGAAGAAGTGAGGGAAGGTGGGGAAAAGTGAGGGGAGGGTAGACGGTTGTGGACGAATGGTGGGGGATAACGGGGAAGGGTGCGAGAAGTGGGGCAGGAGGTGCAAAGTGGGGGAAGACTGAAAGGAAGGGTGGGGGCAGAGTGGTAAAAGGAAAAAGGGGGGGAGAAATTGAAAAGGGGAGGGGAGAAATTGAAAAAGGGGGGGGGGGAGAAATGGAAAGGGGGGGATTGAAAAGGGGGGGGATTGAAAAGGGGGGAGAAATTGAAAAGGGGAGAGAAATTGAAAAGAGGGGGGGGGGGAGAAATTGAAAATAGGGGGGGGAGAAATTGAAAAGAGGGGGGGGGGAGAAATTGAAAAGGGGTGGGGAAGTGGGGAAAGAGTGAGAGGAAGTGGAGGAAGGTAGGGGGGGAAATAATGGAAGGGGATGAAGAAAGGGGGAAGGGCGGGGGGAGTGGGATAAAGGTTGGGAAGTGGAGAAAGGATGTATGGCAGTCATGTTGCCACACTGAAAGGTACCGATCACGTTGCAATGCAGGTTAGAATTTCTAGCTGAATCGCACTGTTGGGATCGTGGTTGAATCGGAATGGTGTTCGAGAGTAATGAGGCAGATTTTAAGTCAACACCAACAAAAGTGTAAATTACCGCATTCCAATTGGTCTAGTAGTTTGTACGCGATGCGCGAAAGTACAGACAGACATACACCAATTTCTTTATCTTGTTCAGTTGCTTATTTTAAGTACCCTAGACTATTTTAAGGTTCTATAGTGAAACAACGAACCCTATAGTTGTGCCATGTCCGGCGCTCACGATATACACTTCCAAACCCGCCGCTGACGCCCATCCGTTGATTTTATATTGACCGAAGCATATTGTTAACTGGATTAATTTACTCATGTTTTTAAATGCTTGCAAATGGCTTGCATGCGTTGGGATACCACGTCGAATTTTCTCACTTCTCCGGATTACTTGTGCAAGCATTTTAGCTGGTAAACGAGTCTATAATTGTGCTTATTCCGTATTCCTAAAAGGCTTTGCCCCGCTGTTCTTCTGGCCCCATCTCAAGGCTCAAACAGAGGGGTTCTTGTATCTGATACAAGTAATTAATTAACTCACTCTTGTAAGGGCTATATTTATGACACGCGCCCAAAATAAATATTTTCAATATAAATATAACTTGGCTTACCTATAAGTTTATACAATGTTATTTATGAAAGGCTTTTTGGTTTTTCTCAGGCCCGCTTTTGACGGATCAACCCAACACAGTCAGGATTTCGTTTAGGCTTAGTAATGCATGGACATGAGGCTAGTTTGCAAGCCAGTTCAGTGAGGTAAAGGCCTCCTCACACCTAAGAAAAATCAGCTCGCTTACTCCTTGACATTCGCTAGTGATGTGGTACATCTGAACCTAATTAATAGGTGAAAAGCAGATGCAAGAACACGTTTTTGATTTAAAAACTCATGTAAATACCTCTTAGCAATCGCGAGGTATGTGGATTGAAAATAAATTTTAATACGTTGCAATATGGTATAATATTCCATCTGACTTATTTGGCTTGTTTTGCACTAAGTTTCTACATATATTTGATAAATAGAAAAATAAATTTTATCTCGTGGTAATACAGTTCATTGTCAATTATTTGATAACTCATTTAGTGAAATAAAATCTGAGAAAATTTGAAAAAATTTAGATCGATTTTCTAAGCCGCACTTACTGATATTTCCCATTAGAAAATAGATCTTATTAGTATATTAGCAAAGCATATTTTAAAAATAGCACAAAAGCAGTAATTTTTAGATCGAATTTAGCAATTTCTTCGGCATGCATTGTTCTTTTTGTTTAATCCGTTCATAAAATTATCAGCACGAGGCGCGCAATGTTTACGTTAGTTTATTGAAAATAGCGTAAGTTTCAACAACATGTATCATATACATCACGCGATATCTAGACCTATTTTATGTGAGTCATTATAAAATGAAAGCCTTGAAACTGCAGGTATTTGCTAAGTTCCTTCCTAGGTTTGACGTTTAAAAATCAGAAAGAAAAATAAATCCTATACTATGGCAATACAGTTTATTCTCAATTGTTTAACACCACAAAAAGTAAAATCCAAATTGTGAAATTTTAGATCGATTTTCTTAGCCGCACTTACTGACATCGACTCTTTTCTTAAATCCGCTCAAGAAATTATTAGCACGAGGGGAGTAATGTTTAGGTTACATAATTCAAATTGACACCGATATTTTATACTCTACTGTTTCATTGCGCTATTAATACAAGTAGCTTGTGAAAGACATTTAATAAATCGAGCAATGGAAAATGTGGAAAACTTACCTACGTCAATACTTTGACATAAGTAAGTAAACGCCCATTTTATGTCATCAAGCTCCGCCTTCAAATATTTTGAATTACGCTTACTGGCCGTGACGCTCCGCCTTTCTTATAGTTTTGAGCCAATCATACCAAATGAAACCTTATAAGACCGCCCGTCTTATTTGGTATAATTGGCTCAACGTCATCGACACATAAAAAGAACACATGGAAAAATAAATCATATACTATGGTTATACAGTTTATTATCGATCATTTCATACCAAATTAGGTGAAATCAAATTTTCGAAAATATTCGCATCCACTTTCTCAAATAAAATACCGTCATTTGTCATTAAAAAAAATAACTTATCTCATTACATTAAATCACAATTTTCAAATAGCACAAATAAATGGTTATTTTTAAATATTTTGCTAAGAAAACCTACAAAACCTTGCAGACGAACGGCACTTATTGATGTCAATTGCAACCAGCATCAGTTGGGGTGACGGCAATAGAATGTTAACTTATGTAAAAATAAACAAAAATAAGCTACATATTCTTCTACACTAATCAACTTCAACACATATATTTTAAAGCGGAAAAATTTGATTGCTTGCATGTTTGTTTGTTTGTTGGTTTTAATGTATAAACTCTAAATATCCTAAACTGATTTTAAAAATTCTTGCATTTATAAAATGCTTCATTACCAGCGAGTAACATGGGCAATATTTCATCATTCAAAAAATTAGAGATCCCTACAAAAATTGCAATAATGTAACTCAAGGTATCAAAACTATGCAAAAATGATGATTACTTGCTGTATAAGGAACGTAATGACATGTTGCCGTGGAAAATAAATAATAACAAGTCTGTCAAGTACGTGAGTAGGCAATAGTCTTTCGTTTAAACTCACTACTGCAAATGATTTTGAATTACACTCATTGCTGGGTTTTTTAGAAATTACGACATATAAATGCTAAAAGTGAGAAAATTCCGCGATGTGAGCGCTTACCGTGTAAAGCCGGGGCGAGTCACTAGTAAACCTATAAAACAGAACCGTGATGTACCTGATGACTGACTTACTGATTGACAGACAACGCAGAGTCTAAACCGGTGGATCTAGAGATTTGAAATTTGGAGGATAAATTCTCTGATATCCAAGAGGTGTATTCAGCTCAGCTCTATGATGTATATATATTGTTATATTTATTGTTGGTCAAAAGACGGAGTTTAACGTGGCAGGACGCACAGAAGATAATCAGAAAAACATATGTTTTTGTGATCTTTAATTCGGTAAAACTCACGATTTGTACGTGGCGTATACGTTTCACGACAAACAAATGGCCATGCACCCAGACAAAGCACCAACCGCTTTTATATTATTAAATTATGATGATGATGATGATGACTATTTAAATATAGTCTTAAACAAGTGCTGCACAAAAAACTACGGTACAAAAAAATCGACTTCAATTGGATTAACTAATAACTAAAATTACTAATCTAATTTTGATTCAATTTAAACATTACTATACTGGAAGTCTTGTTTCTCAAGTAAAAACCATCATCTAATTCGATAATTAAATCTTAATCTGTCCAATAGATTCGGAGGAAATTAGCTGTGACAGAAGGACAGACGATAGACCGACAGACACGAGTGATCCTATAAGTGTTCCTTTTTTCATTTGGACGTACAGACCCCTAAAACATCCTTGCTTGTTCGACGCTGGTAGATTTAGCGCCAAACCAAGTGCAGCCAAACTTAAATGAAATCAGTCAAACGTAAAACTGCACACAAGCGCCAAGTATAAGAGAACTAGGTTGCAAACAGAGTAGGTATACTTAAACTTAATTCTTTTTTATGCTTTCTTTTCCGTATGCTCTCGCGGTTATGATTATTGCCGTCGTAAAATGAATTCGGCGGTATTTCTGCGTAACAAATGCTCAAAAAACTGGGAACCTTTGATGAAACTGCAAATGGAAGATGAGTTAAGACCTACTACGAGTTGGCTTTGTTATTATTGATCAAAGTTGTTCAACTTTAAATTGGTGGACTAGTTAGTCGTACCGTGAGTGTCCACGACTCACCTCTGTGTGTCATACCAGGTGTCATAACATAACAACTTGGCGGTGTGTAGGCGCTACACACCGCCAAGTTTGAAGACAAAAGTCTTCAACCAGTGCGTCCTACCTGTTATGACACACGGAGGTGGTGGACACTCACGGTACGACTAGTCCACCAATTTAAAGCCACTCAGTGGGCTCAGTTTAGAGTTCCGAGCATAAAACTCCGAGCATGGAGTTTCCGTGAAAGATCGTATCCGGAAATTCCGGAATGAGGTGATCCAGCAGAGAACCAACCAGTTGTCGACATAGCCCTTAGAATTATTGAGGTGAAGTGCTGGTCATATCTGTTGAAGAAATGATAACCGTTGGGGTAGACGTGTTCTTGACTGGGGTCCACAACTCGGCAAACGTAGTGTAGGGTGCCCTCCAGCTAGGTGAGGCGAGGATATACGTAAATATCATATATATAATATATACATATGCAAATATACAGCGTGTGGCTGTTATGGCGACATTCAATTGATATACTTATCTGTTTTCAGGTTTTCAGATTTTATATATAAAATCTATATTTTTTTTAAATCTATATTTTATATATTCAATTTAATTAAACGTAATGTTTATCGAATTAATAAGAATTTTCTAAAATATCGCAGCAACCTGTACGTAAAAAGCTTAGCGCAGCGGTCATCTGTCGGGGCACCGATCATAACATTGTATCAATGAAATTAGAACGAAAAAGAAATACTGTTAGAACAAGCCACTAGAAAATGCGATGTTGCATTTTCTCGGTAAAATTCGCGGTAATCTCAAGCGCCGCCGCGGCGCGCCTGTCGGTGTAGCGCGGTGTCTTTGAAAGAGAGGGATAGCTGCAGCCTTTGTCGGCCGGGCTGGAGACGATAATACACGACCAAAATAATGTACGACCAGTATTGTACAGCCAATATTACACGGCCAATAATACGAAGCCAACCATAGACAAACCTAGAATCACTCCTTGATGCCTCGTTTGTGTAAGCGAGTGTCAAGATGAAAAAAACTGTCACAGAACCGAATCTTCAAACCCCGATTCCACGTGGTCTGCCCTACACTATGTTTTTAAAAAGCCCGGAGGCGCGGAGGGAGTGCAGCCCCCGTCCGCAGTAACAAATGCTATGTTACGCAAGGGCGGAGGGGCAGCACTTCCCGCAGCGCCGGAGAAATCGCGATTCATAATCTGTGGTAAAGGAAACTGGAACGTGCAAACGAGGCTTTGATTATGTCATTTCTATATTTTAATCTGTGATGTACACGTAATATTGGCTGTACATTATCGCCCTTACAAAAAGTGTCTTTTTTGACTTGTAAAAGTGCTATTATTTTTGCCTATTTACAATAAAATACTTTGACTTTGACTTTGTCCGGCCCGTATTACACAGCCAGTATTACATGTTCATATTTTGGCTTCGTAATCCTGGCTGCGTATTATCGCCTGTACAAAATCTGCACGGGGTGATATTACATAGCCAATAATACGCGACTAAATAGTGTACACCCTGATATTACGACGCCAATCCACGTAATATTGGTCGCGTATTATTGGCTGTACATTATTTGGTCACGTAATATTGGCCGTGTAATATAGGGACTCGGCCGGGCGCGGCGGCGAGTGACGGCGCCTTTCTTTGTAGCCAGTCAGTCCAGTCACAGTACCACAGATTACGTATCAGACAGTACATATATGTCTCTGGAAAGACTAGTATAGTCTCTGGAAAGACTAATATAGTCTCTGGAAAGACTAATATAGTCTCTGGAAAGACTAATATATGTACTGTGGTCCAGTTCAGCAGTGCAAACAGTGTTGTAGCACAGACCAGTATATACAAGTTGTATATACTGGTCTGTGGTTGTAACCTTGACACGACCTAGTTGTCAATCGTAAACTTTTAATTTGAATTTTTGTGAAAAGACGCTTACTTAATTATCTGACACCAGTTTAGTTTGATAATTTTGTTTTTTTTAGAAAGCAATTAGGTATGTAGGTAGGTACTGCGATAAAGACGCTTTTATGTGTGTGCTTAACTTTTTATTGTGCGTTATTTTGTGATGTCTAATTATCATCCTAATTACACTGCGGCCGAATATGCTGATATGATACTTATTTACGGGGAATGCAATCTAAATGCCACTCTTGCGATAAGGACGTATGGCGAAAGATATGGCGAGACGAGATAATGCCCCACAAATTCTCGAACTATTATCGGAGCTCTGCCTTGTACTATTATTTATTCTGTGGCTCTGCAACGTGTCCGCGAAAACCGACCAGTGGATCCCAGGTCTCAACGCCCGGATCAACCTTCAATAGTTCGTGAAAATCCAACACGGAGAAGATTAAATGAAAATGTCCTACAGTACCTAGGTACTTTAAAGACCGACCCAAAGCTAGCACCCGCCAGGCCGCTCGACATTTTCATGTACATAACACGTCAATTCACAGGATATTAAAGCGCGAAAAATGGCAGCCGTTCAAATTTAGAAAGGTGAATGCACTATTATCACGTGATAGACCTACTTATTAGAGTCCATTATTGTCGGTGGTTATCAAACAAAATTGAACAGGACAATGACTTTCTTTCCCATATTTGCTGGACTGACGAAAGCACATTTACCAGATCATTGTGTGGAATCAACACAATATGAATCCGCGCGTCTGGCGAGAGTTGGCCCATCAATGCAGATTTTCTGTAAATGTTTGGGCCGGCATCCATTTTTTTGCAGTAGATTTAGAATTTAATTTGACTAATACTCCAACGTTACACGGAGGTGGTGTGGTGCCATCTTGGAATGGTTTCCCGTGCCTTGATTCTACCGGCAACTTAGTCTCACGAAAACGGCGCCATTTTTTCTGGGAGGGAAGAGATTGTGACGAGGAGCTTGTTCAATTCTTACTAAGCATCGGAACGGAGAAGTCATCTGTATAGTAGAATATAATAGGCCAGTCATTGGGGAAAAATATGAAGCTTTGCCCTACAATAGACGATGTAAAAGATTTTTTTAATTGTTTTGCTTACTTATGAGGTCTTTACGAAAAAAACTAATTTTTGACCTCGGGGGTCGGGGGGTGTTGAAGGGGCCAAAAATAGTTTTTTCTAAATAGTTATTTAACAGTTAGCATTATGGACAGCTTTATTGGTGTCTATGAATAGTATAAAGAAGACAAAATTTGCACCATATTTTACATTCACAGTTCTATAAGTTGTGAAGAAGCGAAAACAACATCTTTACTAAAAATGGTCCAATGCCGGAACAACGTATATTCTTAACCGCTGAATGTTGAGACTTTATATTTGGAAATGTGTTTATGCGATTTACACGAAACAATGAATTAAAAAACAAAGCATTTCAAGGGATTTATAAAGGGGGTCAAAATTTAAACAAAATACCTAATATAGTTTGAAGACACTGTTGACATTAGACAGTCAAAATTTTGAATGTAAGCTCCCGAAATAAAATAAACTTAAGCGTAACCAAGGAATTTTCAAAATTTTTGAATATGATATATCAGGCTCAGTTTTTCATCAAAAATCACAATTTCTCTAATTTTTTTATGAAAATCTGAGCCTGACATATCATATTCAAAAAATTATTTATGCCTAAATGTTCGAAAATTTCTGAAACTTGTTAAGTTTATTTTATTTCGGGAGCTTAGTCTAGACCTAAACAACATATGTGAAAATCATTACTACACCACCATGCATGGAAAAAATCTTAACTTACTGGCTTATAAGTGACTAGTGGAAATATATGTATATTTATGTCTAATGAAGTTATTTACTACAAATGTAAAGTAGAATATAAGTGATCAGTGGAAAATATAAGTAATTTATACCTGAAGGAGGAATTTGAGTACACAAAGTGTCTGGCTGCAGTTGGAAGAGAAGAGAGAACAGGCGAAGATGGGGTTCAGTGGTGTGCTTTTGGAGAGATCTACGAGTATGTTCAGTATTGGCACAGCATAAATAATAGTACATGTATTGGACTGACACGGGTTGATGCAGATGATGTTGTCGCTCAGTAAGTCATAAGAACTGTCAGACTTGCCTCAATTTTCTCGTAAAATGTATGCTTGTATGTAGGTATGTATGTATGTATGTATGTATGTATGTATGTATGTATGTATGTATGTATGTATGTATGTATGTATGTATGTATGTATGTATGTATGTATGTATGTATGTATGTATGTATGTATGTATGTATGTATGTATGTATGTATGTATGTATGTATGTATGTATGTATGTATGTATGTATGTATGTATGTCAATTGAGGTGTGCCGACCTCTGTTGTCAGTTTATCAAGCCGCCCAAGGACCTTTGATCCGGGACTGACGGCTTAACGTGGCCTCCGAAGCACGGAGCTATGGCAATTCCGCACATAACTGATTAAAAGTTGTGTGGCCGAGGATTTAACCCGGTGTCTCTGTATTGCTAGACACACACACATTACCGCTAAGCCACAATAGTACAATCGATATGTAGCGCTCTTAAGGCTATGCGAAAATAAAATTTACATTATAGCCACAATAGGTGTTGCGATTCGGTGACAACAAATTCGATCCGTTTTGATGACATTCTTTTGCTCACAATATTGCGGACACAAAACATTTTTATGTTACAACAAAAGTAACGTAACTGTTTTTCTTTGACGATCTGTGGGCTGAGTGGCTAGGGTTCCTGACTGCGAAGTCAACCAAAGTCGGGTTCGAATCCCGCTAGGTGAATTTCCAAGTCATGGATCTATGTATGTTAATACGTTGACTAGTACCCACAGCACAGGGTACCCTAATTTGTAATAATATTAGTATCTATGTATGTTAATACGTTGACTAGTACCCACAGCACAGGGTACCCTAGTTTGTAATAATATTAGTATCTATGTATGTTAATACGTTGACTAGTACCCACAGCACAGGGTACCCTAGTTTGTAATAATATTAGTATTTATGTATGTTAATACGTTGACTAGTACCCACAGCACAGGGTACCCTAGTTTGGGGCTAGCTCATTGGTGTGAATTGTCCCGAATATATTTATTTGTATATATATTTTAAAACGCTGTCAGTCAATTCCTCCGTATATATGTGGGTACGTACACGGTTTGTAATTGTAAAAACAGGTTTAGCCAAGCATATTCTTCATATTGTTCTTGCTTCAGGGCATGTATTGTTCATTATGTGTGTGTGAATGTGGCACCCAATAATTTACTACTACAAAACAAATGGTGATAGCGTAACTCGTTCGCAAACTATGAAGGATCGGAAGTTGACTTTCCTTGATCATATAATTACGCTGGCAAAAGAGTCTTTCACACGATTGGGTTTTATAGGATCGGAAGTTGACTTTCCATGATCATATAATTAAGCCGGCGAAAGAGTCTTTCAGACATAGTCATAGTCATAGTCATAGTAATTTATTGATATAAAAAAATACAGGTCAATTACATGACAATCATGTACAAAAAGTACTTTATAATTATTTCTATTATGCTTCGTAAAATATATATTACTTATTAAGCAATATAACACAAAAATAATAATAATAATATTTAAGTACAATACTTTAAAATTATGTCAAATAAATAACAATAGAATACACAAAATAAACCTGAAATTGAATTCAATAAAAACTGAAAAAATGACAAGACGATGATGACGATTGGGTTTTATAGGATCGGAAGTTGACTTTCCATGATCATATAATTAAGCCGGCGAAAGAGTCTTTCAGGCGATTGGATTTTATTAAAACGTGATACGACAAATTTTTGGGGCACTGGAACGCTGCAAATTAGAGAGTGCAATGTGTATATGGAACCCACACGAAGACAAATATGTCCTTCTGCTTGAAAAGGTACAGAAACCTTTCCTCAAGTACCTCTACAAGCGCATCAACGGGTACTATCCGTACAAAATTTGTTATGGGGTGTCTAGGATTTAATTCATTGGAAGTCAGGCGGGAAACAAATCAACTGACAGTTATGTGTAAGTGCTTCGAGGTAGTATGTATGCACCAGATCTGCATTGTGAGCTGTATCGACTCTTTGCCCCTAATATAGATATGTGAGTGTGTGGACTGAGTTACCACTTATATCTCTTAGTTATTTTGTAGTTTTGTAAAGTATAACCGCAGCAGATGGCACAGATTGTTCAACGTTCCGTCTAGTCGCACAGTGGCACATTCTAAATCACCAGTACCTGGCGCCCTCTCTGCACTCAAAGCTCTCCTGGTTACCAGAATCCAGATTGTGACTTGTTTGTGGAAGGATGGTCTAATATATTTTCAGTGTGTTTGCGTTTTAGTGAACGTGAGATGTTTATGTAATTGTACCTATTAGTTAATAAGTAAAAAAAATAAAAATGTTTTTTTGGTTTCACTGTGCACGTTATAATTGTAAATATTGTTATTGGGCTTCATTTAATGTTATTGGTTGTGAAACTGTTATAATTGAAGTAAATAAATAAATAATAAATAATGTATTATGCCCAGAAGTGAGGCTACAGGTAGGTATACCTACAATCTGGGTGTTGTTGGTTCCACACGGCTAAGGGTTTTTCTCGGTTAAGGTTCTATAGCCGATCTTCCGTTTTTTGTTCCATCAAAGCTGTGAAAGCTCCGTACTTAGTGAATAATTCCGTTTTATTTTACCGCTGCCGCGAGATGGCGTTTGATGGACGTAAAACGTATTACGTTGAAATGTGACGTAATTTTAGTAGGTGTGAATAATATTTACTCTTGTAATAGAATCGTGGAAGTAAGGCCGCCTATGTACTTCTATTTAGTTACTAAAGCTCAGCTGCAGTAGACAGATAAACAGATAGACAGATAAACATAGCACTTGCACATTATGTGCGAGCGCGACGGTGATACACATTTATGCGAGAGCGTTAGAGATAAGTAGTGAGGGGTAATTGTACGAGTTTATCTCTAAATCGCGGCCGTGATTTAGTAGAAGACAGAAGTATGTCATGTAGTTCGAAGGTATTAATACTAACGTTTTAGCTTGCTCGTATTTTGTACCAGACTGCGTAACGCAAAGGCCCGGTAATGTGTTTATCAGTTTATGTATGTATGTCTGTTCCTTTGTGGCACTTTATAGACCACACGCGTGGACCGATTTTGATGATTCTTACTTCAATCGTTTTGTCTTAATCTTGCAAGTGCTTCTTAAGACATGACATTAATCTAAATTCAATATGGTGATAACCAGACGCCATATTATAAAATAAATAACACGAAAGTCGACAAACTATGTCAAGTGGGGTATCATTGAATAGGTATTTGAAAATCATCTTTAGTTTAACTTATTATTTTTCATTTTGAATTACTATTAATGATCTATAGGTAACTATTTAAAGTTGGTTAGCAACCATTACGCAAACATTCTCACTAATTCTTATAAATATAAACTTTTTTTAAAAAATAAATATAGAATATTATAAAAACAAAAACCGAATGCGAACAAAACTAAAAAGAGGCCGACAAGCTTTAGATTTTTGATTTTGAAATATAAGATGCAGTCGCAGGCATGAAGCTCGACAGGTTCTAGCTGATCCCGTCAAAAGAGTAATGAAATGCGTGATGCCTCCGACTGCATCTTATATTTCATAATCAAAAATCTTAAGCTTGTTTGCCTCATTTCAGTTTTGTTCGCATTCGGTTTTTGTTTTTATAATATTCTATTTTTATTTAAAAAAAAGTTTATATTTATAAGAATTAGTGAGAATGTTTGCGTAATGGTTGCTAACCAACTTTAAATAGTTACCTATAGATAATATATGTTTTAGAACTTGTGGGGGTCGGGTGAATAATATATTTTTAATTTATGCTTGTTTTTAAGAACCGGTTTTTGCGTAGCGCGAGCGTACCTATTAGCATTTAGCATACTCGAAAATAACATGTTTTTGAATCTGCGTACATTGAAACAATTTCGGTTGCTTCAGCATCAAGATAAACAGAGAAATAATTTCAATTTACCACGCACTACAGATAAAGATAACTCTTATCATGAGTAAAGCTTGCAACAAAGAGCTACAAACAGAAAATCCTTCATCAATCGCTAGTAAATACCCCATAAACTATTCAAAAAGCCCGTCTACCTTGATCATGGACACTAAATCGCGAGAAAATATTTATTTCCATTCATAAAAAATAAGTGCGGTCTCAGCAAATAGGCGGTTCAATAAAACCGGGCGAACCTTTGGAGTTCTTCCGAATTTGGAGATCGGATATCTTCGGAGGAGCTCCAGCGGGCTTTTTTATGCCTTCGAGGTTGATACCCACTGTAAAATACAAGAGACTAAAGATTTCAAAATGGATGATCTCTCATAAGACTCCACACTTATCGATCGACAGTCGGGTAGACGGTAGACATTCGACACAGTCATAACGGATTCAACGACGACACAATAAAGCAAGTCAAACGCAGGAATATTGTGCAATAATATAATTATTGGCTTAGTTAATCAATATTGCCTTTTCTTTCCTACTTTTGGAAGAGACACCACAAAGTCTGGGCTGTAATCTGTCGCTATATATGAAAATGAGGAAGTTAATGATCTGAGTTGACCTATGTGACTCTACCATAGGTGCGCTGACCTTCCTCTAGACCCGACAGATTTCGACCCTAAAGGGTTCGAACAAGGAAGGACCAGGTAATGAAGGGCCCTTGACGTAAAAACGAGTTGAATGCTTAAGGTTAAGTTGTAATATGACATCAAGTGCATATGCGGTTAGGACAATATTACTGGTATAATCGCCAGAAATGGCTGAAATGGCCGAGTAGTATGAGAATTATTGAGAAGTATTTGATCCTCTTGTAGTGGCAACTGGTAAAATAGATAGATAGATAACAATTTATTGCACTAAAAAAAAGTTACACATTGAACTTTAAATAGTACAATCGGCGGCCTTATCACTAAGCAGAGATGTCTTCCAGGCAACTATAGATTACAAAGAGAGAACATGAACATTAATGAAGGATAGTGCATGTGCAAGTATATATTTACTGAAATTAATAAATTTATATTTTTATTAATAAATAGGTATAATAACAAATATTTTTCCAAAAAAAGAAAAACAACTTCTTATTAAAAATTATCTTTTGTAAACAACTACTAAAAAGAATAAAATAATTACAATTGAGCCAGAACAATATCACTTTTTTTAAATTACCAATTTTATAATAATGCAAACATACAACATATTAAGATAAGAGTTTTTTGAAGGCGGTGCCAAACTAAGCCAGCATTATTAATATTATTGAGCTTATTCAAAAAGATGATGTCTTAAACAGCTTGACGTGCTACATAAAATAGGTAATAAGCTATTAAAGGAAATATCTACAAACACTTTATCATTTACAAGACTGCTGTATTCGTGTCAATTGGTTTGTGAACGTGTGAAAGTCAAAAACTGCTCGTGTGAGTCTCTTGTTTTGGCTCTTCTGCGTTTTGTGTTTTGTATGACTAGACAGGTTCTTGACGAACGTCGCAATGAGAGCATTTAATTATCGCCATTTTGGCGCTGATAGCAGTAGTTTGGTAGTAGTGAGCGTCCACGGATCTAAGGTTTTTGTACTATTATTTATTCTGTTACTAACGTCAGAAAATGAAACAATGTAAATTTTAGTTCCATGGACGCTCGGTGGTGCGCTTTAAATAAGAATAAATGAAAGTAAGGCACAGCAAAACCATAGAGATCACAGGGCTGCGTAGATACGTATGTATTAATTGTGTTGTAAATACATTAGATTTAAATGATTCCTAGGTTGATTGCCAAACCACCTTCAAAAACTCTTATCTTACTCGTAAGTTGTATCTTTGTATTATTATAAAATTAGCAATTTTGAAAAAGTTATATTTTTCTGGCTCAATTGTAATTATTTTATTCATTTTAGTGGTTGTTTGCCAAAGATCACTTTTAATATGAAGTCGTTTTTTTATTGGGTTTATATTTTTATTTCTTGATTTTTAGTGGTCTAAGCAAACATCGGAAAGAATATTTGCCACAGAAAATAGTTAAACTCACTTTAGACTCAAGGCATTGGTAAATTAAAACCAAGGATGAATAAATAACCTGCAGTTGTTTTACAACTGAATTAGTTTTGACGAAAATTATCTATAATTAAAAGGACAGGAATGAAATGGAGCTCTCTAAAAAAATTGTTACTTATCTCGTAGATATGAGGAAACATAAACACAAAATCCATTTGATTTAGAAGTTGAAAATATATAAATCCTTTTTAAAAGCAATCTTTTACGAGACACCTTCCAGTACCACTTAAGACCTGAGAACTCATTAATACCGGATTCCTATAAAAAATTAACGAGTCGTTTTTCCAACGTCTCGTTACTTTTCGACGTTTTTTGTATGGCATTTATATCAAAAACTGACGGGAAGTAAGCGAAAACGGTTCGTTTTAAGATATTGGAACCGGCCATTAGACCACTCAAATAAGCCTAAACATGAAGGGGTTTTATCATTTGATAGTTGGGTAATGGGTTCCTATGACTCCATCTCCATCATCAGACCCTCGATACCACATTAGATCCGATAACTTATCAAGACAAACCAAATGAGCGCAAACTCAACAGGGTTCCATCATTTTGTGGTTGAGTTCCTGTGACTGCCTTCCGGCTCCGTCATCAGACCCTGAGTACCACATAAAAATAGAGAACTCATTAAGACAAACCAACTGAGCCCAAACTCGAAGGGTTCCATAAATTTGATGTTGAGTTCCTGTGACCACCTTCCGGCTCCATCATGAGACCTTGGATACCACATAACACCAGAGAACTCATCAAGAGAAATCAAATGAGCCCAAACTCGAAGGGGTTCCATCATTTTGTTGTTGAGTTCCTGTGACTTCCTTCCGGATTCATAATCAGATCTTGGATACCACATAAAACCGTCTCATCAAGCAGAACTCATCAAGCCAAACGAAATGAGCCCAAAATCGAAAGGATTCCATTATTTTGTTATTGAGTTCCTATGACTACCTTCCGGCACCATCGTCAGACCTTGGATACCCTGGATAAGGGGTTCCATCATCCGATTTTTGAGTTCCTTTGACTACCTTCCAGCTCCATCATCAGGTCAGCTCATTAGTCCCTACCATAATTGTCAGCAGAACTACACCCATGTGCAAAACTTTGGATGTCGTTAAATGGTTCAAAAAAGTTCTCAATCAGTTCGTCCTACCATTTATGACCTACGGAGCCGAAACGTTGACACTCACGATCGCACTAGTCCACAAATTTAAGGTCACTCAGCGAGCTATGGAGCTATGCTTGGAGTTTCTCTGAAGGACAATATTCGTAATGAAGGGATCCAACGGAAAACCAAGATAACCGACATACCTCAAAAGATAAGCAAGCTAAAATAGCAGTGGGCTGGTCAAATTTCCCTAAAAACAGAAAAACGTTAGGGTAGACGAGTTCTCGAGTGGAGACCACGTTTAGGCAAACGTAGTTTAGGACGGCCTGTGGCCAGGTGGAGTGACGACCTGCGAAAAGTGTCCGGAAGAAAACATATGAAGAGAGCTGAAACCTAGTTCTAAAGTGAGGGCCGACGTCGTAGCGTATTTCCAAAATGTACATTACTTACACAACGCTCTTGACGTCAGAGACCGTGTTGACATCGAGTATATTTTAAAATCCAGAAAGCGAATATGTATTCTTCGAAAGTATACCGTAAAGGTATACATTCAAACATTTATGACGTTACTGGCCAAGCTGAGATCGGGTATGGGTAGTTTCGAATTTAAGATTTTGCGCAGTTAAGATTTTTCAAGTTTCGTTCACCTGCTGACTTGTTTTCGACCAATCGCTGAAATCAAAGATAAAGTAGAAACAATGTTTTGATAGACGTAAGTAATTAACAAGTAAAAATTGTTATGTACATACAAAAAATCCGACTGGCGTGCAGGCGTGGGGCACGGAACACACGATGCAAACACATGCTCGTGTTTTTGCTTATCAGCCGCGCTAGCGGACGGACCTGCAAAAATTATAGAAATATAATTTTAACGTTTCATATTTACTTACATATTTTACTGTAATAGTTGCAATTGCAATATTGGACTATAGTACTAACGTGAATAATCTAAAATTTAAAATATTGTAAGACGCTTAAAAGACATTTGCTACTGTTTAAGAAAAAGAATTGTATATTTTTGGAATAGTCCTTTAAATACCTTAATTTTGATACCTCACTCGATAGGTTTGGATCATTGTATCCGTGCTAAATACAATATGGCAGCTGTATGCCATCATATTAGTTTTTTTGACACTTTATATATTCTATAGCACCGAATCCAATGATACCTCATTTATCAAAATCTATCAAGCCGTTTAGGCAAAAATTTCATCTCCTAAATGCACCTCACTGAGTTCTGTTTTCAGCTCTCAACATCCATTTTCTTCCAGCTGCTTTTCACAGGTCATTACTCCAACTAGCCACAGGGCTTCCTACACTACGTTTGCGTAAACGAGGTCTGCACTCGAGAACTCATCTACCCCAACGGTTATCGGTTCTTCGGGAAATGTGACCAGCCCACTCCCACTTCAGCTCGCTTATCCTCAAAGCTATGTAGATTACCTTGGTTAACTGTCGGTTATCTTCATTACGAAACTAGTCTTTCAGATAAACTCCAAGCATAGCTCTCTCCATAGTCCTCTAAGCAACATTAAATTTGTGGACTAGTTTGACCATGAGTGTCCACATTTCGGCTCCGTAGGTCATGACTGGTAGGATACACCGATTGAATACTTTTGCCTTCAGGCAATGTGGTATGGTCGACGAGAAGACCTGACAAAGCTTGTTGAATGCTGCCTTACCCAGCTGAATTCTTCTGTTGGCTTCCTTCTCAAAGTTGTTCCTACCTAATTGCAATATTTGCCCAAGATAAACATATTTTCGGAGAACTCCAAAAATAAACACCATTCTCTGCAATCGGTTTCGGCTCAAAAATATCATTCAACATAATCTTGGTCTCATCTATGTTCATTTTGAGACCGATGCGTCGATAAGCTTCATCTAGGTTGGTCAGAAAACTTTACAAGTCTTGCAGTGACTCCGTTATTAGGACTATGTCATCGGCAAAACGTTAGTGTGAAATGTTCTTGCCATTGATATTAATCCAAATTCCTTGCCAATCCAGCGCTTTAAACATATCTTTCAAGGCATCAGTGAACAGTTTCGGGGATATAACTTCCAGTTACTAGCGGGTACTTGCATGGCAACAATCAGGCCTGATTCACTTAAGCCCTTATCCACATGCATACATACATACATACATACATACATAAATAGACTGTTAAACTCGTTACCATTCCTTTGCTTTGCTGTAGTCGGGTAAAAATTGCGTCAGCCGCAACAATGAGGCTCGCTCATTTTTTGATCTGTAACATATTTCCTCTCAATTTTCTGAAATCTATAAGACTGATTTCGTGAAAAATGACCTGAATCGACATCCAGGATTAGCTAGACAAAGGAACTCTTTAGCGGTTAACAGCACAGAAACGAATATTTTAACGTAAATTCTATACACCTAATTCCGAATGTCATCGAAAAATCCCAGAATAGATATACAAATAATGGATAACTATTTCGTACGCGACTATACCTGCGCAGGCTCCCCACTACTGACGCTCGTCAAGTCTCATCTTTTGCGGCGCATATTATACATTTATGATAAATATCGAATTCAATGTCACGGTGTATAACACAAATAGGAAACCCGAAACTCTGTTTTATCATCGCTGGGCTCTGTTTTATCTTAACACTAGCACCGCGCGCGCTCATTGGTCAACTTTTACACATGTTACATTTTTCACGAAATCAGTCTACTAGATTTCAGAAAATTGAGAGGAAATAAGTTACAGATCAAAAAATGAGCGAGCCTCATTGTTGCGGCTGACGCACTTTTTACCCGACTACAGCAAAGCAAAGGAATGGTAACGAGTTTAATAGTCTATGTATGTATCTATGTATGTATGTATGTATGTATGTATGTATGGATGTATGTATGTGTGTATGTGGATAACGGCTTAAGTGAATCAGCCCTGATTGTTGCCACGCAAGTACCCGCTAGTAACTTGCACGCAAGATGTGGATGTTCCACCATAGCGTCGCCCCTATTGATTCTATTTTGATAAGCAAGAAGTCAATCGAATTGTCTTCAGGTATAGTATCACAGGCATTTTTTTCCCCGACTACGGCAAGGCAAAGCAGGGTTATGTGCTAAAACTAAATCATTGGTCCGATTTAGACAAGCGAGGTATCATTCGATTCGTTTTCATCGTAAGAGTGTCAAAGGCTATTCTTTACCCGACAGAAGTCGGGTTTTTGTTTTTGAACTTATGTCTTGTTATTGGAATTTATACTACTTTGGTTTTTCATTCCAATTCAATTCTTTTATTCAATAATGATTATTACATCATGTCTGAATTTATAAGTTTATAACAATTCAAGAAATAAAGCAAAATTAATATGTCAACACAAAAAAAAAACAAATTAAAAATAGCAAATAGTAGTAATAGTCAGTAGATAGTCAAACAAATTAAAAACATAATAAAGAAAATCAAACAAAAAGTCAAGTCAGGATCTTATTACTTCTTAGATATTCATCCATTGAGTAGAAACACCCAATAAGCAGGAGTTGCCTTAACTTAACCCTAAAAATATTTGGACTATCTACAATTTTAAATTCAATAGGAAGACTAATAAACAGTTTTTTTGCTTTATTGTCGTGCAGTGTTTTGTGATATGTAACTTCAGAATAAGAGCAATTTCCATGTCTTTCCTTCGCGTGTCTAATCTTTTAATTTTTGCTCAGCAGATTCATATTTCCACGACATCTGTGAGAAGCACCATGATGGCTGGGAACTGTTAATATTTTGAGAATATAAAAAGCTCCTTTCAAGATTCCCATTGCGGAATCCGAACCATAGTGCGGATCACTCGGTTCTGCAGCATAAACGCTCTGTTTATATTGGTAGCTAATTCCCCAGCACCTTATGATGTACCTGAGTTTTGATTCCACTAACGTATAATACACCGTTTTGAGCTGATCAATATTTATCTCGTCCCGAATACTTCTCAGAGCATAGCATGCTGAAGCGAGAGTGCTTTCAACGGATGAAAATTCTTGTTTCCAGTTTAGATATTGGTCTATGTGAATACCCAGAAACTTTACAGTTTCGACTATAACCACTTTTACTCCATTGATTTTGACATCTATTATTGTATGTTTGTTAGCCACTGTAAACTTAAGTTAAACCCTCAGCCTTGAATAAAACATGGGATACATTTTATCCCGGATATTTGTAATTTTCCACGGGAAAACTGGAAAGACTGGAAAAATGTTGATTACTCGCTGTAAGAAACGGTTGCCATGGAAACGATATAACAAGTATGTCAAAAAACATCAAGAGTGGTGCTATACCTACTTTTGCATTAGTTTTTAATATCCTAGAAGAACATAGGATGTTTTTTTCACGATAAACAGTAGTCCGCGCTGACGAAGTCGCAGACGGGAAAACTAGTAGCTCATTGAACAAGTATTCTCACGGCAAATTGCAGTGAAGAGTAGTGTAAAAAAAGCGAACCTTACATTAGTCGCATAGGATGTGTAAAATCTGACATCTCACCTTGGTAATAAGCAACATTAACTTACTCTATGATGGATGTATGGGAGCGAATATAATCTCAAAACTCCAAGCCAACCTCACCTGTACGCGGTTATCCTGCTGGATAACGAACGAGGCTCTGGCGATCGACAGATGGCGGTGTAACCATCACAATAACAAGCGTAGTCAAATGACACAGGCCGGTGACGGGCAGCAGCGTCACCGGTGCGAGAAGCTACGCCCTGCGATCGCCAACCGCATGCCCAGCGTGGCGATTATGGGCAAATCCTCATTATGAACGGCATAAATAAGAAATGCCCCCCAGTTCCCGGTCGCCCTGCTAGTCCTGACCAAGGTGGCGGTCAAGGAAATGGCAGGGCAGGGGGTGCGAAGAAACCCCGGGCTACCGTAGGCCACCCGAAACAAACACAACTGACCCTGGCTACGTACAACGGACGAACGATTAGGCTTGACGATCACATGGCGCAACTCGAGACGGAGCTTACCAAGATAAGGTTAAGTGAAGTCCGAAGAGAGGGGGAGGATACAGTAACCCTGGAATCGGGCCACACATTCTACTTCCGAGAGGGGCGTGGGGTTCCTCATCAACAAAGTCCTCATTGATAATGTTGTAGAAATATCCAGTGTGTCGACCAGGGTAGCGTACCTGGTTCTTAAGCTGACCGAAAGGTATAGCCTTAAGATCATACAGGTGTACGCACCAACCTCGGCACACTCGGATGATGAGGTAGAAGATATGTTTGATGATATATCTTCAGCCCTACATAACACCACAAGGGCCCACTACAACGTTATCATGGGAGACTTTAACGCCAAAGTGGGAGTACAGACTTGCAGTGAATCGAAAATAGATCAACACGGCTATGGAGACCGGAATCACAGGGAGCAAATGCTTGTTCACTTTTTGGAAAAAAAAGGGGTTCTTATTGATGAACTTTTTCTTCAAAAAGCAACCCCAGAGGAAGTGAACTTGGCAAAGTCCCGAAACTGTGACTAAAAATGAGATTGACTTCATCATGACGGACAATAAGTACATATTCAGGGATGTCTCAGTGATCGCAAGGTTTAATACCGGTAGTGATCACCGACTTGTCCGAGGATCCTTGAATATCAACCACAAGCTTGAAAGATGCCGCGTGGTGAAGTCTACGCTCTGATCCAGGCCATTGTTGGATCAGAACAGTTTCAACTCAAGTTGGAAAATCGATTCGCTGTCTTGGAAACCACCAATGACGTGAATGAGGAACTCCAAAAAGTTGTGGGAATCCTTAGGGAGGAAGGCACTAGATTTTGTTACCTGCATCGTACGGGCACGAAGTCTAAAATCTCGGATGAGGCTCTTCGACTTATGGACGAGCGACGAGAGCAACAGCAAGCCACACCGTCAGAAAAAAGGGAAATCAATCTAAAAATCAGTAAGCTGGTGCGACGTGACCTCCAATGCTTGAGCATTGAAAGTCCATACAGGCCAAATTGAAAGGCAAAATCGGGGGTCAAAAGTCTTCGCCCAGCAATTGAGTAAATCCCATAAGACCAATAATGGCACAACCATCGTCTCTAAGCCGGAGATCCTTTCTGAGATTGAAGACTTCTATGGCAGATTGTACGACTCGCATGCTTTTAGACCCGAACCCAGCACAGAGGATTCCCGCGCAATACTGCCCCACCACTATACTGACGAACCGCCCGACGTCAGCCTAGACGAGATTGAGATGGCGCTTAAACAACTTAAGAATGAAAATGCCTCCGGTGAGGATGGTATAACATCGGAGCTGTTGAAATCAGGGGGGAAACCCGTACTTCGGGAGCTTCAAGGGTTATTTAGCACCGTCCTTAAATGTGGGAGAACTCCAGAGGCGTGGAGCAGGAGTTTGGTAGTACCCTTCTTTAAAAAAGGGGATAAAGCTCTTTCAAATAACTACCGACCTACTCTTGAGCCACGTCTATTGAGCTAGGAAAATATTTCCCTCTCCCTCTCAGCAGATTCCTTCTCTGACATCACGTCCTCACAAAAGGTGGAACCGGCATTCCATGACCTCTCACTTTGGACCATGGCCTTGACCAAGGGCGGAAGCGAGAGGTCGTCCCCCACCACTGCGACGAGGTCGCGGCGCTCACTGACCCAAGCTGGGTACTCCTCCAGCGTATGCTGCACCGTGTCTTCGTGCAAGTACTTTCCGAAGCAACCATGCCGCGTCAGCACCTGTACCAGCCAGAAGGTCAGCGACCCGTGAGCCCTATCCAACCAGTCCCTTAAGACCGGCCGGACAGCCTTGACCCAGCCCCGACACTCCACCGGTGACCCCACTACGGAGGAGGGAGGAGGTGGGCAAAACGCCTCCTCCTCCCACCTATTCTCCTGCGCCGGAGCGCGTCCGCTCGGGCGTCCGTCTCCCTGGCCCGCTCCGCGGTCTCCTTCTGCACCATAACGGCTTCGCAGAAGGAGACCATTGCCTGCCACGATCTCTCGCTGCCAAGCATAGCGTTTACTACGCTTGGCAGAGAGAGATCCCGTCCTATCATCATTGAAAGCGTGTGCCGCTGCGGGCCCCATGCGGCACACGCCTCCAACGTGTGGAGCGCCGTGTCCTCCAGTGCCCCACACTCGTGGCACACCGGAGTCCTCTCCCGTCTTGCGATTTGGTGCAGGTACTTTCCGAAACATCCGTGTCCGGAAAGCACCTGCTCCAATCGGAAGGTCAGCGGCCCATGCTGCCGCCTCACCCACCTCCGAAGGACCGGGCGGATAGCCTCCACCGTCCACTGCCCAGGGACCGGTGGAGCCAGGTCCTCCGTCCACCGCTGCAACATGGCGGCCCTCGCCTGCCGCCGCATGCGCGTGACCTTCTCCCACGCTGGGGGGTCTCCACGGGATCTCCTCTCCGCCACGAACCTTAACCAACCTAACCTTAACCTTATCCTCGTGTTACACGGTTACACATTTTTAAGCTTTTCACAAAATCTCCCAATTATTTTAGGAGGCTAGTTAAGCAACTCCTCCCACAACAAAGTTGTCCCAATAGGGCGAGTTACTGAATTTAAAGAATATTATTTTTTCGGTTCAGTAACTCGTCCCATTGATATTATCCTCCATTATTTCAACAAAATCTATTCTAAGTAATGTCAGCAACAATAATGTTTGAAGTTTATTTATAAATTGTTTATTGGTTAGGTTTCGTTTATTTGATTTCAAATAGGAGCATGACTTATTTGATAGCAATAGACATTATTACACAAAGAAAGAGTCAGCAATACTTTTCCTCGCATTGCATGGTTGGTGTCGCACTATAAGACAACAGATTTAAGGAGAAGCTAGTTAGAGCTGTACGATAAAGATCTCATTGTATTGCAGGTAGAGCAGTGTGCAGTGCAGTGCAGTGCATCTGTATGTGTCATTATCTGTATATTCGAGCAAAAATCTTTGCCTACGTTCAACAAACAGTGCAGAAATGTAAGATTTAATTATTATAAGATATTAAGTAATTATAACACCTACATGTTGATCGTATTGCTAACAAGTGCTCGTATACATCAACTTGAGATTGTAAAGGTGTAAATTGTAAAGGCCTTCAAATGTAAAATATTTGGTTTTTGTTTGTTGTTTAAAATATCCACTTAAAATGGTAAAGACTTAAGTTATTACTAGGCCACTATGAACTATATTTAAACTAGTTGTGTTACATAAATAGTATGTTCATTGTAGACGTTATTTTATTTTCATATCGTGTTCATTCATATTTTATTTTGTCTTGCTAGGAGAAATGGGTTGGTTTAAACTTTATACTATTATAAAACTATTTTTATCGACCTCTACACTAATAATGTAAAGTTTTTTGTAAATTTGTTTGTTACAGCTAATCTCTGAAACTGCTAATCTGATTCTGAAAATTCTTTCACTTACTCTAACTATTACTTCTAGAAAATACGTTAAGTAAACAAAATGGTGTCCCAGCATCATGTTATGTAGGTCTGACCACCATTTTGTTTTGATAAATCCTTTGAATAATATTTAAAAAAAAAACATATTTGTTAATGAAATTATTCTATACCTTAATAGATATTATATGTGCAGCTAGGTACAAGATGTCTTTGTACCTTCCTATAATGTATTATTTACTTTATAGGACATGTCACAATCAGAATCTTTGATTTTACATAAGAAAGATCAATTTAATTTGATTGAATCACAAAGAAGCAGGTCTCTTCATCTTCTTTGCAGAGGTCACCAGTATTACAAAACGATATCTAGACTTTTATTAATCCACTAGCTTTTATAGGTATAGAAGATTAATTATTTAAAGATAATGTTGTCGACTATACTAAATACATTCAGGTTTTTAGGATAAAATCAATGGGACAAGCTACTGAACAGAAAATATAAAACAGTTATTCGTCCCATTGGACGAGTGTCTTGTGGGACGAGTCGCTAAACTAGCCTTTTAGAAAAGCGAGAGGTAAGATGTTACACATCAAAAACTTAAAACACACAAAACAAAACACAAAACCGTAATAGTAGTGTATTGTCAGGCTGTTTCTAACGTTTTCACGTAAAAACTAACCAACATATCTCCGTGATCTTTTGTGCACAGATAATGTTAGAGGTCTAGCTAGCTAGCTAGAGAGGCTAGCTAAAAAGTAGACAGGTGTTTACCGAGTTTTAAAAAAAAACAAAACTTACACTCATAGAAAATAAAAAAGGAAGCAGACGGAAATGCGGATAACTGCAAGTTTATAATTATTAAACAGTTTAATGTATCAGAAAATATACCTAATAACTTAAATTGTAATATACATTACGTTAACGTTGAATATTAAGTAATGTAACGTAAACACGTTACGTTACGTAATATTCATAACGTTTCGTGAACATTTATGCCTCATTTTTTTATAGGTAGTATTATAATTTATGTGGATAAATATGTCTATCTATCAATATCAATACATAGTATAAAACAAAGTTGCTTCTCGCTGTCTGTCCCTCTGTAACGCTTATGCTTTTAAGGCGGGCTTCTAGCACATTTGAAGGTTTTTGAACCTCTGTAAATCGACTAAAATATAAAAAAAATATATAAAATAATATGTTTTATTAAATTTGAATATACACTCTAGAAGTGATAGAAACGTGATTGAGAATTGTTGGCTCGATAAAAAATAATTCCAAAGAAGACTCTAAATCGGTATTTAAAAAGTGTCCTGTTAAGTGATACTATCATAAAGCCATGTGAAAGTTATTCCAATAGACGTGGCTTTTTATTCTTTAGGAGCTGCAAACAAAAATATTCTAATTTCGTTCTTATTTTTTTCTAAAAAGGAAAAACAACCAAAATTTTGCATTTCGAGCACTAGTCGCCGTCGGTCAGTGTCCGCCGAGGCTTCTCCGAGGAAGGACCTGTGTCGTTTGTCTCCGCAAAAATACCCCTCGCGCTTAGTATGTATGATCATTGTAGCGTAGAGCCGCAAATAAATGTTTGGCGTAGTAAAGTTATCGTATAGTTAAAAATTGTGAGTAACGTATTTTTATTCATTGATATTGATTTATATTTTCCAAAATGGGTAAGAATAATGAAATAATTCAGATTGGAACTGAAAATAAAAATTATATATTAAATAAATATAATATATACTTACCTATCTCTATCTAAAATACGTATGTAAATACTTGAAAAGTTGTAAGCAGGTAATATTTTTTATAATAATAATTAGTAGGTAAGTATTTTGATTTTTAATTATGTAGATAAAAAGTTTGTTACAAAAATATAACAAAAAATACTTAAATAATTCAGATTCTTACTTTTATAATTCAGATTGGAACTGAAAATAAAAATTATATATTAAATAAATATAATATATACTTACCTATCTCTATCTAAAATAGGTATGTAAATACTTGAAAAGTTGTAAGCAGGTAATATTTTTTATAATAATAATTAGTAGGTAAGTATTTTGATTTTTAATTATGTAGATAAAAAGTTTGTTACAAAAATATAACAAAAAATACTTACCGATACATAATCAATTACCAAACTCATTTATTTACAGTATATGATTTACGTTGACGACCTACATTGTTTAGGCACAGAATAAATAAAAGGTTTAGGCAAGCATGCCACAGTATAAAAAAGTAAAGTAGGTAAGATTTTCTGAACAGATTGTTACTTAGTTAAAATTCTTTGCTCAATTACCCCAAAACTAATACTTACGTCAGTAATTCAGTATAACTGAAACGATGGGAAATAAATTTGGGTGGTAAGTTCACCAATTCTTGGCCAATTTCTAGTAAAGGTGTTTTTTTATTTGATATATTACTGAATATGCACATTTCGCTAGTTTTAGACCCTAAATCCAGTTTCGTCCACCTGCTCACTAGTTTTCGACCAATCATTGAAATCAAGGATAAAGTAGAAATAATGTTTTGATAGACGTAGGTAATTAACAAGTAAAAAATGTTATAAAAATACAAAATACCCGAATGGCGTGCAGGCGTGGGGCGCGGAACACACGACGCAAATATATGCTCGTGTCAGCCGCGCTAGCGGATGGACCTGCAAAAATGATAGTAATATAATTTTAACGTTTCATATTTACTTACATATTTTACTTTAATAGTTGCAATTGCAATATTGGACTATAGTACTAACGTGAATAATCTAAAATTGAAAATTTTGTAAGAAGCTTAAAATACATTTGTTACCATTAAGGAAAAAGAATTGCATATTTTTGGAATGTTCCTTTAAAGACCTAAATTTTGATACCTCACTCGATAGGTTTGGATCATTGGATGTTCCGTGGGAAATACAATATGGCAGTTGTATGCCGTCATATTAGTTTTCTTGACACTTTCTATATTCTATATCACTCTCATGATTAATACGAATCCATCAAAATCCTCATTTATCAAAATCTATCAAGCCGTTTAGGCAAAAATTTCATCTCCTAAGGCACGCCACTGAGTTCGGTCTTCAGCTCTCCTCATCCATTTTCTTCCAGCCGCTTTTCACAAGTCGTTACTCCACCTGGCCACAGAGCTTCCTACACTACGTTTGCCTAAACGTGTTCTGCACTCGAGAACTCATTTACCCCAACGGTTATCGGTTCTTCGGGAAATATGACCTCTGAGCGACCTTAAATTTGTGGACTAGTTTGACCATGAGTATCTACATTTCGGCTCCGTTAGGTTATGGCTGGTAAGACACACTGATTGAATACTTTTGCCTTCAGGCAATGTGGTATGGACGACGAGAAGACCTGACAAAGCTTGCCGAATGCTGCCTAACCCAGCTGAATTCTTCTGTTGGCGTACTTCCCAAAGTTATTCTTACCTAATTGCAATATTTGCCCAAGAAAAACATATTATCGGAAAACTTCAAAAATAAACACCATTCACTGCTATCGGTTTCGGCTCAGAAAGATCATTCAACATGATCTGGGTCTCATATATGTTCATTTTGAGACCGACGCGTCGAGAAGCTTCATCTAGGTTGGTCAGAAAACTTTACAAGTCTTGCAGCGACTCCGTGACTGTGTCATCGGCAAATCATTAGTGTGAAATGTTCTTGCCATTGATATTAATTCAAATTCCTTGCCAATCCAGCGCTTTAAACATATCATTCAAGGCATTAGTGAACCGTTTCGGGAATATAAAATCCCTCTGTCTCACTCCCCTGCGCAGTTGGATATGTTTAGACTGCTGGTTTTGTAGTTGGACACTCATAGTCGCGGCGTAATACCGAAATATCATCACTTAGGTGTATCGTAAGTCCACTTGATAACGCTGCAAAGACTCCAGGACCGCCCAGGTTTCAACGGAGTTAAAGGCCTTCTCATAGTCTACAAAACCAAGACAAAGCGCCTGGTTATACTCTTCAGACTTCTATATTACCTGCCCGCGTGGAGGTGCCTCACCACCAGGACGCTGGAATTCGTCAAGTATTCTTGCGAGATGATTTGAGACCCTCAAAAACAACTTATAGACGTGGCTCAAGAATACAATTGGTCGGTAGTTCTTTAAAAGGGTTTAATCCCCTTTTTTAAAGAAGCGTACTACCAAAGTCCTGCTCGATGCCTCTGGAGTTCTTCCACTGTTAAGAATGGTGCTTAATAACCCCTGAAGCCTCCGAAGTACGGGTTTTCCCGTAGTTGCAAGAGCTCTGAAGTTATACTATCCTTACCGGGGGCCTTTCTATTCTTAAATTAATTGAGCGCCATCTCAGTCTCGTCTAGGCTGACGTCGGGCAGTTCGTCAGTTTAGTGGCGGGTCATTGCATGGGAATCCTCTTTGCTGGGTTCAGGTCTAGAAGCATGCGAGTCATACAATCCGCCATAGAAATATTCGTTCTCAGACAGAATTTCATCACTTTCTGGGACAACCTGTACACGAGACCCTTGAGTTTAGATGGCATTGCTGCATCTACAAACTTCGTTTCATACCATAGTTTGTTTTGTTTTTTTTTCTATAATACGCTTGCGCAAGTGATTTTGTGTATATGTGTTTGTGCTGCTAAGATGGCTGCTACAAAAACACATATTTTTAAAGTATATATGTCAATATTTATTCTCTTTGTCTTTGATTGATAATGAAAAATCAGAAGGTCGAAAAATTGCCGTATAAATGGCGAGGATAACACAAAAAATGCTGTGCTTTGATGAGAAGAAATAAATACCATCAGCAGACCGTTGTTGTGAACTCTGATTTTAGTTTCCATATCATTCTAATTTGATTACTTTTGTTTCTGTTTTTATATTTGAGTATGATTTTCAATTTAAATTCATTTATTTCAATATAGGTACAACACGGTACACTTATGAGCGTCAACAGAGAAAACATAAAATACAAATCTGTTACAATTCAATTATTCGCAGCTAGACCTTGGTCGTCGTTTCAATTCTGTCAAGTTCTCATGAAACAAAAACAATGCAGTCTTTTGTGATAAAATTGTATATCAATCACAAATTATTCACTCCATGTGAATTATAAAAACGAACATAGTTTTTAAAAAAGGATCGGTAAATTTTTGATACCCTAGTTTTTGGCAGCACAAGTTTATACTTGTGCCTTGTCTCATAGTTCTGACGTTGTCCACATGTTGTAATCCTGTTTAAATGTTTCCGAGCGTACAGAATATCAAACAGGACATACAAACAAGGTAATGTTAAAATGTTCACTTGTGAAAAGACGTTTCTTAGTGGTTCTCTAGGGCTAAGCCTATAGATATCCCTTACAGCTCGTTTCTGTGTTACATAAATTCTATTGGTGTGTCGGCAGCATTGTCCCAGAGCAATAACCCGTACAACATTACAGAGTGAAAATATTGTGAAATATTTTAGTTTATACATACAATAAAAATAATATGCCATATGACACTTTTTCTAATTTTAGGCGTTCTTCCAAATCTGTTCAGCCGATATAGATAACATAGTTTCAATCATAAATAGGCACACAAACTTTATTAGTATGATATTATTACAGCTATACGCTTATTAGCTGCGCCCAGTGGTTTTACCTGCGTGGAGAAATGATAATGGATGATGATGATAACATATACACAATTTCATCAAAATCCATTCAGCCATATCAGCGCTTAATGGTAATAGATACTGTGTCTGTTACCATCATATTTGTTAGTATTTGTTACAAAAAAATACTAACAAATATTTTAGTATTTTTTTGTACTAACATATTTGTAGTACAATATCAATTTATTTTCTCTTTCGTACCTACACAATATAGCGAAAAGCTAAATCAGTTTATACCCTAACCCGATCTACATATCTTCTGCATTTACTATACTGTGGCATGCCCAAAAGCGCCGGGGCCTCGCGACTCGCGTCGTGTTTCTCGCTCGCTGCGTCTTTACGCTCGAAACATTTGCGGGGGCTGAGGAAATGTTTTCATACCTACATACTGCCCTAGAAGAGCGCCTTAAGCTACGCAACGGATTTTAATGCGGTTTTCATCAATATAAAGTGATTCAAGAGAAAGGTTTATACGTGTAGTTTGATTTTGTTTTGTGTTAATTTTGTTGAAATACGACGATAAGTGTAGTCTGTGGGCGCGATTAAAAAGAATGTGAATCCAAAGACGGTATTTGGTGTTATTTTAATAGTTCCGTATTTTATCATTTTCAACACAACACAACTCAACTGTTATTTTCCGAAGCGGAGTGAAGGTCGAGTGTGCGAGAACTACATTTTTCACTTAATTTTTTTCTAAATTAAACCTGTGCTTTTACTTTTATTTATTCTGTGCCTGTCCGAAGCCGGGGCGTCGTTCTCTTACTGGGGGATAACGCTACTTTTTTTCCCATTGTCCCCCAGTGGTGGACAAAAAGTGGGGGACAACAGGAACAGGCGGGGTCTAGTACTTATAATAAAGCAATATAAACGAAAAAGTCTGTACAAAGAAGATAATTTAAAAACAAATGGTCTGGGGTACCTAAAATAAGCTACTGAATAAGAATATAACATTTTTTTAAATCGTGTCTCTCTGTTTGTCTGTTTGTTTGTCTTTATGTTAGTTCGCGCATCACGAAAAAATATTCGACCGATTGCGATGCGGTTTTCACTGTTGGATAGCTCAGGGTTTTACTTAAACTGGCTAGGTTGTACTTAAAGACGGCTGAAATAATTTTAATCAAATACTATTAAAGTATATTGGTGTTTTTTCACTTGGAATAGCACAATATAGAGTACTATTAACCTAAAGAAATGAAGTGTAGCAACGCGTGTGAAGCCGCAGGCATAGCTAGTATATTATAAGAAAGCATTATGTAAGTAAACAGGTTCTATCTGTGTATGTAGATAATATCATGGAAAACCAAAATTAAAGTCACGATCCACTATCGTTGAAAAATATCGGGGTCCATGAGATGGAACATTTACATCTCATGGACCCCAATATTTTTTTCGCCAACATTTTATACTTGCAGGTCACCGTCGACCCCCAGGAGTCGATATATCCATTCGATCGATATATCGATCGTCAATTTGGGTAACACTGCTTTATAACATCCATTGACTATCTCTGCACAAGCACAAGCGCTTGACGGCAAGCATGGCGCTTTAAGTGAAACCCTGGACTTATGTGTCAATGTTTTGTTTGTGTCAAATTAATCTACAGGGAATCGATAAAGGGGTTTTCATTAATAAAATCATGATCAAATTAATTCTACAAATCCTCCTAGCTGCAGTTTATTAAACAATTCTCAAATATCATCCGCTCCAGTACTGGCATTTAATTTGGGACAAATTGATCGGGCCACTCGGCCCAAGTTCTAAACAAGTGGTCATAACTCCACGAGTTAATACCAGACGTCAGGGTTCAACAACGGAGGGTGTCAAACCCTCTGCCAAGGGTTCCGTGCCTTATAATTGGATATCGGACTTCAGTTAATCGCTCTTAACTTATGGAAGATCAAATATTTGGAACGGATAATTGCTTTGTGCTTTAAGTAATAGTTTCTGAGAGTTTAATTATATTCAAATCGAGTTTAGTTATTTCCGCGTTGTTTCCTCTTTGGACCTTTGTTTTTCAATAATGTGTGCTGGAATCAAATCTTGTGCTCGATTTTTACCAACTTGTAACTGACTTAGCACTTCAAATGCACAAAATACTGATGCACTAAAAAGGCCTTCGTAAAATATATAAAAAACTACAAAAAGTTTGTTTCAAAATTCATTTTAAAACATACATTTCCCTCTTGCTATCTCATCTATACATGAACTTATGTTCTTTACAGTAGAATCGGACGCGATGCTGTGAGAAAAATGTGAGATATATGGGGCAGGGCTATGAAACACTACGATTTGTTGTGCACTGCAGGCCGAGGAGGTTGACACATGCATGAAAATAACACAAAACTTAGTTTTTCCCAAATTATACCAAATGGTATGAAATTGTAACTTTTAAACTTCGCGATTCGAACACATAGTTAAATATTTAAACGGGATTTAATCGCGCTAAAAACTAAATATTTATTTACTTCGTTTCGATCAAGTTGCATTGATCGTGGTCACGAGAAGACTGAAGTAGCGGGTGTCAACGTCGAGAAGGGCGAGCGTTGTCTCCAACTACCCGCATTTGGTTTTGTAAAAATTCAGAATTGTCACGACACACGACACTAACGACATCTGCAGATATCTTCTGACAAACCGCGACGCGAACACTTGCTTATCACGGGATTCCAGGACGCAGCCAACTTGAAACCATCCTTTCGGTTGAAATTGGGATACTTTTTAATTTCAACCACTTCACGTACAATCCTGGAGTAGTGGTGACGTTCCATGGAGAGGATCTTCGGGTCATAGAGTTCAATCCAGCGATTAGGGTCCGATCCGAGCAAATGCTCAGCAATTGCACATTTATTTATCTGGCGGTTCTTTACAGTTGCAATGTGTTCTTTGACCCTTTCCGCTATAGTACGCTTGGTTTGTCCAATGTAGGAACTACCGCAGCTGCAATCTATCTATCTGGTATGAAATTTTTAGAGACAAAAAATTCACTAAACTATTTCGCATTTAAGTATTATTCATACATGCACTTAAGTGCAATTAGATCGGTACGTGTTTTTTCATACTTCCTCAACTTTTTTTTCCCATATACTTACTTACTTACAATCAAATAGTTAACTTCATTTACCAGACTGTTGCGTTATTTTAGTAGCGTTGGGAGAGAAATATCGGGTAGCTGTAGGAAGTGGTGCAGGGGACGGGAAAACGCATAAAGCACTGTAAGAACTGGCTTTCTCTCTCCTTATTGCTTTTTATTCGTGCAGATGTTTATAACCGTTGTTCCTTGAGATGAGCTGTTTTGGTGGAAACATTGTGGCTACGACAGGATTAAACTAAGCAGATGGCCGTGTGATACAGCCTTACTGCCCTGGGTCACACCGGTGAAACTGCACTGTACGTACGTGTTAAACCGCGTGCCCGGTGACCTTGTTTCGGCGAGTTAGCTCTCCTTGAATCTCGGGCGCGTAGAACTCACCGGTTCCACAAACTGCGCGCCTGCGCAACTCCCGCGCGCCTTCCGTCTCACCCACACATAGCCGCGAGCGCTTTTACGAGCACACAAGCTCAAGTATCGCTTCTTTTTGCGTAGTGTATTTTTTCTTTTCTGTGTGCTCTTTACGTTTTTAGAATGATCGGGATCAATATATTAATACGCTTATCAAGGAAGCTCCTGCTTTTTATACATTCATAAAAAAAACTGTTTAATTTTATTAGATCGTTTCAGGTTTTAGACTTTTCTTTAATAGTAATTTTATTATTGTTTCGTATTCTCACTTTTCCACAAGCTAGCCGTCATTCTTGGCCGGCAGTGCACTATAGATATAAGGTACGCATCGAGAATGGATTGTGGGCTGCGAGGCATTAGTGTGGGCCATCCATTTCATCCGGACTGACCATATCTCATCGCTATCGATTTATATGGAAAGCACTACATACAAGGTGATGGAGTTGGTTTGTGAGAGCTTATGAGGCTATAATATATTTAATATTACATTCCACATCACATCTTCAGCCGATAAACGTCCACTGCTAAACGTCCACTGCTAAATGTTCACTGCTAAACATCAGCTTCTCCCAAAGCAGGCCACAACGAGCGGTTGCTTGTCGTTTTTCATATCATCACGGTGGGTTTCGTTTATCACCGTGCTTAGCAGGCGCATTGGTGATCGCAGTTGTTGATCATACATAGAAATATACAGCTGTCCATTTCCTGAATTCTCTGTGCTGGTTCTCAAAGCACCCGCGGGTTGAGACGGGCTGGTTGTAATATGCCGAGCCTTACACGGCCCACAAAATACTATTCAGTCTGACTGTTTTTAAAGGTTTAAATCGTGGCTAGCCTTTCACCAGCATCTCGCTCCGTCGTTAGATGGTATATACGTTGAACTTAGATAGAAGCTGGCTTTGAAGCAATGCTGCCAGAACACTCCGAAAGTTGACACTCACCTACGTACTGTCGACATAGCTTCTGCTTGAGATAAAGAATTATCAAAAATGGAGAAAATTACACCCCCGTGGAATTTCTTGGTGCTTTTGTCTCTAACGGGCGTTTTTCCGAAGCACCGGTAGAGTCAGAAGTGTATTAAGGGTATTTACTTTTCCTGAACAAGACTAAACTCATGAACAAAGCATGAAATATTAAGTAATGACTTTTAAAATTGCTATTGCTTTGACTTTGACTTTACCAGGTGTACACCCTAGTAAGTAAGGTAAAAATTACTGTTTTCTAGTTTGAAGAATACTGAAACTAGCGAAATTTAGTGTTTGGAAATAGTGAACAAAATATCGTTAGTCCAGATCTTGCACTATCCAGTGATACTGACTCCGGATCAGAAGGTTGATGTGGATCGAAAGTTTTTATATTTAAAAGAAGAAGTTAGGCCGAAAGAAATGAATGTTTTAATAATGATATTAAACTGTTTTAATTAAGTAAGCATCAAGAAATTATAGTAATGTACAAGGAACGATGGATCTACGACAATATATAAAAAGTAAACCAGTAATCCAAGGAGTTGGCCCATAGTCATAAGAGGTCGCGATTAACTCGCATTGTACGCGGTGGGCCCAACTCGTTAGAGGAGTTATCTTGAGTACCCGTGTAAGTGTGGAAATACTCGCCGCACACTCTCTCAGGTTTGCCACACACACAATCAACCCGCACAGGGCCAGCATCATTGATTACGCCCTACACCCTCTCAGGTTTGCCACACACATAATCAACCCGCACAGGGCCAGCATCATTGATTACGGCCTACACACTCAGGTTTGCCACACACACAATCAACCCGCACAGGGCCAGCATCATTGATTACGGCCTACACACTCTCAGGTTTGCCACACACACAATCAACCCGCACAGGGCCAGCATCATTGATTCCGGCCTACACACTCTCAGGTTTGCCACACACACAATCAACCCGCACAGGGCCAGCATCATTGATTACGGCCTACACACTCTCAGGTTTGCCACACACACAATCAACCCGCACAGGGCCAGCGTCATTGATTACGGCCTCCACTTTCTCAGGATTGTTACACAAACAATCAGCATTTAAGAAAAGTAGGTCCTCTTTTATTTTTCTTTGTTTTGCTATATTTGCATGTGCATTTCAAGACGCGTCTGGCCCGCGTAGACACGCGTTAAATAGAAGGACATTGAACCAGTAGAGGTAATAAACCGATGGTGAAGATGAGATTGGATAGTAGAACAACAATATATTAAACTTAATTTTGAAACAGCACTAAATAAAATTCATGTTTATTCATATTTACGCTGCGGTTAGTCAAAATTACATTTAGAGATTAATGTGTGCTCGAATAATCTCCGTCTAATAAACATTAATTCAATCTCCGTTTGAAGTTCTTAAAAGTTAAGCGCTCTGTAACATATTTCCAAACTCTACTCAAGCAAATCATCGTCTTCCCGGTTTACCTCACCATCTCACCTACCTCACTGCTCACTCTCCCCGCTTCACCTACTTGTTGACAGTTAAAATGTAACCGTGGCAAAACTGCGAGCCTTCCTTTAGCGGCTCACTCAGGTGGGTTCAAGAAACACTATTATTCACTCCGGGGTAACATTTTCACAGCTGGATGGAGGCGAAAGGATGACTTGATGTGAACTAGGGTTGTTATGGAGGTCCATTTCCGTAACAGAACCTAACGGAACTCCGATTTTTTAATAGTATCTGTAATTGAAAAAGAAATTAAAGTTAGGGACCGGATTCAGCTAAGAAATGCCATAGTTGAGGGTATAGTGATGGTCGCACTAAAAACGACTCTACACACGCCATGTGACGTCATAGAGAGCTTAAAAAAATATTCGTAAATTTAAATAAACTTTTCTTCTGCCGTACCTGGTAGAAGTCAATTAACCAATTTTTTTTAGATGCCGTAAACGTCAATGATTGGTAATTAGCATTAAAACTTGTCAAAATTCATACATAAGAACGATTTCATTCTAGTTAATTGACGTCTCCGAGTACACAGATGTGCATGTACATGTCCCGAAGAGATCTATTAAAACCTATATCCATATTTGCAACTATACTAGCGTATTTTTTCCATATCTATGGTCTGCATCCGTAAACGAAACTCTACAGCCATAACAACCCTAATGTGAATCAAGCCAGGTGAGGCAGTTTTGAGGCCGTCAGGCTTTATGCTAGTGTGTTCACACGAAAACAGCGAGCTCAATAAAATTTTCACAATATTATTTTGATTCACACATGCATTGCTGTGAGCGATTGAGAAAGTTTATTATTTTCGACCTCAACGTCACTTTAACATGATGTGTACGAACGCTGGCGTAGGGACAAACCCTACTTTCTACTAATATTCCAATTAAATAACCTACTAACCTACTTTCTACTAATATCAAACTAATCGCATAATATAAACGCGAAAATTAGCTGGTGAGTGTGTTGAGTATGTATTGTAAGTGAGTGAGTGTGTGTTTGTGTGTGTGTGTGTGTGTGTGTGTGTGTGTGAGAGGGTGTGTGTGTGTGTGTGTGTGTGTGTGTGTTTGTGTGTGTATGTGTATGTATCTATACTATAATAAAATTGTAAATGGGCTAAATCTGTACATTAAATATATTTTTTAAATTATAATTGAGATAAACTTCAAAATCGATATAGAGTGCAAAAAGGTATTTTTTTTAATTTTTGTCTGTCTGTCTGTCTGTCTGTCTGTCTGTCTGTCTGTCTGTCTGTCTGTCTGTCTGTCTGTCTATCTCTTTGAACACGAATCACGCTGAAACTACCAGATGGATTTTGATGCAACTTGGCACAATCATAGCTTATGTTATGGATTAACATTTAGAATACTTAATATCCCGAAAAAAACACGAGTTCCCGCAGGATAGTGGTTGAAAGTTATTTAAAAGAACACATATTACGCTGAAACTACTAAACGGAGTTTGATGTAACTTGGCACAGTCAAAGTTCATGTTATGTATTAAAATTACGGATTCTTTTTATCCCCAAAAAATATAGGGTTCCTGCGGGATAAGTATTCAAATTTATGATAGTTTAAATTAATATAAATAAAACATTAAAACTGTGTCATAATTTCGACCTTCTTGGCATGATATTGGGTGGCACAGTGGGAGTAGTACGGCCTGCCAACCCAGACGTGCCTGGGTTGAAATCACGCGCTTCTTGAAATATTTTGCTCCATATTTTTAAGCATTTACATATTTTATACGTTATTTTTACATTTTCCTCGATCATCATCGTCATTTCTTGAAGTAAACCGTCACATCGTTTAAACAAGTTCGTTTCAAGGTCACAATAATTCCAATATGGATAATTTAGAAAAAACTCAAAAACAGAAAAGAATTCTGTCAATTTAGGTACTTTGTTTTTTTTTAATTTATAAATTTGTTAGTTTTATCTAAAGTGCATGTTTAAAATTTTATGTTTGAAAGCTTAGGTAATCGAGATGGTATATTAGAGTACGAGTATAGATAGCACAATGGAGTATCCTACTTCCTTAACACCCTTTGGTAGGACCTCTACACTTGAGAGCGTAGTATCTGTACTTATAATAAAGCAATAAGAACAAAAAAGACACGACATAATTTACCAGCATCAACAACTTAAGCGAATAAACAAAGGCATCAAAGTTCTCCCTTCGATTTAACTAGATGGCGCTGATTGACCTTAAAACACGCAAGCATTTCAACAACTGCAACCAAGGGTACCGCTAAATTCAAATCTATAAAGTTTTTCGGATTCAGCTCACACTAGCACTAGCACGACCTCCAGCTCTAAACCCTTGCGACTGGAAGTTGTCTTTTGAATTGCCGGTTGATACACATTACACAGAGTATTTTGTACATGGTTGATATCGAATTACTCTGCGCATATCTACATGTAGGTATATATAGATCAACCTATTCTGAATATACGTAACTTATACGAACCACGTAATTTCGTTTCATCTGCACGCTGCACGTCATTCGTTACCTTACCGCCCGTCGCACTACGACGCCTTGCAAGGTTTGATTTAAAAACTGGGGTACTTGGTATCTTGGGCTTTGCACGCACTGCCTTGCGGTGGAACGCGGTGCGTTTATTGTAGCGTTTATTTCATATTTTATTATATGCGTTTATTTCATTGCAATACGTGCACTTCTATGAAGTGTCATAGAAGTGCAAGTGTGTTATAACGCATATTCTGTAAAGTACGGAGTGCCGTACTTCACAGAATATGCGTTATAAAAACGCAAGGCAGTGCCCTATTCCGATGATTAGATGCCGAGCAATTGATAAAAAACGAACTGCTGAACGAATTTTGAAGAAATGTAGTATAATATTGTACTTTGTAGTTGTTTGTAGTATTGTACACCTGGTCCTCTGGACCTGGACCAAACCTACAACTGGTCTGGTGGTGGTTGGGCTTTTGTTCCTGGAATAACACGTGTGGGCTACTTTTAAATGAAATGACCACGCGGGCAAAGCCGCGGGCACAGCTAGTGTATACATATGTTCGATATGATTGTTACTGCTTCACGCTGAAACGGCTCAACGGATTTTGATAAAATTTGGTATGTAGATAATGTAGGGCCTGGAGAATACTCTTTGTCATCACCACGAGGCGCAACTTGAGTGAATGTTGGGAAAAGTGATAGGTGTAAAGTGACAGATGTTAAAGTGACAGGTGTCCAAGTGATATTTGACCAAGTAATAGGTGTCAAAGTAGCAGGTGTCCAAGTGACAGTTGACAAAGTGACAGGTGTCAAAGTGACAGGTGTCCAAGTGACAGTTGACCAAGTAATAAGTGTCAAATTGACAGGTTCGAAGTGACAGGTGTCAAATAGGTAGGTGTTAAAGTGACAGTTGTCAAATAGACTGGTGTCAAAGTGAGAGTAATTATTTCATAATCATTATCGTTCACCCGGCTGAAATAGTAGTATTTAAGCCATGTCAGAGACCCTCGAGCTGCCTGATAAGCTCTTGACGCCAGAAGCCAGCACTACTACATACGACAAGCAAGCAATGCATTGTTGTAGGGGTTTAGATAGGTCTATAAATTTAGGTCCTGGAATAACATATAGGATATTTAAAAAAACCTTCAAACCGAAACTAATGTTTGCTTAACTATTGCGTGGCGATTGAATTAATGGTAAGGGGGTGATTCTTCCCAGGAGGACCTATCTGATGTACTTTGTTACCTCAAGCTACTTGCCAAGTTGTAGGCAAAAGAAAGTACGTCAGGAAAAGTTCAATAATAATAATTACATTTGGTGAACATTTTGGGCGTTGTCAATAATAACTGAATTTCAATTAAAAACCCGCAATCCAATATTAAACTTTATTATTCAAGTTACAATATTACAAAAACAAGCAATACGGTTATATAACGAGCGTATAAATTTCGAATAATTTCGGCAAATTATACCACATTTATGCGTATATTGTTAACCGTATCTGTAGTAATGATTTGTTCTGATACATTAATAGTATTATACCGTATTATACCTGGCGAAAAAAATTAAGCTTATAATTTTTACCAAAGAAACGTTTTGTCGGAGCCCAAGATCAACTTGGGTCCGCCAGCCAACAGGCTATTTAAAAAAACTAATTAATTCCTTAAATATTATACTTACGAATCTAGTCATTTTGGTAAATGGACCAATAGAACGTTTTTTAATAGTCATTGAAGGACTGGACAAAATAGGACACTGAACTTTTTAGCATACTAGACATTCTAGGACACTAGATATTGTCAGCCTGAACGTCACTCATCAATAAATCTGAAACTCTTATGACATATTAATCAATCATTTCGCTCATGATTGTTTTCTTCCATGATTATTATCTTATGAAACTAAGTATAAATTACAGCACTTACTGCGGAATTCATTATCGTCAATTAACGCTTATCAAGCATTAAATCGCTTGTTTAGTAGGATTTTGACTACTAAATGCTTGATTAGCGTTAATTGAAGATTATGAGTGCGGCAGTTAGATAACGTCACCGAGAACCTGGTGAGAGTCGTGGAGAGCAACTAGATCCAAACAACAAGTAACTGCTCGTTGTGGCGTTCTATTTGGAGGTCTATGTTCAACCGCTCGTTGTGGCGTTCTATTTAGAGGCCTATTTTCAACCGCTTGGTGTGGCGTTCTATTTAGAGGTTTATATTCAACCACCTGTTGTGGCTTTCTATTTGGATGCCTATGTTTAACCGCTTGGTTTGGCATTCTATTTAGAAGTTTATGTTCAACCGCTTGGTGTGGCGTTATATTTAGAGGTTTATATTTAACCGCCTGTTGTGGCTTTCTAATTGGAAGGCCTATGTTCAACCGCTTGCTGTGGCGTTGTAATAGGGGGCATTTGTTCAACCGCTTGTTATGGCATTTGGAGGTAATAAACGATTGCCTAGCCCGTAATAAAAGAATAAAAAATAAAATGCTTGTTTTGGCGTTATTTTTGGAGGCCTATATTTGACCGCTTTCTTGTGGAGTTCTATTTGTAGGCCTATGTTCAACCGCTAGTTGTGGCGTTCTATTAGCAGGCCTATGCTCAGCAGTTTTTTAACTGATGATGATCACGTCTGCTCTAGTCTGGCGATAAACTTAAATAATAACTTTCCTGTTATCGATATCCGCAGATAAATAAATATTTTATTCCTGGCTCTATGTTCCGCTTAAATCTGTCACAGTATATAAAGAGTATGGGCACTACGTTAAATGTGTAAGGCTGATGCGCACACACTGTAGTTTAAGTCTAATAAAATAATATAAAACTTCTTACGCTCGGTTTCCAATAGAAAAAGGCGTCAAGCACGGAGACCCGATGTCTCCCAAGCTTTTTACCAGTGCCCTTGAAGATATCTTCAGAAAACTAGCAGCAGGCTGGAAAGGGAAGGGAATTGACGTTGGCGAAGCAAGGCTAAACAACCTTTGTTTTGCTGATGACATAGTTATATTTTCCTCCACAGCCCAAGTACAGTCAATGCTGCAAGACCTCAGCACCGCAAGCCGTGAGATTAGACTGAGGATGAATATGTCAAAGACAAAAGTCATGACCAACACCACTGAACGCCGAATCACTATAGATGGGGAGGTAATACATTATGTCCTTCCAGGCAATTTAAGATAAATAAGTTGCATGACGCACCGATAATGAGTGGAGGAGCTATTGGTCCATGAAGGAGCTGATGAAGAGAAACCTTCCGATGTTACTGAAGCGGAAACTCATGGACATGTGTATCCTTCCCATCCTGACTTATGGCTCTCAGACATGGTCTTTGACGAATAAACAAAAAAAAAGAAAGTTTATTTCAGATTAAAAATCCATAAATTTGTTAGTAACAATAATTATTCTTAAAAAACCTATGTTAGTAATACAGAATTAACCTATGAGGTTCTGCCCGTGACTATGTCTATCCAGTATTTCTGGATGGGACAGTCGTAGCGTGATGCAATCATTTTCAGAACACTGTTGGAGCTACCTCGTAGACGGAGGAACATTGAGGCGACCTTTTTCCGTATTATAGCGTGGAAGCCGTCCACGCGTGCTTCCGCGAACATTCCAGACGCGCTACAACGCCATGGCAGTCCCAACAGTGCTCTGAAAGCATTGTTATATTGCACCCTAAGAGTGTTGTAGGCTCGTTGCGAATACTGAGCCCACAGGCTGCTCGAGTAGAAAGACTGACAGTACGCTCTAAATAGAGTTAATTTTACTTCATTTGTGCTTCGAGCAAACCTGCGAGCCAGTATATTGCTTCTTACCGCCAACGCCCTTCGCTCTCGTTCTATATCTAGATCGTCTTTCAGATCTTCTGTCAACATATGTCCAAGATATTTAAAACTGTTTACAACTTTTAGAGCAGTGCCATCAAGTGCAACTGGAGGTACATAAGTAGGCTTCAGATTACTCGCCTTGAAAATAAGTATTTCGCTCTTCTTAGAGTTGTACTTGAGGCCATGATCAGCTGCGTAGCGCTCACAAATGCTAACAAGTTTTCTCAACGCGTTGATTGAGGGAGCAAGCAGCACCATATCATCAGCATAACTGAAATTATTGACACAGGTTCCGTCTATGTAGCATCCGACATGGATACTGCTCAGTCCCTCAATCAACTCATTGATATACAAATTAAACAAGCTTGGGGACGTCAAACCACCCTGACGGACTCCACATTCTAACCTGTACTCGTCAGATAGTGTATCAGACCACCTCACTTGATTTGTTTGGTTTTTGTACCAGTACCTCAGTAAAGAGACACCTTCAATCGGCATGCCTGTCTCGCTCAGCTTCTTCCAAAGAATATCATACGCCACTAAGTCAAAAGCTTTTGACAAATCGAGGAAACAAGCATACACAGGCGTCTTTCTCTGGGTATAGTACCTAACAGTATGCTTAAGACTGAAAATTGCACCCTCGAATATCCAAAAGTCCAAGCTCAAATTTTGCCAAAGAGCAATGGAGCGTAGCATATTAGGTGTTAAGTTAACTGATCGAGTTCGAACTCGTTGCGCTCCTAAACTCAAATTGTTGACGTAAAAATAAAAACCGCTAAGCTGAAGTAGGACTGGGCAGGGCACGTTTGCCGCATGCCGGACGAGTTGTGGGACAAAATCGCCACAAAGTGGAGACCTGATATATCGAGGCGACGTCGCGGCAGACCTCAGAAGAGATGGCGGGACGAGCTTGACCTCTTTAATAACGACTGGCCAAATTTTTCAAATTTTGCTTTGTTTGGAAGTCATGTTCGGAGGCATTTTCCCAACAATGAGATAGTACAGGCTAATAGTAGTAAAAGTAATGCTCAGTTATCATGGCTATACCTGAGTTTCACCATAATCACCTGTCCTGTTGTCAAAGAATAATAACGATAAACGTATAAACTTAAAACGGACTTAGCTCTAAAGGACTGCTATCGGAACACCCGAAAGCAGCTTGGTAACGGATGTTTTTACTTGAGAGTGGTAGCTATCTACCCTAAAACCTGCCACCAAGGTTTTATGACGATGTTTTCCTTCATGAAAAGCTCATTCTCATTTAAGGTATTAATTATAAGATTTTTATCTAAACTCATATCGTAAAATCCAGATTATGAACTCAAAAATTGTGGCATAATGACATACTTTACGCACGGCACGTCTATAATAGGAAAAAAAATGTAGTTTGTGAAACAGTTGCATAATGGGGGATATTAAAAAATAACAGTGAGTTTAAAAAAAACACATTTAAATCAATCCCGTCCAATACTAAAAATAATCTTATTGTACGCTTCAAATAAGACATAAAAATTAACAAAACTTGACCATTTTCAAAGCAGCTCCCGTCGTTACTGCCTGTATAATCCACCGCAGTTACGAGTACGTTCCACCTTTGCAGTATCACCTTGTACAAATCCTCTTCTTTACGCTTATAACATCTTATTTCACTGAGCAAATCTGTAGCGAGACGAACGCAAACAGAGAGAAGCTCTCGAGTCGCGGCTTAAAAAAAACCTTACAATTTTTGTTCTGGTTTATTTCAAAGAAAATATTGGAAATTTCAAACAATAACTCTGAATTCTTCGTAACGTAAGCATCTTTACTTTGAATATAATACAACGCTGTCCGCTTCAGTAACCGTAATGAAATTCCAATGTTTTTTTTTGCGAGAGATGGATGTTTGTCTCTGTCAATGTGTTTTGTTGGCATTGAAAGAATGACAGCAATTTCTCAATAAATTGAGAGTAATGTGGAGAATTCATATTCTATTGAATGTTGGGAAAATTGTGAGACTAGACTCATTGTTTGTTTGCCAGTAGGTATATTGGAAAATTATTTACTTTACCTCATATAAGTATGCCTAGGTATACCTATAGTAAATTCAACAGCAGATAGAAGTAACAAAAAGAATTGAATACAGAATTGCAGAGATCTCACTGAATTGCTTATATGTTACTGTAAAAGCCCGATCTACAGTAAATCCTGAGATTTACCAAATATCAAAGGTAAAAGTCAGAACAGTTCTGTGATCATCGTTCATTTTTAACTTATACCACCTCTTAGTAAATCTTAAGATTTACCGCAGAGTTACGGTAAATGTTGAAAAATACTTACTGAACCTTAGTTAACCTTAACTTAACATAACCTTTACATAACCGCTTTCCCGCATCATCCATGAGGGTTTCCCCAAAGATAATATAAAAAAACATAGCCTAAGCAACATCAATACTTACCAGTCCGCACTAGTAAAAGCAGTCTTTGCCCAGCAATTGAAGAAGCCCCATCTGATGAAGCTGAAAACATTGTCCGGCAATACCGTCACCTCGAAGATGGAGATTCTCGTCGAGATAGAGGATTTCTATGGCCGACTGTACGACTCGCATACTCCACGATTCAAACCCAGCACGGAGGATTCCAGAGCCACTCTAACCCGCCACTATACCGACAATCTGCCGGAAATTAGCGTAGATGAGATCGAGATAGCCCTCAAACAGCTTAAAAACGGAAAAGCCCCAAGAGAAGATGGAGTTACATCGGAGCTCTTGAAAGCAGCAGGAAAACCTGTGTTTCGGGAGTTCCAGAAGTTGTTCAACTCTGCTCTGAGCGATAGGAGAACTCCAAGGGCGTCGAATAGAAGCATGGTAGTATTATTTTACAAAAAAGGAGATAAAACGCTCGTTAAAAACTACAGCCCCATCTCGCTTCTGAGCCACGTGTACAAGCTGTTTTCAAGGATAATCTTCAATCGTCTAGCGAGAAGACTTGATGAATTTCAATCTCCTGAGCAGGCTGGGTTTCGGAGGGGTAATGAGACCATAGACTACATCCACACAGTGCGGCAGATTATACAGAAGACCGAAGAGTATAACCAGCCCTTGTGTCTTGCTTTCGTGGCCTATAAGAAAACCTATGACTCCGGGCTGTTTTCGAGTCTCTGCAGCGATGGCCGGTCGACTGGCGAGAAATCAAGGTGATGAGATACTTGCATGAGGCCGCGACTATGTCCGTTCAAGTACAGAATCAGCAGACAAAGCATTTCCAAATGCGCTGAGAGGTGAGCCAGCCTCCAGACGTGTCGGTCTCAGGATGAACATATGGACATAACCAAGGTTATGTCCAACGATCTTATCAAGTTGCTTACTTGCTTGCTTTAGTATGTAATAAAGCACGGATTAGCTTGTGTATGGATTATTTATATATACACATGTATTTTTATATATACATGTGTGTATGTAAATATATACATAAATATAAAAAAATAGGAAAATTTTATTTAATTGTATTCTTATTTTATTTTTATAAATTTTCTGAATTCATATATTTTTTCGCCCACTCATTGTTTTAGCTGAAAACCAGCGCTGCGTGCCTTCGGCAAACAGCATAATGCTGAGATAAGGCCCTTTCAGCACCACTTTTATTTTCTACTTTTTGTTTATTCTTTGTTCCTACTTTTCTTTCGTATTCCTTGATTATTGTAATTATCTATACTTATAATAAAACTGTAACGGGTCCAATTCTGTACATTGAAGATATTTTAAAATTTTCTTTTGGTGGGTACTCTATATTCGATACTGAAGCCAAAACTGTACTATTTTAATTTTTGTTTGTCTGTCTGTCTGTCTGTCTGTCTGTCTGTCTGTCTGTATCTTGGCTAGGCATCACGCCAAAACTACTGAATCAATTTAAATGAAACTTGGTATGATTTGAGTTCATACTACGAGGTAGGACATAGGATACTTTTAATCCCGAAAAATTAAAGGGTTCCCGCAGGATAGGCGTTAAAAGTTATTTAAAAGAACACATATCACGCTGAAACTACTGGACGGATTTTGTTGCAACTTGGCAAAGTCATAGTTTATATAATGGGTAAAAATTGAGGATATTTTTTATCCCGAAAAAGTAAAGAGTTCCTGCGGGATAATGTCCCATATTCTGTAAATTGAAGATATTTTGTAATTTTTATGGAGGCCATTTTTTATTCAATCCTAAGCCAAAACTGTATTTTTGTAATGTTTGTGTCTGTCTGTCTGTCCGTCTGTCTGTATGTACCTTAGGAGCGCATCACGCCAAAAATACTCACTGAATTCAAATGAAATTTGGTATGATTTGAGTTCATACTTCGAGGTAGGACATTGGATACTTATCATACCGAAAAATTCAAGATTTTCTGCAGGATAGAGGTGGAAAATTATTTAAAAGAACACGTAGCACGCTGAAACTATTGGATGGATGTTGATGCAACTTGGTACAGACATATGTGGTATATAAGATGAGTGAAAATTATGGATACTTTTTATCCCGAAAAAATAAAGGGTTCCTGCGGGATATGGGTCCAAATTCTGTACATTAAATGTATTGTGTTTTTTTTTGGAGTTTACTTTATGTCGATACTGAAGCCTAAACTGTATGTTTTTCCATTTTTGTCTGTATGTCTGTCTGTCTGTATCTCGGACGCACATCACGCCACCGGAACTACTGGATAAATTAAGATGTAACTTGGTATGATTTGAGTTCATACTACAAGATAGGATATAGGATACATTAGATCCCGAAAACTGAATAGGTTCTCGCAGGATAGGGGTTGAGACTTATTTAAAAGAACACGTACCACGCTGAAACTAATGGGTGTTGATGCAACTTGGCACCGTCCTAATTTATATGATGGGTTAAAATTGAGGACACGTTTTATCCCGAAAAATTAAAGCGGGATATAGGTCCAAAGTTATGCTAATAATTAAGTAATAAATAATATTTTTTGGATGGTTCTCTACATAGTTCTGTCTGTCTACATCTACATTAGTTTTGTCTGTATGTCTGTTTGTTCGTATCTTGACCGCGCATCGCACAGAAACTACTGAATGAATTCAAATGAAACTTGGTATGTTTTTTTTGTATATGTGGGACAATTCCACAACAATTATTTATTAAAGGGTTTCCGCAATATAGGGGTTGAAAGTTATTAAAAAGAACACGTATCACGCTGAAACTCACTGAAGAATTTTTTGATGCAAAAAATTCGTCAATTTTTTTTTGATGCAATCTGTACTTATAATAAAGCAATATGTACGAAAAAGGCTGTAAAAAGAGGGTAAATAAAAAAATGCTCTTGGGTACATAAAAAGGGTATTGAACATGTTTTTATTTTTTAATCGTGTCGCTCTGTCTGTTTGTCTGTATGTTTGTTTGTTCGTGCATTGCGTAAAAACTTTTGGACCGATTGCAATGCAGTTTTCATTTTTAGATAGCTTAGGCTTTGGTGTAATTGGTATCTCAATCTGGTGAGTTAGAAGCCGAGCAATTGATAAAAGTATATTTGAGGGCTAAAGAAATTTTGATCAAATGTTGGTATATTGGTCCTGGAATAGCACGTTAAGGTACTTTGAACCTAAAGAAAATACTACGCGTGTGAAGCCGCGGGTACAGCTAGTTTGTATAATATTTTTTGTGAGTGTTGAATAAATGTATTTTCTTTCTTTCTTACACGCAGTATTCACGTAGTAGTGCTCAATGGTAGATATATCGCCAAAAAGTAAGCGACTGATTTTATTACCCCGAGACCTGTTGGTGTTAATGGTGTACCTCTTGAAGTTGTTCAGCAATATGCCTACCTCGGGCAAACTGTGATTAGGTAGAAACAACTTCGAAAAAGAAGCCGACGGAGAATTCAGCTTGGATGGGCAGTATTTGGTAAACTTCGTCAAGTCTTCTCATCGTCAATACCACAGTGCCTCAAGACGAAAGTCTATATTGCTTGCTGTAGTCATGACCTACAGAGCCAAAACATGGACGCTCTCGGTGAGACTGGTCCATAAGTCCAGTGAGCTATAGAGAGAGCCATGCTCGGAGTTTCTCTGACAACATACGCAATGAGGTTATCCGACTGAGAAACAAAGTAACCGACATAGCTCAGAGAATTAGCAAGCTGAAGTGGCAATGGGCAGGTCACATCTTTCGAAGAACCGACAACCGCTGGTGTAAACGAGTTCTACAGTGGAGACCGCATGTAGGCAAACGTAGTGTAGAGCGCCCGTAGGTCAGTTAGAGTGACGACTTGCTAAAAATAGCTGCTAGGAACTGGATGAGAAGAGCCGAAGATCAGGCTCAGTGGCGTTCACTTGGAGAGGCCTACGTCCAGCAGTGGACGAATATAGGCTGATGAAATTGATGATGATGACTAGTAAAATCTAACATTTACTAAATTCTACTGGTAAAAGCCCGAAAAAAACATATTATTTGAAAGTACTCTCGTATTTTACACACAGTCCGCTTAGTATTTTAAAGTCGTACTTACTATTTAACAAACACTGACCGCATAATATTCTGCCATGTTCTTTACACAGTAAAACCTTTAATCCCGATTATGCGGATCTACCGCTTTAGAAAAAGGCACGAACGCTCTGAACACATTGTTCGCATAATATTGTAAAATCAGACCCTTTATAACACTTTCTGAATAATTATAGTACTATAGATGAATTTGCGTACACAAAATTGTCCTTAACGACAATAATATGTTTCAAAGTCATACGTTGCGCGTTATTTTGGTCACGCACTGACAAAACGCAAGATTCAAATCACCTGCTACTTTTCCGACCCGTCCCGTACCGCAACTGACTATCGTCAGCTTTTAAATTTGTAATCGACTTCACAAAAGGACACGGTTATAAGTTATAATGATGTTTGATTGTATGTTTTTTTTTGTGTATGTTCTCCGATTTCTCTGTCAATTGCGGACCGATTTTGAAAATTATTTTTTGTTTGAAAGGGTATACTCACGAGGTGGTCTCATATAAATTGCATCAAAATTGGTAAAGTAGTTTTTTTGAAATTAAATAGATTTTTTGTAAATTGTGTTTATATTGCCTTTAATCTCCAAGATTTTATTCATTAGGGTAGAATTTAAGTGTAGTCTCATATAAACTTCATCAAAATTGGTTACGTAGATTTTTTATTAGTACATCTATTTGTTTTAATTTTTTCTTCCGGATTTCTGAACTAGATGATTATTTTTACTTGAGAAAATTCTGAACTAGATGATTATTTTTACTTGAGAAAAGAGGACATCATCATCATCATCATCATCATGTCAGCCCTTAGAAGTCCACTTCTGAACATAGGCCTCCCCCAAAGAGCGCCATGATGAGCAATCTTATGCCACCTCCATCCACCGACTTCCTGCGATGGCTACAATGTCGTCGGTCCATCGTGTGGGTGGTCTCCCCACACTTCGCTTGCTTGTTTGTGGCTGCCATTCGATAACCTTTATTCCCCAGTTGTTGTCGGTTCTGCGAACTATATGGCATGCCCATTGCCACTTCAACTTGCAAACTCTGAGAGCTATGTCGGTAACCTTGGTTCTTCTACGGATTTCCTCATTTCGGATTCTAACACGTAGTGAAACACCGAGCATAGTTCTCTCCATTGTACGCTGCGCAACTCTGAGCTTGTGTATGAGACCAATAGTTAGCGACCACGTCACAGTGCCGTGTCATCACTGGCAACACGCACTACGTGGTGCAAATGGCGTTGTTACAACTGTCAGTAGCTCTCCGCGCTGCCTGCGCTCATCCCGCTGCAACAGAGCATACGCTTCAACAAACGTTACACATAAAGGGCGTATTTTATAAATGAAACGTACGTATTTTAATTACACAGAATCAAGTTCGCATTTTGCATCACATAATTACGTAATTTAACACAGGGCGAGCGCATAATCAATTGCAGACTATGATACACAGAACAAGGTCCGCATTTTACATCAGATACATACTTTAACACAGGACGAGCGCATAATCAATTGCAGACTAACATACACACCTCGAGGTCGCCATTATAATAAAGTACTAACTCTTACACAACTGGGACGGGTGGACACACACACACACACACACACACACACACACACACACACACACACACGCGCGCGCACACGCACACACACACACACACACACACGCACACGCACACGCACACGCACACGCACACGCACACGCACACGCACACGCACACGCACACACGCACACACGCACACACGCACACACAAAACACACACAAATACACCTTGTTAATATTAGTATGATTATTTTGCGGGCGGTCAGCCCATTGGTATTCAATAATTTTGTTCGCAGTAGTTTTATTTTGGATATTTATAATAATTTTACTATAGTTTAACATTTTGATTGTATTGTATTTGTTCCATAATTATCATTTTTGATTGTTGACACGTTGTTATGTATCTAATTAAGTTTCTTTATACATTATAGTTTAACCATGAGTGTCCACGTTTTGGCTCCGTAGGTCATGACTGGTAGGACGCACTTATTGAAGACTTTAGTTTTCAGCCACTGTGGTATGGACGACGAGAAGTCTTGAGGAAGCTTGCCGAATGCTGCCCAACCCAGCTAAATTCTTCTGATGGCTTCCTTCTCAAAAATGTACTGACCTAATTGCAATATTTGTTCAAGGTAAACATATATTTGGACAACTTCAAGAGGCTCACCATTTACTGCAATAGGTTCCGGGTCAAAAAGATCATTAAACATGATCTTGGTTTTATCTATGTTCATTCCGAGACAGATGCGTCGTGAAGTATCATCAAGGTTGGTCATCATACTTTGTAAGTCTTACAGTGACTCCACCATTAGGACGATATCATCGGCAAATCGTAAGTGTGGGAAATTCTCGCCATTGATATTAATGCCTATTCTTTTCCAATCCAGCGTCGTAAACATATATTCCAGAGCATTTTTGAACAGTTTCAGGGATGTAATATCTCCGTGTCTCACTCTCCTGCACAGTTGGATATGTGTAGACTGCTGGTTTTGTACTTGGACACTCATTGTCGCGGTGTCATACAGAAACCCCGGCACTTTGATGTATCACCAGACTACTTGACAAGCTGCAAATACTCCAGAACTACCCAGGTTTCAACGGAGTCAAAGGCCTTCTCATAATCCACAAAAGCTCTATGAGAATGTCTGAATGTCTTCACACGGTCTGGTTATACACTTCAGACTTCTGTATAACCTGCCTCACTGTTCGTGGTATATGGTGCTTAACCCTCCATGAAACCCACGCCCACGGCCTGTTCAGGAGGCTGGAATAGGTCAAATCTTCTTGCGAGACAATTTGAGATGACTTTCGAAAACAACTTATAGATGTGGCTCAAGAGTGGTATTTCTTTAAAAGGGTTTTATTCTCTTTTTTGAAGAAGAGTTCTACCAAACTCCTGCTCCACTGGAGTTCTCCCACTTTTAAAAACGGTGCTAAATAACTCCTGAAGCTCCCAAAGTACGGGTTTCCCCCCTGATTCAAGAGCTCTGAAGTTATACCATTCTCACCCTTTCCTTTCCATTGTTATGTTTCCAAAGTTTCGCTCAGAGCGCCAAATTTAAATTTTCTTACCTTTTTTGTCAATTACAGCTCTATTAATCATAGTAGGTTGACACAACCTATTTACTGCCGTAAAATAAGATTTCATGAACCCACGATGTGTAATAGAGCTGTAAATTTGAATTTGGCGTTCTGAGCGAAACGTTGCACCTTAGGTCGCTTGAGTGCCATCTCAATCTCGTCTAGGCTGACGTCGGGCAGTTCAACAGTGTTGTGGTGGGTCAGTATTGCGCGGGAATCCCCTGTGCTGGGTTCGGGTCTAGAAGCATGCGAGTCCTACAATCAGCCATAGAAGTCTTAGATCTCAGAATGGATCTCCGGCGTAGAAACGATGGTTGTGCAATGAGTCCTGTCTCTATAGCCGTGTTGACCTATTTTCGATTAACTGCAAGTCTGTACTCCCACTTTGGCGTTAAAGTCTCCCAGGATAAAGTTGTAGAGGGCCCTTGCGGTGTTAATATGTAGGGCTGAAGAAACAAACATTATATTCTACATCATCATCCGAGTGTGCCAAGGTCAGAGCGTAAAACTGTACGACCTTAAGGCTATACATTTCGGTCAGCCTAAGAATCAGGTATGCTACCCTGGTAGACACACTGGATATTTCTACAACATTATCAATGAGACCTTACTGACGAGGAACTCCACGCCACCCTGAGACTACTAATCGCCCTCTCGGAAGTAGAACAGGTGGCCCGATTCCAGGGTTACTGTGTCCTCCACCTCTCTTCTGACTTAACTCTAGAATATGCCACCTGGTATTTCGAGCTCCGTCTCAAGTTGTGCCATGTATTCGCCAAACCTAATCGTTCGTCCGTTGTACTTAGCCAGGCTCAATTGTTTTTGTTTTGGGTGGCCTACGATAGCCCGGGCATTCTTGACCCCGCTGCCCTGCCATTTCCGTGACCGCCACCTTGGTCAAGACTAGCAGGGTGACCGGGAACTGCGGGCCATTTTTTTATTGTATCTTGCATTTGAGATTTTGGCCCATAGTCGCCAAGCTGGGCATGCGTTCCTAATTTCATGTTCCTAAGTTAAATATAAATAATATATAAATAATGATATAATCGGGACAATTCCACACCAATTACCTAGCCCCAAACTAGGATACCCTGTACTATGGGCACTAGATAACCGAACGGATAAACACACATAGATACCAAATATTACGTCCATGACTCGGAAACAAACATTTCTGCTCATCAAATGATTCGAACCCGCAACCGTTTGATTGCTTACGTAGATTTTCTAGCCACTAGACCAACCGGTCGACCACTTAGTTAGCTTTTAAACAAAGTAATTTTTAATTTTTTATATTTTTTTGATGTTTTATGTAATTTTTTTGAATTCATAGAGAAAGAGAATGTTATTTATTAACCCTTATCCTTCAAATTTTCACTATACCTAATGCATGACCAAATTATATTAATCAATAAATATCTCAATTATTATACCCTATTTTAAATTTACATACCGTTACAATAGCTAATCCCACATCATATACAAAATAGAACGTAGAAATGATATAATTATGTGTAAATTAACCTATCAAGTATCCATGAAAATCAACGTAAGTAAAACATACGCAGCCTTATTATGGTTGATGGTTTAACGTAGGTTTTTGAGTTGGACCCAGATTTAGACCCAAATCAAGAAGAAATGGTATTAGCGTTAGAGGTTTATGTTAGGTTTTTGGTTTTTCTATGGTAACATCTTTAAACCTACCAATGGCCTAGTTTATGGTTGGTTTATTTTGACGTTGCAATTTGTTTGAGGTTAAGATTGTTTGATAGAAGTGTTTTGCTGCAATTTAAACTGGCTTGAATTTAAAATATATAGGTGATATTAAATAATATCACATCAGAGGCATCACGGCGCAAGCGTTGCCGCCCGTGTAACAATAAAATACATAGGTACATCAAATTTGAGGATCTCTACATGGAAAATCGTTTCACAAACCCTAATGAACTATTGTGCATCTGATAAAAGACAATTTACTGAGAACAAACAACTTCTTTCGATCTAAAGAGGAAGAACGACTTCACCACAAATCCTGGTTGCACATAACCTATGCAATTGAGCTCGTCAATAAGTAGGTAAGTTTTCATTATGTTAATTTATCCTGAGTGGATTTATAGCTGTTTATTTAGCTATAGAGGTTTAGTGTTATTTGTTTTGAATGAGGTTCCCAAGATAACTAGATATATTACCTAATACAGAGATAGATATTCTTTCAAGATAACTAGATAGATTACCTAATACAGAGATAGATATTCTTTCAAGATAACTAGATAGATTACCTAATACAGAGATAGATATTCTTTCAAGATAACTAGATAGATTACCTAATACAGAGATAGATATTCTTTCAAGATAACTAGATAGATTACCTAATACAGAGATAGATATACTTTAATACAGTAAAAAATAACCAAAATAAAATTGTTCATGTACCTAATCCATATTTAGATGATATCTGCAATGACCACAACCCACTGACATTTATTTTACTGTGTACTAGTATAATACATGTTAGTGCTACAACCTCATGCATTTTTTATTAAATCATTGTGTCCGGTTTACTAACATTATGTTTTTTTATCTTTCAGGCTGTTCTGTTTGATGTTTGATGCTGGAGCTTTCAACGGTGTGGTGTACGTACTATTGGGTAACAACAGGTATCCCTGCACCCATTAAGTATTAGTTTACACCTATCGTCAACCTGCAAACTCCACAAGAGGAGTGATATAATTCTGCACACATTTTCACCTGGAATACCATAGAGAGATGTTTCTTGGGAGTGTAGAAACAGTAAAAAACTATAGTTGTACCTAGTGATAATACTAAGTATATGATATTGTCATCAACATGAAAGAAACATTCAACTAAAGCAGCGGCTCTAATAAACTTTTTTGGTGACGGAATCCTTTTAGAATATTAAATATTTGACGGAGCCCTAAAATAATCAAAAACTGATTTTATGTGTATTAATTGATAATTATATTACTTAAACTTAGCATTTGCATTTGGAGGCTGTTTTTTTATTTTTTCAAACTTTTTTGGAAGATTTTATTTTACTCAGTATCCATAAAGTACCCCTTTATTATTTAAATTTTTCATTGTGACCAGTATTTTCGACTCGCGCGTTGTGATACGGTGCATTCTAGCCTGCACGCGGTGGGCGAGCGCCTTCTAGGTAAATATAATTGAAAGCTCGCAGCGCCGTGCGAGTTAAATTGCACTTTATAGCGTTGTAGCGAGAGTCGCTATTTATTTAAATGACTTTACTCAGTTAGCCTTCTGTACTTGTACTATTATTTATTCTGTGGTATGGATTAGAACCTATCAAACTGAAAAGCTCCTGCGGGGCAATTACGTATCTTTTTGCTTATAGTATAGCCTAGGTTCGTGGGTACAGTACATTAGCGATCCGTTCCGTTATACTTACTTTTTTTTTGTACTAATGAGTAGATTGGAACGTTTTGAATGAACAGTTTTGTTGAATAAATGAATGTTACGTCGTATCTGTGGTTGGTATGGAGTTTGCTTGTGATCGTCTTGGGATCGTCTCGGGACCATCCTATCTTGCTGTAGTCCCGCCACCATAATACCAACGTTTTCAAGTCCGGTCTAAACCTGGTCTAAACCAAAACTTTCCTTAGTCCCGAACTTCGTGAACCTAGGTTTAAACCTTCAACCATAATAAGGCTGACGGTATTTACCTACGACTTAAAAAACCGTAAGGTTGACTTCCGATTTTTTCATGCTACGTTCCTCCGTTGTAAAATATCTTAACAAAGATATCTTTAAAAGTGTTAATAATTCACTATTTATCCTATCCCCCCCATATATATCCCCCCCCCCCCCATTACCAATAATTGTTAGCGCACACAACATGTTGGTGGCATTGCGGTGCTCAGGGGTGCGATTTTTGAGTGTCACCGGTGATTTCGAAATCAGCTTTTCGCAAAAGTGGTATTTTTGAATATCATACCTGTATTATCTCATTCGTTGTTCGTATTTTAGGAAAAACAACACACGAAAAGTAGGTTAATTTATGAAACTATGAACAAAATGTCAAAAATATCACCGGGTGATTTCAAAACAAGTGGCACTCGTAAACGAAATCATACGTATGATATTTTTTATCACCCAGTGAAATTCAAAAATACGACTTTTGGGAAATCGGTGACTTTTTATCATTTCGCTGATATTTAATAACTCGGTGATATTCAAAAATCGCACCCCAGATAGGTTTTGAAAACACGACATGCTTCTTTTCCCTACGAATATAAATTGTGATTGGAGAGTGGAATTTGATTTCAACGGTACCTATTTGTGAAATTTTGTAAGTTTAAACAGTTTTGGACCTGAAAATATTTCACCAGGAAGCAGGTACGATATTATAATGCAGGGAAAAATTCAGAGACCACACCATGTACTCATTTCACGTAGTGAAAAGCTATTTCAAAACACAAAGGATGTCTAAATTGATTCCAAATTATGTACATATTATTATTTTGAAATAATCTTACTAAACTTATGTACAAAATAATAGTATTTAGCTATTAAGAATTATTCTAAACTAAACTTAGACATATTGCTGAGATTGGTTATCTAACATCCATCTCATTCGTAATTTCGTACACTATTCATTTCAAATCTTAACCGCTAGACGTGGAATCAATGGATATTGGAGGCGGTCGGAAATCGGATGAAAAGACATGGACTATCCTGCGGCAGAGCTCACTCCACCGTACAGCCGAATCTAAGCTATGCTGTACTGGCATTTATTTGGCTCAATAAATTGGCATTTCAATTCGAGGATGAAATGTCGCTAACGTATACACTGCTAACTGGTATATACAAAATATACTGGTGGTTATCAGTCCATAAGCATGCAATAACGATGTTTGTCTATTTGTTTACTTACAGTGAGCAATGTAGTGCACAGGTGAGCCTATGTGCAGCAGTGGATAGACACGTGCTGATGATGATGATAAACATTTACATACGTTGCTCGCGTTGGCACTGCACTGATGCTGACAGAGCAAGCACAGTGTAAGCCAAAGCTTGTCTGTTTCGTTTGCGATGAACGCTTGCAATACCTATAAATATTTACACATGTTGCTCGCATTGGCACTGCCCTGATGCTGACAGTGCAAGCACAGTGTAAGCCAAAGCTTGTCTGCTTCGTTTGCGATAAACGCTTGTAATACCTATAAACATTTACACATGTTGCTCGCATTGGCACTGCCCTGATGCTGACAGTAAGCACAGTGTAAGCCAAAGCTTGTCTGCTTCGTTTGCGATGAACGCTTCCAATACCTATAAACATTCACACATGTTGCTCGCATTGGCACTGCCCTGATGCTGACAGTGCAAGCACAGTGTAAGCCAAAGCTTGTCTGCTTCGTTTGCGATGAACGCTTGCAATACCTATAAATATTTACACATGTTGCTCGCATTGGCACTGCCCTGATGCTGACAGTAAGCACAGTGTAAGCCAAAGCTTGTCTGCTTCGTTTGCGATGAACGCTTGCAGTACCTATAAACGTTTACACAACGTTGCTTGCGTTGGCACTGCCCTGATGCTGACAGTGTAAGCCAAAGCTTCTCTGCTTCGTTTGATTAACGCTTGCAGTATCTATGAACAAAAAATAAGTTCAACAAGTAAAATTATTATATAAGCACAAAAATCCCGATCAAAAACTATTGAATACGAGCTGACCGCCCGCAAACATAATCTCACGAAAGTTTGTATGTATGTAAGAGTGTGGTACGAGTTTGTATGTTTTTTACTTCATCACACTTAAACGGTTGGACAGTTTGATTTGGATGTTTATTTACAAGAATTATATATATTTGAAGTGGTATTTTAAAGATCTTTATATTGATACCTCACTCTATAGGTTTTGGTAATTTTTTGTTCCGTTGGAAATACAATATGGCAGCTGTAAGCCGCCATACGGATTTCTTGACACTTCATATATCCTATAGCACTCTCATAATCAAGACAATACCAATAATACCTCATTTATCAAAATCCATCAAGCCGTTTAAGTGTAGGGTGCGCCTAATAAAATAACAAACAAACAAACATACATACAACCCAAACACATAACCCTCCGTGCAGTCGAAAAAAACGAAACCTGACTACGTACGGGTAAAAAATAGTCTATGACACTCTTACGAAAAAGACGAATCGATTGACGAATCGCTTATCAAAATAGGACCAAGTTTTTAGTTTCAACACATAACCCTTTTTTTGCTTCGACGTAGTTGGGTAAAAAATAGCCTTTGAGTTTATAAATGAAGATGAATCGATTGATACCTCGCTTGTCAAAATCGGACTAACAGAGTCAACGATATAGTGGAAGATCCACATACATATATACATACAAAGACTGTTAAACACATATCCCTTCCCATACTTCGCCGTAGTCGGGGAAAAAGACACGGGTAGTGTCGGGTATGCAGGAAGGAGACGGGCAGCAGCGAACAGCCTGCAACATAACGTAATCCTCACTCTCCACGGTCATCTTCTTACTGGTAACGGAATTAGAGGTCAGTTCATTCATTTATAAGGCAAGTTAATTAAATATTTTAGAAGTAGTCGGCCCGGCGCTTCGGGCTAAAATACATGCGAATATCTAGTAGTATAGTTATTTTAGGCTATAGAAATCTAATAAAGATCTTACTTGATACGAGTAGCTCCTAGATAAAAAAGTGTGGCTTTCACATTTGGTTGGCATATAAAACTATTTGAATGTGTCTTGGAGAATCTCAGATATATTACCAAATTAAATTGAAAGCGCTCATAAACTCGACGCAGAAACGCCGCGGTAATACACCACGAACATGTTCTTATATTATTACACATACATTATGGTTTTTACAAGATAATAACAGGTTTTGGCCGAATTTAGCTATGTTTTTAGGCAGTATTCCTTGTTATTCAACACATTTGTACCTATAATACTAGTGGCTAGGTAACTAGATGGCGCTACTATGCACTGCTAGATTGTTTTCAAAAAAATTGTACGCGCAATGTCTACAGCTCATACAGCCACATGTATATTATTGACAGAGCGAGTGCGAAGCGCGAGACCAACTTAAAGTTACTACCTATCAAATAAAATAAACCCATTAAAATCAGATCTAGTAAGGCGGAGATTTTCAGTAGCCCCCTTTTTACCCTTTTATGGGAGAAGTGGGTACTTCTCCTCTCCCAATCAAAAATCCCCGACGACTAAAACATTCTAGAAATTCGCTTAACCTGTATACCAAGTTTCGTCTAGATCGGTTGAGAAATGCGACCTGAAGAGGAGAACAGAGATCTGGACAGCGGACAGCCGAACATTCGGGCATACGAAAGCATTTTTGCCCAAGCTGAAACGGTGACGCTTCTCTCGCGCTTCGCGCTCGCCCAGTCAAAAATACGCTACCTCCGCCATCACTATTGTCTTGCACCACGGCAAGCAATGAGATTACGTCGAGGTTCCACCATGTCCGGTGCGCAGACCAATCTAATTTTTCACTCACCTACGTTGTGAACTCCGGATTACAGTTTTTAGCCTCCACCGATATTTAGTTAACCAACTCCGGGCCGGTCATTGGAGCTGAGCCACGGATCGTGAGCCACGGTGCTCACGGTCCACTTGGCAAATGGATGGTTTGTTTTTTTTAGGTTTCATTTGAGAGATGTGGTTTTAACTTAAAAACTGATAACAAGGTTTTCCTTTTCCCAATAAATTCAGTGTTCTAATAAAGTTTAGTTATATCTTTCAGGCTTCATGGAATAAAGTTGACATTAGTAATATATTATTTTTATTTGATACACTGGTAAGTCTGGTATGATTTGTAGATTTAATTAGAGAACATGCGATCTTCTAATGTAAATTCAGATCAAGGTCATTTTCCAAATTCAGTATAATAATGATATCCATAGGTTTGTCGTTGTAGTTTAATAATGTTGAATCAGAAAAGTCTGTCTTGTTATTGGAAAGGTATCTAGAATTGAATATTATCTTGTTTTTGCGACTGTCGAAGCTGTATCCATTATCTATTACAATATGTATTCCACCTAATATGTAGTTGTTACGAAATCTCATGTTTTCGTTTCATAACCAGCGAGGGAATCCCAGAACATGAAACAAAATCTTGTTCAATACGTGTATTATGTGGCGACTGCAAAAATATACTTGAAGTTCAAACAAAGATGGAACAATTAGTCTGAAAAATTGTATGTTCGCTCACCCGGACAAGATTGTTCATATGCGAGTTTCTCCTAGAGCCCTTACTAAGTTCAGAAAATATTGTATACTAGCTGTACCCGCGGATTCGCACGCATGGCCATTTCTTTAGCTTAAAAGAACTCTATTAGAAATTCTAAGACCTAAAATACTAATACACCTACTCGTACCAACATTTACACAAAATTCCTTCAGCCGACAAAAAGTTTTTATCGAATGCTCGGCTTCTTCTCATTGGATTGATATAAAAGTACACCAGTTTTAAGTCAAACCTTAAGCTATTTAACAGTGAAAACCGCATCGCAATGTCCAGTAGTTTTTACTTGATGCGTGAACAAACTAACAGACAAACAGACGGACACGAATTTAGAAATGTTTATTCTTTTTCAGTAGCTTATTTTTAGTACCCTAGTTTTTTTTAATATCTTCCTTTTACAGATTTTTTGGTACTTACTGCTTTATTATAAGTAAAAATGCCCTTCACTTTTGGGCAGACAAATAAAAATATGTGTTTTATTACATTATTTTAATCATGCCTATAAAACAGTACAGTGACATACCTACTGACTGAAATTTGGAGGAATATTCCTTAAGTATCCTAGAGATGAACTACGGAAGTAACTGTAAACCGTAAAACATGAATACCAACTCCAAATTAAATATCCTGCGGGGAAAATTTAATTTACCGCTATAAAAAGTATCGAATGTCCTACGTCGTAGTATGAACTCAAATCATGCTAAGTTTAATTTGATTACATTCAGTAGTTTCAGAGAGACAAACAGACAGACACCAGACAAAAATGAAAAAAAACCAACAATTTTGGCTTCAGTACGAACAATAGAACAGCCTACAAAAAATATTGCTAAATATCTTCAATGTACAGAACTTGGACCCCTATCCTGCAGGAACCCTTTATTTTTATGGGATGATAAGTATCCTCAATTTTCAATCACCATATAAACTATTCACTTTCAATTTGCTAATGATATAGTCATCATGCCAGAATCCCTGGAAGTCCTAAGCACAATGTTGTGACCTCAATATTGTTTCCTTATGGTGGGTCTTAAAATGAACATGCGTAAGACGAACGTGATGTGAAATGCCCATGACGCTCCCATGCCGGTTTATGTTGGAAACGATATAATCGAAGCTGTTGATCACTATATATACTTTGGTCAGACGATCCAACTGGGTAGATTCAACTTCGACAAAGAGGTCAACCTACGAATCCAACCCAGATCCATCCCGGGCAGCGTTCGGAAAAATACGCCATATCTGCTCGTCGCAGATACCGCAGATCACATACGGCACTAAGACGTGGTCGCTTACTAGTGGTCTCATACACAAACTCAAAGTCACGCAGCGTGCAATGGAGAGAGCTATGCTCGGTGTTTAACTACGTGATAAAATCCGAAACGAGGAAATCCATAGAAGAACCAAGGTTACCGACATAGCTCTCAGAGTTTGCAAGTTGAAGTGGTAATGGGCAGGCCTTATAGTTCACTGAACCGACAACCGCTGGGGAATAAAGGTTCTTGATTGGCGACCACGAACGAACAAGCGAAGTGTAGGGAGACCAAATTCAGAAGGTATAAATTATTAAAAAAAGGTAAATAACACTATATAGAAAAGTAGTCAAGGGAGCTAAAAAGATCAGTATTCAGAAATAAGTAAGTAATTCTAAAAACTCCTCGAAAGCTCAATGGAAAATAGTTAATACTCACAGAAAAGTTGCAAAAAAGGAAGAGATGCCTTGATACTTAAAACTTATAGTAAAATTATTGATAAACCACAAGATAGATAGATAGATAGATAGATAACTCTTTATTGTACACCACATAGAACAAAAAATACAATAATAACTAAAACATTTATACAAAATAAATGGGACAATGGGCGGTCTTATCGCTAAAAAGCGATCTCTTCCAGACAACCTTGGATGGAAAGGAATTAATATACGGCAAAGACGGTGGTGCATTATAATATAACAAATAAATAATAAAAACTGAATACAATGAATAAACATATATACACATATATTCCAATATACCTACACATAAATATGTAAATATATAGTACATAAATATATATCCATATACATAGTATATACATTATAATAAATTACATTTACTACATATACATTTACAAAATATATACAAACATAATAAAAATAATATACAGTGAAACCACAACAGAATAACAACAAAATAGCAAGAAGTGATATTAATTAGAGAGATAAAACTTCTTTACTTGAAGTTTAAAAACAGGGAGTGACTGGGCTCGCCTTATAGTAACTGGCAGAGCGTTCCATAGGAGCGTTTCACAAGATGTGGTGAATTTGTTTTCTTGTGTATTGAATAAAAATCAATCTGTAGTTTTAACTTATTCACACTGCCAAAAAGCTATAATACACGCGGCCCCTCCTGTTGCCAAATCCCCGGAGCTCCGATACACGCGGCCCCTCCTGTTGCCAAAAATAAAAACTCTAAATGCACCTGGCTGCTGTGGCAGCCAGTTTTGTACAAGATTTCGATTAAAATGGATTCCCGCGTTCCTGATCCAATCTGAGTGTTTTATTCTTTTAAGGGATATTTTTCCTTTATGTTTAAACACTAAATAAGTACCTAGTTATATGTACCACAAACCCACCGTTGTTTACCGAAGTCCAATTGCGACATATTTAGTCATACAAGTAGGTACTTAGATTGTGAAAGTACCAATTAAGCACTTTTTGTACTTATGTTGTTTTTCTATGAATAATGCGCAGTAGAGGTACTCTACATGTTGTTTTGATTTAATTGCGCATAGCTGAATAAGCATTTATGTACTTAGATGTTTTTCTCGCTAAAGTATGAGAAATATAACTACTTAGTTGTTATTGCAAATGAAGAATGTACTAGAAATCGCCTACGCATTTATAAAAGTTATATAAGGAAGTTACTAAGTACAAATTGTTATTATTTTATCTTCGCTTGAATTGTACGGTCAAAAGTAAGACCAATAAAATTAACTTCAAATTTAATTTGTTGTTTATTTTATTAAAATCTCGGCTCCGTCCAATTTGTCTGGCGCAGCCGGTTGTATTTTTTTTTAAAGTCGTGGAAATTTAATTTGTCCGGCGCTTACTTCAAAAATTGTGAAATATAATTTGTCTGGCGCAACCTACATATCTGGTGCAGCTGTCCTGAATAACTTCGTGTGTTCCTGACAAATCCACGTAAAAAAATACTCGAACCAAACAAATACGACTGTATTGGAAAAAGGAGTTGAGAAACAATTCAGCGAGTGGAATAATCACCGAGGCATGGGATCGAGCGGTTTTAAGTGAGTCGAAAATCATTCACTTTCCGTATTCTTGCCCTGCTATTCGACCCTTAGTGTTTTTGGACAAAAATTGCCAATACACTTGTTATTTTTGATTTATTGTATGCGAATTTATGATTTTTATGTGAACTTATTGATTTTATGTGTTTTTATTGATTTTTATGTGAATTTTTTTGACGTTTTATGCGTTTTTATTGATTTTTATGTGAATTTATGTGTCTTTATTGATTTTTATGTGAATGTATTGTCATTTTATGCGTTTTTATTTGATTTTTATGTGAATTTATTGATTCTTATGCGTCATAATTGATTTTTATGTGAATTTATTGATTTTTATGCGTCATAATTGATTTTTTGTGTGAATTTATTGATTTTTATGCGTCATAATTGATTTTTATGTGAATTTATTGAATTTTTATGCGTCATAATTGATTTTTTATGTGAATTTATTGACTTTAATGTGTCTTTATTGATTTTTTTGTGCTTTTATTGAACTTTTATGTGCCTTTATTTAATTATATTTTGAATTTTTGTGTGTTATATGTGTTTTTGTGTGTACAAAAGCATACTCAATTTTAATAATTTGAATTGATTTTAAATAATAATTTAAAATGGAATCTATAAGGATTATAACGAATGAAATTGTGAAATTGATTCCTAAATTTGATGGGAATAAAAAATTATTAAATTTATTTATTTCAAAATGTGAATATGTGCGTAGCTAAAGTGGATCCGAAGTAACAGCAGCACAATTATTATATTTATTTTATGTAATTTCAAGTAGAGTTGTAGGCAGAGCAGCCTCACTATTAAATGAAAGTAGCGACATGGCTACAATTGAAAATCTTTTTATTCAAGTTAATAATATAATTGAAAATGGAAACAGATTGTGAATTAGATGATATATTATCTGAAAATCTAATGAAACTTAGATTAAATCGTATGCATCAAGAACAAAGCTATGCAATTTTTTTTTAATTAATGCAATCAAGATGAATTAATTATTGATATTAAAACTAAGATGCTATTTCACTAATACTTCTAATTATAATTTTATAAAATTTGAGATAAATTTAATTGATATTGAGTAAGCATTAAAAAAAAAAAAAAAAAAAAATGATTTTGAAAATAAAGTATCTCATACTTATAGTTTGTTAACTCATAATTTTCAAATAATTCTTTCTAAGTTAGATGAGATTGATACAGCAATCGCATTAAGTCAAAATAAGATATTACATAGATCAATAATTGATACTAATGAATTCTTTGAATTATTAAAAATATTGAGAGAACAGATAAGTTAATTTTCCCTGTTAATTATGAAAATTTAGTAAACATAGAGCAAAATATAGAGATAAAAGCTTATATTAAGGGTAGGCAAATTACATATGTACTGGCAATTCCAATTATACGCAAAAACACTTACAAATATTACCAGTTATTCCCCTTACCTATCCTTGATACTTTTAATAATATTACATCCTTGATATTTCCTAAATATCCTTTTATCCTCGTGAAGGATTTGAACTCTATCACATTGCTCTCCAAGCCATGCGACGAGATTGATGAGAAATTATTTCTTTGTAAAGAAAGTTGTGCAGTCGTATTGGAACAAGATAAATGTATAACTGATTTAATGAAATTTACGTTGAATATTACGTCGTGTTCTCCAATTTTAATCGAAACTTCAGAGATAAAAGTTCAACAAATTGAAAAGAACATATGGATAATTTTTGCAAGTTACCAAACGTACTTGACAAAAACCTGTGAAAATGAGATTACTCGAGAGAAAATCCTTGGTACTTATATTTTAACCTTGGATGATAATTGTAAAATACAAGTTGAAGATATTACTCTACGGAAGAAATTGTTCAGAGGAATGAACTTACATATTTCTAAACTACCATTGATAAATTTACCAAGTGTTCCAGTTACAAATAATTTCAAAAGAAAACCTGTTAACTTAGATGGAGTAAACATGGAAAATCTACAAATGCTGAATTATATTTTGAAGAAAAGTGAAAACAGTGAATATAGTGAAATAAGTGAAATGGTCAATAAAGTGCATATAAAAAGTGTTAGTTTATGGACATTAATACCTTATATTATAATGATTTTTACTATTGTATACTTTATTATAAAATATAAAAATAAGATTTTGAAATTATGTAAAATTGAAAATGATCTGACTTCAGAAAATGAACTTTCAGATAATTTTCAATCTCAGGGTGGAGAAGTTATATGTACCACAAACCCACCGTTGTTTACCGAAGTCCAATTGCGACATATTTAGTCATACAAGTAGGTACTTAGATTGTGAAAGTACCAATTAAGCACTTTTTGTACTTATGTTGTTTTTCTATGAATAATGCGCAGTAGAGGTACTCTACATGTTGTTTTGATTTAATTGCGCATAGCTGAATAAGCATTTATGTACTTAGATGTTTTTCTCGCTAAAGTATGAGAAATATAACTACTTAGTTGTTATTGCAAATGAAGAATGTACTAGAAATCGCCTACGCATTTATAAAAGTTATATAAGGAAGTTACTAAGTACAAATTGTTATTATTTTATCTTCGCTTGAATTGTACGGTCAAAAGTAAGACCAATAAAATTAACTTCAAATTTAATTTGTTGTTTATTTTATTAAAATCTCGGCTCCGTCCAATTTGTCTACCTATAAACTTAGTATAATAAATAGAACACGTATAAAACTTGACCTAAAATTTAGACGAAATTTTTTGAAAAATTTCTGTTTTTCAAATTGATATTCTGGTCACTTTTTGTACTAAGCTGTGTTGATATTTTAATGTTATTAGATAGCTACATTCGTGTAATATTTGAATAAAGCATAATAATAGGATGTCATTGATCTTATTTCCAAGATACAATATTTTTTCTGGAAAATCACCCCATTTTTGTCTTCATATTTTTTCCGAGGTTATATTTCCATAAATAATATTTTCTTATGTCTTTGGTTCGGTTTGTCAATGGCAACATATATTCAGGCAACCACAGACCAAGTTTTGTGCGATTGCGTCAAACTATTGAGCAAGGAATGGAAAATGAGTTTTACGGGAACGCAGCGACGAGAATATTTTCGCGCCAAATTCGACGTAGTGACTATTACTTATCTGTGCCTGTATGTATACACGTACTGTGCTATAAGGTTCAAAATGGATCTACCGGTTAGATACTTAAATAGAATGTTGATAGAATAGAAACAGATATAACTTTAGAAGAGGTTACACAAATAGAAATTAGTAAAATAAAGGTTCGGTGGGGTTTTCTTGACCTAAGTTCAGCGTTTGATACCTGAAGTCACGACATTTTACTGAACAAATTAGAGCATTACGGTATAAGGGGGTCTGCACTGGGATTGTTGAAGGATTATTTAAGTGGTCGTCAACAGTTTGTTGAATTATCATCAATTGTCAATGATGTTCAAATGAATTATCGATCGGACTTGACACAACTCAATGTTGGTGTTAGGCAGGGTTCCATTTTGAGCCCAATTTTCTGTATACATTTTACTAACGACTTAGTTGATTACATGGAGACCAATAGCCTTAATTCTTCTTTGGTACTTTTTGCCGACGATACTAACGCAATTTTATTGGCGGAGTCTTTGACCACATTACAATGGAAATGGCACTTGAGAGCTTTCAGATTTGGTTTGATGCAAACAATTTGGTTCTTAATACCGATAAAACAAACGTAATGTTCTTTAAAACAACAACAAGGAATAAATAAACTTTGCATGTTAAGCTTGGTAAAAATAGTGTGGATTGTGTAGATACAGTTAGGTATTTAGGTGTCCACATTGATGTTGTTCATCTCAATTGGAAAGCTGAGGCTAAGTAACAGAAAATTCTATAATTTCAACCTGCTTCGCAATCAGGAGTTTGCGTGATGAGGTTACTATAAACAGTTGAAATCTGTATACTTATCTTATCTGTATGTTCTAGTGAAATCAAAACTGCGTTACAGTATCATGGGGAAACAGTTATAAATATAATACTGAAGCAGCCTTCATCATGCAAAAAAGAGCCATACGCACGTTGGTACGCATACTGCAAACTGAGTCTTGCAAGGAGCATTTTTAGAGACTTGGCTTGGTACCCTGCTTATATATATTAGTTACCTTGACATCTTTTATGAAATACCTGAATTGCAGAGAAATAGAAGAAGATCGATTGATTAGAGAACGGAGAAAGGATGATTTTATTCCTTGTTTACGTATAGCTGGACATAGTGTCCGCTATCAGGCTGTTAAACTGTGCAATAAATTACCAGTTGAGTTAAAAACAGTCTACAGCGGCTACCAATTTAAGAAAAAAATAAAAAATGTTTAATGACGAAAAATTACTATTCTATTTCTGACTATTTAGACGTCCGGAACAGGCAAATGTAAACATTTTAGAGTAAGTCATAATAAAATTATATTTTCATTTTATTTTAATTCGTGTCTGTGTATTTTTTTTATTGTAATTGTATTTTAATAATTGTAATTAATATTTCGACACAATGTAAATGGTTGATGAATTGAATAAATAAATAAATCCCCCACACAATGGACCGACGACATTGTAGCCTTCGCAGGAAGTCGATTGATGGAGGTGGCACAAGATCGCTCGTCATGGTGCTCTTTGGGGGAGGCCTATGTTCAGCAGTGGACTTCGAAAGGCTGAAATGAAGATGACGGATATAAACTATGCATCAAAATCCGTCCAGTAGTTTGTGTCTCAACTCCTATCAATTTTCAATTATTTCTTATCATTATTTTAGTACTTCGGAAATATTGCATTGTTTGAACGAATTCAATTGTCATAATATTATTTTTCATACCATTTTTTGTATACCAGTTTGTGGTAGAACTTAACCTACAAAAACTTACACTTCTATCAATTATGTACCGAGTTTCAGGCAAATAAATTATTTTCATTTCATTTGTATCCTGCGGGAACCGTTTATTTTTCGGGATAAAAATTATCTTATGTCCTACCTCGTTGTATGAACTTATATTATACTAAGTTTCATTTAAATTCATTCAGTAGTTTCGGCGTGATGCCTAGCCTCGATACTGATAGACAGACAGACAGACAAAATGAAAAGAAAAACAGTTTTGGCTTCAGAATGGAATACAGAACAACCTCCAGAAAAAGAAAAAAAAAACTTTGTACAGAATTGGACCTGTTACAGTTTTATTATAAGTAAAGACTGCCTATTGTGTTGTATGGACTACTCCCCGAGTTACATTTTTTAATGTCTCCCAGTCCTTGATACATATCTTGGAGGAACATATGGTCACGTTTCTGTTAGTAACAGATATACCTATATAGATACGCGGCTATGTCAGTACGCCGGCGCCAGCGCCGCCACCGCACCGCGACAATTCACTCGAAATACACCACAAACGTACAAATGCACGTGTTTTTAGTTACGTAGCATTGAGGTAGCCTCGCTCTCGTATCATAAATAATCGTTCGTCATCACGATAGTGATTCTCCTTCAGAGGTGAACCTCTAAAGGTTTTGACACAAGTAAGTTAAGTGCGGTTTTCCATCGCTCCATGCATAAGAGGACACGTTAAGCTGTCGGCCCCGGCTGTTATTGATTAAAAGCAGTCTTTAAGCCACCTCAGAAGCCCTCGGGAGGCCTGACAAACTGTGACAGTAGGGGCCAGTTTTTACCTGATACGATGGAAACATAAGTTATTTTTAGAAACTTATTTTCATTCATAATAAATACCACGCAGGAAACACTACTCTCAACAACTAGTTTTAAAATTGTACATAACAATCGTTACCATAATCATTTGGTCATGAGATGGATTGCTATTTCGTTCTATTCCTCTACAATCTTCAATTACTCTATTTGCTTTAGTCAAGGCAAACAACAATACATTTGAATATGGTTTCGTAAGATATATGAAAACGAGACCTCTGAGGGCAACAAAATTTCCAAACGAGACCCATGACGGAAGTTCGGTCAAAGTCATAGTATAATTTAGGGTTTTGAGTTTTCAAGTTTTATTACTGCACAAAATACTTAGAAAAAATATAATCAAGCAATAGCTTGGAGTACCTAGTTCACTGGGTAATGAACATGCAGGACACTCATGTTCATTGCCTTCTTTCCACAAGAAAAAAAGACGCGCAACCTAGAAAAAAAACCGTCATACTTCACTCAAGATTACACTTCCACTAAAGAGCAAAATGTACCTGTCTCGGGTGGTTATTGGTTCTGCAACTAATTTGCAGTCTATTGTCACTTCAACTTGCCATTTTTGAGGGCTATAAATACATTATGCAATGATATTTATACGTATATAACATTGGTTTGCTATTGAATCACATTATTATCGATTTGCTCAACCTTTTCCTTTCACTTAAGTCATTGTAAACTAAACAGAGATGTCTTATACTTTACAAAACAACTCCACACAATAATAGAAGGTACAAGCTTCACAAGATGCAACATATTCAACTGTGACAAGAATCAGGTTCTAACTATTATTTTGAAACGTTTGCAGACTGTCAGGACCGTAGAGTCAGACAAATAAGAGAAACAAGCACGGCCAAGCACTTTCGCAAAAATGCGACTACGAACTTAACTAAAAAGAAGCAAAAATTTTAGTGAAATTTGTTGCTAACCAACTTTAAATAATTATAGATCCTAACGGTCATTTAAAATCAAAAATTATAAGAGAAGCCTAAAGATGATTTTCAATCACTTATTCAATGATATGCTACTACATGTAGTTCGTCGACATTTATTTTTTATTTTTTACAATATGGCGACTAGTTGTCGCCATATTAAATTTTGGTTATTATCATGTCTTTATTACAACTTGCAAGATTAAGAAAAATCTATGGACGTAAGAATCATCAAAATCGGTCCACGCCTTTAGTCTATATAGATAATGCCACAAAAGACAGATATTGGTTAATAAAAACATTACTCGGCCTTTGCGTTGCCCAGTCTGGTAAAAAGACAAATAAGATAATTTGATAAAATGCTTGACTTAGTTTCTACTGATTCAAGCCAGACAAGATCAAAAGTTTTTTTTTGTTAAGACAATCATTATTTTGATTTATGTAGGTACTTAAAGGCGTATAAAAGATAAATAAATAGTTTGCCGCTGAGACTTAAATGCGAAACACGAGCGTCACTGAAAGAAAAAATTAAATTAACCAAGTCTTTGTTCGAGTCGGAGAAACTTTCGGATAAGATAAATACTCCTCCGGAGAGTCTGTTCGGTGATATAGTTGTTTCGTGTTTTAATGAGTTTTTGTAAATAAATAAGCCATTTGTTTTGGTTACCGTTGTTATGGACAAAATTGTCTGTGTTTTGTTATGGACATATTATCGTATCTATATAACTTTACTTATAATAAAGCAATAGGAATCCGAGGAACGTAAAAATCTGTACAGAGGAGATAATTGAAAAAAAAATCGTCTAGGGTACTAAAAATAAGCTACTGAACAAGAACAAACTATTTTTAAATTCGTGTTGTCTGTTTGTCTGTTTATGTATTTGACTGTATGTTTGTTTGCGCATCACGTAAAAACTACTGGAACATTTGCGAAGAAATTTTCACTGTTGGATAGCTTGGAGTTTGTCTTAAAAACTGGTGAACTTGGCATCTCAAACCGTTGAGAAGAAGCCGAGCAATCCATAAAAACTTTTTGACGGCTGAGGGAATTTTGATCAAATGTTAGTATATTGGTATTTTAGGCCTTGGAATAGTACATAATATAGTACTTTTAACCTAGAGAAATGACCACGCGTGCAAAGCCGCGGGCAGAGCTAGTACTTATAATAAAGCAATAGGAACGAAATAGTCTGTACAAAGAAGATAATTTAAAAAACATAGTATAGGTTACAACATAAGCTATTGAATAAGAATAGATAAATTTTTTAAACCGCGTCTTTCTGTTGTTTGTTTGTATGTTTGTTAGTTTGTTACTTTGTTTGTCTGTATGTTTGTTCGTGCATCACGTAAAATCTACTGAACAGATTGCAATGCGGTTTTCACTGTTGGATAGCTTAGGGTTTAACTTAAATCTGGGATACTTCTCAATCCGATGAATAGAAGCCGAGTAAACGAAAAATATTTTTGATGGCTGAAGGAATTTTGATCAAACGTTGATACGAGTATATTGGTATTTTAGGTTCTGGAAGAGTAATTTTAACCTAGAGAAATGACTACGCGTGCGAAGCCGCGGGCATCAACTAGTAGTAATATATAATACTTGCAGACACGCTTGAGTGGTTGCCTTTCAAAATCTAGTAGTGATTTAACGTTCTTATGTTCATAATATGGGTATTGGTACTTATATTTTTAATTTAGATCTTACATATTTTTTATAGAGATTTGAATATGGAGATGAAATTGTACTCTGTGGCAGATTATGGTGTTTTTAAATACTTCCTCAAATGTCTAATTTTATCTCAAAACACATATAATGGATATTAAACTAAAATAGCAGATCATTCATTTTTTAGAAGTTAACCATTGAATTAAAGGTAAAATACCTTTATTTCACTGGTTAGGCCTGTATTTGAAATCTGTTTAAAGTAAGGTTTCCTTAGTCCTTTGTAAGTGAGACCTGAGACCTTTGAGTATTGCTAGTGATGTTTGTTTGTTTGTCGTATGAGGTAGTGCTGGCCTCTGATGTCAGAGTTTGTCAGGCCGCCCGAGGGCCTCTGACATGGCTTCACGACTGCTATTAACCAATAACAGCCGGGACCGACAGCTTAACGTGCCCTCCGAAGCACGGAGCGATGGAAAACCGCACATAACTTCGAAAAGTCATTGGTGCGGGAGCCTAGGTTTTGAACCCGGTATCGTTGGATTCTAAATTGCACTATAGAACCATTAGGCCACCATCGCTCTTATTGCTAGAGATAAAAGACCCAAGTTTCGTAGATTCAATTCCCCAAATGACTGTTACACAATAGAATAACTATTGTGTAATTTCATCTTTAACGGTACGTATATATAGTTGAAAGTCGCTTACTTTTTCAATGTCTTTATTGAAGATGTGTAGTTATCCAAAAATATTTGTGTTCGTACCATGATCAATCTTTGTCTTGGTATGTACATAAGAAAATCCAAGTTAACTCTTGTCCACGGTCAATACAAATTGATTGAAATATCGATGTCAGACAAAAGGATATATTGATATGAATGAATGCGCGTATAGTTTTTGTATTATAATTAGCAATGAAAATTCCATAAAGCTGATGATATCTAAAACGTTTTACATCAACACCACATTCGCACCATGACAAATGTTTTCTTTGGTTCCTGCTGGTTCTGCGCTAAAAGAAGTCAGTGCAGGAACCAAATTAGGAGTAAACCTAAATTAAGTAATTATCTTAAAGAAATCTAGGCAATTGATGACTTCAAAAGGCCAAATTAGAATTTTAATATTGTGCTCATAAAAAACTGATCGAAAGCTGATCTCAACAACATTTTTACCGGTCATTAATATTTACTAGCCGAACAACCGAGCCAGGCGTTGCCGAACAATATTTTAAACGTATAAAACAATCGGGCAAAGTTTTTATTCGGCCGAAGCCAGGTGATTGTGACACTAAACATTTTTATAGTTGGCTCGCGCGGTGCTCGTAAATCAGGCGAGTTTACACCGGCTTGTAAACCGAAGGTTTATGATCCCTGGCTCGATGTTAGCGATTTGTGTGTGATGGAAGAGCTACTGCAGCCTGTTTTTTCTCGTCGATAGACAGTTTAGGTCTTGAAAATGAACTGAATGGGCCTACAAGGTTGAAGGATTATTGTAGATAATAGAAACTTTACGGAAAGGATTTACTGCTCAGGGCTTATGCCGCATGATTCATGTATCAGTGTAGATCAGAAAATATATCTGAGGCCTAGGAACTCAGAAAAAAACCCAGGATCAGGATTACATAAGGGATTAGAGCCTCTGCGCAGCGTATGCTCTTAAACAATGATATTATATTATACTAGCTGTACCCGCGGCTTCGCACGCGTGGTCTGCTATTCCAGGACCAATATGCCAACATTTAATCAAAATTTATTTTGCCGTCAAAAACACTTTTATCAATTGCTCGGCTTCTAACTCAGCAGATTGAGATACCAATTACACCAGTTTTTAAAACAAACCCTAAGCTATCAATCAATGAAAACCGCATTGCAATCGGTCCAATAGTTTTTACGTGATGTGTGAACAAACAAACATACAGACAAACAGACAGAGCGACACGATTAAAAAATATTTTATATTCGTGCTCAATACCCTTTTTTTAAGCACCCAAGAGCATTTTTTTATTTATCTTCTTTTTACAGCCTTTTTCGTACCTATTGTTCGTTTCGTGTTTTCTCCTTTTTTTAATTATAAATTATAATTAAAAAATAAGTACTTAAAGTACGCTTTAATACCATTAAACCGAACTAAAAAGTAATAAATAAATTTCAATATAAGAATAAAGTGATTAACGAGAAAATTAATGTCATTGTAAGAAGCGTGTGGTGCTCGATATTAATTGTTGTATTTTTACTTTTTAGTTCGGTATAATGGTATTAAAGCGTGTTTTCTACTTTTTTTTATATTATAATTTATTTAACATTTTTTTAGTTTTATATTTATTTATTTTTATATTTGAATTATGTAAGATAATTTGTGTTGTCATCGGGCCCTGTTAAGTGTGCAAATTTTTGAATTAATCTGACCATTTAAAGTGGGTAAAAATGAGTTCAAATATTCCGTTACATACATACAAACATACGACTGAAGAAAATAAAAGCGTGTTAAAAAAGAGGCCTAAGGCCTAAACGAAAACATCGCCTTAAAATATCTAAAAAGTGTTTTACTTATTTCTGCTCTCAGACTGAATCTAGGCGAGACGTTGCAAGCCGAGGTTCGCATCCCCTGGGTGCTAGTCGCCAAAATTTAAACTTTGGCAAGACCAAAAGCATGCAGACAAAATATCTGCATGTGCGTTCAAAGTTTGCTACAATTATTTCGACAACGCATTTAACTCTGGATGCCTGGTCGAAGTACAATCACAATGCAGAAGCAAAATAAATAAATAGGGGATCTTAAAATATTTCAATAAGCAAAGGACTGCAGCATGACCGAATTTGAAACTCTATTTTGTATGACATTCCTGTCTTTAATAAACATTGAGACATTGCTCTTAAACCAATAAAGGAGCTACGGTAACCAAGCTAAATTAAAATATAATTTGTGCTGAGCAGCTCCTGCTTATAATTATCGTAATAGTAAACGAATTTTATTTACAGCGAATTTTGCGAATAATAGTTTTTATCGATTGTTCGGCCTCTAATCATCGAAATAATACCAAGTACCCCAGTTTTTAAGTCAAACCCTAAGCTATCTAACTGTGAAAACCAGATCGCAATCGGTCTAGTAGTTTTTACGTGATGCGCAAACAAACATACAGACAAACTAACAAACAAACAGACATATAAGATTTTTAATAATGTTATATTCTTGTTCAGGAACTTTTTTTTTTTTTTTTATTATTTTCTTTGTACAGACTTTTTCGTTCCTATTGCTTTATTATAAGTACCTATAGATAGATAGAAGATAGATAAACGGTTAAGATTGCTGGCTCTTCCAAGTTAACCTGTCCCTTTCATTCATTCATTATTGTGACCCGCCAGTCAAGATATGCCCATCCGCTCGTATGCACAAGCCTCATGCACCCACTTTAACCATGTTATGCCAATCGGCCGCCACATAGCAGCAAGATGTCGTCCTTGCTAGTCGTGTTAATTCTGTTAAGTTCTCACGAAAAAAGATAAACAATGCAGTCTTTTGCGATTAAATTATGTATCAACCACAAGAAACCACAAATTATCCAAAATGCCACTCACGCACACATAAGCAGCCGTCATTTGCTGTGCTTCACTCGTTTTTTTGGTGGTGTTGACTCCAACTTTTTTAAACCTTCTTGGCATGAATATTATTAACTCAAAAGTTTAGAGCAATTTGACAGTGACGATTACAAACTATATAAAATATAAACATTTCTTACTGTCGTTGGTATATACTCGCGTCTACGGTCGTTGTATAAAATAAATAAGATCACTGCCTTATTTACTATATATTGTTTTGCTCCGAACGACTAGTTAATTTAGCCAGTGTCAAGCAAAGAGGTAAGTTGTGGGTATGTTTTTTCAACAAATAGTCAAAATTTCGAGTCCCAATCAGTCAGGTAGTCAAAAGTCTATTCATGTTACGATACCACTAAAGTGGTGGAGCTTTACTGAAACTTCCTAGGGAGAACACGAAATGGCATGTTTTCCCGCGTTTGTATCATTTGCCCACACTCGTGCTCGGCCAATATTACACAATAACACTCGAAAAAACACAAGTTTGAGAAAAACTTCATAGCAAAACAACCGTCTCCACTTCGTTTCCCGCCGAAAGCCCAAGGTAGTCTTACTTATCGATACAATATCATAAAATGACTGTGAGATACTGACGGACAGATGGACATGCTGAAAATGTTAGGGTTCCTTGCTTTGGATACGGAACCCTGTTTTATACTTTGTAATGAAAACGGATCTGATCTTGAGAAATTTGACAAGGAAATAATGTAATGCACATACCACCATTAGCAAACTATTGTTTACATTTTACTCCGGAAAAAACGCATGCAAAGCCACGGAGCGCAGCTAGTAGGTACAATTTAATAATCATTGTAACCTGTTACTATAACTGCTGTTGTAACATCCAATTACTTTAATTTAATACAACAGAGTCGTCATCTTCAGCCTGTGTTCGTCCAATGCTGGACATAGTCCTCTCCCAATGAACGCCATAGAGCCCAATCTTCGGCTTTTCTCGTCCATTCTCTTCCGACCACCTTTCGCAGGTCGCCAGCTCATTGCCACTTCAGCTTGCTAATCCTTTGATCTATGTCGATGACTTTGGTACTCTGGTGGATAACCTCGTTTTGGATTTTATCCTTCAGAGAAACCCCGAGCATAGCGCTCTCCATAGCTCACTGAGCGATTTAAATTTGTCCCTATCGAAGTTGTTCCTGCCCAGTTGCGAAATCTGCCCGATGTAGACATAATCCTTAGCAACTTCGAGGGGTTCACAATTGAGGGCGCGGGTAGGCGGCAAATTGGTCAGCTGCTTTTTTGTTTAGCACCGAAAATTTTAATTAAAATATATTAAATAATGACGAGTTTAAGCATAGAATGCCTTAAACAGGTTTAAGCAGTGTCTTGCTCCTATAGAAGCAAAAATAACTGCAATGACCCAAACAATTCAAAGATTGGAGCAGCAAATTGTTAGTGATCAAGGTCACAGCAGTGATGGAGAAAAGAAGGCTACGTATCTTTAACGAGCTAAACCTGTAGTTTTAAAGCAGGGTAATAATGATCGGAAGAGTATTGGACCTACAACTGTGGAAGGTGAGTTATCATCTATACCTACGGTACCGTAGGTATAGTAGTAGTAGTAGTATTGCCTACGGCAATCGGCTGTCTCGGCGCGTTCTCAACGCGCCACTTGTCGACAAACAAAACGTGCAAATCCTAATGGTGGTTATAATAGCCGTGCTTCCACACCACACAAATCTACTACCATCATCATCACTGATGCTGCGCCTTTGCCTCGCAAATCCCTCAACACATAAAAAATAACGATCACTGCTAACGACTTAACCACGAGTACTCAGCAATCACAACAAACAATTACACTGCCAAATTTACACACAGATGCCGAACCAAATAAATTGTCTAACGAGCAGAATCTATCGATCGAGACACCTTGACAGACTGTTCAGAAACGCAACCGACGTCCTTTCAACAGGCAGGTCATACGTGGAAACGGCACTTTTGACACGGACTTGCAAGCTGTTGAAAGAGTGAGGCGTATAAACGTATGTTTCTTGAAATCCGACACCACCACGGAAGCACTAAACAAATATATGACCAGGAAGAGTCCATCGACTGAGTACCCTGTTGAGAAACTAACATTGAGGCATCAGTACTACGCATCCTTCGTACGTTTTTTTCTTGTGCGCCAACAACTGGCCGAACCAGGTTGAAGTCAGCGCGTGGTTTCGTAAGAGCGACGGACGAGCGATGCGCACGTCCACCTACCCAGCCAGTCATGATACCATTACCGGAGCCTCGCACGCAGGCTCCCGGGACCTTGCGCCTTGGCCTGCGCCAGCGCCGACGACGAACATGCAATGCGACCGGTTTCGTCACGATGATATTAATAAAAATAAGTTTAGAAGTATAGTAGTATGTTTGTGCAAAATGATTAAACTGAAAAACGAATAACTAGAAGTTCTATAAGTTCTATACAAAAAGAATTAAAATGCAATATCTTAGTTTTGACATTAAGTTCTATACAAAAAGAATTTAAATGCAATATTTTGGTTTTGACAGAACGTTGGCTTTCAAAAAAAAAATTAATATGTATAAGTATAAATAATTATGTGCTAGCTTCTAGTTATAGCCGTACCCAGATGAAACATGGTGGATCATATATTTACTTAAATTCAGACTTGAAAGCCCTAAAAATTGTCGATTTATGTAAGTTTAGTGTCGAACAATGCTTTGAAATATCAGCTGTAAAACTGATTGACATTAAATTGATTGTTGTTTGTATTTATAGAAGTAACTTAGCAAAGGTTAATGATTTTCTACATGTGTTGGACAAACTGCTTAATGAGTTGAATAATATGAATTTAGATTGTGTCATTGCCAGTGACATAAATATAGACAGCCTAGTCAATAGCTTGAAGAATAAAGGAATATGTGATCTACTAACTACACAAAGTATTAAAAACGAAGTAGATTTTCCGACTCGCGAGACGGCTACTTCTTCCACTTCAATAAATCACGTATACATTAACGTTATAACTAACAGGATTGCAACATCTGTAGTCCATACAAACATCAGCAAACGTTACGGAGTGTACAGCGAGCTGATGTGCTCTGCGCTCGACACGCCTGGTTCGACTATATGTCTCGCCTGCAGATACACTGCGGCTGCCCGCTTATCCTTTGTTCTAGCTATAGAAATTATTGACTGGACGAAGATATACCTACGGAACAATACAACTGAGAAGCTAGCAGAATCATTAATAAACGTTATTAACAATAATATTGACATATGTTTCCCGCTTAAAAAGTGCATTGACGACCCAAGGTATAAATCTTGGGTAACATCTGACTTACATAATTTGAAATCCTTATTATTTTAATTAATTGACATGCAAATTAAATTTACAAATTACATTGGTCTCCAAAATAAAATTAATGAATTTAATACATCTTAGAAAAGAGAGAACCAATTATTATACAAAAATGATTTGAGACAGTATGTCTACTATAAAAACTATGTGGCGTATAGTCAATGCTGAAACTGGTAAGAGTAATACGACTAGAGTTATGTTAAGAGTAATAAGACGAACTCGGTTCGTGTGATTGAGAAACTGGTTTAGACAATGGTATTTCATATCCTCTCACCCACGATAGTATGACTAGGTCATTAGTTATTAATCGCCACTGGTCATAAAAATGGGATAAACGTCCTACGGAAAGTACCGGGTCTAGCGACGCGGGCCTGGCTGATGCTGTGAGCGCGGCGGCTTTCGCTGCTGCTGCGGCTGCCGTGGGCGCGGTGTCGTGGTCGTCAGTGTAGGCTCGTATCTCCTCGCTGCTCCCGCCTGCCTGGCTGCTGGGAGCGGAGGTTTCTGGTTTAATGTAGTGACAGGAGCCGGTCTCCGTTTCTGCGGAGAGGTAGTTTTTCTAACGGGTGTGTTTATTTTTATCTCAGCACCCGATTTTGATATTGCTTTAGCAGCCAGTATTTTCAGTGTGTCGGTCAACTTTTCGCCGAATCAGAAATTGACTATTTCTGTATCAAGGAGCTGATTTTTGATATGTTTTTTTTTTATCGTGGAGCATATAAAGCTCCTTCTTGTCATAGACTCTTTGTGTTGTGTATCGCACATTAGTCGACCAACCTCTATTAACATTTTTATTACGGTCTGGTCTTTGTGTTCTAAAGAAAACAATCGAGTGAGAGCTTCACTGATGTAAGATATACTTGCTGCAACCTGCTTCTGCTTACTCTCTAACGCCTTGTCTTTTGTTAATGAGCATATCCGATGAAGCGACCTTTTTCTCCGGATTTAGCTTTGGTGCGTCAGTATTTGTGCAATTCTTTGGCACAAGATGTTTTTCAAACAGTTCTTTTTTGTAATCCTTGGTTAAACCCGTCGTAGTGATGTGCTCCCTGTGCACTGCTAACTCACCTCGAATGTTTGGTCCATATTTTTTATCCTTCGAAGGCGTGCAGCGCGTCGGTAACAGCGGCTTGCGAGGTTGAGGTAGACGTTCCCGGTTGGGTCTCGTCAAAAATCATTGGCACTAAATCTGCTTTGGATTGTATTTTCATTTCATCTGGAATATGACATAAAAATGTAGGTACCTACTTGAGCGCAATTACACTTTTTTTGTGCATCTACCGTGAAGGGTCATCCCTAATACATGGCCACAACTCAATTGCATAAACATAGGCATTTCGTATGCGTATATGCCCACTAGGTACCATATACATAATTATTGTTAGTTCTTGTGATATATTGATAAAAATGCGGCAATAGTCCCGCAAAACTATCCACGACACTTAGTTCCACATCTTCCATATGGATACAAAAATAATGACATAAAAAAATTAAGTGAGGGTAACATTCCTTGTAAATGTGCACAATCATTAATATCCACCAATTCTACGGAATTCCAAATTATGTGAAGGTAACATCCCCATAAGATGTACACAACACTAATTGGAGAGTGACGTCATCTCACAAGTTAGACACGGAAATAGTCCTAAAAACTATTCACAATATCTTTAAATTGGTTACCAAAATAAGTAAAAATACACTGTAAATACCTTCATGCTCCGGTTCAGAGTCTAGTAGCATGGGCAAGACATTTGCCGATACGCTGCTACTATCGGAATACTCTTGATCGTGCGACCGTCCTTCGTCACGTTTTGCAAGCTTCTTTTCAATTCTTTTTATCTTGCTTCTCAAATAATCACTGTCGTCCTTTTTGTGACTACGTTTCGACATCTTTTAACACTTTTTGGCGAAAAAAAATGGAATAACGTGGTGATCGGCGTGGCACAAAAAACGCGAATGAGTTTCACTACAAGCAACCACACGTACCTACCCACAAAAATATATTAAAATATCAGATTCTTGCAACTATGTGGTAGAAAAGAGATACCTTACACGTCTTACTACAATGTTTACCTAATCTCGAAGGACGAAGCAATTATTTTTTCATCAAACAGCCCAAATAACTACTTAGTTTAATTTTGATCCTAATCTCTACTATGTATCTTGATAGTTGATTGCTCCCTATAATTTAATCTATCTTAGATCCAATCAATACTTAATTTATAGGTTCTCGTGAATTAGTGCTTATAATAATTAGGACGCCACGTCTAGCGCTGAGTAATTGCAAATAGCTCCAGGGACGAGAGCATATCCCGGATACTCCAAACAACCATGTCGATTCAATTACCACTACTCACACATGATGATTGTACACGCGCCAAATGTGTGTCTAAGTACATCACACTATTATTTTAAAGGTGAATGTTTTTATGATGTGTGTGTATGTTTGTTACTCCTTCACGCTCAAACGGCAGAACGAATTTTGATGAAGGAGTTCCGCAATTTTGGGCCTGCGTGAATAGCGTGTACAAAACCTATAAAAAAACATGTGTATTTTTTGTCTATATTCCTTATTTTATTTCCTTGCTACCACTTGGAAATTCGATTTAATATAAAAAAAAACGAAATCATTTTTTTTCTACCATCTTGGAACGCCATTTTCTTCAGAGTTGCCACTGCAATAAAAAAATACGTTTGCACGATTATTATCGTTTTTTGTCATGGATATTATTTAAGTTATTAATGGCGTTAGACAACTTTTAATAATTCTGATATGAAAAAGAGTGTTATGTAATGAGCTATTTATTATCAATTCAGCAAATAAAATAATAATTAAGAAATAAAATGAACTATTATAATTGATTACCGGTACATAGAAGTGTTGAAGTGTTTGTACAGCAAGGCCACCATGACAGTCCGTCTTCAGGATCAGAGCACGAATTCTATCCAGTTGCAAAAAAGGGGCGAGACAGGGAAACGTTATTTCTCCGAAACTGTTCACCTCTGCATAGGAAGATATATTCAAGCAATGGCGAATAAATCACTCACCTTCGATTTTCTGATGATATAGTCATCATGGCTGAAACCCTGGAAGACCTAAGCACAATGCTCAGTGATCTCAATATTGTTTCCCAACAGGTGGGTCTTAAAATGAACATGGGCAAGACGAACATCATGTCAAATGCCCATGTCGTACCCGTGCTGGTTTATTTTGGGAACGATATTATCGAAGCTGTTGATCACTATGTCTACTTGGGTCAGACAATCCAACTGGGTAGATCCAACTTCGACAAAGAGGTCAACCGACGAATCCAACTCGAATGGGCAGCGTTCGAGAAATTACGCCATATCTTCTCGTCGCAGATACCGCAGAGCCTCAAGACGAAAGTTTATAATTAGTGCGTGTTGCCAGTGATGACATACGGCACTGAGACGTGGTTGCTAACTATTGGTGTCATACAAAAGCTCAGAGTTGCGCAGCGTGCAATGGAGAGAGCTATGCTCGGTGTTTCACTACGTGATAGAATCAGAAATGAGGAAATCCGTAGAAGAACGAAGGTTACCGACATAGCTCTCAGAGTTTGCAAGTTGAAATGGCAATGGGCAGGCCATTTAGTTCGCAGAACCGACAACCGCTGGGGAATAAAGGTTCTCGAATGGCGACCACGAACAAGCAAGCGAAGTGTGGGGAGACCCTCCACACGATGGACCGACGACATTGTAGCCATCGCAGGAAATCGGTGGATGGAGGTGGCACAGGATCGCTCGTCATGGCGCCCTTTGGGGGAGGCCTATGTTCAGCACTGGACTTCTAAAGGCTGACATGATGACGTTATAATTGAAGTTTGCGACTGATTTCGATTGTAAAGCAATCCCTGTCGATGTCGAGTCTGCAGGCTCAGGACCGGATCAAATTGAACAAGCCGTAGACGTTTCACGATAAACAAACAGCCGTGCGCCTGACACAGTCCCACCTCTTTTTTGTTGGTATGTTTGTCAATTTTTTGGTATGGTTATGGGTAAAAAGTGGATTAGGTATTGGGAATACAATACAGAATCGTGAGGTGTTCAGTGGTTTTTTCCTTCATTGTAGTTTTTTTTACATGAATGTTATATTTATGAATTGTATAAATTTTATGAACTGTAAATACCAAAGTTTGTCTACTTCAAAAACTAATTTGAGTTAGAACTGAAAATTGTTATTCCATCAAGTTTTATATTTCTTCCCCAAAAGCAAAACTTCAGCATCAATTTGTAAATGGAAACTAATATTTTCGCCAATATCAGCTACGTTTGAAACGATCAAAAAACTGCGAACTCCGAGAATTTGCTCGTAAAATTGTCGAGAAAACCTCGGAAAGTTCAGTTCGATTCTCGTTCTGCAATAGGGTTGTCAGAATGCTCATTGTCAGGAAGTATGTCACGGAAAAATCTTCTTGGTGACGTGATTATGTTGCAACATAATGAGTATGGGTTACCTACTTATTAAGGTTACCTCCTTAGACATAATTGTGATATTTCCGTGGTATGATAACAGTGACATAAGCTGCCAGAAAGTCAAAATATCCATAACACTGTTAAGCCAGTCGATTTTTAAAAAGCAATAGCAGCTAGGTGCTGTAAGTTGTGAACCTGCATGTTCAAGAAGCCACGGCTAGATGACGAAATACCTAGTAATACGCGAGTACCTACTCTAACAAGGTACCTTCTGGAACACACCAGTGACGCGTAGGTACTCACGTTTGTGGAACGCGCATTAGGTATATATGGGCGCGGCACGACGCAGCAATATCAAAGGCGGCGCCGGCCTTGAACAGACCCAGGCAAATGAGTAAACGCCAGGACAGCGGGGTGGGTGCTGCTTCGCATTGAAAAAGCCCCCAAAATTTCAATCTTGCCAACGGGATACCATGTAAACTAACATTAGATACGGGTGCTTCTTGAACAGTGATCAGTTCCAAGCTTAAAAATAGTATTCTTTGGGAAAAAATTAGAAAACTACCAGCTCACAGATTAGACTACGGTCAGCACATACTCGTCCACGGCGAAAAACAGGTGCCAGTAAGTGTTCCACGGGATTCAAAGCTAAAACATCTATGTGTGCTACTAGAAAAATCTGAATATTACCTATCTTGGGTGATGGCACGGACTTTGGTGAGGGCCACCAACACTTCAGCAGTGCGCGTATTGAACCCGACTAATAAATAACATCTAATTAGCAAATAGACTATGATGGGAACCTGCAAGGAAGTAGATTGGATGCGAAAATGTCAAGAGTTATCAAGTGACATTGAACATAGTTCGAAAGATGGAAAATATCGCTATAAAGATGGATATAAAGTGGTGAAACTGCTAGAAAATTGCCAAAAGGATTTTTCCAAAGAGAAAGTTGCAAAAGCAGAGAAGATGTTACTTCAGTACGCGGACATCTTCTCTTCAAATTATGCTGTCATTGGAAAGACGGGATTAGTTCGGCACAAAATAAATACCGGGAACGAGTTACCGATCCTCCGACAACCTGCCTGGACAGCAACAGGATGCAACAGGATCAACAAACAAGACACATCTCGTGCAACAAGATGTACGGGAAAAGTAGGTAGAAACCATGATTGACGCATGGTGAATGACGGCAAAACTCACGGTAACGTGGACGTTTTGTCAAGAAGACCTTACTTGGACCATTATAAGCATTGTGTGAGGCAAGAGGCCAAAGAAGTGTTACATATCAGAGTGCTGAGAACGGACCTTAGCGATGAGTGGAAGAAAGCCTTGCACCTTGCACAACAAGATAATGCAGACATCAAGCCAATTCTTGAGTGGGTTAAAGCCAGTGCACCTAAATCTAAATGAAGTGATGTTGCGAGAATGAGCACAGCAACAAAAAGATACTGGGCACAGTGGGACAGTTTGGCTTTCCAGTATGGGGTACTGTGCCGCAAATGGGAAAATACTAGAGGAGACCACTGTCACTTACAAATGGTTGTTCCTAAAGCCAAGGTACCTGATGTTCTACAGCTCTACCTTGAATGTTCAGGATGTTCAGGAGATCACATGGGCTTAAAAAGAACCCTGTTAAAAATACGTGAGCGATTCTACTGGATCCATTGTCGAGATGATATGGAGCCCTAAATACATTAGTTGTGCAGCTGTAAAAGGACCCCACACACTCAGCAGTGGGGCATTAAAGCTGTATAACGTCGGGGCTCCATGGGAACGAATAGCGATTGACATTGCAGGACCGTTTCCTGTGAGTGACATCGGGGACAAGAATTTCATGGTCGTCATGAATTTGGTACATCACGAAGTGGCCGGAGGTGTTTAAAAAAAAAGTAAAATTGTATTTATTGCCACTAGAAATAAAGTAATGTAGATGAACACAGTATCAATACAAAAAGGATATAATTATATTTATGGGCATAGGGGGCCAACTCAGCATTTCCCCACTGCTCGAACTACGGTGTTAGCCGAGGAAGATATTTTATTAGCGGACAAAGTTCATTCAAAAATATGAACATTAGGTATATTCGTATATCAGCGAAACAAAGTATATCGCTCGTATATCGCTTCTTGGCCATCCTGAATCAAGAAGCTACTACAGTGGCGGATAAATTGGTTCATAAAATCTTCTACTTAGCGGCGCTGACCTAGAAGGAAGGTTCACGTACCTACCGACTACTGCGAGTACAAACCAGAACATTCTAGAAATCTCCGTCGCAGTATAAATAGAGCGCGTATCGGCTGCCTGAAACAGTCTTGACTTGGCATTTGAAACGAAATTATCAAAGTGATTCGAAGCGAATATTAAGTGATTGTTAATAAGTGTGTACAGTCGAGTTAAAAAAAGTTTATTGTCACTTGTCGGTTGTTTTTTTGTGGTTTTTAGAATAAAGGTGTTTATTTTTGATTTAGTAATTAATTTTATCCGAACCCTAGCTCGTAACAATACTGAATTTATTGGCATTCCAATATCAAAATCAACAAATTTCACAAGGTTTCCAAGATGGAATTTCTAAAAATTTATCTGAATCGACACTCTACATAATATTGTCATCATATCTCATCATATTATCATTTTCTCTATTATCTATCCCGCAGTGAACCAGCTGGTGAACTACACGGCTCATGCCAAAATAAGATCTAAGACGTAGAAGGACTTTTAGCATGCTTCGAGGAATCTTCACAAAATCAAAAGGGAAATGAGGTGGAGGAGCATGCTGCAGGGACTTAATTGATGATAATATTGCTACTTTTCATCAGATCAAACGAAAGTATTCAAAACTTATCGTCACTTTCAATCAGCTGGCGTTAGAAACACACAAATACAATTTCAGAATAAGAAATATACATATGTACTAATACTTTCTGTTTCTAGCCATGTATATCTTCTATCATTTACCCAAATCAACCCAACAACTTGACTCGAACTACCCTCCATAAAAGTATAGATCAAACAGGACCCGGCGCTCCTGGCAACCCTAGGCTCCACATTTCTCAGCGAAAAACAAGAAACAGGGGGCGAACACCTGCGGATAAATTACCCCAATCCTGGGCGACAAATTACGCGATTACCCAAATAAATTACGGACTCACCCGGCGGGGTAATAGTTTACTGCAGGGTATACGATACATTGCGCAGTTGTAATCATAACTTTTTGTGGCTGTGGGACTTGGTGTTTGTGGCTGTGGAGCCTGGCTTTTATCTGCAGAATCAAAGTGAAGCGGTGAGGTACTAAACTGGCTACATACGACTAAGTCGTAGGATTCATTTATTTATTTATTTTAATACTATGAGCACAAATACAGGGACTTTGTAATGATGAGAGCATTTCTGCCACTCATCCTGGTTGTGCTAGAAAGATATGAATAATATAGGTTCAAGAATTACAATAACAACAACATATTATAACCAATACTGAAGTGTTTTATAAAATAAAAACAATAACTTCATGAATTGGTTGGGTTCCACGCAAATAACCTGTGAACATATAATGCAAAAAAAATACATACTATGCAAAAAAAATATGACAGATCGAAAAGTTCGAAAAAAAATATACCCTAATGCGTTGGCAAAACGATGATAGAAGGTCAAAGATTAAATATTATTAGTATTGAATAAATATTATTATTATTGATTATTAGGTCTAAGATTATCTTAAACTAGACTACAAGCATAGTACATATATAGTCCGTCTATATATGTACTGTGCTACAAGTCCAACAGAGCCAGAACCGTCAAATTTAAATTAAGAATTGAGGTGTTAATATTTTCCCCTTTATTATATTCCATATTTTGGAACATTATATACTTTTTCACTTTGAGATATGGCTTATTATTGGATGAAATGATTCTGGTGGATGTGATACGTCAATTTTACGAGCATCATTTATCGGTTCGTAGAATCTTACGGAAATATAGTCTCTGAATTTAATATTATACTGATATAAATATGAATTCATGTGGTGGTTATTCGAATATACGGTAAATAACGTTGAAACTGAAGAGGGAATATCAAAATTTCAGATTTCTTTAAAGTTTTATCAATTAACGAAATTTAAATTATTTAGATTTATGCTATGTTATAACTAGAACAGATACGTAGATAATTGATTATCTTTAAACAAACAACCAACTCTTCCAAACAGAGTTGTCAGTTTGATCAAATGGTACGATGCAGTAGAATTTGTTTATAAATTTTAATGTATAGTATAACTCAACAATAACAAGTGACATAGTTCAAATAAAACTATGAGTATACTATTATTTTATAAACTGAGCATAATGAATTAACAGAATCAACTTCAGATCTTTAGAGATTTGCAGGGATGCGCATTTTTTTGACACACTTTTACCATCATTCTTGCACAACCAAGATAACAGAAGTATTAAAAACGGCCAAGTGCTTATTAGACAAGTATAAACTTAGAATTCCGTAGCTCACGTCAGTAGGACCCTGTTTTTCTAAGCTAAACCCAACTATGAAAACAGCATTGCAATCGGTGCAGTAGTTTTTACGTATTATGCCAACAAAGTGGTCTAATTTGGTCAGCTACATCTTGTGGAATGTGGAGTTGTTGAATGCGAAGCTACTATCGCTATTGCACCAGGGTTTTACTATTTAATATTCTGAGACCAGGGCTTGGTAGAGCATTGGTTCGTGTTGTTTATCTGAATTTGGTAGCATTTTGGAATTTTGATAGAATTGGAAAACATTTTGGTATAAGTACAATAAATTGACACTATTCATAATATGAATTATTGGCTTAAATCATTAATAAACTGTTCTGACTGACTAAAATGCCAAGCCGCATAGTAATTAGCCGACTGCGAAGCAAAGAAAGGCAGCAAGAATTAAGAATTAAAAAAAAAATGTTCAAGTTATGTTTTATTTCTCCTTTGACGGGATCAGCTAGAATCTGGTATCATGATGCCTTCGACTGCATCTTATATTTCAAAATCCATAATTTAAAGCTTGTTTGCCTCTTTTTAGTTGTGTTAGCAGTATTTTCTTATATATATTTTTTATATTGTTGTTGTTCTTTATAATAATGTACCTAGCGGTGCACTTACAAATAACATGATGGCTTGACAAACTTACGTATGAAAAATAGAGCTCAGGCTTATTAGCTAAGGAACAGCAATTGCGACTGATCGCGCGACCATCGCACAATCGATTGTAAAACTGATTGCTAAATTGGTATTAGGTAAGCGAACGTCAAATAATCGCAATGAAAGTTGTGATCGGAAATATCTGTATAGACGCTGGCGCCACTAGCGATTGATGGCAGTGACCGCAAACTGATGTAATATAGGACCTCCTCTGTCAAGTGTGAGAGAGTATCATCGAAAATTGTTACATAGCAACTGTTTGTTATTAGCTGTCTATACATAGACAAATTGGACGGAGCCGAGATTTTAATAAAATAAACAACAAATTAAATTTGAAGTTAATTTTATTGGTCTTACTTTTGACCGTACAATTCAAGCGAAGATAAAATAATGACAATTTGTACTTAGTAACAGATAAAATAATGACAATTTGTACTTAGTAACTTCCTTATATAATTTTTATAAATGCGTAGGTGATTTCTAGTACATTCTTCATTGTAATAAACAACTAAGTAGTTACATTTCTCATACTTTAGCGAGAAAAACATCTAAGTACATAAATGCTTATTCAGCTATGCGCAATTAAATCAAAACAACATGTAGAGTACCTCTACTGCGCATTATTCATAGAAAAACAACATAAGTACAAAAAGTGCTTAATTGGTACTTTCACAATCAAAGGAAGTACCTACTTGTATGATTAAATATGTCGCAATTGGACTTCGGTAAACAACGGTGGGTTTGTGGTACACATAACTTCTCCACCCTGAGATTGAAAATTATCTGAAAGTTCATTTTCTGAAGTCAGACTATTTTCAATTTTACATAATTTCAAAATCTTATTTTTATATTTTATAATAAAGTATACAATAGTAAAAAACATTATAATATAAAGTATTAATGTCCATAAACTAACACTTTTTATATGCACTTTATTGACCATTTCACTTATTTCACTATATTCACTGTTTTCACTTTTCTTCAAAATATAAGACAGCATTTGGAGATTTTCCATGTTTACTCCATCTAGGTTAACAGGTTTTCTTTTGAAATTATTTGTAACTGGAACACTTGGTAAATTTATCAATGGTAGTTTAGGAATATGTAAGTTCATTCCTCTGAACAATTTCTTCCGTAGAGTAATATCTTCAACTTGTATTTTACAATTATCATCCAAGGTTAAAATATAAGTACCAAGGATTTTCTCTCGAGTAATCTCATTTTCACATGTTTTTGTTAAGTACGTTTGGTAACTTGCAAAAATTATCCATATGTTCATTTCAATTTGTTGAACTTTTATCTCTGAAGTTTCGATTAAAATTGGAGAACACGACGTAATATTCAGAGTAAATTTCATTAAATCAGTGATATATTTATCTTGTTCCAATACGACTGAATAACTTTCTTTACAAATAAATAATTTCTCATCAATCTCGTCGCATGGCTTGGAGAGCAATGTGATAGAGTTCAAATCCTTCACGAGGATAATAGGATATTTAGGGAGTATCAAGGATGTAATATTATTAGAAGTATCAAGGATAGGTAAGGGGAATAACTGGTAATATTTGTAAGTGTTTTTGCGTACAATTGGAATTGCCAGTACAAATGTAATTTGCCTACCCTTAATATAAGCTTTTATCTCTATATTTTGCTCTATGTTTACTAAATTTTCATAATTAACAGGGAAAATTAACTTATCTGTTCTCTCAATATTTTTTAACAATTCAAATAATTCATTAGTATCAATTATTGATCTATGTAATATCTTATTTTTACTTAATGCGATTGCTGTATCAATCTCATCTAACTTAGAAAGAATTATTTGAAAATTATGAGTTAACAAACTATAAGCATGAGATACTTTATTTTCAAAATCATTTATTTTACTTCTATTCAATGCTTTCTCTATATCAATTAAATTATTCTCAAATTGTATAAAATTATAATAAGAAATATTAGTAAAATTTACAAAACCATCAACCATTTCTGCAACCAAAGTAACTTTCTTTAAAATAGCATCTTGCTTAGTTTTAATTTGATTAATTAATTCATCTTGATTATATCAAAAAAAAAATTGCATTCCGTTCTTCTTGATTCATATGATTTAATCTAAGTTTCGCTAGATTTTCAGATAAAATATCATCTAATTTACAATTGTTTTCATTTTTCAATTATAATATAAACTTGAATAAAAAAAAATTCAGTTCTAGCCATGTCGCTACATTCATTTAATAGTAAGGCTGCTCTGCCTACAACTGTACATGAAATAAAATAAAATAAATATAATTATTGTGCTGCTGTTACTTCGGATCCACTTTAACTACGCACATATTCACATTTTGAAATAAATAAATTTAATAATTTTTCATTCCCATCAAATTTAGGAATCAATTTCACAATTTCATTTGTTATAATCCTCATAGATTCCATTTTAAATTATCATTATTTAAAATAAATTCAAATTATTAAAATTGAGTATGCGTTTGTACACTATAACGCATAAAATACACAAATTCATAAATAATTAAAGAAAGGCACATAAAAGTTTAATAAAAACACTTCAAGGCAATAAAAGCACATAAAAATCAATAAAGACACATTAAAATCAATAAATTCACATAAAAATCAATTATGACGCATAAAAAACAATAAATTCACATAAAAAAACAATTATAACGCATAAAAATCAATAAATTCACATAAAATTCAAATAAAAACGCATAAAATGACAATACATTCACATAAAAATCAATAAAGACACATAAATTCACATAAAAATCAATAAAAACACATAAAATCAATAACTTCACATAAAAATCAATTATGACGCATAAAAAAATCAATAAGTTCGCATTAAAATCATAAATTCACATACAATACATCAAAAATAACAAGTGTATTGGCAATGTTTGTCCAAAAACACTAAGGGTCGAATAGCAGGGCAAGAATACGGAAAGTGAATGATTTTCGACTCACTTAAAACCGCTCGATCCCATGCCTCGGTGATTATTCCACTCGCTGAATTGTTTCTCAACTCCTTTTTCCAATACAGTCGTATTTGTTTGGTTCGGGTATTTTTTTTGTGGATTTGTCGGAACACACTGAAGTTATTCAGGACAGCTGCACCAAATATGTAGGTTGCGCCAGACAAATTATATTTCACAATTTTAGAAGTAAGCGCCGGACAAATTAAATTTCCACGACTTTAAAAAAAATACAACCGGCTGCGCCAGACAAATTGGACGGAGCCGAGACATTAATAAAATAAACAACAAATTAAATTTGAAGTTAATTTTATTGGTCTTACTTTTGACCGTACAATTCAAGCGAAAATAAAATAATGACAATTTGTACTTAGTAACTTCCTTATATAATTTTTATAAATGCGTAGGCGATTTCTAGTACATTCTTCATTGTAATAAACAACTAAGTAGTTACATTTCTCATACTTTAGCGAGAAAAACATCTAAGTACATAAATGCTTATTCAGCTATGCGCAATTAAATCAAAACAACATGTAGAGTACCTCTACTGCGCATTATTCATAGAAAAACAACATAAGTACAAAAAGTGCTTAATTGGTACTTTCACAATCAAAGGAAGTACCTACTTGTATGATTAAATATGTCGCAATTGGACTTCGGTAAACAACGGTGGGTTTGTGGTACACTTATCTACATTGTCTACAGAAGTAAAACAATGTTGTGTTCAAATCTAATTTTTCATGCTAATTAAATAATAGCCTCTGAAAATGGATAACCTGTATTTATTCTCACAAAAAATCCAACAAATACATACCATAGCGTACTACAGAAAGATCTCCTAGAGCGATCTTTGCATGGAGATACAATTGGGGTTTCTAACTAATCCAAGTCTGGTCGAGTTTGAAGAAAAACATCGTAAGTAAACAATGTCTTTGTCTTACATAGCTATATTTAACAGTAATTTTGGTTCTAAAACTAAGTACCTGTTCGATTCTAGGTAAATTTACCTGCTATAGGTTTATAAATTTTCACAAATTCTATTCAATTGTTAACATACCTATACGTACCTGCCTATTTTAAATATATTTTTTACCTAATTTCATAATTAAGCTAAATATAGCATACTTTGCTCATAATTAGGTACCTAACTAATTATAGGTAGCAACCTCTAACCTCTCATATTCAACTACTCAGGAAACAAACAAACAGACAATGTTTCACTTTTAGATATTGGTATGGAAATTTATCATTCTATTATTCTCTGGCTACATACCATAATTATGATCACGTTAATTAGAGGCAGTAGGTAACAGTATGGAAGTAATGCAAAACATTGGTAGCCTAACAGGGGACATTAAGCTGTCGGTCTTAGCTGTTATTGATTAATACAAGCAGTCGTTAAGCCATGTCGGAGGCCCTTGTCCAGCCTGACAAACTCTGACACCAGAGGCAGCATAACTGTGTACCTACTACAAATTAATCCTTTTAAAAATGTTAACTCATGTTATGTTATGTAGAAATGTCACATATGATAGCTTTATCTTTATTTTCAGTTTCGGTACCTATCAGAAGCAAGCAGAATTATTTTGAGGCAGCCTGCAGTCGAAGAGATTTATACATCAATCAATTTATATAGCAAGTTCAAGACATGCTAAAGAGTGTTATTCTTCCTCTATAAAATATACATGTTATATTTTGCAATAGATGTATACCTGCATACCAAGTTACTGCACTTTGTTTTTGTGAATTAACCAAAAATATAATTATGTAAAAAAATATAAAGATTTCCAAAATAGACATGGTATATAATTAAAAAAATAACAATTTCTCTATGCATATTGACTTTATCTTAATATTTGTTTCTACCTACCTACTTATTAAATTGAAATGTAACAAGTTATAAGCTCAAAAACTAAAACCAGACTACGGTCATGTAAAAATAGCCTCTTGCGATGAAGACGAATTGATTGACACCTTACTTGTCAAAATCGTACCAAGTTTTTAGTTTGAACACATAACCTTCCTCGGGTTCGCCGTAGTCGGGTAAAATAAATGCATAGGACAGTGTACCTGAAGATGAATGAATAGACAAACACCTTCATCAAAATCGGACGAATATGAGCGACGCTATGGTGGAACATCAATATAACCACATACATAGATACACACATAGACTGTTAAAATCATTACCCTTCCCTTGCTTTGCTGCAGTCGGGTAAAATAAAAACAAATCATATTTAGGTACTAAGGTTTTTATTTTGTAAGGATAGGCACGTAGTAATGGAATGGGCACTGTGGCGTTCCTTGGGAGAGGCCTATGTCCATGTACTCGTAGCAGTGGACGAGCACGGTCTGATGATGATGATGAATGGAATGGAACAAATTGCCCCCGCAAGCATTGGTTGACTGGCAGTCTGCTATTTATGCAATTTGTACATTCCTGGAATGGTAATTCTTCCGATGATCCATTATTATCCGTTATCCATTTGGGAATCCAAATTTGTGTGAAAATCTGGAAATTATAATGTCTGATTATTTATTTGCTAATTTGAAATACCTACTTAGCTGAAAGATTTTAAACCATATACAGACTAACAACTGTTTTATTATCAATGTTTTGTTAATCATCGTCACTCCTCATATAAATAATGATTGCACAGGCCACGAATAATAAATTCAAGGCCTCCTTTTTCAAAAAGTTAACTAGCTTTTGCCCCCTATGATTCCTGTCTCCATAGCCATGTGGACCTGTTTTCGATTCACTGCAAGTCTGCACTCCCGCTTTGGGGTTAAAGTCTACCATGATAACATTGTAGTGGGCCCTTGTGGTGTTATGTAGGGCCGAAGGAATCAAACATCTTCTACCTCATCATCCGAGTGTGCCGTGGTTGGTGTGTAAGCCTGTATGATCTTAAGGCTATAGTGGTATATTCAAAACCACAATTGAAATTATTGGAACTTAATGCAACTTGTCAAATTGTAATGCAACTCGTCATGGCGCTCTTTGGGGGAGGCCTATGTTCAGCAGTGGACTTCTAAAGACTGACATGATGATGAAGATGATGATGATGATGATGAATGCAACTTGTAAACTGCTGTAATATTCTTTGCTGAACTATTTCTACTAACCTTTACTTAGTCTTTCTTCTCTAGTGTATCTATATGGGAAAATAATGTATTTCTTGGATCCCTGGAGTATTGAGTGCATCAGTCACTTCACGTAGGTACACTACTACTGTACACTACAGCAAGCGACACACTTGGCTGGCTATGCCCATGGAGGTAGCTCATCCCTACAGGCTTTTGGTATGATCCTGTAGCATAGGAGAGGGTCAAAGTCCACCTTTGTATTTCTTTTCACTGTCGGCAGCAGGGGCTTGAGTTGTTATTTTGTATGTGATTTGTTGTTTTGTCCTTTTAAACTGTTTGTGATATTCAGTAATGAAATTGAAAATATTCATTCTTACTTATATTTTCACTTCATTAACTTGATGCAAGATCTCAATTAAATTTATTTACCACTGAGAAAAACACAAAATAACCCTAATATAGACTCAACAATCGCTATTAGAGTAATTGCTTTTTTGACAGCTCAATTGCTTGCATTTTAATCGCGCTACCAATCGCAATGCGTTAGCTAATACGAATTTTGGAGCAATTCATACATGATTACAATTACAATCACGATTCTGGTGTCAAAATCGTCCACTAGAGGCGCTACTGTATGTTTGCGAGCGGTAGCTTGTTAGATAATACGAATCAGCAGATAATTGCTTATTTGACAGCTAGAATTGTACAATAGTAGCAATTGCTAGTTAGCTAATAAGCCTGGAAACGCCACTGGCATTTTTTATTATGTCCCGAAAATCAATAGATTTTTTCAGATTTATTTTGTTTCCAGCACCAAAGTAATGATCGATGACATAACAGAATCGCTCCGAATTCCCAAAGGGTCTTTATCAAATGGAAACAAATTAGCAGAGGCGGAGAGTGACAGAAAGAAGGCAGTTTGTTCTCATTTACACAGAAACAGATTTCGAGCGGCGATCCATCAGCGGGGATTAGTGCGTCGCGAGAGCTAAGCGACTGGGACTGGGACGGATTCAGGATAGGGGCCTCTCCCTGTAGGAAACTTAAAATAATGTTCGGAGAATGAGCCATCTATGTTTTAGCAGTATATAATTATTACACGAGAGCAGAGACTTGCAGCTCGAAAAAATAAATGCACATGTCATGGTACTTGTCAAAAAAAAAAAAAACCACCACGCCTCATGCATTTGTAAGTGCTGAGATACAACAACACACAGAGTCGAAATCATAAATTGCTTAATCATTTGTTTTTTTTTTGCTTCCTAGCTTATTCGAATGATTGTCACGCACGAGTCATGTTATCGTTGAAGTTCTGGCCTTGACTTTGTAGACCCTGTGTGATTTCTATCAGGTGACAAATTTAGGCTTCGGCATACAGCACGTGAGTTGCGACCAACCATCCGACAAAACCATATCACCAAACGACATGAGTTTCTAAATGTTCTGTAAATTACTATTATGAATTGTTTGTATTTTCCTTTGGTGAAATGTTAGGAATTGTCCTATTGTAAACAATTATAAAATTGATGCTGTGGTTTGCCACAAATACACAGCTTTAACTTTATGTTTGCAGCAGACGCTATGGCAGTGGCCTGTGGGCTTTGGCACCAATTTCCTGGAGCGACTAACTAATTTCTTATCTCCTTTTAGAACTCCTAGGGTGGATTGTTAAACAGATCCCACTCAAACTCTCAAAGCAAGCCTATCTCTAAAAGTGAGATGTACTCTGCTTTTATGTTGTTGTTTAACTCTTTGACTCACTTGATATCGCACATTAACGTAATTTGTGCTAGCATGCGTGGTGCCCGAAGGATTAAATGGCTGAACTGATGCTATTGAAATTTTATTTATTTATTTATTATGAATATTACAGCTTGCACTTAAAGTAAAAAAAAACAAACATGCAAGGACTATATCACGGGAACATAAAATATATATACCAAGAAACACGCCGCAGCCGTAGGGTGAAACTAGATTTAAATTGATAAAGTAAATAATGTAAAATTAATTCTAAAATAAAGTAATTAACCCCTAACTGATTCTCAATGTCCCCGTCTCATAATATTAGTCCTAAGTCCGTACCTGCATCAATTTCCCCGGGGCATCTTTTCCTACGCAAGTGTTCTGAAACGTTTCTTGACAATTTTAAGCCTCTGTCGGCTTCCACGCAAGAGTAATTAGTATGATTGCTGTTAATTTTGTAAAACGCGGCTTGTTTGGGAACACTTGGTTTGTGAGGATAGAAATCTTTTACAATCATTGCAACAATCAGTCGCATAATAAACGATCATACGAACTTATCTTATTGATGTTCGATCATTATTATAGGAAGTGCTTCGTTTGAAGATATAAATATGTAGTGTCGTCGATTCACTCAGCGCCAAAAGGCAATTTTCAGAGCTTAAAACCTAAGAAAAAATAAAAAAGAATAATACATTTTGTACATTTACTCCATGATCCTGCCTGTGTTATATTTCATGATTTTAGAGTACTCACCGAATAACTTTATGACTGGGTATGTATAACTAATATGGCTGGGTGGGTTTATATCTTCTAACGAATCACTTCCTTTAATAATGATCGAACATCACTAAGATAAGTTCGTTTGATCATTTTTTATACCTGAGTGTTTCATTCTCGATATAATCTTTACCATGTAGTTAATTATAAAATTTCAATAAGGATGTGAAATTTTTCAAAAAACCAGACTTTTTATTCATACCAAAACATAAAACAATGTCACTTCTAATATTAATGAAAAATGAAAGAAATTACACTTCTAATATTATTACTGAAATCGAACAAGGCTCTGTGGCTGTTTACTATAAAGTCTCGAGAACATTAATTATAATGTTGACAATTGGCAAACCGTTAAATCTCGTTACATACTGGTTTTTTGTTTTATTTAAATATTTTATGAACCTACCTATCCGTTAACATTAAAAGATCAAAACAGTTTAGTAGAATAAGTGACCAGAATATTTTTGTGAAAAACCAACAAAAATAGCGGTCTATCATAAAACCGAGCCAAGGTTTGAGAAACATCTGTCCATCCTGCTGTTTGCCGGATGATGTCCACAGAAACGTCCTTAGATTTAGCCGCAAATGTAAATGCATGTTGTATGCTATGTATCTACTCGTATTCAATTTAGTGTCAAAGTTTTCTTGATCCAACGGCTTATGTAGCAGTTGACGTGGTTTTCTATGTTTAATAATGAGACCATCCACACTTTCTCTAATATCTTTGAATTATTATAAAACGGAAGCTTTAAATTTGGCTGATGCTGGACTGGAGCCAAAGTTTTAAACATCATATTTATTCCAAACCGCTCAATCCCCTTTTTTCAACCAAATCTCCTAGCACCCGATCCCTCTTGGTTGCTGTAGCGACTGTGCGAATTTACTTTTTGACCGATTTTAATCGATTTAAATGTAATCCCGCATTTATTATCGAATTTGTGGCTTTCCTTCCTCTAAAGGATATATTTACTATAAGTAAAAATACAATTTTTTATTAATAATAATACCCCAATGGATCCCGCATGTTCGTATTTTATTTCACTGTATCTTCCTTAATCAAATTATGAATTTCGAGAAAAGTTTCCTTCGACTTCTTAAAATAAGTTTGTTTTTTTTTGTAGAAAGGTCTGCGTGTAGATTATATTCACCGCGGCTTTTTCTAAATTTAATGTGATTTTTCATCCAAATTTATCATGGCCTTTTACAGTGCGCTAATGCAATTCGAGTATCAAATTCGAAATCAGAATCATCGTCCGATGAGCTATCTAATAAATATAATAGTGAAAACGTATTACTCATATTTTATCACCTGTATATAGAAAGCGGTGAAGAAATACGTGTGGCACCTAGGGCGGCCAGCGAGTGAATGAATAATTTCAATATATTATCGTATCTTAACCGTGTGTGATACCCTAAGATGCTATAATATTTTATATGTAGATATCTTATGTTATAGTATCCTAATCGTCTGTGACGACCTTTATCCGTCAATAAGTCAGCCATTTCGTTTTATCCGTATTTTATTTTAAAATAGTTTAATTTTTGCTAAGGGATGGTTAGCGTGTGTTTTTATATATTGTATTTATTTTTTCCGTTTAAAATATTGAATTTTTGTTTTTCCATTTATCATTTGTTTGAAAAACAATTTGGCTCAAATAAGCCACATATTTTTACTTCGTTCATTTTAAATATAGATTTCCGCAAAGTAACCTGAAAGCCTGAATCTATCAATTATGGGAAATTTGATCATAGTAATAACAACGTGTCCAGTATCTCATCATCAATCCTGCTTCTCAATTTGTTGATGATGGCTTACTGCTTGAAAGATGGCTAATGTCAGCGACAAATAGTCGGATAAAACGAAATGGCCCACCTATTGACCTATAAAACGCACTGAGCGTTTCACTTCACACAGTCTAATAAGCTTTTTTGTTTAATTATTTCAATGCCTTAAAATTCGGGATTAAATTGCGGTTGGGATCCCAGGATCCCGGTTATGGAATCCTCTAGTTGCAAGATTCTACCCGGAATGACAAACAAGAAAGTGACTTAATAAAAACGTGTTAAATAATAGCAAATGCCACAGTAATCATAAAATATCAGTGTAGCGTATCAGAACAGTTTCAGTACCTACTCGTATAGTGTATGTATAGTAGAGTATCAGTATTCCAATTATTCTTAGACTAGCGACCAGCCCCGGCTTCGTGCTGGTGAAATTTAGAAAAAAAGAGGTGAAAAATGTAGTTCTCGCACACTCGAACACTCTGCTTCGGGGAACGGTGGCTCGCTTCGCTCGCCACCTCCACCCTCGCTACGTTCAGGTCTCATATGCTCGTATTATCCATATCCATAATAATAAAAATCTCCGAAATGGCGGGACCGATTTTGACGAGACTTTTACTGGCAGATAGTTAATATTATAAGGAGTAACTTGGGATACTTTTATTTTTAAAAAGCTAAGTATTTTACTATGTATTGAATTATAGCTCAGTGCTTCGTTCTCGATATAAATCATTATGCCAGGCACCAAAACGCAATTTTCAGAGCCTAAAACCTCAGAAAAAATAATAAGATATAAAGTTTGTATTTCTACTCTATGCTTCTGCCTCTGTCATATATTTTCCTCAAATATATCATATATTTTTCTACTATGTATATACGTGATTCGATTTTCATGAAAATTCACATGAGACCATGTATCTTCCTTCATTTAAAAGAGTAACGCGGACAGCGTATCCTTTGAATATGTAATCGTTGTTAGTTAATAAATTAACTTCAATCAGATATCCTCATGCTTTTGTTTTGCGCGGCACCAAAGAGAAAAAATATATACTACGCGGCACCAACGATACGGTTTTCGTGGTAGTTTTTATTATAGATTTATTCATGTTTTTCGGAAATAAAAATGTCCAAGCGACGCAAAAACGTCGCTGAGCGCATTTCAAAGTACGAAAGAAAAATTCGTCGCGTCGAATTTGAACATTAACAGACAGAGCAACACGTTTTTCTTTTTATATTCGTGCTCAATACCCTTTTTAAGTACCCAGGAGCACTTTTTATTTATATTCTTTTTACAGTCTTTTTCATACCTTTATAAGTATAGATATATGACTTCAATTTGCATCGAATAATCCGTCTAGTAGTTTCAGCGTGATAAGTGTGTTTTTTTTACTTTCAACCTCTATCTATTCTATTCTATTTCTATTGCGGAAACTCTTTAATTTTTCGGGATAAAACGTATCCAATGTCCTACCTCGTAGTATGAACTCAAATCATACCAAGTTTCATTTGAATTCATTCAGTAGTTTCTGTGCGATGCGCGGTCAAAATACGGACAAACAGACAGACAGACAGACAGATAAAAATAAAAAGTAAAACAGTTTTGGCTTCAGTATCGAACATAGAGAACCATCCAAAAAATATTATTTTTTACTTAAATATTAAGATAATTTTGGACCCATATCCCGCAGAAGCCCTTTATTTTTTTCGGGATAAAACGTGTCCTCAATTTTAACCCATCATATAAATTAAGACGGCGCTAAGTTGCATCAAAACCCGTCCATTAGTTTCAGCGTGGTACGTGTTCTTTTAAATAAGTTTCAACCCCTATCCTGCGAGAACCCATTATTTTTTTGGGATGTAAAGAATCCTATGTCCTATTTGTGTAGTATGAATTCAAATCATACCAAATTTCATTTTAATTCATCCAGTAGTTCCAGTGACGTGATGCGCGTCCAAGATACAGATAGACAGACATACATACAAAAATGAAAAAACATACAGTTTAGGCTTCATTATCGAAAATAGAGTAAACTCCAAAAAATATATTTCCCAATATCTTTAATGTACAGAATTTGGACCCATATCCCGCAGGAACCCTTTATTTTTTCGGGATAAAAGTATCCATAATTTTCATCCATCTTATAATCTATATCTGTGCCAAGTTGCATCAACATCCGCCTAATAGTTTCAGCATGCTACGTGTTCTTTTAAATAATTTTCCACCCTTATCCTGCAAGAACCCCTTAATTTTTTGGGATGAAACGTATCCTCAATTTTAACCCATCATATGACCTAAGACGGTGTCAAGTTGCATCAAAACCCGTTCATTAGTTTCAGCGTGGTACGTGTTCTTTTAAATAATTTGCAACCCCTATCCTGCGAGAACCAATGATTTTTTTGGGATGTAAAGTATCTTTATTCCTACCTCGTAGTATGAACTCAAATCATACAAAGTTTCATTTGAATTCATCGAGTAGTTCCGGCGGCGTGATGCACGAGCAAGATACAGACAGACAGAAATGAAAAACATACAGTTTAGGCTTCATTATCGAATATAAAGAAACCTCCAAATAAACTCAATATCTTTATTGTAAGAATTTGGACCCATATCCCGCAGGAACCCTTTATTTTTTCGGGACAAAAAGTATCCATACTTTTCACCCATCTTATAAACTATGTCTGTGCCAAGTTGCATCAACATCCATCCAATGTTTTCAGCGTGCTACGTGTTCTTTTAAATAATTTTCCACCCCTATCCTGCAGGAACTCATTAATGTTCCTACCTTGAAGTATGAACTCAAATCGTACCAAATTTCATTTGAATTCAGTGAGTATTTTCGGAGTGATGCGCTGCCAAGGTACAGACAGACAGACGGACAGACAGACAAACCGACAAAAATTATCACAATACAGTTTTGGCTTTAGTATTGAATATAGAACGGCCTCCGAAAAATATATCTTCAATTTATATAATTTGGGACATTATCCCGCAGGAAGTCTTTATTTTTTCAGGATAAAAATTATCCTAAATTTTTACCCATTATATAAACTATGACTGTGCCAAGTTGCAAAAAAATCCGTTCAGTAGTTTCAGCGTGACACGTGTTCTTTTAAATAACTTTCAACGCCTATCCTGCGGGAACCCTTTAATTTTTCGGGATTAAAAGTATCCTTTTGCTACCTCGTAGTATGAACTCAAATAATACCAAGTTTCATTTAAATTAATTCAGTAGTTTCGGCGTGATGCCTAACCAAGATACAGACAGACAGACAGACAGACAAAAATGAAAAAAAAACAGTTTTGGCTTCAGTATCGAATATAGATTACCCTCCAAAAGGAAATTTCAAAATATCTTCAATGTACAGAATTGGACCCGTTACAGTTTTATTATAAGTATATAGATATAGATAGATAGATAGATAGATTATTTTCTACATCGCATGGCCTTGGTTGACAGCCAACATACTGTTCCGGTTTTGGGACATTCAAGGCAACATTTAGCTCTGATAACGACAATATCCGAGTCAGATCATGCCTCTTGCTCATATATTTTATTCAAAAAAACAAAAGGACTTAAAAAAACAATTACTATTGATAAGTACATAGAGAGTATATTTATAGACATACTATGACACTTTCACGATTACTGTAGGTTCAAATAAAATAATTACTTAATATTACAAAAGATAACTCATTGCCTTTACTCGTTTTTAGTTTCACTCCAAGAAAACTTAACTTGCTCACAAATCTTCCACCGCTGCTGATAGCGTGAGTTCCATTTCCTGTAAAACTAATTTAATTCTAGCTCTTGACTAGTTTAAGGGATTAGATATCCGACTGTCGGAAGTTCTAGATGGCTTGGTAGGTGACCTTCGCTGAACATTGTCCAGGCTGCTATATAGGGACGGGAACATGGTATGGTTCGCCGGATCCGGTGAGCGGGCATTACTAGATTTACTATATAAGAATCCAGCACCAAATCATCACGACAATAACGTGTTCTCATCCGTCATCATTCTCACAGCTGCAACTACCGAAGGCAAATCAAACGGCAGATTATATATACGCTATGGATAATTCAGACTTCTATAAAAATAAGTAATCAAGTTTTTTAAATTATCGTTTAGTCGCTAATTGTTATATATATATATATATATATATAGAGAGATAGATATATATATAGAGATATATATATATATAATAAAGCAGTAAGTACAAAAAAATACTGTGAAAATAATTTTTAAAAAAAAGTCTGAAAAAAAGTGTGATACTTAAAACAGGCTACTGAACAAGAGCATAATATATTTTTTAAATCGTGTCTTTCGGTTTGTCTGGTTTTTTTTGTCTGTATATTTGTTAGCGCATCACTTATTAACTACTGAACCGATTGCGATGCGGTTTTCACAGTTGTATAGCTTAAGGATTGACTTATCGATCGAATTGAGATATCAAGACTGATGTACTTGATATCTCAATCAGATGTGTAAGCCGAGCAATCGATAAAAACTATATGACGGGTGAACGAGTTTTGAAGATATTATTTAGTGTATTTTGTACTAGAGGCGCTTTTGGCCCTGGAATAACACATATGGGCTACTTTTAAATGAAATGACCACGTGAGCAAAGCCGCGGGTACAGCTAGTCAATAATAAAAGTCAGTTTTCTGTAAAAAAAACACTAAAAATTGAGTCTTGGGTGGTTCACTAACCTTCAGTTGAAAGTGCCTATTGGTCGTTTTCCGTAGAAACTGTTCGTCTCTGGAATGCACTCCCAATCAACATCAGATAGGCTCCGTCACTTGCAATATTTAAAAAGCTAGGTAAGAGTTATTATCTTTCTCAGTCATTGTAACTAGGATCTCCTTAAATTTTAGAGGTATCTATGTGTTGGAATCTATATATATTATTATTTTTATTTGTTTAATTATATTATAGTATGTGTATTTGTATTTAATGGCATGTATGTATATGTTTATTTTTATTTCATAATTATTATTATTTCAATATATATATAAATATTTGTTTTAATTGTTTACACCGCCATCCTCTCTCACTCCATTAATTTCTTTCCATCTAAAGGTTGACTGGAAGAGATCGCTTTTAGCAGTAAGTCCACCCGTTGTACCTTAGTTATAAGATATATATAAGTTTCTATTTGCTGTATTTTTTTTGAAAACTGGTGTACAATAAAGTATTATCTATCTATCTATCTATCTATCTATCTGTCTCATCATTGACGCTGTGTTTAGACGAAGTTAGCAATAGTACATCCCGAGGTATGCGCGGCGCACGCGATTGTACAGAGTCCACGTAGCGAGCGACGTAGCGAGCGCACGACGAGCACGTTCACTAATCGCCACGCTCAAAATACGTTGGCAAATCGCTAGTGTGACCACATACAATTTTTCTGTGATTTCGCGTGTATGTATAATATGCGTTTAAATAATTCATTGTATTGTGAACTTTATTTACTAATCTACTACTTGAGTTTTAAAAGTAACGCTTGCTTAAAGAAACCAAAAACATAAAACATTTTAAATAACTTAATACAAAACAAATTATGCATCATAGTACTTGCAGCCCAATAATGAAACTAACTTGTCGCATCTCATAACTCTTTGAAAAAACAATGTGTTTAAAACTCAATAGTAGATATTGTATGATGTTTCACAACTCAGTATTCCACATTAACATGTGTCTATTCTGACATGATGGATAGTGATCGGATGCTCACCACATCCTTATCAAGAAGTTTGTTTTCATAGAGTCAAACTTGAAATTCCTCTTTAACAAGTAGTTATGCTGATTAACCGCTCTCAGAAATGACATCGCCACCGCACCGCTGTTTAAACACCAAAGCTACTGAAGTTTGCAAGCAACCGGAGTTTACAAGCAACCGCAGTTTGGAAAGCAACTTGCTGCTGACTTCTGCAAAAAAATTGTGGAGATTCAGTCATTATAGTTTTGTGCTTGTGATATCGATTGTACCGTTGTATGCAGAGAATATCCCAGGTAGGAATTTTACGTCATTATGACGTTGCATGGTGTCGTGGTATTTTATTTTAATAATGTATATATTGGTTTATGTGTCCGTCGGGTGGCAGCCGGGTGAACCAGGGGTGACAGGATCACGTCGAGAGTGGCCGCCCGCAGCGTCGCAGCAGATGGTGGAAGTTCGGTTTGCCACCGACGGATGACACGATTTGCTGGCACATCATCCAGGCAACCCTTCCCGGGTTGCCTGGATGATGTGCCAGTAAGACAGCGATTTGGGCCTTATGACCAGGCCGTACTGCTTGTTGGGCCTCAGAGGCCCACCTACGTGACCTACGTGCGCCTACAGCCAAAGAGAGTGAGGAGATATCATAGAAAAAAAACGGTATTATAAGGAGCACTTACAGATAGTTTAATGAATAATCCTACAACAATGTTTTCATATATAAGACTTAAATACTAACACGAAGATGCGTTGGTTGAGTCCAATTGTCAACCAAGAAGAGGGGGCACGGAAAGGGAGCTTAGGGTTACGCGTGAGATTCGAAGAAAGTCTGATTTTCGAGTACTGGGAATAATTGTATTTTTGGTACCTTCAAGCCGGCGCCGGCTTACGTCACTGAACGGGGACGATTTGGGTTGATGGGGGCAGTGCAAGCGCTTGCCCACGTGCTGGAGGTCTTCGTGGTCGGGAGCGCCCTGCTCCCTCGCGTCGTGTCGGATTGTGGGCTGTTCACGCTGCTACTTGGCCTTCCAGCTTCCCGCCAGCTCCGGCTCCCTTTCGCGGCAGTCTCTTTTCTCGCCAAAATGTCTGTTTCACTATTATTGTTTTAAGGACAAGCGATGCGCTCGCTTTCAATACGTGGCTGGTCTGTTCTGTCTCCCTACACGGGCGCAAAATCCTTATAAAGCAACCTCCGCGGGGGTGAGTCACGGGGTGAAGCGCGAGCTAAATAGGGTTTCACTTACATTGCTAGACTACCAATAAATACTAATACATCTACATGAAATCTCTCCATATAAAAAGGCCTAGTATAAATAACAAAAGAGCGTTTATGAACAGCTGGACGATCAGATACGAAGCGTAATTTAGGCTGATCCACGGGCTCCCATGGGCTAGTTCCTGGTTTTTTGTAACGAACGATAAGTTATTATCGACTTTCCGATTCGATTTAAGTTCGTTCCGTGTCGGTGAGTGAATGCGGAAGCCCGTTTTGAAAAGTTGTATAATTTCTATATTGTCATTAATAGCGACAGTAGTATAAAATTGGTCAACGCTTTTCACATAGAGCACTCTTTTCCTCGAGTTCTCTATGTGAAAAGAGTCGCTCCAGGTACACCAATTTTAGCGTAAAAGTCTATTATTTTTGAAAAGACCGCTCTATTCAACTGCTTTCTATTTGAAAAGACCATCTACTCTATTTGAAAAGGCTATGTTCTATTTGTGTATATTTCTATATTCAACAGTGATGTATTATGTGAATTATTTGAAACAGTGCTCTATTTAATTGTATTCTATTTGAGCAGTAGAAGACTACCTGCACTATTCGTAAGATTCAACAAGTTCTATTCAACAAGTTCCATATGAAAAGATGAATCTATTCGATTCGTCCTGGTTTTTTAAATAACACTATTCAACCAAGTCCTTTTAGAAATACTACTTATTGCTTCAACATTTTGCAGTATTATCTAGATTACTAAATTTTGCTCTATTTGAAAGCAATGTAAGCAAACATCTTGATATTAAATGAAAACACCAGTTGAACTAATTACATGAACTATTTTTAGAACTGGTCTGCTATAAACTGCTTAAAACTGTTGTTCTTTGAACGGGTTTAATAATCTGATCAGTTATTTACTGTTTGCATTTCGAAATTTCATACTGGTTGACCAGATCAATAGGTGTCTACTTATAAACCTTGCAAAGTTTTATAAATTTGTACGATGATAAGGAGTTAAATTAATAAATAAAAACCAATAGAACTGTTATAATTAGGTATTTAATTATATTAAACACATACATTATTATTTATGCACCATTTTTTAAGACACATTACATTTTTCAGTGCGCACATTGATGAGTGGTTTATACAGCTAAATACATTACTTGACAACTTATATTCTTCATATAAACTATTTAAATTAGGACATTCTAGTTCTTCTAAATTGTGGACATTACTTGTCTCGAACAGTTGTCTAATCCATTTAACTTTTTCAAAACCTTTAGTATAGATATCTTTATTATTTAATAGCTTAATAATGTCTTTGATGACTACATGTTTAAAAAAGTATATGGTATAAAACCCTCGTCCCATAAAATTTCCCTATTCCTCTCGATCCATTTTACTTGTTTTTTTTCGGACTCTGTTAGTTCAAAAAAGAAGAATGGAGGCTTTATTAGATAAACTTGAACATGGTCATTACATACGATAGCTATTTCTTTCAAAATAAATTCATTTACTTCAGTTTTAAATCCCTGGACATCGATTATCGTATTCATGATAGCTTGCGTACAATGTTACTTAAAGGTTTATACTCCACAATGCGGTCGTTTATGATAAGACAGTAGGCAGTTGTATTGTCAGGAATCACTTCTGCACTTTCAATCTCCAAACGGACATCTACTGGTCCAGTCTTTAAGTTCTCGTTTTGTCTTGAGCAATCAATAACAAATAAAGGAGCTTTATCTTTAAAACTATATAAATCTAACAAGGGATCTGCTGTAGAGTTGTAAAACGACTGGCGAAATTTTACAAACATCTCGTATAATATACTATATTTACTGTCATCGAATTTCAAGTTCAGGGAATCATACGGATAACTGTACGAATTTAGAAACAGCGTGACATTAGTTAAATTACAGTGATCGAATAGAGAACAATCTTTAATCTTACTATTTTTTCTATTGGTTTGCAGACCTAAGATGACGTATCTTGGTTTTTCTAATTGAGAAGCAGTCTTAATTGACCAAGAATGTTTTGTTGTTTTTGGTAATAACGGATATTCATACAAATCCCAATTCCTAAAGGCTACTTGTATTGGTCTGTCTTTTTCTAATAGTTTGAGTAATGTAAGCCTTTCACGGTCCGATACTTTTAAATGGGGTACACGCCACTGTACTTTTTGTATATCTATTTTAACACAATCATCACCCTGAAGATATGATATGTAAGATTAATTGATTCATTGATATGTAAGATTTTGTAGTGGTTGTGATTCCAGCATTTTTAAAACGATCTATTTCAACACCATTCAATTCATATCGAATATCTTGAAAGAGAAACAAGACGCGTTATTGGAAAAATTTGCATTTTTGATTACTTCTTTTCCTGTAGCATCTTTACCCGTCACTGTAGTACGACCTTCAATGTATATATAACTTGCAGCTGGTAGAACGTACACATCTTGTTGATGTATAGGAATTCATCATTTTCTTTAAAACAATTATTGTAGGGATTGTAGCTATGTATTTCATAGCTCTCGATTGAATTATCGAATTGAGGAACATCAGTTAATTGAAGAACACTCATATTTTAAATCCAAGGGCTCTTAAAAAATCTTTATTGCTTTTTGTAATTTTCTTAATTTTTTTTTGACACGTCTGTGTTCGTCAATGGATTGTTGTAAATTAGCTCTTTTCACTTTATGAATTGGAATTTTATTAAACAAAATCATCTTGATTTTCATAAATGAAGACACAGCTGAATAATTTCTTTTCCGAAGAATTTTTAATTGTTTGTCACCGTAAGCAAATATATCGTTTTTAGCATTAATATTAGGTATGGAGTTAAAAGCTGAAAAATTTAGTAATCCACATTCATAGTTGTCATCTATTTGCAAAGGTGGATGGAAATGTGTCTCTAACGTTGATTTATTTCCTGAGATAGTAAAAGTAAGAGACATTATGATAGACTGAATGGTTTTCTTTGAGACATTGTATTTATTTATTTAAATCTACGCCAAAATGTTTCTAGGAATCGTATACATAGATGTCCGCAGTTATATGGATTATTGTGCTGAAGATTATCATAATTGTAATTTATTTTACTTCCCATGTAATTTATAAATTCTTTTGGTGGTTTCAAATTTCCATAGCTATCAAAATACTCAATGTTGTCATAATATTTTGCATAGGCTACCCAGTGCGTACCTAAATTTTCTGATTTATCCAAATTGATGATACCACACTCTTTTCGAAGTGGACGATTTGGTAACTCATCTCTCATAAATACTCCACAAAAATATGGTACATGTTTTGTATGATTCATAATATCTATATTAGTAAGAGGGCGTTTGGGTAGCCTAATATTTAGTTTTTGTCTTTGTTACATGTATTCCATAACCATTTTTATGCGGCATAAGATGTAATCCTTTCCCTATACAAGGCTTCTAATTTTTCATTATGCCTTTTCAACTCTTTAACACGTTGTCTAGCAGCTTTGTATTCATTTATAACTTTAGTGATTGATGCTACACCACCTGCTAAACTTCCGGCAGCAAATAATCCTGCAAAAATAGGTATCAATGGAAGAACACTACCGGTTTTTGGAATGGGTGTAATACGTGGAGGTTTTATACTTGCATCTGTTGCAAACTCTTTAGCAGCTGCTATTGCTAATTTCAACGCAGTTTTCTTGCATGTTGGTTTCAATCTTTTCAAATGGTTTTTTGTGAAAGCGATTACATGTTTGAAACGTTTTTTGAAACCTAATCCAAAATGTGCCTTTGATGAAACATGTTTTTTCATACTTTTAAGGTTCTTTTTCAACCCTGCACCGGCACTTAATTTTGTTAACATGGCTTTATTAACTAAATTAGCGGCAATATTTTCTCCTTTAGTAGCATCAGAAGCAGATGCTCGTTTTCTTGCCATTTTCATTATAATTATATCAGCTATATGGCGATCTTTTAAAGAAGATGATTTATGGTAGGCAATATCGTGTTGTTTGCAATATTCGTCTAACTCATTAATACCTTTATCTCCTCGAGCTAGTCTTTGAAGGAGTTTTGTTCCTGGTCCGCAGTAATTATATCCAGGAAAATGTAATTCGAAAGGTAAATGATTGATAGACCAATTGAGAAGACTTTGTTCTTTCATTACCTATGTCAGACTGAGTACAGAAATAAAAAAATGGTCTTAATATATGCTCTTTAGTTATGATACCACTCTTACCTTTTTAGGTATAATATCTTATAAAATGTTAGAATTATTAATCCAACTGTTTTCATGCGAAGGTAAACCTAACCATTTCACAAAGACTTTATTTGCTTTTCTTTTTAGTACCTTTTCAACAAGATACACGTTTGGGTGTTTTTTTTTTCTGGAGTTCTTGACCATAAAAAGCACCTAAAATAGCGTGATGCCTTGCGTCTTGTATTATGTAAGTAACTGGATTAGTTTCTTGCATTTTAGTGATTTCAAAGATTTCTGTTAGATTCTGACCAATTAGGAGTGTATCCTTTTTCAAATGTTCCCTTATACTTACTAATGCGAACAAAATCTTCTACTTTTAAACTTCTGCTATTTGATAAAGACTTTGATTTATCAGCTCTCTTCATGTATCGTTCTAGAATTGCTTTTTTATTTTTTTTTGCTTACTTTGGCTGGCCATTGATCAATAGTTCTATGGTACGAATGGTTATATTTGTAAAATAAGTCGTCTAGGGTTCCATCAGTCCATTTATAGTTACCTTTTAAACTGAATTCTTTATACAGGTAATTTTTTATTGTTCTAATGAATCTTTCTACGATCGACGCTTTCTTTGGGGAAAAAGTAGAATAATATTTTATGGAATACATGTGTGTTAGTTTATTAAAATAATAATTATAAAATTCTGTTCCCAAGTCAGTTTGTAAGTTTTTAGGAATACGTCCATATTCTAACAGTTTATTAAAAGCACTGACCACTTGTTCTTTTGTTTTAAGTTTTAGTGGAAATGCCCAGGCATACTTTGAAAATGTATCAATCACTGCTAAAATATATCTAAAGCCATTATTTTGCTTGGATAAGGGCTGCATATCAATAAGATCCGCTTGCCATAGATCATCTATGTCTTTCATTATAACATGTCTTCACGGGAAATTCACTCTTGCATATTTATGTATTTCATTTACCACGCTTACTTTGCTTATTTTTGTGCTTGATTTTATTTTGTTGTTCTATACTAGATATTCTCGCAATAACGTCTTTTACTAATTGATTTAGTGTTGCAACTGTTTTGATATTGTCTCCTATGACTTTATCCACGTACTCTTTTGTAGCACTATCTTTTGGGTCAACAGGCATTTGAAGATTCTTTATACTTTTCTCTTGAGCATCTAAATCTCCACTATTTGTGTATTGTAAAACACATGCCAAGTTATTATTTTGTTGTTGTTTATGAACTCGTACATGATGTCCAAATTTATCAACATTCATGTTCAAACGTTAAAATTATACTGAATGATACATTAAAAACTGTCCCTATTTATTCTTTTATTACACCAGCCTCTTTCAGTTCTCTACTATAGATATTATTTCGTTATCATCATTGGTATTGCCAGCATTTTTTGAGGCTATCAATAGTTTCAATCTTTCTATTAATTCGTTTGGATCATCCCAATAAACTAAATCAGCATTTCGTCTATAATGCTTTAATTTAGGTAGCCCGCCTCCAGACTTTGCATCAAATTTACTTTTATCGTCACAATATACTTCAGAAAAAAGAGGTTTTATAATTTTTTGATATTTAACACCCTTATCACCTTTTATTTGACCATAGAGGTTAAAATCTCTTTTATGAGCATTGGTATGGAATAATATATCTTTGTAAACAAGTCTATCTTTGTCTGTCACTATTTTTAATTCGGGTTTTTTCCTAAGCAATAGCTCTTTTAAGCCTGCAGTTAATTCATACTGATGGGTATCAATATGAATCATGTAAATCTTATCTCCAAGTGAAGGATTTTCAATCATAGAGAATCGTACTGTTGAGTTTCCCATCATTAGTTTTTTATTTTCCCTTCTAATTCAAAAGGGGATATTAAATGTATCATCATATATATCAAAAAGATCATCTTTCCCTATTGATACTTCCAAACCTCTTTGTGATTTATAGGGGCTCTTTTCTTGTCCATCTGCATACTCACATCCTGAAGAATCAGAAACATTGTCTATTTTAGAATAATCTCCAATTGGATTATCATCAATATCTTCATATTTAGTAGAAGCACTCAGATCATGAATTGAGCTACTTATCTCTGCATCTACATTTCTAGAAATCTTTTTTCTTGAGGGTGTTTTGATTCTGCAACTAGGGCTTTTAAAGGTTAAGTTACAGGTCTTAGAATATGATTTAACGCTATATTAGATTGATCTTCTTGATTTCTCATTTGTTTTATTTTGTTTTTTATAGATTCACTTGATTGTATTAACTGTTGCCTGATATTTTTATCCATGTTTCAAATTTCGCAGTAAAAAGGACAACCTCTATTCACTAATGTGGAAATTTAAGTGAAAATGTATGTGTAAAATCGTGTTTATATGATGTCAATAATTATTCAAAATAAATGAATGTATGAAAAGATTTTCTATACCTGCCTTTAATAATTGCACAATCCTTGTTAATTATTACAAAATTAAAAGGTTCCTTTCATATAGTAGCACAAATATTTTTAAATCGGGACCAGGACATGTCTGAACTTACATGTTCGTCGAATATATGTTTCAAATTTATATCATCTTGTTTAAATATGATCAAAAAGTTTGCATTATCTCGTCACAATTGTTTGGGGATTTTAGAATACGTTTGAGTTAGATAGAAGCAATCTATTTGCTTGTGTCTTCCCATGGCAAAATAATTACGAATGTTATTTTGGTTTTCACACACAACATCATCGAATATCATAATAGAGTTTGCTAAAGCATCATTAGGATGAATAACGTTCTTATCGTCAGTAAAAATAAAGAAATTTGCTTCATGGATTCGTTTCAAAACTTGATTAAAAAAACGATATTTTGCTTGTTATGATGTTTTAGAATATAAATATATATTTTTAAACTTTAACCCATTTTCATGTAATAATAAACTAAGCATGACGTTGGTTTTGCCACAATTAGAAGGTCCACATATAATACAACGAATAGAATTCGGGAGAAGTTCACTATGTTTAACATATTTTTTATTTTCAGACAAATCGATGTGAAGTACATCTAGTAACAAGGGCTGTTTAATTAATCAGCTTCATGATTTCATCTGGTATATTTAACATACATGCTAGGCTTTTATATTTTTGTCTGTATTATCGAAATGCCTACTTATTAGAATCAATGATAACTGTCAATATTAATACTAAATAAATCTTATCAACTTTAGAGGAAAGGGATTTTTATGCTAAATATTGAAAAATGTAGTGTAGTTTCATAATTTATTCAATACATTTTATTTTGTTACATCTTACATGATATGCAAATGCTTAAAATAAGTATATCTTACATGTTAGTTAAGTAACAATCATGTAGTTCAGTTTTGTATGTACAATAATTATAAATTAACTTAAACTATACATTGAATTAATATGCTTAAAATATTGTTTCTTGATGACCCCACGGTGATGTATTATTGATTTGATAGTATTTGTCTCTTGTCATCATTTCTGTTCAATACCAATTTATTAACTTCTTGTGAATATAAGGTATGTTTTATAGATTTTATCAAATTCATTTTACATTTTAAACTTTTATTGAAATTAAGAGAATCATTATAATCTGATAACTTTAGTTGTTTTGCAATACACTTTGAAACGCCTTTTGTTTTTGTTATTTGTATTTTCGAGCTTCGAATACAATAAAACTTTGCTCGTAGTCCAACAAATTCAGATATAACATCACCTCTAAGCTCATCTTTGAAAAGACCAGGAATTTTAGCGTTTACTAAAGGAATTTTATAAGGATTAGTTTCACTGTAATTGCTGGTATCAAAATTAAAATCATTGCCTTTCATGTCTTCATACAAATTTTCAGTCTCAATCAAGTACAACAGACTGTCTGTATCTGTATAGCATAATTTTGCTTTATCCTTATATTTCTTTTTAATATGATCATAATGAAATTTATACAAATGATTTTTAGACAACTCTAAAACTGTGAACCCAATGTATATTGGTTTATCTAATATGATCTTTCAGGCTTTAACTGAATGGCTGCAAAGCTGTCAGAAAATATTGAAATATTTTTTAAATTTGGCCGTGTTATTAATTTTTCAGCTCCGATATGCTTATTAGTTTTACTTTTGCTATCTATCCAATTAGTAACAAGTTTTACTTCAACCTGTTTTCGTTTGTTTTCTATCGTTTTGCCAAAAATAGCATTGTTAAGAAGATTGAAAAAGTCTTTTTGAAAGTTAGAAGACGATGCTTGTCTGAGTTTAGTGTTCAAATCAATATACTTCTTTAAAAAATGTTCTTGTCTAAAGCAAAGAACACGATGAATTTTTTTCAACAGTAAACCCTGCCTTATGCATTCTTTAAGATGAACAAAATGAATTACATAGTAGTATTTATCGTAAAGATTCACTACCAATTTCTTCGTCTTTCCACCTGGAGGAATACATTTTTCTACTGCAAAAGGCAAGTCACTATGAGCATCGTGTAAATTATCGGGATAAAGCAAGTCAACTTCTAAGATGTACCCATAATAACCATCATCAGATGTGTTTAATGCATCGAAACTAGCAACTTCGGCGTTTGTTAAGAAACGGAAATCAGACACAGGTAATTTTTGCATCATTGCATAACCCTATAGATTATTACAATCCAAATAAATTAGATAAGAATCTGGTTCTGAATCATTATATTCTGGAAGGTACTTATTGTTTGCTTTTGCATGACGAAGAGAACATTGAGCTAAGCCACCGCGTATTCCTTTTTCAAGCATTTGATACATATCTATGTCATCAAGGATATCTAGTTGAACTCCAGTGTGTAAAAGCATTGCATCCCAGCTTAATCCTGGTGAGGAGACAATAAGAAGGATCAAGATTATAATGCTTCAGACTACAGTTTCTAAAATTTTCAAATATGTCACATAGCAGTAATACGTCACATTTCAAATACAATTCGTAAAAGCACCAAGCGATTTAATTTCGAAAGCTTGCCATATGTAATCATTGTCAGAGAGAAGTTCAAATTTAAGGCTGTTGTAAAAATCTGCTTTTTTAGGGAGCTCCGTTTCGTTATATTTCGTCCATGAATCCATGTAATCATATGGGTAAGGTGCTTTACTTCTTAATAAATTCAATTGTTCTTTGCCTTGAAATTCTTTTGACAAGTATAAAAGTTCTTCCTCAACTAAACTTTTACTCAATTCATCCAAACTTGAGCTAAGGAATTGAAATGAATCTATGAATTTTAGTTGTATAGGTTGATGAGACCTTGAAATTTCAATGATTTTTAAGATTGATAAGTATTTTTCTTTAGTTTTAGCTATCACTTTTATGTCACCGTCGTGTTTCGATAGCTCTTCAATAAATAAATGACAATCGTAATTACAAAAGTTATGAAAAATTATTGGTACGAAAGGACAAGTTTGATATAATAAGTTACAATGAGAGTGCGCTGCACCTCTATACTCTGACGTGATATGATCATGATCAGCAACTTTATCATCAAACAAAAAATGCTTGCAGATATGACATTTTGTAGCATTTTGATATTCATGTTCTTGCTCAGTAGTTAGAGGTGACATCGGTTTTTTATCATTTAGTATACAACTTATCTTCTTGACATCCTCTATTAAGCAGTCTACAAAAACTTTAACGCAATCAAGCCCTCTGTATGAAACATATTTATTTAAACTTGAATCATGAGCACAACAAATATAATAAGCAAAACATGAAGGTTCATGCAATTTGTAAATTCGTGTATTCTCTGAACAATCTTTAGAACAATTTATAAGTAAGCTTTCAAAATCAGCATAAATAACAAAAAAAAATTTTTGTTGTCGTTCACAGTGTTTGAAGTGAATTTTACTATCTTTTTCAGATAACCCTAGTAATACTTTTGAACAATTGTGTGAGTTATATTTGCCCTCTGTTGTAAAAAATTGTAAACATGAGTCACAAAAATAAAGTTTACCTTTATGTTGAGTGAATTGACCACGAACTAGTCGTTTGAGATTTTTGATTAAACAGTAATGACCAATGCCGTCATTCTCAATATAAAACAAATTTATATAATTCTGTTTTTTTTTAATTCGTTAGGTAAAGAGGACCATTGATTTGTCATTTTTTATCTAAGCCATATATATTTACACTAATGTTTGGATTATTTGTTTCAAATGTTTTTATATCACAAGGAGATGGCGGAAATGACATATTATTTGTATTTAAAACGTTGGCATAATGTGGATATGAACTTGTCCGACACACATTGTTTTTTGATGGGAACAACGATGCCACATTTCATATCATCCATAAAAAACATTTGTTGTCATCGTTCTTTATATTCTGACAACTCTTAGTATTTGCGATTTTTGGTGGTAGTGGAATATAGGTACCACCACGCATTGGATTATATTTATTTATGTTGATTTCTAAATGGCTCATGGATAGGAAAGACCAACCGATTTACAATGATTAAATTCGGCTAGTTTTTTGTTAAAAATATGTAATATATTTGAGTATATAGAGTTCATATCAGTATTCTTGCAAATGGTTTTAAACTTGCAAATAAACGATTTTAGCTGTTTTTCTCCGGTCTGTGGTAGTACAAAGTAAGCAAACAGTTCAAAATTTAATTTGACTCAAAGTAAGTATAGTAAGTAAGTAAGTATGTTTCATTAGTGATATATCAATCAATTTGCACATCACTTTGATTATCGCGTAAGAACGCTTCTGGGGATAGATACTCAACTTCTGGAGCTGGATTCAAACGATACGTAACGATTCGATTTTTGAATGCACAGCTAATGACATATATGTTTCAAAATTCTGACTCTAATAAACAATTTGATTGATGTATATTTGTTCTCACATGATGTCTATACGAATGTTCAGGTAGTGAAACTTTGCATTTGTCGCAATATTTAGATAATTCTTCTGACCTCGAAATTGGATGACAAGGTAATACAACTGGAAAAGAAATTAAATCCACGTTATTTTGTTATATTTCTACTTTATTCAAATTACGTGTTTGTAAAGATAGATAATGATACGAGTAACTAAAGATACTTACAAAACTATAATCGTATATCTATAGACGAAAATGCATACATGTTATACGACTAATTAATTATTTATGTTTTGAATCAAAATATAACATAATTGTTTTGAATAGCAGCAGGTATACTTGGTAAGATGCATAAAATAATTATTAGCATACGTGTCTAACTAAACTTACTAAATAATAATCAAACAATGTGGAATGGATTATATAGTGAATAGAAATAAATGAAACAATCAGAAAAGGTATATATTAAATATATGTTACACCTTTTTCTCAAAAATAGGAACTAACGAACGTCTGAGAACAGTCTTTAAATTCGCCTCTCGTTGCTGAAATAAATTTCACAAGATGGCGCCAGGCCTCTGTGTCGTCATCTGTTCTATGTTTTACTGCGATGACAGCCTGGCGCCACCGATTAATCGGTAGTATGTTCTCTATCTCATCAGATTTATATACTTTAAGCTCTATAAAATGTGAACCCTTCTTTGTGGGATTTTCCTGGCGAGCATGTCTGTTCGCAAGGCGTCTTGTAATATATGAATAAATATAAGGTTTTTTACCCGCAGTTGATGGAGCAACCACCTCTTCATCCTCACTGTCAGTACCAAATAAATATTTGGCTTTTGGCTTCATCACGGGGCTGATGGCGCTTATGACAGTCTTGCTTTTCTTTGGCGCTGGATGTCCAGACAAGGTTGGAGGTCGGGATCTCTTCTTTGATGTTTTCTTCTCAACTATTTCTTCGCTTGATTCTTCTCCTGATGGGAACAGACGATCAGCCTTTTCTTGCATATGTTTAGACCTGAAAATAGTAAACCATTATATTAATTACTGACATCATAGTAAAGTTTATCTGAATGCATGATTAAATGGAAATGAATCTACTTACTAATAAATTGGGTTGATAAAAAAAAGTATCGATTGGTAAAGAAAAAAACCTATGGGGTTACAAGTACCAATTACATTACAATTTGAATAGACTAATTATTTTGAGTATGCAAACTATTTGAATGGATAAACAATTCATATAGACAAACAACTTGAATATACACTCTTTTTGAGCAAACAAACAATTTGAATTGACAATCAATTTGAATAGAAAGACTCAATAGAATGTTTTTTTTTTATTGGAATAGTTAAGTACTTACATTTTGATCAGCTTGTAAATTTTCTTGATCAGGCAGGAAGAAGGCTGTGTCACCGTTGGTTCCTCGGGAGAAGTGTGATTTATTGATGTGCTGCCCACCGTTTAAATAGGACAATATCACATGTACTATGTCCACATTCGGGAACGATTCACGTGATCCAGAAAAGCATTTTATAAATGCAGATCGTTGACGATAGTACCACATAATCATCCCGACAGCTAATTCTTTAGCTTGTTGGCCTAATAAGAATAATAAGAATATTAAAGAGCAAACCAATTGTTTAGACAACTGAATTGTACATAAAAAAAGCACTGCAACAGGGATGGGAAACTATTGGCACACGACCAGAAAAGTGAACACGGCATTTACAATTTATGTAGTAACTTATATTATTTAAATAAAAATAACCTAGCAAGAAAGTTAGCGCTCGCTTCTTAAACACGTTGCCGGTGACCATTATTTAATATATCCCATTACTGTATATACTTCATTTCTAACAAACTACTATTTATGGATAGATAGGTATTCTTTATTGTGCAAAAAAAAAGGCATTACGTATCACACAATAAACTGTTTTAAATTAGAAGAATCAACGGCCTTATCACTAAGCAGCGACTTCTTCCAAAGTTGAACAAAGTTGACTGATGATGGTAATGGTGATGGCAGTGGTAGACGCAGTTATTTGTTAATCCAAGATTGCTTGCCATGTTCACTTTTTTTGAAAAACTGTACTTCGATGTAAAATGGTTCGCCAACCCTGGACTACAACATACCCTACAATGCAAAGGAATTCATTGGATGGTGCCAGCCTGACCGCTCGCCGTCTAGATTATCAGATTTCATAGCACCTTACAGAGTACAAGCAAACCATGCTGTGACGAGGTCCAAACCTCTTTCATAATAATACTCTTTTCATAATCCATTTCTTTTCATTTTGATAGTTCATTATCCATTCTACATACAAATATCCTGTCATTGACATTGATTTTTAGTCAAAATAGAAAAATATTCCACTTTAGTGTTTTCATTGATTTAATTTATAAAATATATCTTTCGTCCTTCCTTCGCTAACACTAATATAAAAAATCTAAAAGTCTGCTGCTCTGGTTTGAGGAACATCATTGAGTTGCAGCGCCCGATCGCGTTGCACTCAATGAACGGCTTCGCGCGGCTTGCTTGATATCAGACTCTGGCCTGCCGAGTCTGCTCCCGCCGTGTGCTAGAATCAAGCTGAAGGAAGTTCCTGTAATTCTGTGTCAAAGAGGTTTGTGTCCTGGAATAGTGGGAGCAACCCAAACCCGGGGACCGCCTCGCGACACTGGCGCCCTCAACGTGTCCGTACCCAGCCTGCTCTACCTGCCTACAAGTTCCTGATTCCTCCGTGTTTTCTTATCCGTGTGTTTTATCGACTTCATTAATTTTGTAAATCAGTGTTCAATTTTTAAGTCGTACCACAAAATTCTAAAAGGCACTAGGCCATCTTGATTTAAATTTGGATTGGAAATATTTGGCAAACCCAGAACAGTTTTTTTATACTCAAGTGTATTTTATATTTGCATTCCAGTCATTCATGTAAGTAAGACATTTTCATTAATACGTACTTTATTCCAAATTTCACTATCGGCCTACCTAGTTCCGAATTACTCTAAACTTTAAACGCGTAGTTACATTAACGCTATTTTTTTTATATATTTTTAAAGCGTTACTAACGCACTAAACGCACTAAACGCACGTTACCTACTAAGTAAACACTTAGTTTTATTTGCTGGTCTCATATTAAATAAAAATGGACCCTGCGCATCTAAATAAACCAGAATTGATCTATGAATTAAAATGTAGAAATGCTGAAGTTGATACAACAGATACTGCAGAAAATTTACGTTCAAGGTTATCGACCTTACTTGACAGCTCGAATACACAAGATTTTCAAAGTCCGTATACATTTGAACAGGATATAATCGAAATTCAAAAATGTCTAACTATTATTTCTGCACGTTTAATAGCTTACCCGGTACGAAAGGAGAAGAATGCGTCCTATATTCTGCACATTAAAAATAGATTAAATAACATGGATATTACCACCGAACTTACGACAGTACAACTAGAAACATTTAAAAATGTTTCAGAGAATTTCTTCGATTTACAAAAACGTTTCGAAACATTAGAAAATCCTAGCTGCTCTTCTACAGAAAATTCTTCTACACACGATCATTTTCCAGAACAACAAACTCAATTACCATATTTTGACCTACTGACACAAAAGCTACAAAATATTTCGATCAACAGATCAAGTCACGAAATTAAACGGTTTATTTACAAGGGGGATAGTTGCCCAAAAGATTTTATTGAAAAAGTTCAGTTGCTCGAAATATTTCACATACTGAACTATACAATCATATATACGATATTCTGAAAGGAACTCCTTTAGATTGGTTTCGAGCTCACAAACAAACAATCCCGGATTGGGAATCTTTTAAAATTACATTACTAAATGAATTTGAAATTACAGACTACGACTATAAACTGCGTAAAATCATAGATGCTCGCAAACAAAAAACAAATGAGCGTGTGATTTGTTATTTTACCGAATTAGAATCATTATTTGCAAAATTACGTGAGCCTATTTCAGAAAAAGCTAAGATTGATATTCTTAGGCGTAACTTGCGACCCGAATTTGGTCAAAGGTTATCTCCAAACGATCTCGATTTGGTCGCAACATTATTAAAATCGTGCAAATGGTACGAAAGTTGCATTGAAATTTCCAACTCTGATACTCCTTCTACATTACAAGACTTAGCGAAGCCTTCGACTTCTAATACCCAACACAAAGTCACTGCTACACCTAACATACCACATTATCCGTACAATACCTTACAACAACCACTTGTGCAAACACACCCTTACCCTCAACCTTACCCTGTACATTCAATTGCTGCAGATTCTAAGAAAACTGCACTACCTATATTTTGCCCTCGCTGTCGAAACGACAGTCATGCTTTATGTCAATGTCCCTACAGACATAAAGTTTGTTTTCGTTGCGGTAAAAAAGACGTAATTTTTACCAATTGCCCAGTATGTACAAAAAATTCAAAAAACTAATTAGAGAGGAACTAGAAACACAAAATTGTAATACTAACAATAACTTTGATCAAAATGATTGGAACAATTGGCTTAAAACTATTTCAATATTTTTCAAGACATACAACGTTTCTACGCTCCTCTTTGATAATACATCGGACACTGAACGTCCATACCTTAGAGTAAATGTTGGGAATTTAACCCTTAACGGTTTGCTGGATAGTGGCAGTGCCATTACAATTTTAGGTAATAACTCACATAAATTATTACTTGAACATGGTTTGGAACTACAACGTGACCAAATTATCAAAGGTTCTGTTGCTAATAGTCAAACAATCAATTCAATTGGTACTATTAAGCTTCCAACTTTATTTAAAAATAAGTTTGCTATAATTACTGCCCATGTAATACCCGCTGTTACTCAACCTTTCATATTAGGTATCGACTTCTGGAAAACTTTTAAGCTGGCTCCAGACATACTTAATACGGTCAGTATGCTCAAGAGTTCAGATACTCCCATGTTTATCATCAATAATAATGATACTTACTTACAGTCTTATGACAGACTTACAGATACACAATTGATTCTTGCTAATGCAGTCGTAGAACAATTTCGTAATATTTCTACTGACGTACTTCCTTTAGGAAGAACAAACCTTATTGAACACTGTATTGATACAGGTGACCACCCACCTATTCGTCAACGTTGCTATCGATTATCACCTGAAAAACAGAAAGCTCTTCGAGCAGAAGTTGATAAAATGCTAGAACTTGATGTTATAGAGCCTTGTGAAAGCCCATGGCTAAATCCTGTAATTATTACCCCTAAGAAAGATGGTACTTGGAGATTTTGCGTCGACAGTCGTAAGCTTAACGACATAACTAGAAAAGATGCTTATAAATTACCATTCATATCAGACATCATAGATAACCTTAAAGATTCTAAATATCTGAGTTCAATTGACATTGCTAAAGCTTTTTGGGAAGTGCCTTTACGTTTAGAAGACAGACCTAAGACTGCTTTTCACGTTCCAGGTCGTGGATCTTTTCAATTTAAGGTTATGCCTTTTGGTCTTACTAACGCACCAGCTACGCAACAAAGATTCATTGATAATCTTCTTTCTGATGAGTCTAATAACGACTCTCTATTTTTTTATTTGGATGATATAATAATAGCCACAAAAACGTACGAGGAACACGTACGTTTGCTTAGTAAATTACACGCAAAACTTTCAAAAGCAGGTATAACAGTAAATTTTCCAAAATGTGCATTTTTCCGAAATGAACTTAAATACCTAGGCTACGTAATTGATGATCAAGGTCTCCACACAGACCCTGATAAAGTCAAAGCAATCTTAGAAATACCAGCACCCAGGTCTGCTCGCGAGGTGAAAAAGTTTCTCGGTACAGCTAGTTGGTATAGACGCTTTGTACCCAATCTTAGCACATTAGCTACTCCCCTCACTAAACTTACGTCTACCAGTAAGAAAGCTCCCGCTTTCAAGTGGACTTCTGAAGCTGATAAAGCTTTTAATAAAATCAAACAAGCTTTAATATCAACTCCTATTCTAACTTGCCCTGACTTTTCTAAACCCTTTGCTGTTCATTGCGACGCATCCGCTTTTGGACTTGGAGCAATGCTTACCCAAGACTTCGATGGAGTTGAAAAACCCATAGCTTACATGAGCAAATTACTTACAGGTCCCCAAAGAAACTATTCTATCACTGAACGTGAACTCTTAAGCGTTATAACAGCATTAGAGTATTGGCGTTGCTACCTAGACAATGGCCAAAAGTTTACTATCTATACCGATCATTCTGCACTTCAATGGTTCTTACACTTAGATAATCCTACAGGTAGACTTGCCCGTTGGAGTATACGCTTATCAATGTTTAATTTTGACATTAAATATAAACGTGGCAAGGATCATTTGGTCCCAGATACATTGTCTCGTATTAAACCAATTAATGTGATTAATTATGATCCAATACAGACTTCTGATTCGTGGTACACTTCTGTATACTCCAAGTGTAGCACAAATCCCACGTCAACTCCTGATTATATGATACGACACAATAAACTCTACAGGTACACCCGTTCTAATACCCTCATAAACTCAGAATTAAGTTGGAAAGAAGTAATCCCATCTGAATTTCGTACAGCTATTATCGACGAAAACCATTCGTTACCAACAGCAGCTCATTTTGGCACTTTCAAAACATACCATCGTATTAAAGAAAAATACTTCTGGCCAGGAATGTACAAAGACATTGCCAGCCATATTTCTAAATGTGAAACATGCCTCGCTTATAAGCATCAGAATCAAAATACCATTGGTCTGATGGGTAAACCCAAGAACTGTTCTCGTCCTTTCCAATGCATATCTATTGATATTGTTGGTCCACTTCCAATGACACGTAAACTTGATAGATTTATTTTTGTAGTCACATGTTGTTTTTCCAAATATTGTCTTATATTCCCCATGAAGCGAGCTACCTCTTCTGTAATCAAACATATACTTGAGAACTTAGTTTTTATGGTTTATGGTATTCCAGAGACCATAATCCTAGATAATGGCCCTCAACTAATTAGTCATGAACTCCAGGATTTATTTCAATATTACAACATACCAAAAATTCATTACACCCCCCGTTACTGTCCGCAAGTCAATACTGTTGAACGTTACAAAACAATTATAACAGCAGTTGCTTCTTTTGTTGATAATGACCCTCGTACTTGGGATTTATATTTAAATCAAATCCAATTTGCCATAAATTCAGCTCTTAATGAAACTACTAAATTCACACCAGCTTTCTTAGTATTTGGTCGCGAACTTGTAACATGTGGTTCTGTATATAATGCTTTGGATCTAAGTGAAGAATTGATTTTTGCTCCACGCGATGAGTACGCTGACAACATAGGTCAGTTAAGCCCTTTATTTGCTCAAGTTCAAGCACGTTTATTTCGCGCTCATGAAACTAACGCAAAATATTATAATAAACATCATCAACACCTTGAATTTAACCAAGGTGACATTATATGGAAACGTAATTATCCCATAAGTTCAGCAGGCAAGTATTTTTCAGCTAAATTAGCTCCTAAATTTGTAAAATGCATCATAGCAGCTAAAATTTCACCACTAATTTACGACCTTAGTGATTTATCTGGTAATCCCTTAGGCCGTTGGCATGTCAAAGACATTAAACCTATGCCACGTACTGCTTAACCTTAACCATCACTTCTCTACTTACATACTTTATTATAATTATGTACTATGAAAGTTACGTTGCTTTCATATTCCTGTACCTTACCATATATTTAAATATCTACTTATGATCATTGTAGGTTCCCTACTTACAAAAAAACTTGTATTTAAGTTGTAAATAATGTAATTTTAATATAATTTCCCTTTACGGAGTAATGTCCACATTTTTAGCCTATTTTTTTTTATTCACTTCATTAACTTGTCGAATTCATTAGGAATATTGACTTCAAGTCCCTAAGTATTGCTGTTCAGTGCTATTGTACTTACTACTTACTTTAATTCTTTGGTACTAACAGTAGTTAATACCCTACTTGTTAGCTATGCCTACTTGTTATACTATTTTATTTTATTTACAATCATAATGTTCAGTATAAAGCGAAACCAGTACCATATATTATTATTTACTACACCTACACACAAAACTTCCAACACTGAAAAGAGCGGCAAATGTGATTACTCTATAAACCAAGCCTAGGTCACAAAACCAGTATTATTTTATAGTTAATATGCTATTACCTACTTACCTTACTCATATTATTTAAACGTTCTAACACAACGTTTATTATGTACATACACGTGCTACAGGCACGTAATACCTTAAGGTACGTTTAGCCATTTTGGCAAACTAATTGTATATAAATATACACATACATACATTTACACATCACACACGACACATTCACCACACATACACATACATACACACATACACTCACATAATCATTCTGATCAGCGGCTAGTGACTGTATAAATAAGCCTACACTATACTGTATTGGTTCCACGAGTGACCTTATTGATATATAAGGTTCCTCTTTCTTATGAGTTTTATTTCCAAGGAATGGGAATAAGACTATGAATGATGATGAATGAATGTGTGATTTATGAATATGAATGCATCTAGGAATCCAATCAATTATATATTGGCATTGTTAATAAACATTTTCACATAAAAATTGAAAAGACAGCATTTTTTAGCATTTCCATTATTTTAATTAATTATTTTACTATTTTAACTTTATTACCCATATTATATATATTTTTATTATCAACTTCTACTATTATTTTTTTCTCTTGTTCTTAGCATATAATATTTTTTTTTTAAATAAAACTTACAAAAAAAAAATTTTTTTTTTACTATCAAAAAATTTTTTTTTCTCCGGGGAGACGGGGTATTGTGACGAGGTCCAAACCTCTTTCATAATAATACTCTTTTCATAATCCATTTCTTTTCATTTTGATAGTTCATTATCCATTCTACATACAAATATCCTGTCATTGACATTGATTTTTAGTCAAAATAGAAAAATATTCCACTTTAGTGTTTTCATTGATTTAATTTATAAAATATATCTTTCGTCCTTCCTTCGCTAACACTAATATAAAAAATCTAAAAGTCTGCTGCTCTGGTTTGAGGAACATCATTGAGTTGCAGCGCCCGATCGCGTTGCACTCAATGAACGGCTTCGCGCGGCTTGCTTGATATCAGACTCTGGCCTGCCGAGTCTGCTCCCGCCGTGTGCTAGAATCAAGCGGAAGGAAGTTCCTGTAATTCTGTGTCAAAGAGGTTTGTGTCCTGGAATAGTGGGAGCAACCCAAACCCGGGGACCGCCTCGCGACAATGCTATGATTCTAAACTTAAAGAACACTAATTTTGAACGATTGATTGCCTATAAATTGATTTTAATTTACAAATAAAGTCAGTTATTTGACAAAGTTCGAAGAAGATTGTCTAACCCAGAGTATTCAATTAATCAAACATGTCGGTGAGTATTTTTAATTTTTAATATTTTTTTCTACACATAATTTCACCTCGTGTTATATTGTTCCTCGTGTTATTACTCATTTAGATAATTATTTGTTACAGGATTCAGATTTGTTTCGTTTCATCCCATCGAAGAAAACTGTTTTATACTCCTACATAAAAAAGCCTACTATCAATGGAGCCAAAGTAATCAAAATCGAGATTTACGACGCCGAGAAATTCCCGAATTCAGAAGCAGATACCAAAATATGCGAATGTGATGCAGAGCTCTGTGTACAGCATGTAGTGAAAAACCCATTCATGGACGATGCTTATTTAAGTATAAGAGAAATTATATCAAAATTGGACGGAAATATGTGTTCTGTATTATAAGAATTAAATTGTATTTTATTGAATTCTGTAAAATAACTTATTTGATTTACTAATTTTATCTAATAAACTGAATGCTTTCAATATAATATAATATTTTTTTGTTTCATTTAGAGCTTTTATAACACTTGTATCATACCCGTCATCTTATTTTGTAGTCAATAATTCAAATATATAAAAAATAGGCAACTTTTCAAGCAGTAGTTAGAACAATATTTTCTTCTAAAACCTTGTTAAATAGAGTAACATTTTTTAATAGAGTGCGTACTTTAAATAGTCTTATAAAATAGAATGCAAATGAATAGAAAAATCTTTCAAATAGAGTAGATAGTCGTTTCATATAGAGCGCAGTTAAATAGAGCGGTCTTTTCAAAAATAATAGTTATTTAAGTTAAAATTGGTGAAACTATTAAAATACATAGAATATAGGCAACATTTCAATAAGTAGTTAGAACAATATCTACTAATAATCTGTAACCTTGTTTGATACAGTAATATTTTTTAATAGTGTGTATTAGGTAGTATTTTCAAATAGAACACAAGTAAATAGATAAATTATTCAAATTGAGTAGATAGTCGTTTCAAATCGAGCGCAGTTGAATAGAGCGGTCACTACAAGAAGAATAGATATTAGGTTAAAATTGGTGAACCTGGAGCGACTCTATTCACATAGAGCACTCGAGGAAAAGAGTGCTCTATGTGAAAAGCGTTGATCCAGGTTCACCAATTTTATACTACTAGCGACCATGAATTTCATTAGAGGTCTAAATGTTTTTGAAACAATTGTGAGGGCAGATTTTCCTGCTCCCTTCCCCTATTGAATTTCACCGTTGTTATTGATTTATTTAAAAACAATCCATAACTTTGTTTTAGGAATAACGTGGGGAGCGCGTCTAACGTGATATCAATCGAATCGATGAATTGCCTTGCTATGCGTAAGATGTCAGGCGTTATGTTTTTATATTATGGGTTCATCCAAAAACGCCACCCTTGATCACATAGTGGGTTCTCTTTAGCCACTGCTGGGGTTGGTTTCCGGTCTGTCTTGGATGAAACCACAAGTTATTGACATCTATCACGAAGAAAGGGTAAGCGAAGGGTCATAAAAATTGAGTATAACGGCAATGGTCGGTCACAGACGTAACAGACGTCCTGATGTGACGTCAAAATGTCATGGGCACTTGAAGTCATATTGTGACGTCAGTGGGACCTATGAATCTGTTAACAATGAAAAACCAAAAAATGACCAACATACTCGTACGACATCCAGGTGAAGTATTTAATACCAACAAATGGCCTTTATGTTTTTTCTTTTTTTTCATGTAGCGGTCGTGTACTAACTAGATGTTCAAAGGCTCTTCCAGTTTTATTTTAAATTACATTATTTAGATTGCACAAAGTAGCAGGTGACGCGGATCGAACCCAATGCTGTGGATTGCTTTGGTATCGAAATCCGTCACATGATAAACTAAGCCACGATGACTAAACAGTATTACTACTGCGTAAACTGGCTTTTATTTACTGCTTGTGTGCATGTTGAAGCTTACTATTTGGAGATTAAGGATTCAGTTGGAGGCGAACATATAGTAAATAGTACATAAAGAAAATAAATTAAAATTGTTTCAGTAAAGAGTAGTTTTATATGAGTACAATGGTAACATGGTCTATACATATAGTTGGTGACGTAAATAAGAAGTTATTCAAAACATATATTTATGAACGTTATACATTTTTTTTCGCAAAGACGTCTTTTGCACGTCATATTTGATCACTGCCTCTTTGACGTTGAAAGGACGTGTCTATGTGGCGTCTTTTTTAGGGTATTTGAGACATTATTCTTATGTCTGAAACAATACATAATTTAGACGTGTTATATTGGTCTGTGACATCTGTTGGTGACGTAAAGAGACTAACGGATTTTTTCATGACATATTTATGAACACACTATGTGCATGCACTATTATACCGCTAAGTCTGTGACGTTAAAATCACTTGACCATATGACATCTTTTAGGGTATTTTGAGACGTTTTTCTTACGTCAGAAACATGACGTCATTTAGACGTGTCATATTGGTCTGTGACGTCGGTTGGTGACTTAAAAATACGTTATTTATGACGTATATTTATGGAAACACTGACATAATTTTTTTCTCCAGCAATGATGTCTTTTTTGTACTGTACGTCTGTAAAATTAAATAGACGTGACCATATGCCACTATTTAGATGTGTCATATTGGTTTGTAACATCTATTATGTCAAAGAGACGTGACCATGCGACGTCCTTTCAGGGCTTTTTTGGGTTATCTAGACGTGTGATATTGGTTTGGAGCGTCTGGTACCTCAAAAGGACGTGACCATGTGTCTTTTTGGGTATTTTGAGACGTTTTCATTCGTACGAAACATTACGTTATTTAGACGTGTCATATTGGTTTGTAACGTTTGTTACGTCAAAAGGACGTGACCATATGACAACTATTTAGGGTATTTTAAGACGTTTTTCATTCGTTTAAAATATTACGTGCTATTTAGATGTGTCATATTGGTCTGTATCGTCTGTTACGTCAAAAGGCTGTGACTATGTGACGTCTGTTTAGGGTATTTTGAGACGTCTGTTTAGGGTACTTTGAGACGTTTTTCATTCGTCAGAAACATGGCGTTATTTAGACGTGTCATGTTGGTCTGTAACGTCTGCAACGTCAAAAGGACGTGACCATGTGACATAATATAAAAACATTTTAGGGTATTTTGAGATGGTCTTCATACGTCAGAAACATGACGTTATTTAGACGTTTCATATTGCTCTGCAAAGTCAGTTACGTCAAATTGACGTAAACAAGAAAGTTCGCATTAAGGTCACTGACGTCACCTTCCTACCTGGGATCTTCACAACCAATGTAAGGAATGAGTGTTTCTTGGTACCTATGCTATTACCCGACTACGGCGAAGCAAGGGAAGGGTACCTTATGAGTTTAAAAGTCTATGTATGTATGTATGTATGTATGTGGGTATGTGGATGTTCTACCATAGTTTCGCTCCTATTGGTGCGATTTTGACAAGCGAGGTATCAACCGATTCGTCTTCAGGTATAGAGTGTTATCGCCTATTTTTATACCCCACTACGGGGAAGCAAAGGAAGGGTTATGTATTCAAACTTCAAACTTTGTTCGATTTCAACAAGCGAGGTATCAATCGATTTGAGTATCGAGTGATCTTGAGTATCGCAAGAGTGTCATAGGCTATTTTTTACCCGACCGTAGTCGAGTTTTAGTTTTGAACTTATGTCTTGTATTAACTACCTGAATGTAGAGACGAGAAGGTCATTCGACTGATGGTAAGAGCCATGCCCGCCCGTCTATAACATATGCATTATGCAGTGCCGACCCAAAACTTTCGATTGCAAAATATAACGTGACACTGCAGCGCTCGTCACTCCGAGACGATGTAATATTTTCTGAACCCCCCGCTCTTTGATTTTTTGAACGTATATACCTTATCTTTGGTCAATGGTACGAAACGTTGCAGCCAAATTTATCATCGCTTAATAATTAAACAACTTCTGAAATAATTTTGGAATTCTACTCCCGTCCACAGAAATCAACCTTGGTTAAAACCGAAACAAAAACATTGCAGTAGATTTTAGTTGGCGACTTTGTATTATAATGTAATTACTTATACGCACTGTGGCAGCGATTCAATGTTCTTAACTTGTCCTACTGAAGTTTAAACCGTGTCGTGGCGAGTCGGGAATTTTAATCGTTTTATTGGCAAGCCTCTTAAAACTTTACGTATAAAGGGGTAGGTGTTAAATGGGTCGTTATGGCAGTCTCGATCGCTGTTTACATCGACGTTGGCGATTTTGAGTACAATATTGACTTTATATGAAACAAAAACAAACTTTGGAGCTTTTTTGTTGTTCGAAATTACTTTTGCGATTGGCAATTAAAGCGTTCAGCGCATCACCTTGATGGACTTCCAATAATGGACTGCCAGCTACCAGCACAGATGAGCGGCGCGTCGGACCTTTCAGAATGTATTGAAATCAAACTTTCGGGAATTTAAATTATATATATCTGACTATAAGAACATTTTTTTTAATGTTTTATTTTGCGTGATTTGACCCGTTTTAGTTTTATAAACATAAACTGAACTCTTTGACTAAAGTGAAATTGATAAACAAGTTGATGGACTAGGGTTGATGGATTGAAGTTGATAGACAACAATTTATAAACTGGAGTAGATAGACAACAGTTGATAAACTGGAGTTGATAGACAACAGTTAATAAACTGGAGTTGATAGACTACAGTTGATAAACTGGAGTTGATAGACTACAGTTGATAAACTGGAGTTGATAGACAAAAGTTAATAAACTGGAGTAACTTAATGTTATCTAAATATTTTATTTTTGTTACTATATTTAGGTATTCTTGCCGGGTTTTTTGTTTTTATAATAATTTATTTTTAATTTATATTTATAGGAATTAGTAAAAATGGTTACTAACCAACTTTAAATCGGTATAGATCCTAAACGGTCATTCGAAATGAAAAATAACCTACAGATGATTTTTAAATACTTATTAAATTATAAACATAGATAGTGATACATAATTCGTCGACTTTTATTTATTTCTTGTTCACAATATGGCGTCCGGTTGTCGCCATATTGAATTTTGATTAATTTAACCTCTTTAGTGGCACTTGCAGGATTAAGACAATACGATCGACGTAAGAATCGTCAAAATCGGTCCTCGCGTTTGGTAGGATAGCATATAGAATATTCAAACAAATAACCCATCGCATGAATAAACCTTGACGATTCGGGCAAACTTACTACTGCACTGTAACTACACTCAATCTTGACCATTCGCAAAAACGACCCTCGACCTTCGAGAATGTAAGCATTCGATGAATAGACTTAAAGGTATAGAAATTCACTATAACGGCATTCGGAGATGACAATGTATCCCAGTGAAGTGGGTGTCATATGAAAGGGCTTTGAACATTTCCAAACTACTTTTTGATTCATTTTAAGCTTCCCAGTGTAGAAAAAAATAGAAAGGTCAACAATTTGACGGCAGGCCTGATGAGAAGTAGCCTATAGATGCTCGCGACACTTGGGTCACTTTGTTGATGCGTTACATAACGAATACCTTGAATACTTCCGTTTGATCAGGCAGCCAGTTCATGACTAGGTTTTCTTTTCTTGTCAATTGGAAGTAGGTAGTAACAAGGATAATTTAAATTTTCCCTACTCACAACTTACTACTGCAGTAGTTACAATGGCAATTAAATTACCTGTATAACTACTGGTAGTAGGATTGGTAACACGGCCAACAAAGGGGGATCATAGCTCCCAAACAAACTGAACGATTTTTTTCGGTTCGGAAGCTGGTGTGATCGAATTGAGATGATTCTTGGCTATAATACGGTAGGGTCTCAGGGGTGGGATACGTAGTCACCTGCGAATGCCGTTTTTGCGAATGTCTATTCCTCAAAGTATATTCGTCGAATGCTTACATCTTCGAAGGGTCGTTTCTGCGAATGATCAAAAGTGCGAAGGTACGTTTGCTGGAATGGATTGACCATTCGAGCAAACGTACTGCGAAGGCTTATTGCTGCGGAGGGACGTATGATCGAATATTCAAATATTCTACCAATTATTTAACCTACTTAAAAAAAAGGGACTTCATGCGTATGATAGATTCAGGACCATAAGTTGTTACGTCTCTTCCTGCTGAATGCTTGCGATTATAATGTTTTGAGTTTCTGTTTTAAAAAGCCATTGAAATTGACATTAAGAATAAATGAAAATAATATCACATAAATTATTATTTTATTAACTACAACTGCTGGATTCGAAAAAACCCTTAAATATCTGGCTTATTTTTGGAAATAAATTACCTTTATTTAAAGTACAGTTTATAAACACATTTTTTCCAATTTTGTTTTTATATATCCTCGCTTTCCCTTTAACATTTCCTCTCTAAAATAAGTAAAAAATATATGCAATCATTATAATAATTCTAATATCAGCACACAAAGACATTGGCGGGTAATCGCCAAAAAAAAACAATTAAGATCTTAGAAAAAAATGTAAACAGTAATAAAATTGAAAGAAAATAAATAAAAAAGAAAAAAGGCACTCGCTTCGCTCGCGCTTTTTATTACTCATTCCAGTGTTATTTTTTGGAATCAGTCAGAACATTATTTAATACAAATAACTCAAATTTTACGCTCGCTTCGCTCGTCCTCGCCTTGTGTGCTTGTCCATACAATGATTTTGATATAATTATGGTTATTATCTTTTCATTTCAGCATTGACAGAAATACCACAAATTAATCGCGCTCGCTACGCTCACGTTTCTTTTGGTTTTTCAATATGGTTAAATATTATATTGCATTTTCCACACTAAGAGAAATAGCTCAACATTTTTGTGATCGCTCTGCTCGCGTCATTTAATTATTTTGATTTATAAATAGATATAAAATTAAAGTAAATAGGTGGTGGCATAAACCCACGCTACTCACCTCACCTCACCTGTAAAGTACGAGTATCATGTGTTCATCACTGTGTACCTACAATTCATACTTTTCCGTCCTTCATATGATATCAACTAACAATTTGCTATCATTAATTAGTAAATATACAACTTTTCACAAAATACTTTCCAGTCCTGCTTCTTTACATTTTGTCTTCAAGTCTTCGTTCATCCGCAAGCTGTCTGACAGCCGTAACTGCAGTGTATCCCTTTCTTCTAGTAGCTGTGATAAACAGAATGAATCGTTTGAACGGGACCAGGAAGTTAAGTACCCTCAATAATGAAGCTAGCAAATTTTACTCAAAGAAAACATTCTCTTATTTTTAAAAGTTAGTAAAATTAAATTCACACTTTTTAGAAAAGTTGCATAGCTCAGCCGAGAATCAAACACAAATGTAAAATAATAACATTATGCATTTCTATGCATACCAATTATTTAATAGGATCAATTTTAAGGATCAATCTCTCAAATAAACATTGACCCTAAATTAAAGGAAGATCATGAAATCTACCAATATTTAGTTTTAGGGATTGTTTTAATGCAGCTCGTCTCGCGTTAACGACTCCGAAAACACTTCTAAGTATAGCGAATAGTCGCATTATGTATCAAATCAAATCAAATCAATAATTTATTTGCTAGAATACACAACATAAAGTTCATAATATTAAAAAGTAGGTAAAGTGCATTCAGCCTGCATGCAGACGTGCAAATATTAGCAAGTATTTTTGTCAAAAAAATCTACAAACTCCTTAATACTATAAAAACAATTACTTATGAGCCAGTCATTTAAAAGTTTCTTAAACCTGTTGCCTTCTAATATTTTAAAATCATTGGGAAATACATAACGTAACGCCCCTATTGGTTCGATTTGGACAAGCAAGGTGTGAATGGATGTGTCTTCTTTTTATAATGTTATTGGGTAATTTTTTACCCGACTATGGCGAAGCAAATGAAGGGTTATGCATCATCATCATCATCATCATCATCATCATCAATAGCCTGCATAAGTCCACTGCTGGACATAGGACTCTCCTAATGCGCGCCACTGAGCCTGATCTTTGGCTCTTCTCTTGTAATTTCTGCCAGCTACTAGTCAATCGTCACTCCATCTGGCCGGAGGGCGTACTACACTACGTTTGCCTAATACGTGGTCTCCACTCAAGAACTCGTCTGTCCCACCAGTTATCGGTTCTTCGACTAATGTGACCAGCCCATTGCCACTTAGTTTGCTAATTCTTTGAGCTATGTCGGTGATTTTCGTTCTCTGCCAAATCACCTAGTTTTGGATGTGATCCCTTAGAGAAACCCCGAACATAGCACGTTCCATAGCTTGTGGACCAGTCTCACAGTCAGTATCCACGTTTCAGCTCCGTATGTCATTACGGGTAAGACGCACTGGTCGAAGACTTTCGACTATAGGTATTGTGGGATGGGCAACAAGAAGACATGACGAAGTTTCGCAAATGCTACCCAGCCTAGCCAAATCTGCCTATCGGCTTCCTTCTCAAAGTTGTTTCTGCCCAACATAAGAGTTTGTCCTAGATAGACATACTCCTACACAAATTCGAGAGGCATGTCACTAACGACTATTGGTTCCGGTGTAATGTGTTGATTTACCTTCAATTTTGTTTTAGCGATGTTCATGTGGAGGCCAATACGTTGGGAGGCATCTGATAAGCTGGTCAGCAACAAATTTGCAACTCTTGCAGTGACTCCGCCATAAGGACAATATCGTCTGTGAATCTCAAGTATGAGATGTACTCACCGTTTACGTTGATGCCCATTCCATTCCAATCCAAAATTGTGAACATATCCTCCATTGCGTTGGTAAACAGTTTCGGGGAAATGACATCCCCCTGTCGTACTCCCCTAAGCAATTGGATTTGTTCAGTTTGCCGGTTCTGGATTTGGACGGACATCGTAGCAGCGTCATTCAAGCATCTCAACACTTCAATATGTCGCCAGTCCACTTGGCATTGTGTCGTGGTAATTAATTTATATAGTTGTATCTATGTGTTATGTGTCCGTCGGGTGGCAACCGGGTGAACCGGGGGCGGCAGAATCACGACGAGGGTAGCCGCCCGCAGCGTCGCAGCAGATGGAAGAAGTTCAGTTTGCCACCGACGGACGATACGATTTGCTGTAGGGAAGGGTAGCCTGGATAGTGTGCCAGTTGGAGAGCAATTTGGGCCTTATGACCAGGCCGTACTGCTCGATGGGCCTCAGAGGCCCACCCTCGATGGAACGGGGCCTACCTCCGCCTACAGCCAAGGAGAGTGAGGGGATATTGTAAAAAGAAAACGGTATTATAAAGAGTACTTACAGATAATTTAATCAATGTTTCTATAACAATGTTTTTATATATAAGGCTTAAAAACTAACACGTGGTTACGATGGTTAAGTCAAATAGTCTATGAAGAAGAGGGGGGCACGAAAAGGGGGCTTAAGGTTACGTACGCGATTTTTGGATCGTCTATTTTACGCGCACTGGGAATAATAGTTTATAGGTACCTCAACGCCGGCCGGCTTACGTCACTAGACGGGAAGATTTTGGCAGCGCGAACGCTTGCCCACGTGCTTGGTGACCCTCGGGTCCGGGAGCGCCCTGCTCCCTCGCGTCGGGTCGGCTCGCGGGCTGGTTGCACTGCTCCCTGTCCTTCTGGCTTCCCGCCAGCTCCGGCTCCTTTTCGCGGTAGTCTCCCCTTGTCTGCTGCTGTGCTACTCGACCCTTTGGGAAGGGCCACACGTCCGCCCCAAAAACGTGGTTGGTCTGGTCTGTCCCTCTCCACGGGAGCGAAATCCTTATATATCGGCCTCCACAGGGGTGAGGTGCGGGGTGAGCCGCGTGCCCTTGTCCGTCTTCCCCCCTCGCCTCTTCTTCAGCTCCGAATATATTCTAGTTCGTATTACTATAAGTTTTACAATTAAATAGGGTTTCACTTATATTGCTAGACTACTAATAAATACTAATACATCTACATAAAATCCTGACACATAGAAAGATGACAAAAGTGCTTTTATGAACAGCCGAACGATCGATACGAAAATTAGAGGTCTAAATATATTTGAAACGATTGGGGAGGTAGAATGACCTGCTCGCTCCTCCTGTTAAATTTCACCGTTTTGTTATTGATTTAAATAACAATAATCCATAAGTTTCTTTTTATGGGACACGTGGAGAGCACGTCTAACGTGGTATCGAACGACTCGATGCATTGCCTTGCTATGCGAAAAATGTCAGGCGTTATGTTTTCGTTTTATGGGTTCATCCAAAAAACACCAGTTTTGTCCATATAGTGGGGTCTCTATGACCACTGCTGGGATTGGCTTCCGGTCTGTCTTGGATGAAACCACAAGTTATTGACATCTATCACGAAGCAAAGGTAAGCGCAGGGTCATAGAAATGGAGTTTCACGACAATTGCTACAAAAAAACCAGAAAAGACCAGGTTTCGATGAAATCAAAGGCCTTTTCGTAGTCCAAAAAAGCCAAACACAGCGGTCTATTATACTCTTCTGACTTCTGGATAATCTGGCTCACTGTGTGAATATGGTCTACGGTGCCATGTCCTCCACGAAACCCGGCCTGCTCGGGAGGCTGGAATTCGTCAAAACTACGCGCGAGACGATTGGTGATGACCCTTGAGAATAACTTATAGACGTGACTCAGGAGCGTGATGGGCCTATAATTCTTGAGCAAGCTTTTATCCCCGTTCTTGAAGAATAGTACCATCACACTCCTGTTCCATGCCTCTGGTGGTCTCCCACGGTTGATGACGGAATTAAACAAAGCTAGTTAGCTCTCTGAGGACAGGAGTAGCTCCTGCCTCTAATAGCTCAGAGGTAATACCGTCCTCACTAGGGGCTTTTCCATTTTTCAGTTGTCTCCACCTCGTCCAGGCTGACATCTGGCAGCTCATCGGTGTAGTGGCTGGTCTTGAATCCTCACTAGAGATTTCTAGTCCAGGAGCATGTGGAGCATATAATAGGCCATAGAAATCCTCGATCTCAGCGAGAATATCAGGTTTTGACTAAGCGGTTTGTTTTGTTTTTAGCTGTTTTTAGCTTTGTCAGACGACTCCTCCCAAGTTAGCACGAAAACCTTGGACCCTCGGTTTTGCTCAATTGCATTTTGTATTAAGCGGGTATTGAAGCACCGAAGGTCACGTCACGGCAGTTTCGTGATTTTCTTGTTGAGAGTCATCTGCTCTGCCAAAGAGGCCTTAGCATTTTCCCGTCTTTGTGCCATTAACCGGAGAGTCTCGTCTGAGAGCTAGGATTTCTGGCCCTTACGATGCAGACTACAGAATTTACGGCCCTCTTCCGTGAGAATTTTCACCACCTTGTTAAGGCCCTCATTTGGCGTCATTTGTGGTTTCCACGGTACGAATCGTTTCTCGAGACTTCCTTGGAATTGTTCGGACCCAACTATGGTTTGCAGCTGATTCGGTCGGAGTGTGAACTTATCATACGGATTTGCTCAAGCTTAAAGTCGACACTCAGAGTGCCTCGGACCATTCGGTGTCATCGTACATAACTTCAAACTCATCGTTTGAGTGCGACGAGTTGGTGCGTAGACCTGTATCACCTTAAGATCGGTGGTCTCCCTCTCTGAAGTACATCATATGGCCCAATTTCAGGGTAATGGTGTCCTCCCCCGTTCTCTGGATTTCACACAATCCCAAAATGTGTCATCTGATGTTCTCCAGTTCTACTACCAGCTGTGGCATGTGTTGGTTCAGCCGTAGAGTGCGTCCATTATACGTAGCCAAATTCAGTCGTTATTGGTGGCCTTCCGTAACCCCGGGATTCTTAGCACCCCCCACTCTGCCGTTACCATGACCGCCACCTTGGTCAGGAATAGCAGAACTGCCGGGAACTGGGGACCGTTTCTTTGTGTTGTCTATCATTTGGAGGAAATGCCCGTAATCGCCACGCAGGCAGGTTGGCGATCGCAGGGCACAGCTCCTCGCACTGGTGGCGCTGCTTCCCGTCACTGGTCTGTGCCAAATAACTGTGGAGATTTGTGAATGGATATACCGTCATTTGTCGGTTGCCAGAGCCTCGTACGTTGTACGGCAGGGTGTACCACGTACCGGTGAGGTTGGCTTGGACCACTAAGTTGGTGATTGTACTCCCTTACACCCCCAAGGGTTACAAGGGTATAAACTGAAAACTAAAAGTATATGTGTTAGTCCTGGTTGAAAATGAATTACATTTCCCCATCAATACCTAAGTACCTATAAACAAAATAAAATCCCTGAGAGTTTCTTCGTCAAGCAAACATGTAGTCAAACCTAGCAGTGCTGGTTCGTACCACATGGGTGCACTTGAGCAAGTCACAAAATGTTAACTTTGGTATGCGTCTTCTGTATCACGCATTGCTGATAAAAGATAATAGGTAAGAACAACTTTATATATAAACGGGAATCAAAGATGTGGATAGTTTAAGTCGTTTATTGTAGAATATTCGAACAAACGTCCATTCGCAGAAACGACCCTGCGATGATGTAAGCATTCGACGAATAGCCTTCGAGGAATAGAAATTCGCAAAAACGACATTCAAAATTTCGTACGTATCCACTCAGGGGTTATATAAATATTTATTTTGTGCTCGTAATACTTCTTTTGAAGAACATCTGCAAGTTTTTTGCTAACCTCCGCTTTAGTTAGGTAAGTGATATACGCTGCACGCATTCAACCTAAGTCTATTTATGTAAGCCTAATCGAAGCCCAGTACAAGTACAAGCTTGCGCAAACCTGCTGCAGCAAGTGGTGCATTAGGGCTGGCACTCACGCGCTAATGCGTGCCTCGTGTCGCGTCGCTCACAAGCACACGTCTAGTGTTTAGCCTGCACTCAAGGCAGTCCTATTCTGGACTAGTGATTTTCTCCTTTTGGTAACTAGATAAGAACTGCTACTACGCTGGTAACATGAATAAAAAATAAATGAGTGGTCTGTTAAATATTAACTGGCAGAAAATACATTATCAAAGTCCAATTTTTAAGTGTTAACTTATTCATACTAGACACGAGGGTTTTTGGAGAAGCAAACTGTTTTGATAATAGTTTGTTTTTAATTCATTAACAAGTCAATATAATTACATAAACATAAAAGTAAGCCTAAAAAAAAAAAAAAAAAGTACACCCTTCGCTTTCGGCGTCTGAAGCTCAACTGTCTTACCTAGTATTGCATTGTATTCTCTTTGCTCAACTGAACGTCTCGGTTGCTTCGCGCTCCTTCGTTCGCCAAACTCGGATTAGTTTCGGCGATGTTCGTCAAAGATTTCCAGCTATCCGCTTGTACACGGAGTAGCTCCAGTCGGTGTTGCTAACACAGGTTTTGCTTTGTTTCTTCAAAGAATAATGAATGCGGGGTACCGCATAAGCACAGGTGAAGATCACAAATGATTAAGTGCATTCTAATTATTATAAAAAATATGGTTTACCTATATAGACTAAAAAACACCCTCCTCATCAAGTTAAGTTAATACGACTCGTGAAGACAAATCTCATGAGGTCAAACACAATAAATAGTTTTCTTAGTAGCCCTCCAAGTGTACAGTTTCCAACATTCAGACCAACTCGATGGTTTAAATGTAGATAATGACCTCTAAAAATGAGTGTTTGGATTCTAAGATTTTTAAACAAACCAAAATCAGGTCGACCTAGTATGCATACAGCGTGTTAAAAAGCTATTTCATTAAAGAATCATATTATGCTCATTTGCATGCTAACTGCCCAGCACCATTTATGTAAAGTAAACTTAAAAATTCCTTAACTTTAAAAAAAATATGGCGGGGCAGTTTGACGCGAAAATCCAGTTTACCAACACTAACGGGTCGGCTGATAAAACTTAATGAACACCCCCACCCGGAACATAAAACACATTCACTTCACTAATTAAACATAAATAAACGCCCTAAATAATCAGTCACTAGCAACTAACTATTAGTTAGTAGACAACAGTCACTCCTCACTGCCTCACTACACATTCTCCATTCGCGAATGTTCCAAAGTTGCGTCCACGTATTTTGAGGAAGTTTTCCGAGCTTGCCCGATGCTGACAGAGGGTTGGGAGTTGCCAGAACTGATTAAATACTCATCATTTATTATGTGACTTGGTGATAAGGGATTATCATAGATGCTAGATGGGTATTAGTTATTCATTTGTATGCTGTGTTTGTAGTGGAAAGCTAAAAAGCGAGGGCAGGTGTTGTAGGATGGTAAGTTATGCGTGGTTATCAAATTGCTCTGTTTCGTACGGCACGTGAAGCTGTCGGACCCTGGTTGTAATTTATTAAAAGCAGTCGTTAAGCCATGTCAGAGGCCCTCTGGTGGCCTGACAAACTGCGACACCAGTGACCAGAACTACCTCATACGACAAACAAACAGTGTAAAACTTTTCTCGGAGATTTTCTGAGCAATTTTCACCGCAATATTTGATATGAACTTGCGTTAATTCCTAGTACCTACTTAATGTAATGCATTCCACAATGCAGTGTACAATGCTTATGCAATTACTATTTTCTTTAAGAGATAAATTGCATAGCAGAATATACACAGTTTACCTCTTAAATTCCTCTTTGTTTTAACTACTAATACCTATACAGCAAGTAGGAACGTAGGTAGGTATAATCAGAATCAATATATTTATATAGACAAATGCGCGCCATCGGTTCGACCCGCGATCTTAATGTCGTTGGCTCATCTTTTTAAGGAGTTTACGTTTTTGCATCAACATGACATTAAATTGACATGAGGAATATATTTTAGATATTTAAGTATTAGTAACCTAAGCAAGATACATTTCGTCAAAATGCTTTCCACTTCCTCAGGTATTCTAATGCGGCAGGATCTAACCGTATGGAATAGGTATACAGAGTGGACAATCGACAAGTGCATCCATTTGCGTCCAAATAGCGCCTTCATCTGCATGCTGCGGAGGGAGGCTGGCTCAAGGGCGAGTGGCGCACGTACAGATCTACTGTAAATCCTAGCTTTGTAGCTTTTTTTACTTATACATATTTATGTACAGGGGTTTGTTTATTTACTTGAACGCAAATCTACATTAGGAAAATTATCGAATATGAAATTACTTAAGGCGCTCTTCTAAGGCAGTATGTAGGTATGAAAACATTTCCTCAGCCCCCGCAAATGTTTCGAGCGTAAAGACGCAACGAGCGAGAAACACGGCGCGAGTGGAGAGGCCCCCGCGTGTCCCCGCGTGAATTGAGTCCAGAACACATGATACTCGTACTTTACAGGGGAGGTGAGGTGAGGTGAGTAGCGTGAATTTATGCCGCCTGGAGCCGAACCGGAATTTGCCACCACCTATTTTTCTTTAATTTCTATTTATACATCAAAATGATTAAAGGACGCGAGCAGAGCGATCGCAAAAATGTTGAGCTATTTCTCTTAGTGTGGAAAATGAAATATAATATTTAACCATATGAAAAACCAAAAGAAACGCGAGCGAAGAGAGCGCTAAATTTTTGTGGTATTTCTATCAATACTGAAATTAATTGATAATGATCATAACCATATAAAAAACATTGTATGGACGAGGCATACACGACGAGGACGAGCGAAGCGAGCGTGAAATTTGAGTTATTTCTTTAAAATATTGTGCTGATTCCAAAATAAGCACTGAAATGTGTAATAAAAAGCGCGAGCGTAGCGAGCGCGATTTTTTTTTAAATTATTTTCTTTTATTGTAGGTACCTACATATCGAAACACAATGACTATAAGCTTGTCACGAGGCGGTCTTAGGGTTTGTTCCACTAGCCCAGGGACCAAACTTCAGTGGACAACATAAAATAACAGGAACAATTAGGGGCACTCGGAGATAAACAGAGATCTTGCACTCGACTTTTCTATTCAGTCTTCTCCCAATTTAATATATTTGGTAAAAGTGTACCCTTGGGGCTCTAGTATTGTTATTATCACAGACTTTTCGTGCTTCAATAAAACGGATCAAAACAACCACGAACGAAAGTACTATCATATTTATTTAAAGGATGTAATAAACTTATTTAGGTACATATTTTATAACATATTATTTCGTAAAATTCCAGTTTTTGCTAATCCAATGACAATATGGGAATGACAGGTTATTTGAATTAATATAGACAAACTATCAAAAAGGTATGATTAAGATGAAAGCATCGTCACAAGCTTATGAAAATAATGAAAAAAAACTATAGCCAATAGCCACCTCAACATTTTCGCGATCTCTGTCAGTACGACAGAGATCGCGAAAATGTTGAGGTACTAATACTTGCATAGAAATTAAAAAAGTGCTTAAAAGATGACCTATTTTCACTGTAAAATAATTCAAAATTCTCAATTATAGCTCTTGACAACAAAAACTTGTAAACAAAATGCGGAGCCGTTTTGGCGAGAAGATTTTTTCGTTCGTGTGTATATTTTTTATTATTGTTTAGAATTTTTTCGAGGATCTTTATTGTTTTATTCATAATGGTATAATACATTATGTCATTTATTTTAATAAACTTTTCATCATCAAATATAAGTTTTCATCGGCGATTTCCCGCTAATATCTTTGGGTACTGATATTAGAATTATTATAATGATTGCATATTTTTTTTTTACTTATTTTAGAGAGGAAATGTTGGAAATCAACTAAGGATATAAAAACAAAATTGAAAAAAAATTGTTCATTTAAAGTAAAGGTAATTTATTTCCAAAAATAACACAGATTTTTAAGGATTTTTTCGATTCAAGCAGCTGTAGTTAATAAAATAATTATTTATGTAATAGTATTTTAATTTATTCTTATTGATAATTTCAATGGCTTTCTAGAACAGAAACTCAAAACATTATAATCGCAAGCATTTAGCAGGAAGAGACGTAAATAGAGCATGGAAACACGGTTCAACCCGGATAACTGCAGGTTACCCGAGGACCTCACACGTTTTAGGCGCACGTAGGCTTGGACTTGCAAGGGTTTAACAATAGACTGTAGCAGTGCGGATGGCACTTGGAATGGAATGAAAGTCAAATGTAAAATAATCGGTCAATCGGTCTCTGCATTTGGCTACCTTTTTTTGAATCTCTACGCCCTTGGGCATGCCACAGTATAGTAAATGCAGAAGATATGTAGATCGGGTTAGGGCTACGAATAAATAATAAGTCAGGAACTCTAATTCAGAACAAATGTCACAATAAAAGTGCCCCTACTTCAAACCAAAACGACGTAAGATTCAAAGTACGAATCACTTCCGAGGTTACAAATAGACATGCTTGGTGATTGGTTTAAATTCAGAACGAAAGCAGGGATTGGTTCACGCGCGTAATGCAATGTCTGCTATGACAGCTGAGTCATAGCGGCGTGGACGATGTTATGCAATAAGTGGACCGGACCAAGTCAGTAATAAAACAATATTACTGTACAATGTTTTTTTTTTGGCTCACTTTTTACAATTCATTAAATTCTTTGTCCCACGAAATATAATTAATTTATTAAGTTTTTGTCCAGAAGACATTAAAAGAGAATCTTTCTTCGCAATGTAGTGAAGACGGATTCTGAGAAATTTAAAACAGAATGCCCTCCTGTCAGCCTGTGAATTTAGAGCTGAGGTTCAAGTTCAGTAAATTATTTTTATATATTTCCATAAACTGTCAGGCGTTTGGGTTATTGTTGCAACGGCTGTGGTTGCGGATCACTCCAAAAACAACTCAATATGATCTTGGCTTAATATGGTTAAATAAATTTATATATTTGTAACTCTACTAGCCGTGCAAAAAGTAATTTAAAACTTGAAATACATATGAGGAGTCCTAGAAGTCCAGTTTTGGACTGACTCTTTGTCCATTTACTGTTCGAGTTTTTTTTGACTGCACATTGATTTAGAGACCTTTAATATATTTTTCGCTTTGATCCAAAACGTCATGTAGTTTTTCTTTTTCTACCACTGAAAAAGGGTGTTTAAACCCGTATCGGTCGGTCTTGTTTTTAGTATGTCGAAAAGGTTGTTAAATGTTTCTAAAAAGCTAACAGTTGCATCTGTTTCTTGAAAATCAGGCATGTTTAACTGTTGCGAACCAAACTTAATCGCATCAGCTGCACTTTGACTTAAGAATCGCTAGTTTCACGTTCATGATATTATTTCGGAAGTATAGATGCCGATTTGACAATTTATTCCCAAAATGCAATCCAACGATACCTTGAACATTTTTCAGTTTCTGCAAATGTGCCCACTCAATTTTTTTTCTTGTTTTTATCTACGAGTGTCTTTTTCCTATAATGTGTTACGCACAAGTTTCACCATATGAAATGGATCTAATATTACAACTACTGGGTCTCCGGTAGATGGGTGGTCAAAAAACGATTTTGAATTGTTTGTGTCTTCAAAATTGCAACCCAACATCTTAGCCGTAGCGATGTTAGATGCACAGCCATCAAAGATCAAAGTAACTTTTGACTTTTTCCTCTTAATTAAGGGCTAAAACTATATCGTCCGAAAAATCATTCAATGCAGTATTTTCTGTAGTATCGCCAAATCTATTTTTCTTTAATTGGGATAAAATATTTTAAGTGAAATATTCTTCATAGTTAATCTTTTATTTGGGCGTTGTAGATTTCTGATCTGTGATAGTCGTTATACTGCCAAAATAGTTTTTTTCTTAGTTTTTGCTTTAAAATGTGTGTTTTAGGAGTATTCAGAGCAGATTCAATATCTGACGATGGTATATTTATCGGCGTAACGCATGATCCTCTTTCTTCAAAACTAAAGACTTCGATTGAGATAAGATTATTTTTTAATTTTGTTTTTCTTGGTTCTTTTTCTTGGTTGGTAAGGTTATTTTCAGGAGAATAATATCAACACTGAATGTAATGACGGTGTTGTTTTCAGGAGAATAATATCAACACTGAATGTAATTACGATGTTGAAGACAACGCCGTCATTACATTCAGTGTTGATATTATTCTCCTGAAAATAACCTTATTGAAGATCAGTTTCAAATCTATGAAAGACTGTCTCTAATTGAAATAGATACACATATACAGCTAAAATAAAAATTCCTATCAAACCTAAATATTAAGTGCAAAAAAATAATAGTGAAATCTTACAAGTTTTTGTGCCTTATTCCTTGAGGGTTTGCATTATTTGTTTTTTGAGCAACTCAGGTAAATCAAACACTTCAAAATTTCCAGAAGGTGAATTTTCAGTAGCCTGAAAAATTAAACGTGCTTTAATTCGATCAAACTATGAACTGTTTTTTTAATGCTATTGTTATTCCTATGAGTCGAAAAAGCCGAAACTATATTACATACCAACTGTAATCGTTCATTATTGTTTATTTGCTCATTTTGTTTAGTATTCTCCTAAATATGTTGACGTTTCTTAGGTATGAATCATCTGCGTGAAAAAAATAACAGCTTAATTTCAAAATTTCATCGAGTACAAATTAAACTTTAGTGCAAAAATTGACTGACTTAATTTTGCATAGTATTGACCATCGCGGTTTGATAATGTATTTGAACGTCTTTGAATATAATTATAATTTTGCAACTACTACTAGTGAAAAGTGATCCCTGGACATTTTAATCTTGTATGGCTCCTGCACCACTTCACAACACATGCTGGCATGATGATTCACAGCTGTAGTTCACAATGATAAAATTAAAACGTACGCGAAGATATGACGTGTGCTCGCTTGCATGAAAAATGTACGACTGATGACTCGCTGGACACGACTTTTAAGCCCCACCTACTTGGGCACGACTTTTGTTGGGTCATTTTATTAACGCTGTTACGTTTCCTGACTTATTACTTATTCGTAGGGTTAGGGTATAATCTGGTTTAGCTTTTCGCTATATTGGGTGGGTACGAAAGAGAAAATAAATTTGCTTTTCTACTTAGTACGTTTAATTGTTATGTAGGTATTATTGTAATAGGTCTGAATTATTATTGTAAATGCAATCTAATCTTATAATAAATATTCAAAAGTTTGTGTACATTTATGTATATTCAACTTGATTTATTTCAGATATAAACATTCATATTTGTTAGTATACCTATGTGTGTCTGTTAACATTAAGCGCTGATATGGCTGAATGGATTTTGATGAAATTGTGTATATGTTATCATCATCATCCATCATCATTTCTCCACGCAGCTAATAAACGTATAGCTGTAATAATATCATACTAATAAAGTTTGTGTGCCTGTTTATGATTGAAACTATGTTCTCTATATCAGATGAACGGATTTGGAAGAACGGCAAAAATTAGAAAAAGTGTGATATATTATTTTTAATGTATGTATAAATTAAAATGTTTCACAATATTTTCACTCTGTAATGTCGTACGGGTTCTTGCTCTGGGACAATGCTGCCGACACCAATAGGTTTTTTGTATTACAGAAACGAGCTGTAAGGGCTATGCCCTAGAGAATTGCTAAGAAACGTCTTTTCACGAGTGAAAATTTTAACATTGCCTTGTTTGTATGTCCTCTTGGATATTCTGTACGCTCGGAAACATTTAAACATTATTACAACATGCGGACAACGTCACACCTATGAGACAAGGCACAAGTATAAACTTGTTCTGCCAAATCTAGGCTATCAAAAATTTACCGATCCTTTTTTAAAAACTATGTTCGTTTTTATAATTCACATGGAGTGAATAATTTGTGTGAGTGGATAATTTGTGATTGATATACAATTTTATCAGAAAAGACTGCATTGTTTTTGATGTTTCATGTGAACTTGACATAATTGAAACGACGAACAAGGTCTAGATCTTGCTGCGATGTGGCGGCCGATCGGCTCAACATGGTGTAAGTGAGAGGCGGCTTGTGCGATCGATTGGATCGGAATATTTTATTTGCTTCTCTTTAGATTTTATCATTATTATCAGCCTAGATATCTGTCCACAGCTACACGTAGGCCTCTGCTTATGAAAAAAATACTATTAATTCAAACTGACAGCGTATTTAAAACTAAAGTAAAGGACTTTTTAATGCATATTATAGCGTTAAAGATTTTTTAAGTGACAAGGCTTCATGGCTGAATTTGGAAGGTACCATAAGTACTAAACTCTAAAATATTTTTTACAGCATTAATTTACTTTAATTCTTTAATTTATAGATATTTTTATTGTTTATTAAAAAACATAGGATTCTTTTTTCGAGATAAATTTGTAGTCCGCGCGGACGAAGTTGCGGGTAAAAGCTAGTTAAAAAAAAATGCTGCCTTGTAAACTCCAAATGACTTGGATGAGGAACTCCAAAAAGTTGTGGAAATACTTAGGGAAGAAGGCACAACATTTTGTCAGCTGCAGCGTACGGACAAGAAGTCTAAAATTTCGTATGAGGCTCTTCGACTTATGGACAAACGGTGGGAGCAACAACAAACCACACTGTCAGAAAAAAATGAACTCAATCAGAAGATTAGTAAGCTGATGTGACGTGACTTCCGATGCTCAAATACACACCTGATAGAAAAGACAATTGAGCAAAATTGGTGGTCGAAAGCCTTCGCCCAGCAATTGAGTAGGTCCCATCTGACGAAGGTCAATACGTCTCTAAGACGGAGATTCTGTCTGAGAACGAAAACTTCTATGGCGGATTGTATGCTAGCCAGCATGCTTCATCAGACCAGACCTGAACCCAGCAAAGACGATTCCCACGCAATGACCCGCCACTAAACTGACGAAGTGCCCGACGTCAGCCTAGACGAGACTGAGATGGTGCTCAATTAATTTAAGAATAGAAAGGCCCTGGTAAGGATGGTATAACTTCAGAGCTCTTGCAAGCCGGGGGAAAACCGTACTTCGGGGGCTTCAGGGGTTATTAAGCACCGTTCTTAACAGTGGAAGAACTCCAGAGGCGTGGAGCAGGACTTTGGTAGTACGCTTCTTTAAAAAAAGGGGATAAAACCCTTTTAAAGAACTACCGACCTATTGTATTCTTGAGTCACGTCTATAAGTTGTTTTTGAGGGTCTCAAATTGTCTCGCAGCGTCCTGAACAGGCTGGGTTTTGCAGAGGATTTAGCAACATTGACCGCATACACACGGTGAGGCAGGTAACAGAAGTATGAAGAGTATAACCTGGCGCTTTGTCTTGCTTTTGTAGACTATGAGAAGGCCTTTGACTCTGTTGAAACCTGGGTGGTCCTGGAGTCTTTGCAGCATTATCAAGTGGACTCACGTTACACCGAACTGATGAGATTTCTGTATTACGCCCCGACTATGAGTGTCCAAGTACAAAACCAGCAGTCTAAACATATCCAAATGCGCAGGGGAGTGAGACAGGGGGATGTTATATCCCCGAAACTGTTCACTAATGCCTTGAAAGATATGTTTAAAGTGCTGGATTGGCAAGGAATTTGAATTAATATCAATGGCAAGAACATTTCACATTAACGATTTGCCGATGACACAGTCATAATAACGGAGTCGCTGCAAGACTTGTAAAGTTTTCTGACGAACCTAGATGAAGCTTCTTGAGGCATCGGTCTCAAAATGAACATAGATGAGACCAAGATCATGTTGAATGATCTTTCTGAGCCGAAACCGATTGCAGTGAATGGTGTTTATTTTTGAAGTTTTCCGAAAATATGTTTATCTTGGGCAAATATTACAATTAGATAAGAATAACTTTGAGAAGGAAGCCAACAGATGAATTCAGCTGGGTTAGGCAGCATTCGGCAAGCTTTGTCAGGTCTTCTCGTCATCCATACCACATTTCCTGAAGGCAACAGTATTCAATCAGTGTGTCTTACCAGTCATGACCTACGGAGCCGAAATGTGGACACTCATGGTCAAACTAGTCCACAAATTTAAGGTCGCTCAGAGGTCACATTTCCCGAAGAACCGATAACCGTTGGGGTAGATGAGTTCTCGAGTGCAGACCACATTTAGGCAAACATAGTGTAGGAAGCTCTGTGGCCAGGTGGAGTAACGACTTGTGAAAAGTGGCTGGATAAAAATGGATGAGGAGAGCTGAAGACCGAACTCAGTGGCGTGCCTTAGAAAATGAAGTTTTTGCCTAAACGGCTTGATAGATTTTGATAAATGACGTATCATTGGATTCGTATTAATCATGAGAGTGCTATAGAATATATAATGAGTCAATAAAACTAATATGACGGCATACAGCTGCCATATTGTATTTCCCACGGAACATACAATGATCCAAACCTATCGAGTGAGGTATCAAAATTAAGGTCTTTAAAGGACCATTCCAAAAATATACAATTCTCCTAAAAATAAAAAATACAAAATTCCGAAATAGTAGCAAATATCTTTCAAGCTTCTTACAAAATTTTCAATTTTTGATTATTCACGTTAGTGCTATAGTCCAATATTGCAATTGCAACTATTAAAATAAAATATATACAGGGTGGCGCAATAGAACGTGCATATTTGAAAAAATAAAATAAAAATAAATACAAAAGGTATAGTCAAAATAAAACTAAGGTATTGTAAAGAAATAACTGAAGTTTATTTTTTTAAAATAACATCATCTAAATGATGACCCTCTCTACGACGGCACTCCTCTAATCGCAAACGGAAATTATTGAAAACTTTCTTCAGTAATGCTGGTGTAATTTTTGCCATTTCACCACGGATATTCTCCTTGAGCTGATCGATGTTTTTCGGATTATTGCTGTAAACTTTGTGTTTGAGGTATCCCCACAAAAAAAAGTCAGGAGGCGTCAAGTCTGGACTACGTGGGGGCCATGGGATATCACCTCTTTTCGAAATCAGTCTGCCAGGGAACATCTGTTTCACAACCGCCATGGAGTTATTTGATGTGTGACAGGTAGCTCCGTCTTGTTGAAACCAAGTCCTAGAATTCACTATTCTTGAATTTTCAAGCTCTGGAGCCAAAAAACCTTCCAACATCGCAACATAGCGTTCGGTATTAACAGTGACGTTTTGCCCCCGCGTATTTTCAAAGAAAAATGGTCCAATTATTCCTCTACCAGAGATTGCTGCCCATACTGTCGCTTTAGGACTATGCAGTGGTTTCTGGTGCTTGAGTTTGGGATTCTCACTGTTCCAGTAACGACAATTTTGACGGTTTACGAACCCATTGATATTGAAATGGGCCTCATCGGAGAAAAGGATATTGTCATAATTGGAAAATCGATTAAGCATTTCATTAGCAAATGCGAGCCTTGCTCCGAAGTCAGACTCTTTCAATTCTTGTGTTAACTGCAGCTTGTAAGGATGCAGTTTAAGATCCAAGTTTAAAATTCGTTGCAAACTTCGTCGCGATAAGTGTAAGACAGACGATCTCTTGCGAGTAGACATTTGTGGATCTCCTCGTACCGACTGCATAACTTTCTCAATATTGTCGTCGGTCCTAGATGTTCTTGGACGACCTTTTGCTTGTGGTTTAAACGTTGAACCGGTGTCTTCAAAACGCTGTACCCATATTTTAATTAAATTACCACTCGGAGCTTCACTAATTTGCCGTAGTCCATATTCAGAACAATATAAACGCCTAGTAACGATGTATGAACGAGAGTTCTCGTAAAATGCGCGCACGCAAAATGCGCGACGCTTCCCGTCGAAGTGACTCATAGTGACTAAAACTCCATGAGCCCGCCTACCCAACAACGCAGGCTCCCCCCGCCCGCGCACTTTGTACCCCGCAAAAAAAGATGATGCAATATGCACGTTCTATTGCGCCACCCTGTATAAGTAAATATGAAACGTTAAAATTATAATAATGTATACTATCATTTTTGCAGATCCGACCACGCGTCTAGCGCGGCTGAAAAGCAAAAACACGAGCATATGTTTGCGTCGTGTGTTCCGCGCCCCACGCCTGCACGCCAGTCGTTTTTTTTTTGTATTTTTATAACAATTTTAACTTGCTAATTACCTACGTCTATCAAAACATTGTTTCTTCTTTATCATTGATTTCAATGATTGGTCGAAAACTAGTCAGCAGATAGACGAAACTGGATTTAGGGTCGAAAACTGGCGAAATGTACATTTATGTGAATTTTATTTGATATATAACTGAATAGTTAAATATAAAATAAAAAACACCTTTATTAGCAATTGGCCAAGAATTGGCTAACTTACTCGTACCACACTACTTTTTTATTTCCCATCGTTTCAATTATACTGAATTACTGACCTAAGTATTAGTTTTGGGGTAATTGAGCAAAGAATTTTAACTAAGTAACAATCTGCTCAGAAAATCTTACCTACTGTACTTTTTTATATTGTGGCATGCTTGCCTAAACAATGTAGGTCGTCAACGTAAATAATATACTGTAAATAAATGAGTTAGGTAATTTATTAAGTATCGGTAAGTATTTTTTGTTATTTTTTTGTAACAAACTTTTTATCTACATAATTAAAAATCAAAATACTTACCTACTAATTATTAATAAAAAAAAAAACCGGCTTACAACTTTTCAAGTATTTACATACCTATTTTAGATAGAGATAGGTAAGTATCTATTATATTTATTTAATATATTATTTTTATTTTCCGTTCCAATCTGAATTATTTTATTATTCTTACCCATTTTGGAAAATATAAATCAACATCAATGAATAAAAATACGTTACTCACAATTTTTACCTATACGATAACTTTACTACGCCAAACATTTATTTACGGCTCCACGCTACAATGATCATACATACTAAGCGCGAGGGGTATTTTTGCGGAGACAAACGACACAGGTACTTCCTCGGAGAAGTCCCGGCTGACACTGACCGACGGCGACTAGTGCTCGAAATGCTAAATCTTGGTTGTTTTTCCTTCTTGGAAAAAAATAAGAAGGAAATTAGAATATTTTTGTTTGCAGCTCCTATAGAATAAAATGCCACGTCTATTGGAATAACTTTCACATGGCTTTATGATAGTATAACTTAACAGGACACTTTTTGAATACCGATTTAGAGTCATCTTTGGAATTATTTTTTATCAAGCCAACAATTCTCAATCACGTTTCTATCACTTTCTAGAGTGTATATTCAAATTTAATAAAACGTTTTTCATATTTTTTTTTATATTTTAGTGGATTTACAGAGGTTCAAAAACCTTCAAATGTGCTAGAAGCCCGCCTTAAGAAAAAAAATTGGATAAAGAAAATATTTTTATAAATGTAAAACACAGAACTCTAAGACAGAAAAAAAATAGTGGTAATTTTAATCTTTATGTCTATAATTACATAGACCAAGAACGCCAGTTTTATAATTTCTATATAGTTGAGATATCTATCTATATCTATCTAAAATTATAATAAAGCAGTGAGTACCAAATAATATGTATATTGGGATAACTAAAAAAAAACAAACAGGTACTTATAATAAGCTACAGTACAAGAATATAACTTTTTTTAAATTGTATCTGTTTGGTTTATCTGTTTGTCTGTATGTTTGTTAACGCAACACGTAAAAAATACTGGACCAATTGTGATGCAGTTTTCATTGTTGGATAGCTTAGGGCATGAACTAAAAACTGGGATACTTGGTTGAGTTTTAATCCGATGATTAGATACCGAGAAATCGATAAAAAACTATATGACGGCTGGATGAATTTTGAAGAAATGTAGTATATTGTACTTTATAGGTACTTTTAGTCCTGGAATAACACGTATGGGGTACTTTTAAATGAAATGACGACGTGGGCAATGCCGAAGTCACAGCTAGTACTTCTAGTAAAGCAATATGTACGAAAAATTCTGTACCTACAAAGATAATTAAAAAAAATGGTCTAGTTCTAGGGTACTTAAAATAAGCTACTAAACAAGGATATAACATTTTTTTAATTGTGTCTGTCTGCCCAATTGTGATGCGGTTTTCAGTGTCGGATAGCTTAGGGTTTGACTTAAAAACTGGGTACTTAGTATCTCAATCCGATGGGTAGAAGCCGAGCAATCGATAAAAACTTTTATCCGGCTGAAGGAATTTTGAACAAATATTGGTATATTAGTATTTTAGGTCTTGGAATAGTACAAAGAGTACTTTTAACCTAAAGAAATGACCACGCGTGCGAAGTTGCACAGCTAGTAATAAATAAGAGTTAGATTTTGTAATTTACAAAAGAAAGAATTTTCTGTTTTGTTAGAGTACGTAGTACTATTATTTATTTTGTGGTATGAGGTAGTGCTGGCCTCTGGTGTCAGAGTTTGTCAGGCTGCCCGAGGGCCTCTGACATGGCTTAACGACGGCTGTTAATCAATAACAGCTGGGAGACAGCTTAACGTGCCCTCCGAAGCACGGAGCGATGGAAAACCATACATTACTTAGAAATGTCATTGGTGCGGAGCCTAGGACCAAAGAAAGAATATGACCGCAATATACCATATAATAAAGAATTGGTCAGCATGCACGTAAACTCTTTGCAAAATTAGACGGGATGTAAGCACAAAACCTTAATATAAAAGCTGTAACATACCTCATATAACATACGTATACATACGGACATACCAAAACTATAAGTTCTATAATTCACTATGAAACTCTACAAAGGAAATACCATTATTAAGTAGTATCTTTTCTACCTCGCTTACAATACATTATGTAGTACTACAGTTAGATATAATTGCACTGCAGCCACCGCCGCATAGTTCCCAAGATATGCTCGCCTCCCGAGGCCGCCTCGCTGGAATAGTTCGCAAATGCCGGTTCTCAACTCGCGCACATGCTGCGGTTGTTAGATGATAGTTTTTATGTAACCGAGTGGGAAAATATAACTAAGGGAAGCTTTTTTTATTAGAGTGTATTTTGATAAAGCGTATGCTCAGTGAAGGCTGACAGTGCGGTGTTGAATCTAGTCCACATACCAAATTATACCTCTACTAAAAATATAAGTTGCAAATTCTTCTTTATTCCTTTTCGAATAATGTGATTTCTTCATTATTATTGACTGCATGTTTTTTTTTAATTTTATTTTGCCGGTTAAATACACAATAGTAAAGTACATAATATTTATCTTCATTCCGATTTATGACTCTCCGGAAAATTCTGAGGTAAAACTTGGCCACACTCAAGCTATAGGTATAAAGGCATAGGTATATTATATATCGCTAAAACTTGAAACTTGTTCTAGAGTCCTTCTTATTTTGTATTTAAATTCTGCTTCTGGGTAAATTAGAGAGATTAAAAAAATTGTTACTATGCTAAATTTAAGTTTAGTCATGTCAAACAGATTATTTTGTTACAAACTCACTAAACTAGCCTAAATTTAGCTTTCGGACTAAATTTAAATTCTGCGATGGAACTAAGGGACTTGGGAGAGCGGGTGTTGTATTGTGCACGACCGGAGGTGGGGAAAGAGACACCCGCGATTAGGGGAGGTAGGGTCGGAGAAGGTAGGGGGAAGTGAGAGGAGTGTGGCGAAAGGGAGGGGAGGGTAGGGGAAGTAAGGGGAGGGTGGGGGAAGTTAATAAAAAGTGACGGGAAAGGAGGATAAGTTGCGAAAAAGTGAGGGGTCCCCATCCTCCCCTCACTTTTTACTTGGAAAATATGAGGGCAGGATGGGGTACTAAATTACCCTAACCTTCCTTCACTTTGTTTTGTCTTACTCCACCCTCCCCTAATCGCCCTTATCCCTCTCCCTCCTAAACCCCCCCACCCGATCCCCGCTCTCGGCCGTGCACAATGCAACACACCCTCTCTCTCTCTCTGCAAGTTTTTTAGTTTACTTAAAACGATGAAATAGATTTTCCAAATTTCTACACTAAATTTAGTTTTAGTGTAGTTTAGTTTTAGTGAGTGAACAACAGAATTGACACCAATGTCGTTACGTTTGTAGTGTAGTGTCTAGGTTGACTTTGAACACAGAGGGTTCTATTTCAAAAGTTTTCAAAAGCCGGCAATCAAAACACAAAGTGAGCGTAAGGTCACAAAATAAATAATAGTACAAGTGAGGTTGTACGTGCTTTCTACGCGTGCATCAAGCCCGAACGAAATTACATTGAGCTCGGGTTTCATTTCTAAAGCTAGTATTATCTTTTACTAGCTGCACCCCGCGTTTTCACCCACTATTAGCTGTCACTCTGGAACCTGTCACGTTGCCACCTGTCACTTGGCATGTGTCACTTTCACACTTGTCACTTTGATCCCTGACACTTTTACGCCTGTCACTTCGACATCTGATGATGATGGATGATTATGATAATGAAAAGTACCCTTTGTGTTATTCCAGGACATAAAGTATCTTCATACCAAATTTCACCCAAATCCATTGTTTATCCAGCCGTTAAACGGCGTGAAGGAGTAATATACATAAAACCTTATAATATTAGTGTGATTGTTTATGTCTCTACCATAGATATATATATATATATACGAGTATGTCTTTACTGAGCATGACTTCACTACCAACATTATTTGCCCGAGTCAGTCGGTATAGGCTCGACACTATAACCTTAGTTTTGTCATAGTAGACCCAATGGTACTACTGGAATCTCGTTACTTCTTTTGTTACCCGACTACTCGAAGCAAGGAAAGGGTAATGAGTGTAACAGTCTAAGTATGTATAATAAAGATATGTTTGTAAATACAAACAAAATATATATGTATATATATATGTATATTTAATATATATACACACATATACAAACATATATGAGTAGGATAATATTGGGAATTCTACTCCAGGCCTTACGTTCGCTTCGCTCACTGCAGGACGTTCGCTTACGCTCACTCCTGGGAGTAGAATTCCCAAAATTACCGCTGTACATTCAATCGTTTAAAACGTTGGCTAACGTAACGAACAACATGTTAGAGTTATTTGACTAAATTCAAGTTCAACGAGATATTTCATATCCAAAATATTATCATAGGTCGATTGAACGCACAGCGGTAATTTTGGGAATTCTACTCTCAGGAGTGAGCGTAAGCGAACGTCCTGCAGTGAGCGAAGCGAACGTAAGGCCTGGAGTAGAATTCCCAATATTATCCTACTTATATGTGTCCACAACAGCGTGGCCCAGATTGATCCGATTTTGACATTAGCCAGGTCAATCGATTCGTCTTCATTTGTCATAGGCTATATATTTTTACCCGATTACGGCGAAGCAAAGGAAGGGTTCAGTTAATGGTGCGCCTTTTGAAGTTGTCCAACAATATGTTTACATTGGGCAAATATTGCAATTGGGTAAGAACAACTTTGAGAAGGAAGCCAACAGAAGAATTCAGTTGGGTTAGGCAGCATTCGGTAAGCTTCGTCAAGTCTTCTCGTCGTCCATACAGTGCCTGAAGACAAAAGTTTTCAATCAGTGCGTCAGTGCTACCAGTCATGACCTACGGTGCCGAAACGTGAACACTCACGATCAAACTAGTCTACAAATTTAAAGTCGCTCAGCGAGCTATGGAGAGAGCTATGCTTGGAGTTTCTCGGAAGAACAAGATTCGTAATGAAAATATCCGACGGAGAACCAAGGTAACCGACATAGCTCAGAGGATAAGCAAACTGAAGTGGCAGTGGGCTGGCCACATTTCCCGAAGAACCGATAACCATTGGGGTAGACGAGTTCTCGAGTAGAGACCACGTTTAGGCAAACGTAGTGTAGGACGCCCTGTGGCCAGGTGGAGTGACGACCTGCAAAAAGCGGCTGGAAGAAAATGGATGAGGAGAGCTGAAGACCGAGCTCAGTGGCGTGCATTAGGAGAGGCCTACGTCCAGCAGTGGACAGATATAGGCTGATGATGATGATGAAAGGAAGGGTTGTTTTCAAACTAAAAATTTGGTCCAATTTTAACAAGCAAGGTATCAATCGGGTTTTAGTTTTTGAACTTACGTCGTTGTTTGTACTGACGTAGTTGCCACTATTATCTGATTCTGTACTCCAATTCGTATTAAAGAAACCGTTCAGAAAAGTTCATTTATAAATATTCGATTAATGGAAAGCAAATGAACTGAACTCCATGTAAATATTTGCAAAATTTCAACGACAAAGTCGACAAAGTAAAAGGACCTTCCAATTTGTCGATCAAAGAAAGCAATTTCCTGCAATAATCTATTAATTGACTGACAGGAAGAATAAAAATATAACAGTAGGTAGGTATTAGATAATTAAATAGGTTTTATAATATCAAGTGACGGCGGTGGCGCGAAATTAAAAGATAAGAAAAACAAGTTTCCTGGAGTTTATCCCTTTAATTATAGGGGATGAAATAGGCCGAGAGTCACAGTGTTGAGGAAAACAAGTTTTAGAGATCCGCACAAAATTGCATATTCATCGTTAGGTCGTTTATTTAACTATTTGTAGGCTTACGAGGATTTAATCTGGCAGCTATTAATGGTATTTTTTGTATGCTGTTAAAACTGAGTCTAAAATAAACCTACCTGTCTAGTGCGTTCTACTTGTTACGACTTTCGGAGCTGAGACGTGGACTCTCACGGTACGACTACTACACCAATTCAAAGTTGCTCAGCGTGCTATGGAAAGGGCTATGCTCGGAGTTTCCTGAGAGTTCGAATCCGGAACGAGGCGATCCAACAGAGAGTCAATGTTATCAAACCATATCCATAGGATTAGCAGGCTCAAGTGGCAGTGGGCTGGTGATATTGGCGATTGACCAATAACCGTTGGGGTGGACGTGTTCTTGAATGCAGACTGCGACTCGGCAAATGTATTGTAGATCGCCTTCCGCCTAGGTAAAACGACGACATACGTAAGATGGCTGGAGGCGGTTGGAAAGGAAGAGCCAAAGATCGGGCACAGGGGCCTTTTTGGGAGAGGCCAATAATATTTTTGGCCTATGTCCAGCTGTGGACTGACACGGGCTGATAATGATGATGGTGATACATCTAGTTTACTTTGTTAGGTCCTCATGCACTAATTTTCGATATATTTTCTAGGTAAATATATTCAAATTAGAATGATGTTCGATGCTGAGCGCATCAATTGAGAACGGCTGGACCGATTTGTCAAAAACTTAATGCTGAGTTCAGGAAACATACCATTTACTTATTATTTTTACACTATTAACGATACTATGGATGGGTAGTGCCCCTGGCTGCTGAGCTTATTGTCCCAGGTTTGAATCCTAGCCCGGCAGACATTTATGTGACAAGGGAAAAATTATGTTTGTTCTCAGGTCTGGTTTTTTTGTGGTGGTTGATATGTGATACCATCCGCTACAAAGGAAATCCTAGTGCGGGGTATGAGTGTGTAAACTACTAGTTCCACTCTAATCCACTAAACAAATCCACTGAAAGATTTTATTCTACTTATATTCCACAAACTAAACGTTAGCCATTCTCCTCTAATAGTTGAATGAAAGAATGACATTGATTAGTACGATGATTAGGCCATAGCTAATAATTTAAGATATAACGACTATTTCTATCCTCCACAGTCGGGTAAAAATTTCCGTTAACTTTCAACCTTTCCTATTAGTTCTGAACTGGAACCAATTGCGCCCCCCAAAAATCACCCTTACCTATTCCAAATATGAAATAAAAAAGCAAAAGTTGAGCAACGGTAAATGGTGCAAGTACTAAGAGCCGTCGCTCTATTAAATTATTCCGTTTCGCCGGCTCAAAATGGCGGCCCAGTAATGTTGCCAGTATTCAAAAGAGTCGCCAAATGAAAGGACCGCTTTACCCGACAAACGGTCAAGTGCACCCTTTGCCGTGTTTGGGAAAACTGTTACGTTTTCGGAATGGCGATTTTTTCCATCTGTTTGCTTTTTAGTGGCGCCGTTGTCCTTTTGAAGGGGTATTGTCGTTTTGTTGAGGGTTCTGGCGGTTCGAGGTCGGAATTGGATCTAATAGCAATGTGACGACTTGTTACTTGTTTTGTATCACATAATATATTATGTGCCCGTGGCTTTAACCGCGTGGTAATTTCTCTGAGTTACAAGTAACCTATGTATAACCTATGTGTAACACTTGTCCGGTTTTTTTATTGGGTTGTTAGAGTTTTTCATGGTCGCCATTTGAGAACCTTTATTCCCCATTGGTTGTTGGTTTTGCGAACTATATGGCCTGCCCATTGCCACTTCAACTTGCAGTCTTTGACACTGACTCTTGTTCTTGCCTGAACCTTGGTTCTTCTACGGATTTCCTCCTTACAGATTCTACCACGTAGTGAAATACCGAGCACACCTCTCTCCAATGCACTCTGTGCAACTTTGAAATTATGTGTGAGACCAATAGTTAGCGACAACGTCGCAGTGCCGTATGTCATCACTGGCGACACGCACTGATTATAAACTTTCGTCTTGGGGCTCTGCGGTATCTGCGACGAGAAGGTATGGCGTAATTTTCTGAACGCTGCCCATCCGAATTTGTCGGTTGACCTCTTTGTTGATGTTGGATCTACCCAGTTGGATCGTCTGACCTAAGTAGACATAGTGATCAACAGCTTCGCTTATATCGTTCCCACCATAAGCCGGCATGGGTGCGACATGAGCATTTGACCTAATGTTCATTTTACTCATGTTCACTTTAAGACCTACCTTTTGGGTAACAATATTGAGGTCACTGAGCATTGTGCTTCCAGGGTTTCTGCCATGATGACCATATCATCCGCAAATCAAAGGTAAGTGATGCATTCGCAATTGATGTTAACACCATGTCCGTTCCAGTTCAGAAGCTTGAATATATCTTCCAGTGCAGAGGTGACCAGTTTCGGATAAATAACGTCTCCCTGTCTCACCCTTTTTTGCAATTTGATAGAATTCGTGCTCCGATTTTGGAGACGAACAGTCATGGTAGCCTTGCTGTACAAACACTTCAACACATCGATGTACCGATAGTCAATCTGGCACCTCTGTAAAGACTGTAGCACTGCCCAGGTCTCGACTGAATCGAAGGCTTTCTCGTAGTTCACAAACGCTAGACATAGTGGCCGATTATACTCTTCGGTCTTCTGTATAATCTGCCAGAGCGTATAGATGTGGTGCTAAAGCCTTTTCGGAATCCAGCTTGTTCGGGAGGCTGAAAGTCGTCAAACCTACGAGCGATAAGGTTTGTAACTACTCTCGAAAACAGCTTATAGACGTGGCTCAGCAGCGAAATGGGCCTTAAATTCTTCAAGAGGGTCTTTCTTAATGAACAAAACCACACGACCCTTGAGGATGACGCAGCTTCTGAAGGACTTTAAGTACCGGTTTTCCACCCGCTTTCAGCAGCTCTGTCATTATTCCATCCTCTCCTGGTGCCTTGTTGCTCTTAAGCTGTTTGAGAGCCATCCTGATCTCGTATAGGCTGACGTCCGGGATTTCTTCAGTATAATATCGGGTCAAGCGGGCTCTTGCATCGCTAGTCATGCTAGGAGCACTACGAGATGACGTGTATAATTGCCCATAGAACTTTTCGAACTCCCTCAAAATCTCTGGTTTTAATTAAACGATGCTGCCACTGTCGGTCTTCAGCTTCGTCAACATCAGGCTTTGGCCAATAGAAAAATATCTTGCAAATACTTTGGAGCCCTTGTTCCGCTCTTTTGCGTTCTGAATACAATTACCCGATATATCCACTGAAGCCCGCTGTTTCACCTCGCCTCGTTCTGCCATAAGTTTGAGTGTATGCTCGGAGAGTTTCTGTGTTCTATTTTTGCGGTGAGTCTTAAAGAACTCCTGTCACCTGGCAGTTAATGTAAAAGAAGAAAAAAAAGAAGCCTGCAATACTAGCAGTGGCGGTAGGTATTAAAGAAAAATAAGATATAGATAGTAACTACCAGGGTAATCAGAGAAATTCTTAGGGAGTGAGTTACAGGAGGTGGTGAGAGTGTGATACTGTCCTTCGGCTTGGGACTTTGCTGTATAAGCGCGCGTGGAAAAAGCTCCACGGTGTGGAGGGTGCAGCGGAAGTGAGGGTGCAGCAGTGTTGGAGATGCAGCAGAGGTCGAAATCCCGTCTCCAGCAGACCCATGGCAGCGTTTTGGTTACCTTTACGGTATCAGAAAAATCCTGGAACGGTCAAAAGAGTCGGCTGAGTCCAGGATCAGTAGTACTGGCTGCCATACATCACCCGCTTCCATTCCTTGGGGTCCACCATGCCAGACGAGGCCTCTTTCAGTTAAGCCCCAAGGAAGTAGATGTGGCAACCAGTATTGTACAGAGATTGACAATAACAGTTATAAAATACAAGTATAAAAGACCAGAAGGGTCGGACATAAGTTTACCAATATAAAAATACATCACGTAAGCATAGTTTTAACGGTATTTCACCAGTTGGGTGTAAATTATCACGAAATCAAAGGAGTACAAAAACGGTATAAAACCGGTACATACTAAAAAGTCTAGTCATTGCGAAAGCATTTGCTGATATGACTAAATGCAACCAAGGCGCATAGTTTGAACGTAATAACCTTCGCAATGACTTGATATATGAATTTACTTCAAGCAAAGTTAAAATGAACAAAGTCAGGAAAATTTCCGTTACTAAATTTAAAATTTGTACCGGGCGATATTGCAATCTAGGTCAAAAACCTGGACCTAGGTCTAGGCAATATCAAAAACCTGGCACGTTAGAGGTACAGTAAGACAAGATTAGAGATAGATAATATAAAACAATCAGTTCGGGAATGCAAACATATAACATATAATTTCCCACCAAAATATTACGGCCTAGTGGCCAATAGATACAAGAAGCAGTTTACAAGTTACACGATATACGAAACACACCCAATGTTCGGGTTTCCGTACACTTGGTAAAGTATATTACAAGAAATCGATTTAGAAACCGATTTAGAAACCAGCACAAGAATGACCAAACCAAATCAAAAAAATGACTCATCACCACTCAATCATCACACATCATCATCACTCAATAGTCACCTTTCTCGGTGTTGTCTGTTATACTCGTAGTTGCGTTCGAAACAGACCTGCGTGACGACCAGCTATCCTGTTTCAATCAGAACTTCGTTAATACAGTCATTCAATACGGTGCGTTGGAGTCGATATTGCCATGAAAATTTGTTTGCAACAACTCATATTGGCTTAGTAAAATATCTCTGTATAAGTTTTTAAATTACACGTGTAGAATTAACATACTAATTCAAAGACAAGTTTTTTTTTAATCTTGACAATGCGCAAGAAATCTAGACATTTTAAGGTTGCATAGTTTTTTGTTTATTATTAAATGTTTATTTTACTAGTTATTTTATCGTGAAAGTGGACGTAGTGTTGATATTACATGAAAAAATATAAAAGCGATCGTGGAGTCTCTCCGCGCGGAAGAAGTGAAACTTCGTTATGTGGAAATGAAAATAGGAAGGCTTCCATGGTAGCGTTAAACGTTTAACGCAACCATGTTGGAAGTCGCATAAGAAGTTTCACTTCAAAAACCCAACTAACGGAATGAAAACAAACGTGAGATGAAGTGAGACGTTACACTCCGACCCGACCGCGTGAACAATTTCCACCTGTCCGTTGTTGAGTTCGTCCACTGTATCGCATTCGCTATGGATTTAGAAGCTATTTTGGAGTTCCAACTGAAAACTCGTGATTAACTGATTAACTAACGGTCAAGATTTGAATTTTTAGTACATTTAACGAGTTTCATACAACAGCGCTTATGCATGGTCTATAGATCGACTCGTTTTAGAAAGAAACAGTTACTTTTTTTACCAGACGTATGTTGAAACTGTTCATCTGCAAGTACTGTACTAAACACCATGGTACAGATATTCTATTTCACGAAGTCCGTTTGACTATGAATGTTGTAAGGTCTGTACGTGCACACTGTTTTAGTGTGCGTAACCTCGGGAGCGCTCAGTCACGATCGCGACGCGGTCAGAGTCACTAGTGTTTTGTTTCCGCGCTAAAAAATTCAAAGAGTAACGTCAGCATGGCAAGTAAACGCAGAAAAGTTGTCCACAGTGAGGAACATTTTTTTTAACTATTGTTACTACTTTTTGTGTGCTATTAAGAGTTTATCTATCTAATATTATGAAACTTGTTACTTAAATAGGTATTTCGATTTGGTTTTGTTCTAGGGTCGAAGCATGATAGCTAGCGTTTATCATTTCCTGCGAGAAGAGTATGAATTCACAAAATCAGTTGCGGAACCTAACTGTGATTTGTCTCATTTACGAGATATTACAAGGCGTACAGCTGAGGCTACAGGTGTTTCTATGAAAACTGTTCAACGGATATTAAAAGAAGAGAAGGAATTGCCATCCTGCTCATCAAATTTCACTTCTCCTATGAAGAAAAGAAGAAAGCGGGATAGTAAGATAGAAATAGATAATTTTACAGCCGATGTTGTTCGCAGTACTATACAAAATTTCCATGTCATCCATAAAGAAATTCCAACGTTGGCTAAGTTAAAAACTGTATTAAATGAAAAAATTGGTTTTGATGGTTGTATCGAAACTGTTCGTCAATTGTTACTGAAGTTAGGTTACAAGTGGCGTAAAACAGAGAATAACCGTAAAGTTTTGACGGAGCGTCATGATATACAAATGTGGCGTTTAAAATTTTTGAAGAAGATGTCAGAATATCGCAGTCAAGGTCGCCCAATTGTGTACACCGATGAAAGTTATGTCCTTTCAACACACGTGCGAAACAACACCTGGGCACAAAAGAAAGAGAGTACACCATTCTTAAAAAAAATTAGCACAGGCACTCGCTTTATATTAGTGCATGCGGGTACAAAGGATGGATTTATTGAAAATGCTTCATTGATTTATAAAGCCAACTCAACAGCTGGCGATTACCATTCTAATATGAGCTACGATAATTATGTTAAATGGCTAAACGAAAAACTTTTACCCAATTTATCCCCACGCTCTGTCATTGTCTTAGACAATGCTTCATATCACAATACACGGACTGAAAAACTACCGACGTCGGCTACAAAGAAACCAGACATGCAGCAATGGCTCAGGGATAAGGGTATAGCATTTGAGCAATCTCTCCTTAAATTGGAATTGTACGATATTATAAAAAAACACAAAGATGAACACATAACGTATAAAATTGATGATTTTATTAAGAGCAAGGGTTTTGATGTCATACGTCTTCCCCCCTATTACCCAGAATTAAATGCTATTGAAAATATTTGGGGTATTGTAAAAAATTATATCGCATCAAAGAATATCGAACAAAACATGACGAACATGGAAAGACTGATCTTTGAAAGCTTGGATAGAGTAACCAGTGAAACATGGCAAAAAACCTGTGCTCATGTTGAAAAAATTGAAAAAGAATACTTAAAATACGTCGACCTGGATTTTGAGTTCATAATTAACTTAGGGAACGATTCTGACGAAAGCGAATCATAAATTGAATTTGATAGTGATTAAGTGCTGATTTTTTTGTTTCTTCTCTGTAATAAATAAAAATATTATTTACTTTCAACTGTTGTTTCTTTTCTCTGCAACTTATCATTCTAATAGCTAAATATTATTTACTTAAATTGTCTATATAATTTATTAAATAAATATATAATGCGTGTCAGATTTTTTTCCTAACGCTACCTACGTTTACACACACTAGCGCGCCTATCACTACACGTCACTACTACAACCGGAGCCAAACGGACTTCGTGAAATAGAATATCTGTACAAAAAATCGATTTCAAATGGATTAATTAATAACAAGAATAAAAATGAATTATTAAAAAAACAACATGAAACCCGACTGCGAACAAAACTAAAATGAGGCAAATAAGCATAAGATTTTTGATTTTGAAATATAAGATGTAGTCATATGCATTTTATTTCTCCTTTGACGGGGTCAGCTAGAACCTGGCGAGCTGCTCCTCATGCCTTCGACTGTTATATTTCAAAAATCATAATCTAAAGCTTGTTTGCCTCTTTTTAGTTTTGTTCGCAGTCGGGTTTTATGTATTTTTATAATAATTTATTTAAAACTTCTGAGACTAAACTTTTTAGTTGGTAGCGAGAATGGTTGCTAACCAACTTTAAATAGTTATAGATCCTAAATGGTCATTCAAAATGAAAAATAATAGGAGAAACCTAACGATGATTTTCAAATACCTATTTAATGATACCCCTGACATAGTTCATCGACTTTCATTTATTTATTTTTCACAATATGCCATAGTGGTTGTCGCCATACTGAATTTTGATTAATGTCATGTCTTTGATAGCACTCGCAAGACTAGGACAAATTGATTGATGTAACAATCATCAAAATCGGTCTACGCGTTAGGTCTATATAGTGCCACAAAGGAACATACATACATACATATAGGCTGATAAACACATTGGTATAAAAACTAACGTGAGCGTGATTAATTATATATAGATATGTTACGACTGTCGACGAAATAACTCGTGAGTGCCAGTCGTAACATATCTATATATGATAAACACATTACCAGACCTTTGCGTTGCGTGGTCTGGTAAAAAAACAACTGATTTAATTTTTATACAATTTATATGGGATTAACCTGGAGGTATACTCTTTGATATAAAATCAAAATCGGTTCGCAATTAAAGGAGAAATCGGTGAATACTAAAAAAAAAAAAAAACGTACTGTCGAACATTTATTTTATTTATTTATGTAATCAATTATACGGCCTTGGCCAATTACTGTAACTAATTACCGAAAAAATAACACAATCATTCAATACAAAAGAAAATAATGGACATAATCATTGAATAAAATAGGAATAAAAAATAATTGATGATAGAAATAAAATGACAAATACAAAATTAATTAATTTAGAAAAAAAAAAAATATGCAGTCATTTAAAATATTAAAAAACAAAGTTATAACAACGTCAAGTTAGGCATGTAATAGTCAAACAATCTATACTTATAATAAAACTGTAACGGGTCCAATTCTGTACATTGAAGATATTTTGAAATTTTCTTTTGGAGGATATTCTATGTTCGATACTGAAGCCAAAACAGTTTTTTTTCATTTTTGTCTGTCTGTCTGTCTGTCTGTCTGTATCTTGGCTAGGCATCACGCTGAAACTACTGAATGAATTTTAATGAAACTTGGTATGTTTAGAGTTCATACTACGAGGTAGGACACAGGATACTTTTTATCCCGAAAAATTAAAGGGTTCCTGCAGGATAGGCGTTGAAAGTTATTTAAAAGAACACGTATAACGCTGAAACTACTAGACGGAATTTGGTGCAACATGACACAGTAATAGTTTATATAATGGGTAAAAATTGACCATACTTTTTATCCCGAAAAACTAATGAGTTCCTGCGGGATAATGACCCAAATTTTGTAAATTGAAGATATTTTGGAATAAAAAAATAAGGCTTTTCTGTATTCAATACTAAAGCCAAAACTGTATCTTTGTAATTTGTTGTCTGTCTGTCTATCTGTCCTTCTGTCTGTCTGTCCCTTGGCAGCACATCACGCCGAAAATACTCACTGAATTCAAATGAAATTTGGTATGATTTGAGTTTATACTTCGAGGTATGACACTAAATACTTTTTATCCCGAAAAATTAAAAAGTTCCTGCGGGATAATGTCCCAAATTCTGTAAATTAAAGATTTTGTAAAAAAAATGTTGGAGGCTGTTCTATATTCAATATTTAAGCCAAAACTGTATTTTTGAAATTTTTGTCTATATGTCCGTCTGTCCGTCTGTCTGTGTGTATCTTGGCCGCGTTTCACTCCGCCGGAACTACTGGATAAATTCAAATGAAACTTGGTATGATTTGAGTTCATACTACGAGGTAGGACATAGGATACTTAACATACCTAAAAATGTATAGGTTCTCGCAGGACAGGGGTTAACAATTATTTAAGAGAACACGTAGCATGCTGAAACTAATGGACGAATGTTGATGCAACTTGGGACAGACATAGTTTATAAGAGGGGTGAAAATTATGGATATTTATAATCCCGAAAAAATAAATGGTTCCTGCGGGATATAGGTCAAAATTCTGTACATTAAAGATATTGTGGTTTTTTTTGGAGTTCACTCTATGTTCTATAATGAACTGTATGTTTTTTTCATTTTTGCCTGTATGTCTGTCTGTATCTTGGACGTACTTCACGCCACCGGAACTACTGGATGAATTAAAATGAAACTTGGTATGATTTGAGTTCATACTACGAGGTTGGACAAAGAATACTTTATATCCCAAAAAAATAATGGGTTCTCGCAGGATAGGGGTTGAAACTTATTTAATAGAACACGTACCACGCTGAAACTAATAGACGGGTTTTGATGCAACTTGGCACCGTCTTAATTTATATGATGGTTGAAAATTGAGGACACGTTTTATCCCGAAAAATTAAAAGGGCTTCTGCGGGAGAAATAATATTTTTTTGATTGTTCTAATATTCGATACTGATGCCAAAACTGGTTTACTTTTTATTTTTGTTTGTCTGTCTGTCTGTTTGTCCGTATCTTGACCGCGCATCGCACAGGAACTACTGAATGAATTCAAATGAAACTTGGTATGATTTGAGTTCATACTACGAGGTAGGACATTGAAAACTTTTCATCAATGAAAGGGTTTCCGAAATAAAGGGGTAGAAAGTTATTAAAAAGAACACGTATCACGCTGAAATGGACGGATTTTTTTATACAAACTGACACAGTCACATTTTATTTATACTTATAATAAAGCAATAGGTACGAGAAAGGCTGTAATAAAAGAAGATAAATAAAAAAAATGCTCTTGGGTGCTCAAAAAGGGTATTAACACATATTTTTTTAATCAGTCGCTCTGTCTGTTTGTCTGTATGTTTGTTTGTTCACGTATCACGTAAAAACTATTGGACCGATTGCAATGCGGTTATCATTGTTAGATAGCTTAGGGTTTGATTTAAAAACTGGTGTAATTGGTACCTCAGTCTGGTGAGTTAGAAGCCAAGCAGTGGATAAAAGTATTTTTCAAGGCTAAAGAAGTTTTGATCAAGCCCGAATAATGTTTTAAAGTATAATTTTATAAATGAAGGCCGGCTACGCTTCCTTTAACGCAGTTATTCGCTATAATAACGCCGCAATACGTTATAACGGTGGCGGAAAAACATCGCATTTGCGACAATTTATGCGAGTTGCGATTTACGCCGATGAGATATGTTCCGCGTTTGACTTACTGCTGATATTGTGGCGGACGCATTTCGTGTCTCAGTTTTATTGGCTATCGCTATCAGTAATTAAAGTGACATTTCATAGAATTGTCACTGAAATTACAAATTCGAGATTTCGTGTCCATCTTTCTATATTATACCGCCTTAAGAACTTGTCTATGGAAATTCCGTATACTATGACACTATGGAAAGGCAGCCGGAAGTAACTGGAAGAAAAGAGCCGAAGTCCGGGCTCCGTGGCGTTTATTGGGAGAGTTCTATGTCCAGCAGTGGACGAGTACATAACAGGCTGATGATGATGATGATGATAAATGACATTTATACCAGTTAATGTTTGTTCCAAACATTATGTTGCACAATAATGTTGCGTGCTAAAGTTACGTTGCTCAAATTATTTTAAAGTATGAAACTCTGCGATTCTGAGAATTGGTGGAAGGACTTCTAAATAATAATAATAATAATAATAATTTCAAAATGAAAAAACTTTGAAATAATAATAATTTATTCATTAAAAAATTGTACAAGATAAACAAAACCATCAAAATTCAGTATAAAAGGTAACATGGTAATAGCCTGATACCTGGTCAGAGTATATCCGGTTAACTTACGTCCGAAACCTGTTCGCAGTATGCGTACAGGCGTAGGTACTTATAGACAGGGCTCGCATTACATGTGGAATGACTGAAATAAATTTGATATGCAATATGATTCAGCCTACTACAGAATCAAATTAAAAGACGGTTTGACTCATATTTCCACATGTAATGCGAGCCCTGTCTATAAGTACCTACGAGTACGCCACACAACTTATGTTATACGAATGATACTGTATTGCTCGAATCATGTCACATTCGGTTGTGATCAAACCGAAAGAATTGCTTCGTCAAAATCGATGTGTATTTCTATTGAATATTTATTACGGGTGATAAGTTATTTTGCAAATGTTTTGTTTTTATTCGTGTTTTTGTTGGATAGATTTTGTTTCGAAATGAAGCAATTGTACGGACGAATAAAGTAGGTCTTAGCTTGAAGCTAAGTGCTATACTAATTTTGCCTATCTTAATATAAAAACTAGAGCATCTCAAAGACATAAATTGGTAATGGTTACCGCCCATTGAACGCCCCGGCAACGAATCGGCACCAAACGCCTTGCTTACTTACGGCTGGTTGACGGCTAGGCGTCCACCAAGCTAAAGCGGGGTGACGCCTCGCTTACGGCAAGGCGGACCGGTTGACGTCTAGACTAGGTGTATACCCAGTAGTCCCGCTATGGTTGTTCCATATATTTAGATTTTTCTTTCCAGAGATTCCATTAACTGGGCTACTGGGATTTGAATTCCCTTTAGTTCCATGTTTCTCATAGATAATTTACAGAAGTAAAAACATGTAATTTGGTTAAAATAGGTAAATTTATATATTAAATTTAATCCTCTTTTAACTATTCTCATTTCTTTTGTGTGATTTTAATTAATTCATTCAGGCTCCTTTATTTATTTTATTTGAGCTTATGACCCTAATTTGAAATAAATTATGCGTTCGCTCATTATTCATAATTATGATTAATATTTACTAACTTTGATATTTGTACAAAGCCCCAAAATAATAAAAAGGTGTCATACAATTATTTTCAACCTGCTTGACACACCTAGTTTTTTTAACGTATTTTTACTAAAATGACACAGAAAATGCCGAATCTGATTAATTTAATTATGGGCCAAAATTGAGTGATTCTAACTTTTGAAAATTACATAGACCTAAAATAATTTAAAAAAGGTCAGACGATTTTCGACCTTCTTGACAGTTATGAACTCAGTTAGTTTATGGGACTAAATGTACACAGTAAATACCGAAACTGACTTAATCAGGTTCATGTCAATAAGGGTCAAAATCGTGTGATGCAAATTTTTGAAGAGTACCTACATAGCTCCAAAACCATTTAGAACATATCAAAAGATTTTCAATCTAATTAACATGAACTAAATACCTTGTTTTTCCCAATACTGGGCGTGGGTAAGCAGGCCGCTAGTAGCAAGTGGAGCCCACCTCGCGGTGACCGCGAGACTTTAGCACGGTGAAGGCGCGGTGATTGATATGCACCGTAAGCACAGATTACTAAATAGTTAATGAGCAACTCTGAGGCGAGGCGATACCAGCACCGGATGGTGCTGGGGCGTTAAATTTGCGGTAACCCTAAAAAGAAACGGTCCTGTTTTTCATTAGCACCTACCTAAAAGATAGGTCAAACATTAATAAAAAATCGCTTAATTAAAAGCGTCTGGAAAACATGTTTCTAATTTTGAAGTAAACAAACAAAATATACCTACAAGTGAATCTACTAAAAAAAAGGTCAAGTGCGTGTCATAGACACAGGGTTCCGTAGCCAGTACCCTAAGCTACCCTACTATGAAAACCGCATTGCAATCGGTAAAGTTGTTTATATGGTTGGATTATGTCTCTTACTATATAAATTCCATTTATACAAAGTTGACACGGGCGTAAAATACGTTACCTAGGTTGGCTGTGACTCGTAAACTAGTAAACCACGATAGCTGCTATGACTTTGTTAATAAATTCGTATTATGCGCTATTGTTCTACTTTTCAAACTTTTTGGTTGGGGGGAGGAGCATGCAAGTCAAGCAAAATTTACCTTAATCACTTTAGAACCAAATAGAAAAAAATGACAAAGATACCTCGTTAGGATTTTCATCTTCATTTTTAATGTATAACTCGCACTTTTTTTTCAAATGTTTTTGTGTGCCTATGTAATGGTTATAAATATGATTTAAATTTCAACTTTTGTAATATTAATAGCTTCTGAATAAAATAGCTGTGCCATGCACACAGACGGACGGACAGACGGACGGACAAACTGACATGACGAAATAAGGGTTCATTGTTTGACTACGGTACCCTAAGAATGAAAGAACTTGCGTGGCGCCAAAGAGAACATGCTCACAAAGTTTTAAATGGCACAAACAAAGACGTTAAACTACGCTTACTGGCACAACACTAATCACACCATGGCACTGTTCTCAGGTGTTTCTTTATCAAAACTATTTTCTTTACAAATTTTTGTTTAAAACCAGCTTTGTCAAGATTAACAAGGTTTTTACGTAACGAAATCTCGCATATAGCGCGTGGTGCGACTGTCGGCGGGATCTGTTTTTGCGTCCGTCTGGTAATCCGCCGCTGTCGGTGGGCGGCGAGCATCCATCAACCGGCATTAACGCGTCACGTAAGGGCGTGGCTATGGTCATAACGGTGAAGTTTAAGCGGTTAAAGTAAATTATGTTAGAGTAGATTACAATCGCAGCTTTGCGGACGCGTACGCTTGCCATGTGGTTTGACCTTGAACGCAGGTATCGTACTTTTCCGCCGTCCACGTCGTTTGATGTCATTCGCTGTATAATTTACGTCACATTCGCTTTCACTGAAGTTTGAGATCGATTATCGATTAAATGGATTCACATTTCATCTTCAGGCTCAATGAGAATCGCGTCGATATTGATGACTTTAGTCCCTTAAATTTAAGAGTTGTGTCTAAGTTTTTTCTTATTGCGTATCCAGACATGGGTAAATAAAGAAACGCTAATCGCTTTCAACATGTCCATACCTCGGCACCGTATGTAACTTTTTGCATTAATATCTCTACTTGTGAAAGCGTCTAGCAATTTTTTATATGGGCTTAGGTGTTACAGATGTTGACTACCTACTTGTGCAAGTGTACATATTGACGTGTCAAAATATAAAGAGGCAAATCCACTTGAAGTCTGTTAGTTAGACTAACTGCGCCCCAAGGCTTTACCCCCGTGGACATTTTCCCCGGTTTTTTTTACAAAAACTTATTACTAAAAAGCCCATGTATCCTTCCATATTCTTGATGCAGACAATTTTCCTATCGAATTTCATCACAAGAATAGAAATAAATGATTTGCCGCCGCATGTTCAAGTAAGTATCTAGTAAGCAAGTTTATTACACTTTCGACATATTACATAATAATTAAGTGATTTGTTTCATATTAGGTTAGGATCTTTTTCCCTCTGATTCAAATTCATGATTTTAAGGAAATGTAGGATCTATTCGCGCACGTATCCTTTTGGCCCCTTGTTTACGAGTTTAAGAAATTGCTTTTTAACTAACCTCGATATTTTTATCATGTTGCATTGATCGGTAAATGTACAGTAATCACGAGAGAACTCAGTCCAAATATTTTCAAAAAACAACAGTTCAGTTCGTGAAAGTTTAATAAAATTTACTTACCAATACCATATTATTGGGCAGAATACCCACGCCTCAAACATGTTATAGAACTATCATGAGAGTTAATTCATTCAAATAACAGCACAAAACTAAATTAATTACGCAATTAATGTTGAGCCTGAATAAATCACTGACCTGCGCTAACGTTCCAAATACACCCAAAATTAATTTCAAAACAACTCAAGCCATATGTCGATTGTTCAACCCGATTTTCAATTTTCTAAAAACAAAACGAGACTATTTCAATTGTGCTTAAGAGCACAATAGAAACGCCGCTCCTACTTTATATTCCACCGGGTACATGTTTACTTGGGCCTTTATTCCACTCACGAAATAAATCTTTCCTTTATTTATCCTTTCCACAACTAACCTATTGTTTTCCCCATGTTTCCGACGGAGTGATTTGGATTCTTTTGTACACGGGGCGAATTGAACGCTTTCTAGAGGTCTACTACGTTACATGACTCGCGACAATCAGTCCAATAACCTACGGATATAGCGAACAACAAATTTCAGATTGTTTTGTGTGTGTTTTCAGTTTGTGCGTGTAAAGCTTGTAGGTACTTCATAAAAATATCAATAGTTGCCCTTACTGATGACTATTATTTTTGGAGCTATTCTAGGTATCATATAATCATGGTCAATCTTTACCTACAGATATTATGAGTTTTTTCGAGTATTTCCGATTTAATAATACCTAATAGGGGGTTCCTACCCTTTCCTATTAGAAAGTAAGCAAGAAACAAAAATGTTTTAACTGGCACAACAAATAAAATTTACAAAAATATAATTAGTAGAATAGTAAACCAAATAACATGCTAATTACGAAGTGGAAACATGTGGGCTTTACTATCCAACGGAATTCGGTTCTAAACCTCGACTCTGCAATGACTTACAGTTAGTTATGTGCGGATTTGAATGCCATTGCACAATAACGGAGAAGGAAAACAAGAGAAGGCCTGTGTCCCAGCAACAGCAATGCATGTAGGCTGATGATGACCTCTGAGTATTTCTAACTTGATTCCTTTGCAATGGTCAACGGTCAATGGTAATTTATTTCGAAAAATATACACGTCAATTAATAATTAATACTTACATGACTAGCTACCAAAAAAAAAATATGTAAAAAATAATTATTGTAACAATTAATCAAAAACATCAAAAAATGAAATTAAATATATCACAAATAATAATAAAAAAAATAAAAACTAAAAAGTCATTTAGTGTTGACAAATTCGTCATAGGTATAGAAGGTTTGGTCGAAAAACCAGCTCTTCAACTTGTTTTTGAAATAATTGAGACTTTTCGTCTACCATTAATCGTTTACCAGCTTGGGTAACGGAAGTGCCGCCTCCATTACCCAAGCTGGTAAACGATTATACACCGTATGACATGAGTCAGTTTACCTTACTTCGTAAGTGCACGAGATACAGCCGCTAGTTTCCCTGCATGTCGGGTATTGTAAGAGTGAGAATCCCCATATTTACTAAATGAGTTTAGATTCACCCTTACAAACACTGCCACCTGATAAATTAACATAGAGGTACTTGTACTATCATTTATTCTGTGTTAGAGGGCAGCGTGAGGATTCATTTAAAAAACGGCCTAGGCGATGTGTCCCGCGAGATTCTTGCTATAGGCGCACGGCCCTCTTCTGCATGCGGAAGGCGCGTAGCCAGTCTGCTGATCTAGCCCAGAGCTCCACACCATATTGCAACACAGAGTGGGCCACCGCGAAATAGCAAGAATCTGTGGTGCGAGGTAGGAAGCGTGAGAGCCTGTGGAGAGCAAAGCACGCACTGCCTGCAATTCATATTCATCAAATATGTAATTTGCCAAACATAAAACAAGAAATCAGCGTCCAAGAGAGCGTGGCGTGTTATGTCTGGTTTCTATATCAATGATACATGCATCAATGTCACAGCAACCATTCGTAATCTACGTAGTACGTACTAATAACGAGGCGTAAAACATTCCACAAGTTTTCCCGGCGACGAGTGTTCGTAGTTTGACCTGATTACGCAATTACTTCAGTGTTATTTCACTTTTTATATGATCACCATAATCTATCATCTCCATGCATTAGCCTAACGGAACGAAGCTGACCCCCCCTCGACCCAGAAGCGCTCACACCGAACCATTTCCTGCTGGGGTCATCGATCGGCCTACCTACCACAGGCCCCTGCGATGAAGCTGACCGACGAACTTGGCGAGCAAGCCAAGCGCTCGCTGACCATTTCTGGAAGCGCTGGCTGCGGGAATACCTCCCCACGCTTGTACCACGAGGGGAGCCAGCTAACCGCCGACGACAACTGCAAGCCGGCGACATCGTGGTTGTGGTCGACCACACGCTGCCCCGGAACGTCTGGCCAATCGGGATTGTTGAGCGCACCTATCCCGGTCCAGATGGCTGCGTTCGAGTCGCCGACGTAAGAACTAAGAGCGGTACCTTCCGACGCCCTACCAGCAAACTCGCCGTCCTGCTAAGGGAACAAGAGGCTACGCGAGCTGCGCCGGGGGGAGAGATGTTGTGGACGCCGAGCCTGCCCGCGACAGCATGAACACAGACAACATATAAAATAGGCCACGCCCCTTTTAACTGCGGCGTGTATACCGCACTAGTTGTAAGATCGTATAACTGTATATATAGCGATAAGTTTTGGTAAATAAATGTAGTCGAACTGAAGTAGTCAAAGTGATTGGATCCGACCATTCAATCAACGGAACTTGAACAAGCAACAGTGTTTAATTGAACTACAGTCCACATCGAACCAGGAACCTGAACTACTAGGAGCTACGAACCGAAGTCTCCATCCAGTACATCGTGTAGACCTTGCGATCCATCGCCTACAGTTGCCATGGAAACGAAATAACAATTCTGTCAAACACATCAAGAGCGTAGTACTATACCTACGTTTGCAATGGTTTTTAATATCCTAGAAGAATATAGTATGCGTTTTTTCGCGATAAACTGTATTCCGTGTTGACGAAGTTGCGGGCGAAAGCTAGTAGGTACATAATATGCTGGCGATGTACGTTTCGCGAATCGAATGGTAATTACGATGCGAATGTGTACATAGGGCGGGAAGCTGGCTCATGGTCATGATTTCTAGGCACAATATTATAACGAGAATATTCGGATTTTCATTGTATTGGACATTAAATTATTCTGGTAGCGGATAAGAGAAGTTTTTGTAAAATGAATGAAGAAACAAGTAAATTATTATAAAATACAAAAAACCCAACTGGCGTGCAGGCGGAACGTACGCCGCAAAAATATGCTCGGGTTTTTACCCGACTGAGGATAGTGTAACGAGGCGATCCTTGGGCTTGGGTTTGTTCCACTAGCCCAGGGACCAAACCTCAGTGGACACAAAAGTACAGGAACAATTAGGAGCTCATGGAGATGTTGATAAACAGAGATCTTGCACTCGACTATTCTATTCAGTCTTCTCTCAATTTAATATATTTGGTAAGAGTGTATCCTTAGGGCATTATTGTTATTATCACCGACTTTTCGTACTTCAACGATACGGATGAAAAAAACCACGCACGAAAGTACTATCATATTTATTTAAAGAACTCTAGATGTAATAAACTTATCTATGTATTTGATAACATATTATTTTGTAAAATTCAGTTTTTGCTAATTCAATCACAGTATGAGAATGAAAGGTTATTTGAATTTAAATTAATAATGACAAACCATCATATGGAATGAAATGGATTATGAAAGAATTAAGAATTATGAAAGAGGTTTTACATCGTCACAATAGTTTATACAGGTCTTTAAAATACCATTTCATAAATATGTAATTCTTATAAATAAACAGTAGCAATTTTCTATTAAGCTTTTTACAAATTTCCAATTGAAAATTGAAAATTTTGTAAGAAGCTTGAAAGACAATTTCTACTGTATAATCAGTAGAAATTGTCAGTAGGAATGGTATTTTAAAAACCTTTATTTTGATACCTCACTCGCCAGGTTTTGTTAATTTTTTGTTCCCTCGGAAATACAATATGGCACCTGTAAGCCGCCATATTAGTTTTCTTGACAAATCACATATCCTTTAGCACTCTCATGATTAATATGAATCCAATGATAGCTACCTCATTTAAAAAAAACCCATAAAGCCGTTTAGGCTATATGATGCACCTAAGAAGCGTAGAAACTAACAAACATATATACAACCCAAACACATAACCCTTCTCAGTCGGGTAAAAATATGTAGCGTACTTCCGCTAAACTGTAACACAAACAAATGATAAACGGAAATTAATAAATAAAATAAATTATAAACAGCCCATGCTAACCAACGTTTATATGTATTGTTGAACTAACTCAAATGAATAAGATATGACCAAAAAAGGCCTTATCTACCTATTTTACTTCCTATCCAATAGTTGAAACCATACTCAGAATGATACAATTTTACGTATACCTATATCCAAGTTTCCATATACCATTGTCTGACAGCAATACGACACATGTTTCGCCTCTGATCGAGGCATCTTAGGAGACGTTGAGTCGTCAAGTGCTGGAGTCCAGCAAATCATTAAAAATTCAAACAAGTTTATTAATATGGGCCCCAAGAAGCCACTCGTAAAGGTTAGGCTGACATGAGTTGGAAAACAAAAAAAACAGACTCAAAATCGACCTATATTACGATCCCACGGCTCTGTCATTTTTTACACGGCTTTTTAAAAGCTTTTATTTAACTTGCAATGTTTGTATTATGTATGTCTGTATGTATGTATGTATGTATGTATGTATGTATGTATGTTTGTTTAGGTCAAATCAAGTTGAATTTGAACCACTTTCTCTTAGCCCACGGAACAGAATTTTTGCATTTTGGTTCAGTTCCGATGTCATTTTTATGGTAAGCTTGACCTGAACCTACATCCAGGAACAGCTCCAGACAAAAGAACTCTTCAACTGTCAATCACGAAATTATGTAAAGGTAAGTAGTCTATAATAATAGCTGGTTTGAAGTTTCATCATGACATGGCTGCTGTTAACAGCACACAACACGAAATGTTGTGTAAAATGTTGTGTACGCATTGTATTACGCTAGCTGGTTTGAAGTTTTATCATGACATGGCCGCTGCACTCCGGGTTAGTTCCTGACTAGGGAACTCCTCAACGGTTTACATTACAGACACGAAATATTGTATATGGATTTAAATGTGTTAGCCCGTTCTATGGCATGGCTACTGCATATAAAAGCTTTTTTTAATATGTTTTTAACTGGAATTATTATGCCGAAAGAGAGGATGGACCATAATCTACTATTGTGGGCTGGCGGATAGCACATTTCCGTGACATTACAGAATCTTGCACATTTTTTAACTCAGTTAAAACCACCAGCAAGCTTTTAATACCCAATATCTTGTCTATTTAGTCTTGACAATATCAGGTTATGTTCTCACGAGATGGGAAGATCTTTCTTTATATTGTGCTGAAAAGTTTAAATTTAATTTAAGTACCGTTCCTCGGCATAGTCCGTGTTTAGCATAATCTATTGGCGCTTAGTTTACGTGGGCGCGGCTGCGATAGCGTGGTCCGATTAAATGGCTAATTATTTCACATTCATTGTCGGTGAAATCTAGTTCATTGGAATTTAATATTTGGGTATTAAAAGCTTGCTGGGGGTTTGAAATGTATATGATTACTATTAATGTTATCAGCTTGTAGTCATATAGGTTTAAATAGACCAAAAACTCTTTAAAATGTGACCAACCCGGATTGAACCCTGGCTCCAATGCCAATGCCTTATTTATTATATTATGTGATGAATCCGATGGCATCGAGAAACAAAGAATATCATATTAAGAAACCATGCTAGTTTCATAGTGCGTCCAAGAGTCTCAAATTTCAAGGAGTTTTGCCATCCGCTAGCCCACAATGGGCCATCATAGTAGATTATGGTGCGTCCTTTCTTTAAGAATAAAAAGCCGTGTGAAAATGTCACTGCCGTGGGAACGTAACATATATAGATTTTGAGTCAACTACAAGCTTTTTAGACAATATCAATTTTGTTTTTTTGTTTTCCAACTCATGCCTGGAGGTAGTGTCAGTTAACCTTCACCAGTGCCTACTTGGGGCCATGTGCATAAACTAGTTTTCATTTTTGATTATAGGTCAATCTAGATTCTAGAACCAGATTCAGGGTGACGAGCAGTGCCAGTGAACGACAAGAGCTACGACATGACAGAGTCTGGACTAAGGAGTATACGGCGCATAACATCAAGTGAATGACCTGCGAATCTCGACACTGAAAAAGAAGGATATTTTGCGTTTTGTTTTAGGGTGTCGTTGCCAAATGGCAAAACTGAAGGAACCCTTAAAATTATACAAGAATGCGATTCATACCTCAACTCAGTATTATTAAGATGGCCTATAAAACCTCTGTTTCTCAAATTTAATGTTTCGCGTAAAAATAATCCGCCTATAAAGCGGAACAATAACCGAAACTCGCGATATCATTAGAACAACACAAAAAGTCTTAGGTTGGTTCACATTGAGAGAGTTGAGAAGATGGTACTGGCAGGTAAGTTCTGTTATAAAGTTCAGTTACGAAAGGCTTGTAATAATTGAGTCGCGGTGGAACGTGAAAAAGTACTTAGAAAGCACAAATAAAAAAAAATATGAAACCCCCGAACACTTTTCTTTTTTCTTCGGGGGTTAAAAATAACGATACGTACATTTTGTGGCTCCTGTCTTTTGATTACATAATTGCACATAATATCGCACGTCTTCGTTCTATAGAGATATCGTTAGTTGTCAATCTTTGGTATTCCGTTACAATCTGGAATTATGGAACATTTATTTAATTTGAGGGAATGTTTGGAGCGAAAAATTAGTATTACGCATGTTTTCCAATAAGCGCGAATGAGGTAGCATAGCAACAGAGCGTGAGAGTCGAAATGGTAACTTGTAATAATCTCCAAATAGCAGTGGTTTACTTTAGTAAATCTACCATCTTCTGTGCCAGTGTAAACTAGGCTAGAAATAAGGAAGAAATACAAATGGGCGTGCGAGTCGCTATAAAAATAATGAAAGCGCCATAATTAAGGCGCAAAATTAATCCAGCGCCATTTACAAACACGCATAAAAATGGCAGAAAATGAGTTTTGTTTTCAAGTTTGAGTGGCTCGTTTCATTTGATGTAATTCCGTGTAGATTGTCCGAGTTTTGTTGCTTTTTGGAAGATTTTTGAGGCGATGATTGCTCAATTGGGTGCGTGCTCGTTTTCTGTGCCGTAGTTCGTGAGTACCCAAATAAAGAAGCAAAAACTAGAAAAGATGGTTGTAAATTTTGGTGGCCTTAGTGTTCTCCTGGCAAGCTCGCCAGGAGAACTCTTTTTACCCAAGGACGGCGAAACAAGGGAAGGGGAGTTTAACAGTCTGTGTTTGTATGTGGATTCTCCACCATAGCGTCACCCCTACCAGTCCGATATTGACAAGCGAGGTATCGATCGGTTCGTCTTCAGGTACATAGTTTGTAGTTTTTATCGATAGTTCAAATTAAATACTTGGTCCGAGATAGACAAATTTTTACCCGATCGCAGTTGGGTTTTAGTTTTTGAATTTATGTCTTGTAAAATATTCCTGCAGTCGTCTTATTTTATTACCTTTTTTATTCCGTTATCCGTGACGAGTCAAGCAGGTCGCTCGTCCAATGTTAAGCGTCATGCCTGCTCCTAAAAGTTGCAGTGCCGCTGTGAACGTGAACTTTGGTTGCTAAATCTTGCGCGTCACTGCACTGCGCTCGTCACCCTGAGACATTTGTTTTAAGTCTCGCTGGAATCATCGCCCCCATCGTTTTTTTATTTTTAGCAACAGTTGTGGCCACTTGCGCGCAACTAGACATTTTTGCAACTTACGTGTCTTGCGAGTAGCTACCGAAATGTCTATATTGTTGATAGCAACAATGGGCACAGCAATGGGTACCGGCGCTTTTTATTATACGCTTTATATTAGCTTCACTTGTATGTTTGTATGTTTGTAACCGACTCCTTTGGACGCTATTTTGACCCACTTTAAACGGTCAGATTTCATTCAAATTTTGCACACCGGTCAAAGACCGATGACAATGCAATAATTCGAAAAAAAAAAATAAAAAAAAAGTAGAAAATAAAAAAAGCGTTTAAACTATTATTTATTTTGAGACTAATTTGGAGTCGGTACAAATTCATGTCCCTGCTAGGAAGTATGACACGTACTCATATAGTTGTACTCGCACAGAGTACACGTACAGGGCATAAAAATGCACAGTTAAATAATAGTGTCTATTTTATGGCACCTAGAAATAACAATCATCTTCATGACATAATAGAATGCAATAACCATAAGGGCAGTTAATTTAGCGTGAACTGAAGCCAGCACTGGCTAGTTAACAGTTCACTGTTATAACAATCCTTAGTTTATTTAACCACACTCACAGTTTTTTTGTTACAACAAAAGCCATGAAACGGGAACCCTCGTACTATAACCTCGCGCAGAACAGCACAATGAACGTTGAGTGTTGATAGCCTGCGTCCGTAAATTGGTTGCGTCGGACAATTTGACGTCGATTTGCCGTTATTACGGACGCCGTCTCTAGTTGCCGTGAATTCTACGCGCTGGCTGCGGACGTGGTGATGAGGAGTGAGATAAAGATATAATTTGAGATGATGCAAAGTTTAAAATAAAGATAGTGATATTGACTAAATTCCCGTCGTGGATTTATCAAACAAAGCTTTTTTCTTTACTTTTTGCAGCCTGCGGAGTAGACAACATCTATTCTGTGAGGAAAGCTATTATAGGTATCATTGTTTTTTGTTTCTATTCTTGAGATGATTGTGATACATCTGCGCCAACCCTCGATCTCGGTCGGTCTCAGTCGGTCGGTGATGGTTGTAGATTGGTATGTTGGGTGTGTGTTTCATTTAAAAAAACTGCCAGAATTTGACGAGCCTACTCGTACCATAACTAAAGTAGTGTTTAAATTTGGTTGATTATAACACATCCTACGAATTAAATAATCACTTCAGCATTTCAGTTCAGCGGAGCTATTCCACCAGCATTTTAGATTCACTGTCTATAGAGGGTTAGATTGAGACTATTTGTTTGACTAAACAATCTTCTTCTTTCATATCTATTTTAATATGGTATGAAACGTCGTAGCGGAAGAATTGTTCAGTGAGAAGGGTGGATGGTATTTACTGTCGATCAGGGAATACCGGGCGCATTTACCGCTCGAAAGCTTCTTCCATATATCCCAATGAACCACTGACTGAACAATGAGTATTATAAATAGATGATTGAACCAGAAAAAAAGGTGAATCGCTTCGCTTATACGGCAAAACCTCTTCCCCCATGAACATGATTGTATGATACGTATATTGTCGCCGAGCCGTTTCCACATCCGGCTACAACGGCGCTGCCATCACCTGCTTGATCAGGATATAACATGAAAGAATTGCAATGCTATTATAGTAAAACAGGTTTAAAATTAATGATAATATTCTTAATATTTTATTATGATTAAGCATTAACGCCTTCTTAGTTAGAACATATTTAATCATTTTCTAAAGGTAATTTTGGATCACGGACGGAATTCGAGCCCGCATCATCCATGCCTCTGCGCGGCACATGCCGGCTACCGTGACCATCATCCCATCATCTAAATTTTCCCCTAAGTTTCTAAATCCCGTCCGTGATCCAAAATTTTCCTTTAGAGAATTATTAGAATGTTCTCATTAAGCGGGTTAATGTTAAATCATAAAAAATAACATAAGATTTGGGATAAGATTTGTTAATTGCAATATTAGCCGTCAGTTCGTCAGTTCAGTTGGTTAGTTCAGCAAACTACTAATATACTCGTATGGTGTTACCTGCCCGTAAGACGGATTTAGAATCTGAGGGAATTTTTTAATCTAGCGGGATTGGCCTAAGCCTAAGGCATGTATGGATTCAAGGATGATGAAGGTTAGAATCCAGCCTGAGATCAAAAAAAAACCTTTAAAAAATATTAAACAATTATATTATATTACTAGCTGTGCCCGCGGCTTCGCACGCGTTGTCATTTCTCTAGATTGATGTGCTATTCAAGGACCTAAACTACCAATATACCAAAATTCCTTCGAACGTCAAATAGTTTTTATCGATTGCTCGGCATATAATCATCGGATTGAGATACCAAGTAGGTACCCTAGTTTTTCTAAGCTATCCAACAATGAAAACTAAATCGCAATCGGTCTAGTAGTTTGTACGTGATGCGCGAACAAACATACAGACAAACAAACTAATAAACAAACAAAGAGACAAAAAGACAGACATGATTTTAAAAAGATATAATTATTATTTATGTTGGTATAAACATAATTAATAGCTTTGTTGCACACAGCGAAGTATTATAAAAAAAACAATTTATTGAAACTGGTATACAATTATAAAAAGAAATCTTAAAATAAGTCAGTTTGTTTGAAATACAGGAACAAACCTGTAGTTCAAACTTTGCCGCCCGGAAGTACGTCGTGATGTCACGTGCAGTATGTCACGCGTTGAGAGGAAAGGGGCGGGAAGTCGCAATCCGCCTTATGAAATTCAATGAGCATTTTGTCCCACTCCGAGAGTACATGTGACTGGTGGGATGTCGCGCCTGTAATCCAGTGCTTGGGTGCCGCAAGCGAAGGGAAGAAGCGGGAAAGTTATTGACGTATAGTTTAGACTAGACTTTTTGCCACACTCTTGATACTTAATGAAAATGATACTACCATAGTAGTATATGTACCAGAATAAAAGTCATAACCCTCCTTTCTTAATCGGGTAAAATATAATATGTAACGTGTTCACGTGAAATTTAAGCGAAAGTGCTCGTTTAGTTCTTCACATAGGTATCGCATGAAATTGTTATTGAGCATCTTATGGAACAATCAATATTATAATTATTGTATCTGGAAACGAACTAGTAAATGTTGTCCATTAGTACGTAGTACTATTATTTATTCTGTGTCATCAGCCTCTAGTTCTTTAAAGCCCTAAGTCTTGTAGTCAACATAATCCATACTTTCTGCATTTTAACAACTCTTAACGCTTGATCCTATGCTTTAGCTCTCCCTCATAAACCCTGCTTGATACTTTTTATTCAGAGCTAGTTGTGCCCAAGGTTTTGCCCGCATAGTAATTATTCTGGGTTAAAAGTAACCTATGTGTTATTCCAGGACCAAAAGTACCTAAAAATTTGAATAAAGAGTACATTTAATAAAATTTGTTCGGCTTTCAAATTATTTTTATTTATCGCTTGGATTCTTCTTATCACATTGAGATAAGATAAGAAAGTACACCAGATTATTATAAGTCAATACCTAAGCTATCCATCAGTGAAAATTTAATTTCAATCTGTCTAGTAGTTTTATTCGATGCGCGAACTAACATACACTATTATTTTAAATGTTATATTCTTGTTCAGTTGTTTATATTATGCTGATGACATCTGTATTATGTTGTTTAGTTATGATGATGACATGGTGCTGTTGGGTCCCTCAATAAGCGCTGCGAAGAAGCTGTAAGCAGGTGGTTAATACACTAAGGTGTATGTGAGGAATACGCCGGAGAACATGGGCTCAGGTACAATGGAAAGAAGAGTGAACTCTTGGTCTTTCAGTCGCGGGGTCACAAAATAAACGTTGTTCCGCCACTGTATCTGAATGGTGTCGCTTTAACCAGTCTCGCGTTTCAAGTACCTGGGCCACTGGGTTACGGAGGACTTCACAGATACTGAGGACATTGAGAGGGAGCGCCGGGCGTAGGCTGTCAGAAGTAACATGTTGGCATGCAGATTTGCACGGTGTACTAGAGCTATAAAGTTAGTTCTCTTCAAGGCTTACTGCCAGTATTTTTACACGTGCAATCTGTAGGTCAACTACACGCAGAAGACAATCAACGCCCTGCGCGTGCAGTACAATATCGCGTTTAGGATGCTGTTGGGGCTGCCGCAGTGGTGCAGTGCATCGGGGATCTTTGCAGAAGCCCGTACCGAAGGCTTCCATGCCATATGAGGAAGAGAGCCGCCTCGATGCTCAGCCGAGTCCGTGGCAGCAACAATAGTATTCTGCGCGTTATAGCAAGCCGAGTTGACTGCCCATTGCTGAGGCGGGCAATTCAGTTCCATATCAGGTAAGTGGTATGGAATGTGATTTTGTTATTGATATTATTATTTTAAATTGAATTGTTCTAATAGATAAATTGGCCATCACAACTTATTCAAGACTTTCTTTTGTCTTCTACGCTATCTTAAGTGTCCTAGCTCTTCCTCATAATCCCTGTTTTACTCTTTTTACCTGGGCTACTCTAGCCATCGCAAATTATTTAAAACCCGGAAAGGCACTACGTTTTGTAGACACCATAATCCATACATTTTGTTGTTTGAAAACGATATCTCCTATACATTGATCTAGATCATAATCCCCACTTGAAACTCTTCATCTTGATTAAGTTACCCATTATAACTTATTCAACACCCAGGAATGCTATTAGACACCATAGTTCATACTTTCTTTTTAGATGGTTTTATTTTGCTTGACATGTTTGTTTTTTGTTTGTTTGTTAGGGTCAAATCTAGTAATTGAAAATTGAGTTTTACCCTCTTCCTGTTGACGGATTGATTTGAAATTTGGTTGAAGTTTGGTATAGTTCCGTTAGCAATACAATTATGTATATTCAGTATAATTTTAATTCCAAGATGGCCGCCGCCACAAAACAGCGGATAAACATATTTTTTTTCAAACGCTTTTATATGTTTTTATAGCAGTTAACGCCTGCTTAGCGTATATATATATATACGTGTGTATCAAATGAAAGGGCTTAACTAGTAGAATACAGTACACCATAAAAAAAAACAATATGGCCGCCACCACAAAATGGCGAATTACTTTTATTTTTTCAATCCCCTCAATATAGGTATCAAATGAAAGGGCTTAACTATTAGAATACAGCACACTAATGAAAATCCAAATTCAAAATGTCTTCCACCACAAAATGCCCGATTACTTTTTAGTTTTCAATTCCCTCCATATGGATATTAAATGAGAGGGCTTGACAAGTAGAACACAGTACACTCTTAAAAATAACTAAATAAAAAACTAAAAACTTGAAAATAAAATAAATCAAAAAAACATTAAGTAAAACGGTTTTATATGTACTAAAAACAAAAATAAAATCGAGGGTCGAGTTGAATCGAAGCGTAACCTGAGTAATAGAAATTCGACTCACCCGATTTGAATTTATTTTTTAGATTTTAATACATATAAAACAGTATAACACAAAAAAAAGCTATCTGTTTCCTATACCTCACTACTGTGTCCGCTTGAAACTCCTTACTTGGGCTAAGTTAGGCATCGCAACTTATTCAACACCAGGAAAAGCTCTAAGTCTCGTAGACACCAAAGTCCATACTTTTTTTATATTACAACGCTCAACGCTGTCTCCTATACCTTGCTCTACAACGTAATCCCCGCTTGACACTCCTTACCCGGGCTAAGTTAGCCATCACAACTTATTCAACGCCCCGGGAAGGCACTACATCTCCCAGACACTGTGGCTTGAATGGAAAGCTCCTGGCAGACTTGTTCAACTTGGAATTATGTGCTTGGATTGAGCGTGTGTGAGTTTAAAGTGATAGTTATAAAGTTCTAGTGTATCTGCTCAACCTGGGGTTACTTATTTTGGATACTTAGTGAGTGTAATCTTTTTGAGGTTGTCTAGGATAAGTGGACTTTGGATCAATGATTACAATCTATACTATAATAAAACTGTAACGGGTCAAAATGCTGTTTTTTTTTTACTCTTTATTCGATACTAAAGCCAAATCTGTTTTTTTTTGTCTGTTTTTCTGTCTGTATCTTGACCGCGCATCATACCGAAACTACATGATGGGCTAAATTTCAGAACACAAAAAGTATCTCGAAAAAAGGAAGGTTTCCTGCTAGATTTCCAAAGAAAGAAGGTTTCCAAAGCTTTGGAAAAAAGTATGTACAAAAATAATTAAACGAAAATGGTCTAGGGTACTTAAAATAAGCTACTGAACAAGAACATAACATTTTATAAAATCATGTTTGTTTGTATGTATGTTTGTTTGTTCGCGTATCACATAACGTCACTGCTGGACCGATTGAGATGCGGTTTCCATTGTTGAATAGCTAATGCGTTTGACCTAAAAAAAGGTATGCCTGGTAGCTTAATCCGATGAGTAGAAACCGAGCAATCGATAAAATCTTTTAGACGGCTGAAGGAATTTTGATCAAATGCTGGTATATTGGTATTAAAAACATTGATGGTCTTGGGATAGTACATAGAGTACTTTTAACCAAGAAAAAGGAATACGCGTGCAAAGCCGCGGGTACAGCTAGTATAATAATAATATCATGCTCATATTGCTCACCCATACTATCTTTGCATACTAAAATTATTATTATTATGAAAGCAAAACTACCAAACTCGATTCTGTCCGTCTGTCTGTTTGATATCTTTTCACGACTAAATGGCTGAGCCGAATCTGATGAAATTTGATGTGGCGATAGTTAGTACTCCAGGAAAGGACATTGGATAATTTTTCTTGTGATAGTCCACGTGGATTAAGTCGCGGGCAAAAGCTAGTACAGAATATTTTGTATACATCCGTGTGACAAGAGGAGCGTGCCGTTTGCCTGATGGTAACCGTCATGCCTGCATAATAACAGTTATTGGCCGCCCAGCACCCAGCACCCAGCACCCAGCACCCAGCACCCAGAACCTCGGTCACTGCACTGCGATCATCCCCTGAGACAGCGGCGAGACATTTTTTTGTATACATTGCCACAAATACATCTGAAGCTTGGTGGCCTTTATATAACACCTTTATATGCACCCCGCGGCTTTGCCGCGTGTTCAATTTCCCGGAAAAAAAACCCGTCTTTTGGTATGGTATGCTCTCTATGGTATGCAGCATCTACATACAAAATTTCATTAAATTCGGTCCAGTCGTTATCGCGATAAACCGCTCCAAATCCTTACCAATATATAAAAGTGAAACATTGTCTGTTTGTTTGTTTGTTTGGGGAGCTTTCACGCAATAACGGCTGGACGGATTTTGATGTAATTTGAAATGGAGATAGCTTATAAAAAAAAACATAAGATACTTTTTATCCCGGGAAATTGTAAGTATCCACGGGAAAATAGAAAAACTGGGTTTTTTATTACTTGCTGTAAGAAACGGTTGCCATGGAAACAAATTAACAAGTATGACGAAAAACATCAAGAGCATTGGTGCTATACCTACTTTTGCATTGGTTTGTAATATCATATATGAACATAGGCTGTTTTTTTTTTCGGAATAAACAGTAGTCCGCGCGGACTAAGTCGTGGGCGGAAAAGCTAATAAACAAATAAACCAACAAACAAACAAGCAGACAATGTTTCACTTTTATATATTAGTGGGGATATTGTTATTATTTATAATAGTACCTATATGCATTTCTATTTCGTATCTAGTGTTATGTTATCCTGGATGATCTGTACCAATCCCCAATTTACGCAAAGTAACGGCAAACAAATGGTGTGTAATCCGTCCGGCGATACTAATAAAACTCCCAAGACTGATATCTGTGAGCTTAGCTTGTGTCAACACTTCTACTTGGTGGGATAAGTCACGGGCTTCGTTCATGATTTAGATGCTCATGTGTTTTATATACTTAGATAAAATATTAATTATTTTTAATGATTTATTTCATTGGTAAACCAACAGCATTGAATTACATGAATAGCATGATAATAATAACAGGATGCCATTTATAGGTCTTCACGGATAGTTATAGTATAGCCCTTTAAATATAGGAACAAATAGAAAATATACGCAATATTTTTTCGATGAAAAATGATTTCAAATTTTGCTCTTATTCGCTCTTTATGCAAAATATCTTAATAACTATTATGAATATCGACCCAGAATTTGCTTTGTTAGATCCTGTTTGACGTTCAAATATAAAATCTACTGCCTAGCTATAATTATCACCTCTCCCGCTTAATCTACACACGGACGAGCAGGACTTACATCAGGGTACCTACAGCGCCTAAAAAAACTGGTTGGACGCGATTTCTTAACCCGGAATTGCAAAAGCTAAAGAAATAATTGATTTACTCAAAAAAATATGTAAAGTACCGATCAAAATGATAATAACAATTTTAATTTGACGTATGTTTGAAGTTTGGAATTCTTTTTTAACTTAAATTATATTCAAACAATCTCGCACTGCACTATTTTTTCAGCGAGTGCGTTATAAGGCCGACGTGTCGATTTTCTTGTTCCCAACTAGACTAAACTAAGCTTAATTTAGTCTTGTCAAACAGATTATTTTGCTACAAACTAGGCTAAACTAGACTAAATTGAGCTTTCAGATTAAATTTAAGTTTTAAATGTAAACATCTGATCAGCAAGATGGCTGGCGGCAGTTGGAACGAAAGAGCCAAAGATCGGGCTCAGTGGCGTGCTTTAGATAGGCCTATGTCCAACTGTGGACTAATACATACTGATAATCATGATGATGATCTCGCTATCATAACACCTAACTTGTCCCAAACATGGGCAAGCTTCATCTGTATTCATTGTGCGCGCTCGCTGTCAATCGACCGCTTCGCCGATGGAGATTGATGTGACGGCTGCCGCCTAAATAAACTACGTCAGGTGACAATTATTGTGGGCAGATCTTCTTACGTGAAATCAAAGTCAAAGTATTTTATTGTAAATAGGCAAATAATAGCACTTTTAGAAGTCAAAATTAACATTTCATGAACAAAAAAATATATTATAAAATAGAAAAGGGAAGATCATAAAATATTATAAATAGATCAAATCATTAAAATTTGGTATATTAAGTAAGATTTGAATTTGAAAAATAAATTTCCCTTTCAATTGCCGAGGGAGTTAAATCACCACTGGGAAAGGAAATATGCTTCTGACTCTACTGGTGATTCGTAAGTACGCCCGTTATACTTACGCCCGTTTTTCTTAGTACTTTAGATAGAAGAGAGCACCAATAAAATCTACGAAGATGTAATTGTTTCATACTTGTATGTTAATTCATGTAAAAAAATATTGACAGAATTAATAACAATACATATTTAAATTGCAAAGGTAAACGATAAAGTGATAATAAGATTTCCGATAATCATCAAACAATCAAAGTGGGAAAAATAAAGTGAAAATTCTAACTAAGCATGTTGTATAAAACAACTTTACATCATGGCATGTTGTAGTCATGAGACATCTCACGAAGTACTTTAGATAGATAGATAGATAGATGAACTCTTTATTGAAACACCACAATACAGAAATATACAATTAATAAACTTAATGTAACAAAAACACATAGAAACACATATACATATAGAATTGATAATTTATTGTTATCATGGAGCTTGGAGACATCAGGCCATGTATTTCTGCCATTAAATAATCATTTACATTGTAATACATGTGCTTTCTCTATGAGATTTATATTAACAAAATATTTAAACCAATGAATTGATAATTGATCAATGTCGTCAAGTAATTTTTTATAAAAGCGTATACCTGCAGTTCCCCATATATGAACTTCTAACATTCTTTACCCGAAATCCAGACACGTTTATTTTTATTTCTTGTATTTAAGTTATAGATTCAGATACTCTATATCTGACTATTGGCTCTTGAAGATTAGCGTTAACCCTTTATGATACCCATCACCACAAACATACAAAAGCCTACAGGCAAATAGCCTCTTTACAAAGAGCAACGGGTAAAATCGTATTATATTTTTTTTCCACACGTTAGGAATTTGATGCGTATCGGATCAACCTCGGTGGCGGATCAGATAATATGCCACTGGCTATTTTTGTGGACAATTTTTGTCGCGGGTTCGAATCCTGCAAGGTGTAATCATTTGTGTGATGAGCAGAAATGTTTTTTTTCCGTGTCCTGGATGTAATATTCTTATCTATGTATGTTTATCCGTTATCTAGTGCCCATAGTACAGGGTATCCTAGTTTGGGGCTAGGCAATTGGTGTGGAAATGTCCCAAATATATTTATATATTTATACTGGCGGCAGCGGTTATAGCCTAAAGCGCTCATTTCACCTAAAAAAACAGCTCACTTACTCCATGACATTTGTAAGTGATCTGGTATATCTGAAGCTAATTAATAGGTGAAAAGTAGATGCAAGAATACGTTTTTGCTTTTTAAACTCATGAATAATATGAAATAAATGTATTTGCATGAATACTGGTACATTTTAGCTGTTAATATAGTTCAGGGATCTCTGAATTCGACTAATTTGTCGTACAAATGATTTAAAATTTCAAGAGACTAGATTATTAACATATTATAGGAACAATAGATTTCATGCAATAAAAATTCAAATTAATTAATTATTTATCAAAATGTCAAAGTTTTTGTTCAAAAACCAAAACCCGACTAAGGTCGGGCAGAAAAATTGCGAGACGATGAAGACAAATCGATTGATACCTCGTTTGTCAAAATTGGACCAAGTTTTTAGTTTGAACATAACCTTTGCATTGCTTCGTCGTAGTCGGGAAAAAAAAATACCTATGACACTTTATAAATGTAGACAAATAGTAATAGTAATAGTTTTTTTTAGTTAGTTTTTAGTTTGAACCCATAACCCTTACTTTGTTTCGCCGCATTCGGGTAAACACATATAGCTATGACACTCTATACCTGAAGACAAATCGATTGATACCTCGTTTGTCAAAATCGGGTCAATTGGGTTGAATTACCCTTCCCTTGCTTCGCAGTAGTCGGGCAAAAATATACTTTCCCAAGAAAATTCTCAGTTTTCGATCTACTTTTAGACACCAAATACAAAAGTTAATTTGTATAAGAGAACTTGCCGATTTATTAAACACGAAGTACGAGTACTTTGCACGGGTAGCGCTCACACCGCGGCATTTTTTTAACTCTAATTAGCATTTTTATACCAGTCGTAACTTCTAAAAAAAAACCGGCAGGGAGCGTAATTCAAAATCTTTGGCAACAACGACCGTGTTGCTCCTTGACCATCGACAGCTAAACAGCTGCATTTTCAGCCTTTGTTCGAATATCTGTGATTATTATGAAAGGTTTTGAATTACGCTTTTACTAACGTACTTGACAGACTTGTTATTATTTCGTTTCTAAGGCAACATGACATGTCATTGACGGAATGCGGCGAATAATCGATATTTTTGCAAATGTTTGATACCTTGTGTGTGCAAATGGTGAAATAGTTTTAAAATTTGTTCAGTATATTTTGAGTTTATCCATTACGAACAAATATACAAAAAAGCGCCCGCTTGCGGCTTTTTTTATTGGTAACGAAACGGCTTACTGTTTTACATTTTTAACCCCCCAACAAAGAGACGAGTGTTATAAGTTAAGGGTGTGTATCACTGCGCGCGCGCGTGTGTGTTAGTGTGTGAGGGCGTGGGTGAGGGTGTGTGTGGGTGTGTGTGTGTGTGTGTGTGTGTGTGTGTGTGTGTGTGTGTGTGTGTGTGTGTGTGTGTGTGTGTCTGTCTGTGGCATCATAGCTCCCAAATGAATGGACCGATTTTGATGCGGTTTTTTTTGGTTCTTAGCTAATGTGATCGAGATGGTTCTTAGTTATATGGGTAGGAGTAGGGAGAAAGGGGGGGGAGTTTCGAGAAAAAGGGGGTGAGAATCGTATCTTTCAAAGGAATGGACCAATTTACCTGCGGTTTTTTAATGTTTCAAAGCTGAGGTAAGCAAGATTTGTCTTAGCTATAATGGGGGGGGGGGGGGCATTATAGCTAAGACAAATCTTGCTTCCTAGGTATAAATCCATACATACTATAGGCTGATAAAATGACATTCCTCTTCCCAGTGATAAATATACCTACCTGTATGTTAGGAATGTGTGCTTACTTTCATCAGGGAGTTTCAAAAATATCATTAGGAATGCCAGGCAGGCACAGCGCTTACCATCAGGTGATAAAATGTAATTAGTGTCAGTTGAGACCACTTCAATTTCATTAGAATGACTTTTTACTATAATAATATACTCGGGACATTTCCACACCAATTATCTAGCCCTAAACTAGGATACCCTGTGCTATGGGCACTAGATAACGGATAAACATAAATGATAAGAATATTACATCCATGACTCGGAAACAAACATTTCTGCTCATCACACAAATGATTGCACCTTGCAAGATTCGAACCCGCGACCGTACGATTTCGTACCCAGGATCTCTAGCCATTAAACGCATTCCGTTTAGTAGAAAATATTTCTAGGTATAAATCCATACATACTATAGGCTGATAAAATGACATTCCTCTTCCCAGTGATAAATATACCTACCTGTTATGGCGGACTAAGCTGTAGGTACTTCCAAACTCAAGTAGGTATAAATAAAAGTTAGATATTCTGTTTCCAAGAGAAATCGTCTAGATTATTACCTTTCGTTTTTTTGTGTGGGTACCATATTCCCTTTCTCCCCATTACGTAGTAGACATCAGCTTTCGAAGAATTCAGTCGTAGATTGTTTTCCTTTATTTCTCTCAAGTGGGAAATATATTCCCTCTTGTCCGTAATATGACGGAATGATCTATACGAATTTTCAAACACAAGTAGGTATGAATACAAGCTATTGTTAGGTAAATGCAATATTATTTTATTGGCAGGTACCTATGTTCTATTCCAGTAAGCGTAAGTCAAAATCTGTTAGTAGGTAGGTACATTTACTTAGGTTTTGCAAAAATAGGTAGAATAAGCTAGCTTGCTTCAACTATCAATTACTAATTTTCTCCATCTAAAATCCATAGGTATAAAAGCTATTATTGGTGATAAATACACTTTATTTTTTAGGTAGGTACCTAAGTTCCGTCAGTACATTTTCTTAGACTAAAATAACCGATACCTAACAAAAAAAAAGTCTAAAACCAAGAATAATAACAAAAGAATAATAAATTCAAAATCGTTTCTATAGTTACAGCGTGTATCGGACGCCGGGGGAAATCGTTTCCGTAGTTACAGCGTGTATTTAGCGCACAATCGTTTATTCAACGCATAAACTTGTTTTCTCTAATCGCGTCATCGCCCATCGAATACCTAGAACAAAAAATAAAAGGTTACGCAAGTCACTTCGTACGGTCTATTATTTATTCTGTGGTACGGTTACCTACCTACATTCCTGTCAAGGTCACACGGTCACAGAGTAACTAGAGTGGCTATAAGGTTTCTAAGCCATATATTTGTTATGTTGCTATGATGCAGCTAGCAACCATTTATTGTTTGATTTTTGATTCATTTTTGAAAATAGCGTTTTGACAATTTGATACTCTGAAAATAAGTCGATATTGTTTGAAGATTAATCTGTTAAAGATTTGAACAGAATTGTCGAGTGTAAGCCTTGTGTTAGTGTCATAAGTAGATCAGTACATGTCTCTGAACTATTTTAGTATGTAAATTATGTAATGACAAGGACATCAAATTAAACTTGGATTTTAAGACTTTATCTAGGAAACTATTGATCCTAGACTAGTATTTTCTTTACAGAAGTGATAGATCTCATCGAGATCTTCATTTCATATGACAGCTGTCAAACTTAAAAGGGCTTTATTTCGGAAACTATTGATCCTAGAGTAGTAGTTACTTTACAGCAATAATAGATCTCATCGTTATCTTCGTTTTGGATGACAGTTATCAAATTAAAAATGGTTATAACTCGGAAACTATTGATGCTAGGTTAGTAGTTTCTTTATAGAAGTGATAGATCTCATTGACACCTTAATTTCATATGACAGCTGTTAAACTTAAAAGGGCTTTATCTTGGACCCTATTGATCCTAGACTAGTAAATTAGTTACAAAAGTGATAGATCTCATCGAGATCTTCATTTCATATGACAGCTGTCAAATTAAAATTGGCTATAACTCGGCAACTATTGATCCTAGACTAGTAGTTTCTTAACAAAAGTGATAGATCTCTTCGAGATCTTCATTTCATATGACAACTGTCAAACTTAAAAGGGCTTTATCTCGAACCCCATTGATCCTAGACTAGTAGTTGCTTTACAGAAGTGATAGATCTCATCGATATCTTCGTTTAGGATGCTAGCTGTCAAACTAATAATGACTATAATTCAAAAACTATTGATCCTAGACTAGTAGTTTCTTTACAGAAGTGATAGATCTCGTCGAGATTTTCATTTCATATGACAGCTGTCAAACTTAAAAGGGCTTTATTTCGGAAACTATTGATACTAGACTAGTAGTTACTTTACAACATTGATAGATCTCATCGATATCTTCGTTTTGGATGCTAGCTGTCAAACTAAAAATGTCTATAACTCGAAAACTATTGATCCTAGACTAGTAGTTTCTTGACAGCAGTGATAGATCTCATCGAGACCTTAGTTTCGTATGACAGCTGTCAAACTTAAAAGGGGTTTATTTTGGAAACTATTGATTCTAGACTAGTAGATTCTTTACAGAAGTGATAGATCTCATCGAGATCTTCATTTCATATAACAGCTGTCAAATTAAAATTGGTTATAACTCGGCAACTATTGATCCTAGACTAGTAGTTTCTTAACGAAAGTGATAGATCTCTTCGAGATCTTCATTTCATATGACAGCTGTCAAACTTAAAAGGCTTTATAGCGGAAACTATTGATCCGTAGTAGTTTCTTTGCATTAGATGTCATTCAAAACCAAGATATCGATGAGACCTATCACTTGTGTAAGGAAACTACTAATCTAGTATCGTTAGTTTCAGAGTTATAGCCCTTTTAAGTTTGACAGCTGTCATCCAAAATGAAGATATTGATGAAATCTATAAAAAAAACTACTATTCTAGGATCGTTCATTTAAGAATTCTAGGGCATTTAAGTTTGATAGCTATCATCTAAAACGGAGATATCAATGAGATCTATCACTTCTGTAAAGAAACTACTAGTCTAGGATCACTAATTTAAGAGTTATAGCCCTTTTAAGTTTGACATCTGTCTTCCAAATCGGAGATATTGATAAGATCTATCACTTCTGTAAAGAAACTACTAGTCCAGGATCAATAGTTTCCGAGTTATAGCCCTTTTAAGTTTGACAGATCTATTTTCATAAATGCGCTTTGACGTCTTATAGGTATCACAGGTAGTACATAAATTTAATTAATTTAATTTAATTTTTTTTAGTTTTTTTTTTATTTTATAAAATCGATACAAAGTAATAGTCTTTCGATCTGATGAATTGTTGCTTGGGTCACATCACAATGAGGTCGGCCATTTTAATTAGTTGTTAGTTTCGTTGCTATGCGTCATGGACGTTGTAACATGACAAGTCCTGTCTATTAGACATTTCCTTCGCCATTGCACACGGTCAGTCGTTACCACAGATTACCCCCTATTTGCCCCCTATAGATTCCGCATCATTGAATTATTGTACGGATTCGAGTTCACAAATTATGGAAGAAAGCACGGGTCGCGGGGAACGCAACGACTGCGCCGTGATTAGCCTATTCAAGGTTGCACTCACAAACTACAAAGGAGATACGGGTTGCACTAGAAATGTACTGACCATAGTAATGGGACTGCAGGGCCGATCAAAATAGTTTTGATTTTGTTTAATCTCAACAAGCAATATTATGCTTTTTATTTGCACAGAACACATTTTAGACAGGGATAACTATTGTACTTAGCGTAATGAGTGAAAAGAGACTTTTCAAAAAGACATCAACGCGTGCTTATATTTCCATGACGCTCATGAACTGTGGAACCAGTATAAACTGAAATCCGCTTGGCTCGTAATATATCAGAAAAAAATACAAAATTACTTACAGGTGAAACGTTATGCCAACTTTTTGGTAATTTGACGTTTTGGCTGACTTTCCACACCATTTTACTGCACAGGAAGCCATTCAAAATGTTGTTTTTTTTCGATTAAATTCGCAATAAACTAGCACTCTCGCACGGGTCGAAAGGTTGGTCGAGACCAAAGATAATTTAGTCGAGACTGAAGTCGTGTCTCAAAGCGAGCCTGTTTATACTAGCTAAAGCAAGTATATTGTGTTGGGTGCGTCTGATGCCTTGTAAGCGGTGTCTATAGGGGGGTAATCTGTGGTCGTTACTGAGCGCGGGCTCGGATCGTTCCGCGAATTCTTTTGTTTTCATATGCTAGTTTTTCAGTAAATAATGCATAGAAATAGTTGAAAGTTATACTGATTATTGCTAGAATATATATCTGGCCACTAAAGGTGTTGGTTTTGTGAAAAAATGTGTCGAAGTGATATAGTGAGTGCATATGTGACAGTGATGGTGTCAAAATAATCAAAACAAAAAAAATACGTCATTGATGTAATAATATTTACATATCATAGGATAGCTAATTTCAATACGAAGCCAACGGTGTATGTGTTATAAAGCTGGCATAAAGGAGCTTCACGTAATAATTCCCTATCTGAAGGCTACCCGCAAACCTAAAAAATTACAAAACTACCGGACAGGCCGGGCACCTTTTGGGTAAAAATAGCGCGACAATTGACGGGTAATGATCGTAAAATTTACTAGATAGATAATTACCAAAAATACACACAATAATTATAATACGTGAAAAAGAACACACACATTTCACATCATGAAAAAGTAAAAAAAAAAAAAAACAATGGTTGCATCATGAAATGGTTTGGCCAGATGATCAGCCTTTTACGATACGAACAGCTAAACGCACGGCTACTTCGTGTTATGGTCGAATCATATCGTAAAATAGAAGGCGAGGGCGGAAGCCTGACTTGGCCTTTTTTATCATTGAAAACCTAACTGTTTACCTTTGGTATCATGAAAAGCCTACATAGCCATGGCCAAATGTGGATTGATATATCATTAAACGTTGATGTTTCAACAATATGGCCAATTTTAGATGGTTATTTCATGATACTGAATCAATCGTGAAATTATAGAACATTTTTTATTTATCTATTCTATTATATGGCTATGACATAATATGTCATACACACTTAAAATTAAACTTACAGAGGTACCTACTTAAAATGAAACTACAAGGTCAACCTGGAGAGGGCCTCATCCGATGAACTTGCCAAGGTAAAGTTAACCACTGCCTTTATCCCTGGCTAATGTTTCAGTTCACTAAGATGGGCGGCAACGAAATAACGGGACATTGTGATTTCAAAAATCTGACGTACCCAGTGAACTAACATAACCTTTTGCAAGTTTAAGTTATGCATATGCGCTGGCATACTACATGTTAGAATAGAATAGAATAGAATAGAATATATTTTATTTGCTCCAAATGTGAGTTAATATAAATTGATGTTTTACAGTGAAAAGACCTGACACATTTCGCCAATTAAATGGCATGCAAAAATTGTAACATAAATTATAATTTGATAAGTACATGCATCATGCGATAAAAATAGCAATTATATTTACAATGATGACAATAATAATAAGCCTAATTAGAATCTAAGTAGTCATTAAGACAGTAAAAATTGTGATCCAGCAACCACGCTCTTAATTCATATTTAAATTTAGCAAAAGGCAGTACCTTTATGTGCTGCGGTAATCTATTATACATTTTTACAGACATCGAGTAACTGCTTTTATTGTATAGTGCGGTTCTATGGGCATAATTATCAACCAATCTATCTCTGTTCCTTGTGTTTCGTGGAAAAACGTCACTCGCCTTCGTATAAATATAGCTGTGTTGTCTAACAAAACATGATATGTCGTAAATATATTGACATGGCAGTGGTAGAATTTTCAGTTCTTTGAAAAGTGGCCGACATGAGTCCAATGGTGCTGCTCCACAAATAGCTCGAATACATTTTTTTTGGGCGATGAAAGCTCGTGCAAAATCAGTACTACGTCCCCAAATAATCAATCCATATCTTAGGAGCGAACCAATATAACCATGGTATGCTAATAGAGCAGTCTCTTTATTTGAAGTTTTCCGCAAACGTTTTAATACATAAACGTAGCTGTTTATTTTTTTACATATTTTATCTATCTGTGGTTTCCAATTTAATTCTTTATCCACGATTAAACCCAAAAATGATACCTTATTTGGTCCTTCAATATTATGTCCATTATAATTTACCTCAATATTAATATTATTAAAATTGATATGATGAGTTTTTGAAAGATTAATTTTTAAATTGTTTATGTCAAGCCATCGAACTACGGAATTAATTGTATTGTAAATGTCAAGTCTGTGATTATTAATAAAGTTGTCAGTTTTGTTTGATGTTACTATAATTGAAATGTCATCAGCAAACAATACGGAATTATATGAAGTTATGCTAGCTATGTCATTTATATATAATAAAAACAACAACGGGCCCAACACACTGCCCTGAGGTACGCCATACAAATTTAATCTATAATCTGATTTCCTATTCTCAATCATATTTCTACTATCCATTGATATTATTTCCACACACTGTTTTCTATTCTGAAGATAAGATTCAATCCATTCAATTGCATTAGATTGAAGTTCTAAAATACCACCTGACAGCGAAAGCTTGTAAGATTTCCCGTATCGTGGAAGATACACCCAAGGGTCCTATTTAGGATTTCACAAGATATTTTGCTACAAACCACTTGAATCCCAGATAAAAGAAAAATATACCTACATTGGCGAACTTTACCTATTCGAGTAAAAAGGTAACCTCATTAGCTTTGCCGAATAAAAACCGGGCTCGTTCACTCAATTACCTACCTGCTCATACCCTAAATTACTTAGCAAAATGTTCAACGCAAAATCGGATTAAAACAAGCGAGTGGAAAATAAAGGGAAAAGTTATGGGAAACCCACAATGTGTCAGGATTTCCCGCTCAAGCGTCATCTTAGCGGATCAAACAGTTCGCTAGCATCAGTACGTAACAATTGAGTAACTCAACTTCACTACAAAATTAGTTCATTTTGTTAGGTTGTGGTATAACAATTATTAAAATTTGTTGCGGTTGTTATATTGTTTGGGTAAGTTTCAAATCAACCCAACGAAAGCCAGCGAATATGATTACTGTCATTATGTGATAAAATTAACTCTTATAGCTAAACAGTAGCAATTTCCTTTTAAAATTCTTACATAATATTCAAATTTTGATTATTCAAGTTATAGTCTAATTTTGCAATTGCAACTATTAAAGTAAAGTAAAATATGTAAGTAAAAAATAAACATTATTCATACCAATATATAAAAATGAAACATTATCTGTTTGTTTGTTTGTTTGTTATTTTGTTTGGGGAGCTTTCACGCGATAACGGCTGGACGGATTTTGATGAAACTTGGAATGAAGATAGCTTGTACAACACATTTTATCCCGGAAAATTGTAAATTCCACGGGAAAACTGGAAAAACTAGAAAAATGTTAATTACTCGCTGTAAGAAACGGTTGATGTGGAAACAACATAACAAGTATGTCAAAAAACATCACGAGTGGTGCTATACCTACTTTAGCATTGGATTTTAATATCCTAGAAGAGCATAGGATGTTTTTTTGGTATAAACCGTAGTCCGCGCGGATGAAGTCGCCGACGAGAAAACTAGTAATTTAATAAGGCATAGAATAAATAATAGTACTAGTCGAGGAGACTAAAAATAAAGTTACTGAACAATAAGCATTTTCTTAAGGGATATCTGTCAGTTTTTCTTTATGCCTATCTGTCTTTGTATGTAATCACATAAAAACTGCTTGATTGGATTGTTTTTTTTTTACTGTTGGATAGATTAGGGAAGTCTGGTATATTTTGTATCTCAATTCCAGCAATCAATAAAAACAGTTGGACGGCTGAGCGAATATTGATGAAATGTGGTATGAATCCCCAGGGGATCCGTGTGGACAAATAATACAAATGAATCCCCAGGAGATCCTTATTAGGGGAGCCAAGTGGACTGTAGGCTTTATTTCCTATAATATTTATTTTATTTCCGTTTGGTCCTGAAATAACACATAAATTACTTTTAACCCAGAGAAATGACCACGCGGGTAAAGCCGCGGGCACAGCAGCTAGTAAATATATAAATACTAGCTGCGCCCCGCAGTTTCACCCGCGTCATTCAATAACAACACATTTTTCCGGGATAAAAAGTAGCCGATATGTTAATCCAGGTAATAAGCTACCGCTTTACCATATAATTTCATCGAAATCCGTTCAGCCGTTTAAGCGTAAAAAAGTAACAAAATAATGAGTGTGATTATTTTTGCAGGCGGTTAACTCGTAGTCAATAATTTTGTTCGCAGTCGAGTTTTTGTATTTTTATAATAATTTTACTTGTTGTAACTTTATTTTGTTAACATCTGTGCATTTTGTTGTGGTAGTGTAGGACAACTATGGCCAGGTGGCAACTACGACCTGCAAAAAGCAGCGGACAGAAACTGGATGCGGGAGTTGAAGATCGAGCTCAGTGGCGTGTAGTAGGACAGGCTTAGGTACAGCAGTGAACATGTATAGTCAGATGATGTTGATCATGATGATGATGATGATGATGATGATTGTTAACTCTAGTGAAGGCGGCGGAAGCTTCTTTGACTCGTTAAAACACAACATATAAAACATATTTCTTTTTTAATTTTGGTGTTTGCACATTCATAGTTCATAGTATTTTATTGGCAACAAATATAAGTTACAGGTCCAGGTCCAGGTTTCTAATACACAATAATAATTAAACATTAGTGAATTACAATAAAAAATAAAACTAAAATACGTACATGAAGTTCATCAGATTCATAAAACAATTGGTTGTTACACCACACGGTCACCGCGGAAGGCAGATCAGATGGGGTATGGGTCCGGACTTTAGTATGGAAAACTCACTTGGTCTGCCGATCAAGCGGGTCCTTGAGTTTTTTGAGGGCCGATCGATAGTCGAGGGCTGATATCGAGCTGATACGTTGGGGTGATGATGTGGCGAGCTGATGATTATGGGCTGATAACACTTCACACACACTGATCACTTTAGGGTTATTTGTATTTATTGATGCGCGCGCGCGTCTTTCGTTCGCTTCTCGCTCGCGAGCCGACTCATCGAGTGGTAACTTCGTCCGGGCGCAGCCACAGACGTTTGCTGCTAACGTCACGCTTTGGCGTGATCAATAGTTGTCAACACATACTTTCTATGGTCAGTAAAACAAAATTAAAAATAATAAAAATTATTCGATTAAACTCTAATGTATTAGACATTAGATTAGACTCTAATGTAAAAATATGCCAATTAAAGTTTTGGACAACAAAGCAGTTATTACTGGTTTCGCTTTCGATGCAATGGATATCCATCTAACCACGTCAAACCTTTATATTGCACTTTCCGTACTGGTCATATTTATACGTTTCACACAAATCGTGTTCGCATTCGAATATAAAATGTTGTCGGATGAAAATGTGAATTTGTGACAGAATGCGCTTCGAATTTATAGAATTTTGAACGCGCACTGAATGTTAGAGTTATTCAAATACGTGTTCGTTGATTAATATTGAACATTTGGAATCGTTCTAAAATCTAATAGTGTCATCTCATTTTAACCATTAAATCTTATGTAGATTTGCTGCTCTTCATTGTTAATATTTTATGTTTGAAAATTTTCGTAGAAAAGGTTGGACCAGATCGGATTACAAGGCTAGACGAAATGATGTTTTGGAAGGATATGGGAGAGCTTTATGCCAAGAAGGTGACTACTAGTTACTTAGAGTTATGTAAGCAAAACTAACTATAAGATAAAACATAAAAAAACACACCTTTATCGCTACACTCATATCGTAAAAAAGGAATAAATTAATTTGAATTTGAATTTGAAAATCCAGTTTATGAACTCAAATATGGTGGCATAATGGCGTAGATTACGCACGGCATGATAAGATACTCGTAAGATAATAAATTACATAATAACACTGTTTTTTGAACTAAACGATGTTATAATATATTTATTTTCCCGTAAAAGCACCGGTAGGCTCTGCACCTACGACACGTTTCGTCATTTATTATCTACTAGCATTCCCGCCCACGACTTTGTCCGCGCGGACTACTGCTTATCGCGAAAAAAAGCATCCTATATTTGTCTAGGATCTTAAAAACCAATGCAAAATTAAAAAGCATAGCACCAATGCTCTTGATGTTTTTTGACATACGAGTACTTGTTATTTTGTTTTCATGGAAACCGTTTCTTTAATCAATATTTTTCCAGTTTTGCTGTGGAAACTTATAATTTTCCGGGATATAAAGTATCCCATGTTTTATTCCAGGGTGTAAGCTATATTAATTCAAAATTTCATCAAAATCCGTCCAGCCCGTTATCCCGTGAAAGCTCCCCAAACATACAAACAAACAAACAAACAAACAAACAGACAACGTTTCACTTTTATATATTGGTATGGATGAAGGCGCGTACTAGGTAGACCATAGGCGCGCAAATTCGCTGTGGACTGGATTTTGGCGCCATAATTTACTTAACATTAGTACGTAACTAATTTAATGTGTTTTTGTTCATCAAAAGTTTTATCCTAATTACAAATGTCCGACAGCAGTGTTAGTGAGGAGAATTTGCCCCCGCCTGACTTCACGGAAACAACCACAATCATGACGAACGAGCTATTACCAGAAAAAAACATGAAAATATTACGACAATATTTTTTCATTAAATGTACTCTTAAGTTCCTATTGTATGAGTGTAGATAAAGTAGTGTATTGTAACTAGGTATTAAAACACTTGAGTGATACTATTAAAAAACTTGCCTACGGCTCATTTTTTAAACTCACTCTCTTGTTTTAATACCTATTATTGCATATAATTATGTCGATAAGTAATTGGTATTTTGTTTTCCCACACTGGTGTGACTACGAGTCTTATATTTTGTAGATTACTCGTTGTCACACCAAGCAGTGTAACCACGAGTAAAAATAATTCCTCGTGGTCACACTGGTGTGACAAAATGGTGTGACCACGAGTCCGTCGCCATTATTATGCAACCGTTTCATAAACTACTATTATAATATACAAAAACTTCTACAATGTGTGTGGACACAATACTCGGAGATTTTAAGTGGGTAAAGCACATAGTTTTATCGAAAAAGAAAATAAACGTACCCCCACCCCCTTTCTTGGCAGCCATTATACTTTTTCATATATATAAACATTATTTAATTGTAAGGCCTACCAGACAAACAAATGTCTCTTTAAAGAGTGTTTTATAATTCATATTAAAAATATTTATACATCAGAGAAAAAAAGGTTACCCGGTTAAAAAAATGTGACAAAAATAAGATACATATTTTTAGATTTTCAATTTTATTGCAAAAACTAAAATGTTAACACATATTAATTAAATCTGACATTTATGCACAACATAATATGGTATTCACAGGTTTGTCTTTCCAGTAACGTAGAAAATCTGAAAAATCTACTTTATTTACACTTATTCTCACATTAACCTTTTTTTACCCGACTACGGCAAAGCAAGGGAAAGTTTAACATTCTATGTATGTATGTATTTATGTATGTGCCTATGTATGTGGTTATGTGGATGTTCCACCATAGCGTCGCTCTTATGCTCTTATTGGTCAGATTTTGACAAACGAGGTTTTTTTTTTTTTTATTACGGACTAGGTAATCGTTTGACCATGATCTCACCTGATGGAAAGCGATGACATGATCGAAGGTATAGCACGCTTGCCTAGTAGATACCTATTCACTCTTGACTTGAACACACCGGGGTTACAATTTACCGGAAACACTGACGAGGGCAGGGGATTGATTGAGGTGTTGATCGATTCGTCTTCAGGTATAGTGTCCTAGGCTACTTTTTTACCCGACTACTACGAAGCAAAAGAAGGGTTATGTGTGCAAACTAAAAACTTGATCCGGTTATGACAATCGAGGTATCAATCGATTCGTCTTCATGTAGTCATAGGCTTTTTTTACCCGACTTCGGTAAGGCATAGGATTGGTTATAACAAAAAACTTTGTGTGATTATGAAAATCGATTCGTCTTCATCGCAAGAATGTCATAGGCTATTTCTTAACCAGACCGAAGTCTCGTTTTAGTTTTTGAACTTATGTCCTGTTTATGTTGTTATTTTTTTGTTATGATCAGCACAACAGTTGTTTTCGTATTCACACGCGTTTTTTTTTATGGGACTATGATATTGACTTTAACGATATATTTTACTCAGCAAGTGATGTGATTTGAATATCTATTCGGAACCGAAACATTGCATAAAAATAAAAATGTGGGTGAAACTTTGTTTGTAAGTAAATAACATCCAAATAACTCTAAAAGAGCACCCCTACTGTAGCAGTAAAGATAGTCAAGGGCGACTGGAAGATGAAGCATCCTCCCGGGGATGCGACATCTTAGATTAGGTATATAATACAGTGTACCACTCCCTATTTAGTTACTTTGTGAAGGCAGAATTGTTCAAGTTTCTTATTTTTATTTAGTCTTTTATATCCCCTATTAACTTTAAAGCAGCACCGAATATAAGACAGTTCTCGGGTTGTACAAGTGAACTCGAATGTTGACAGTGCTTACATACTTGTGACAGTGTTTGTTCCAAAATACCAACTAGCCAAATGTTTATTCTACCTGAGTCGGCCTCTAGTGGGACGCTACTTGTGTCGGCACTCGGCACTCTGGCATCGTCACACATTGTCTCTCTGACAGTTTCTGTATTACAAAGGCTGGTGCCGCAGCTAATTTGGCCAAACAGCTCAAGCGGCGAAAGTTTGCTATTCTCGGCAGTGGTTACCTACTTATTTGAGTCGGTTATTGGAACCGTGGGGACCGGGAGCTCATCGTATTTTAGCAAGCAGTAAATGTAGATTAAAAAACTAATCTAATAACACGGTTTTTTAATTGCATTATCATAGGGTTGTGAGCTACCCTGAAAGTTTCAGCTGGATAGCTAATCGGGAAGTGCTTATAATTTGACTTGCAAGATACCACCCAGAACGAAAAAAAATAAAGTGACTTCACAAAAAAGTGTTAAATCGCATCGCAATCGGTCCAGTAGTTGGAACGTGATGTTCGAACAGACAGACTTTAAAAGCGTGGTAATATGTTTTGAAGGCCCGTGTTTACTGAGTGCCGCGACGATGCGACGCGTGACCAAAGTACTGGCTCGTAGTATTAGCAATGCAATTCAAAGAAGCATTTCCGCAAGCATGCGGGTGCGCTGCCGACTAGTAGTGGGCTGAAACACTTAGGGCCTCTTTCACGACCAACAAGTGAGGAGTTGATCACTTACTTGCTAAATGACGTTGCTCGGCAAGTAAAAGTAACGAGTATCTCTTTACAAGTTTGAATTAATTTGATTTCGTGAAATTCATACGTACAGTTACTGGTGAGTTTCTGGCGATCAGCCTACTTGTAACATTACTTGAAGGTCGTTAAATATGCCCTTAGTCTTGGAATATATATATATATATATATATATATTTTATGCCTGTATTGCCATGTAGGTTATCCAACTGTTTCATGTAGTAGTTCGGTAGTTATTTGGGGTAGTGCATAACTGAGTAGGTTCCAACTCAGCTAGACGTTACCACTGAAGTTACATACATTCTATAGTAGTTCGATGATAAAGGCGCTTGCATGGTAAAAAGAAAAAATCTACCTGGTCTATTATCATATTACTAAAATTCTAAGTTTAAACTCAATGTATGGCGCAGAAAGAGAACCACTGGCAACATATTAATATACCAGACAAACGTCCAAAAACTAAAACCCTTGGTAAAAAATAAAAAAACTCTTGTGATGAAGACACATCGGTTGATACCTCGCTTGTCAAAATCTGGGTGACGTGACGCTATTGGGGAACTTCCACTTAAATACATACATTCACAGACTGTAAATCTCATTACCCTTCCCTTGCTTCACAGTAGTCGGGAAAAGGTTATAATAAAATGTTGCCTGTAAGTATGTTTTTAATCTCAATGAGTAAATACTGCCTTTAAATATCGGTTATAAAATCAATTTCCTGTCAACTATACCACTCTTCGAACCAACAACTAACTCTGTTTGAGGTGGTCGCTTCCACTTTCGAACTAAAAACTAACTCTGTTTGAGGTGGTCGCTTCCACTTTCCACTGCATTCTTTAAAACTAGCGGTGTCCGCGGCTTTGCCCACGTGGATATCTATGCGTTATAATGACCCTATGAGCTATTCCAGTACTAATACTCAAAATTCTTTCACCGTCAAATAGTTTTTATATCGATTGCTCGGCTTTTACTCATCGGATTGAGTTTTAAAGTCTAAACATAAGCTATCAAAAAGTGAAAACTACATCACAATATCAACTGTAAAAATAACTGGACGTTGTTTTTACGTGATATTTGAAGAGACAAACAGACAGACATGATTTTAAAACGTTATATTCTTGTTCAGTACCTATCTCATTTTACCATTACCATTCCAGACCCTTTTTTTAAATTGTCCTTATTGTACAGACTTGTTGGTACTTACTGCTTTATTATAAGTATAGATTTCAATTCTGGAAACCTCTAATGAGCCCATAGACATGCCTTGTTTGTAACGCAAACACGGGTTTCATTAGCTCGTTACAAGCAATCGTTTGAAGAACACCGCCCAAGGCTGACGTATAATGAAACCGCGTATCTGACTTCCGTTCTTCAGATATTTACAACTTTTGTATCTGTGGATATTAAAATAACAATACAATTTCTTGAATAGAACGAGGGTAGGTGGAGAAGAAGGAAAGAGGAAGGGAAATGTTTAGCACGGGGCACTCCCCATAGTAGGGATGTTAGAAACCCCCTCCTCCCCCTCCCTAATCCTCTCCTATCTCTTTCCTTCCCACCTCCATCACCTCAACCTTCCCCCACCCCTTCCACTTCTCCTCAATCGCCCCTTCCCCACCCTCACCTCTTCATCTACCCCTTACCCTTCCCCTGGTCTTGGCGGTCAATAGGTTGGCAAAAAAACAGCGTGCAACTTGGGAATTAATATAATATTTGATGTCAACTCAGACAACAATCCGATTTGGGAATGAAATAATAAAAATTTTTGATTGTGTCGACACCAATATGAAATTCGATTTTATAATAAACAACTCGTTTTGCGCTGGGTAAAGGTCTATCAACGCCTCAGTAAAAAGAAAATGTAATATTGTCATGTTAGCCAATGATATCACAGAATAAATAATAGTACTCAGTCCTGGTATCTATAACAAAAACTATGTAGAAATTATATCTTGTATGTTTGTCTGTTCGCGAATCACCTAAAAACTCCAGTAGTTTTTAGGTGATGACCTACAAACTACTGGACCGATTGCGATGCGGTTTCCACTGTTGGGTTTCACTTAAAATCTAGTGTACTTGGTATTTCAATCTAATTATTAGAAGCCTACCAATCGATATAGAACTATCTGACGGCTGAACGAAATTTGGTATATGTATTTTTGGTCCTGGCATAACACATAGGTGTAGTACTATTATTTATTTTGTGATATGTCACTTACTTTAAACTACTACTACTGAACAGTAGTAGTAGTTTAAAGTAAGTAGGTAATTTCTCTGGGTTTAAAGTAACATTACTTTAAACCCAGAAATTACCAACAGGGCAATGCCGCGGTCACCGTTAGTCAAGAATATAACTTTTTTTAATGGTCTTTTCTGTTTGTCTGTTCGCGCATCAAGTATAATCTACTAGACCGATTGTGATGCGGCTTCTTTGTTGGTTTGGCTTAAATTTGGAAATTTGGTATTAAACTTGGTATAGCAATCCAATAAACTGTACATTTGACAAAAATACCACAATTGTATTACAATTAGGTAACAGTCTAGCTGTAAAAAAACTGATATTATTAATCTTGTTGAGACCCTAGTAGATATAGAAAATATAGGTGTGGGCAGGATTATTGCCTGCTCATTTCCATATTCTAATAAAATGACGCAAACGCAAAAAGATCATGCCTATGATCTGAATTTTACATTATATAATTTGACTTGTCGTCAAAGTGACGTTTTGTATTTTAAAACTAACAATTTTGTTAGAAAATTTATTTTGACAAAGAATACATTGTATCTCAGCAAAAATGACAAGGTGACCATCGCTAAATTGTTAGCATTTAATATATATGATCCAGTTGTACATGTTATAATGGATCACTCTAACGGTGCCACGGTTAATAGCAGTATTAGACGTAGTACAGCGGAGCCAAATTTATCTGTTAATTTAAACTGTCTGTTAAGACAATGGAAAGGCCTGGTAACTTACATATTTTTCATAACAATATACAGGGTCTTTCCAGCAAAGAATTAGAGTTAGAACTTTTTAGATTTTTCTAAGGTCGATGTTATGTGTGTAACTGAGCATTGGTTCACGATAGGTACTTTGATTCCATCCATTAGAAACTATGTGATTGGTAGTTCGTTCAATAGAAGAAAAGCGAAGTCTCAAGGTGGTTCTTTAATTTATTTAGTGAATACATGTAAATTTAAGGAGAGGAAAGATATTGTGGCCTTGTCTGTTGAACGGACTATTGAGTTATCATATGTTGAGCTGGAGCATCATATAATTGTATGTGTATACAGACCCCCACTGGCTGATTTTAATGTGTTTGAGTCTGTTATGGAGGATGTTCTGAGGAAATGTTCTAACAATTCAAAATTCCTTGTTGTATGTGGTGATTTCAATGTAGATATACTTGTTAAATGTCCAATAAGCGATAAATTTCTAAATTTGTTTTTGTGCTTCAACTTAAAAAATCTTTTTAATCAGCCAACCAGAATCACTAGCACTTCTGCGACCTGGTTAGACAATGTTTTTTGCAACTGTGAACCTCGTAGCAGGGCTATAAGTGATAAGCTTAGCTCTGATCATAGTGGGCAAAGTGTTGTGTTTCAATGTAAATCAGGTAAAAACTCTCAGGAGTTCACTTACAGGCCTATTACTTGCAAGCGTTTGGAACGGTTTGCAGATAACATTGATAATCAACTTAGTCACTTGCCGTTTGATGGGAATTCTGATGACCTTTGCAATTCCTTGTTTAATATAATGGATAAAGTTAACGATAAGTTTAACGATATATATAAATTAAAAAAATGTAAGGGGGGCATAAGGGTGGGATTTGATGACTGGGCTACAACAGGTATTTACAAAAGTAGAAACAAATTACACGATTTATATTCTCAAAAAAAAATGAATGCTAATGACACGAAATTTGTTGAATACTTAAAACAATATTCTAAGACTTTTAAATCCGTATGTAATACCGCGATATCTCTTCATTTGAGTAGAAAAATTAAACAATCGGAAGATAAAATCAAAACAACATGGAAAATAATAAATACCGAAACCGGCAAAATTAAACCTCGAGACCGAAATTTATTTCCAATAAATTAATTTCCAAAGATCACGAAGTTGCCAATGCATTTGAAGATTTCTTTACAAAAATACCAATAATTACTACCCAGTCTTTAAATTCTTCCTCAGTTGAAGCTTCTTGTATGCTCTCAAGCAACGTTGAAAAGTGTGATGTTACATTTAAATTTAAACATATTAATGTTAATTCGATTGTTAAGACATTTAAATTTCTTAACATAAAAAATACAGAGGATCTCTGGGAAATATCTACTAAAATTTTAAGTTCCATTATTGGTATAATTGCTCCATACTTAGTAATTATTTTTAATAATTGTGTTGATGAAGGAGTTTTTCCCGACATAATGAGAAATAGTAAACTTATTCCCTTATTCAAGTCTGGCAGTAAAAATGATCCGACTAACTACAGACCCATTTCTATACTTCCCGCTCTAAGTAAAATTTTTGAGAAAGTAATATTAAAGCAGTTATTGACACATTTCAATCTCAATGGTCTGTTTCATAATGAACAATATGGCTTCACTAAAGGCCGTTCAACGACAGACGCAGGCACAGGGCTCTTAAAGCATATATTCAATGCTTGGGAGGAGTCACAGGACGCAATTGGCGTTTTCTGTGATTTATCCAAGGCATTTGACTGCGTTTGCCACGAAACATTAATTTTTAAATTGAATCATTACGGAGTTAATGGGAAAGCTCTCGATCTTTTATCATCGTATCTTAGCAATAGAATCCAAAAAGTAGATGTAAATGGTGCGAGGTCATCAGGATCTCTCATTACAATGGGAGTCCTACAGGGTTCAATACTTGGGCCATTCTTGTTCTTGGTTTACATTAACGATCTTCCATTTTTCATAAAGAACTTATGTGATATTGTTTTGTTTGCAGATAATACTTCTCTAATTTTTAAGATTGACAGAACCTTGAATAATTTTGGCGACGTTAACAAGGCAATCGCGCTAGTTCTTAGTTGGTTTACAACTAACAATTTAATGTTAAATCCTAAGAAAACTAAATGTATCAAATTTTCACTACCCAATGTCAGAGTCGTTCCTACGAATTCAAGTATTTTAATAAATAGTGAGCCTGTAGACCTTGTGCAGTCAACCACATTTTTGGGTATTACTGTAGATTCAAAATTACAGTGGGGTCCTCACATATCGTTGTTAGCTGGTAGATTGAGCTCTGCAGCCTATGTAGTACGTAAATTTAGACAGTTTACCGATATAGCTACTGCAAGATTAGTATATTTTAGTTACTTTCACATTATTATGTCATATGGCATTTTGCTGTGGGGTAAGGCCGCGGAAATTCAATCAATATTTGTGCTACAGAAGAGAGCAATTCGTTCCATTTACAATATGAAATCCGGAGATTCTCTTAGGGAACGTTTTAAAGAGATCAATATTATTACAGTGGCTTGTCAATATATATATGAAAATATAATGTATGTTCGGAAGAATATCAATACCTTTATTATAAATAGGGATGTTCATAATTTTAATACTAGAAATAAAAATAAACTAAAAGTGTCTGGATTTCGGTTAAAGAAAGTTAGTGGTTCATATATGGGGAACTGTATACGATTTTTTAATAAGTTACCTGACGGCATTGATCAATTACCAATGCATAGGCTTAAAACTTTTGTTAAAGTAAATCTCATAAAGAAAGCGTATTACAATGTAAATGATTATATTAATGACAGAAATGCATGGCCTGATGTCTCCAAGGTCCATGATAATAATAATTGATAGCTTCGATGTTAACGTTAAGTGAATGAAATGTTCAAAGTACTTTGTGAGATGTCTCAAACATACCATGAGACTACGTTGTTTTATACAACATAATTATCGAGTTAGAAGTTTTTACCTTATTTTTTTCCAGTATGATTGTTTGATGTTTGTTGGATATCTCATTGTCACTTTTACCTTTTATATTTGTAGTTTACATGTTTTGTTATAATTGTGACATTTGAAAAAAATATAAAGAATGAACAAATATGGAAAAAATACATCCCCGTAGAGTTTCTTGGTGCTCTCTTTTCTAACGGGCACCGGTAGAGTCAGAAGGGTATTTCCTTTTCCAGTGTGAGATTTAACTCTATTGGCACATGAAAGGGAAATTTCCTTTTCAAACTCAAACAATACTTAGTTTATCTAAATTTGGATTGATTTGATCTTTTTATAATATTTTATGTATATCTCTTCGTTCAGGAGATGTTAATTTTGACTTGTAAAAGTGCTATTATTTTTGCCTATTTACAATAAAAATACTTTGACTTTGACTTTGACTTTGACTTTTGCCTTTGACTTTGACTTTGAATAAGTAGAAGCCGAATAATAGAAAAACAAAAAAAAACGACTGCGAACAAAACTATAAAGAGGCAAATATTTAAGTACTTAATTGCATTTTTTTATAACGACATCTATTTAAAAAAAAACAGCTCATGTTACTCGCTGATAATGAAGCTTTCTATAAGTGAAAGATCTTTAAAATTGGTTCAGTATTTTTGAGTTTATCAATTACAAACAAACAAACAAACAAGCATACAAACATACAATCCTACAAACAATCAAATCTTTCCTCTTTATAATATTAGTGTAGGAATAAAACTATGTCAGTACCACAGTACATTATATAGTCCTTAGACCATAAATTACGTTAATTACTGTATATTATGTAGTCCATAGACTATATATTACGTACTATGTCAGAACTATGGTTTTATATCGCCTCATAAAATGGCTTGTGACGTTTTCAACCCCCGCGTACCTCCTACTCGCCTGTAAAACTCACTCCCCGCGCATTATTTTAGGCGTGTTGCCAACATACTTGAAGAACATAGAGTTCTCTATAGAAAACCCGATCCATCTTATGGATCTTTTGATAAGAAGTATGTAAAGACGCGTATCAAAGTAAATCTGGAGAGAGGCGCCGTTGGATGAGATACAATCGTATTTACCTCTGAGGATGAACGAAGACACGAGTGAAGCGATACTGGATTGGTGATCAGATGAAATTAAAAACAAGTGTAAGTAGAAAAAATACTGTTTTCTTAAAATTGTACTCCTCAGGTACCTATTACCTATTAAACACGACGAAAAACTTAATATAAAAAAATAGCTCACACACTGTTTACGTCTAAAACCAGTTCGTACATGTATTTAATATTCTTATTTTCTGGAATAAAGTTAAATAAGATAAAAGAAACATTAACTCAGTAAATAACAAATTATCTACACAAAGAAACTAATTTAAAAAATGTCGCGATGACTTAAAATGGGCTACCGAACAAGTATAACATATATTTTTAAATAATATCCGTCTGTCCGTCTGGATGTTTGTTCGCGCATCTTGTACAAACTACTAGACCGATTGAAATGCAGTTTTAAATGTTGGCCAGCTAAAGTTTTGTCTTAAATTCAGATAAGATTTGATTTAGAATCTCGATACGACGAGTAGCAGAACAGCAATCCATAAAATTTGACAGCTGAACGAATTTTGATGATTATTTGGTATTATTTTACTTTACAGGTTAAGTTAAGTCAGAGGCCCTCGGGCGGCCTCCTTCGCGGGATCCCGCTTTACGGTGCGGAAGGACTTAAACGCGCTGAAAACTATATTTTAATTTACCTCGACGTTTCGATCAAGTTACATAGATCGTGATCACGGGTTGACTGAAGCAGAGAAAAGCGAGTGCTGCCTCCAACTACTTACATTTGTTTTTTTTTTAAACATAATTATCACTGCACACAACACTAACGACGTCTGCAGATTTTATCTGACTTACACTGCGACACGAACGTTCAGGCTCACATTGTCTAGTGTCCTAGAATGTCTAGTATGGTAAAAAGTCCAATGTCCTATTACGTCCAGTCCCACAATGTCCAGTGTCTCATAATGACTACTGTCCAAACATGTCCAGTGTCTCATAATGACTAGTGTCCGAACATGTCCAGCGTACCATAACGTCTAGGGTCTTAAAAACTCTAGTTTTCTTTCCAAAAGAGGGGTTTATACGCTTTATCTGAGGGAAATGGAAATGGGATAAGAGCTAGAATTGGGACATAAAAAGATAGTAACGGGAGCAGGAAAAAAATGGCCAAGTGCGAGTCGGACTCACGCACTGAGGGTTCCATACAAACTTAACTTTGCCGTTGGAAAACTTGTCCCCATACATCAACATAGATCGTGCTCAGTTTACCAAACGCAAATAAACAAAATGTGATTTATTTACAAATTTAGGATTTTTCCCTTTACTTGCAAGTAAAGTGGTATAAGACGTTGCTTTTAGCCAAATTTCATGATTCTACGTCAACCGGAAGTACCCTATTGGTTTTTTGGACAGCCAGACAAACGGACGGACAATATTAGGACTAGACAATGTAGGACTAGACATTTTAAGACTGGTCATTTTGGTAAGTGGACCTTTTGAGACACTTGACATTTTGGTAACTGGACCTTTTGATACTGGACGTTTTAGGTCACTGGACATTGTGGGAATGGACGTAATAGGACACTGGACTTTTTAACATTCTAGACATTTTAGGACACTAGACAATGTGAGCCTGAACGGACACGAACACTTGCTTATCACGGGATTCTACGACGCATCTAACTTGAAACCATCCTCCCGATTGAAATTGGGATACTTTTTAATTTCAACCTCTTCACGAACAATGCTGGAGTAAAAGTGACGTTCAGTGGAGAGGAACTTCGGGTCGTGGAGTTCAATCCAGTGATAAGGAGCCTGATTCGAGCAAATGCTCAGTGACTTCAGATTTATTTATCTGGCGGTTCTTTAACATGTATATTTTTAACCTATCCAGGTTTCTCGAATCCCTGCCTCGTTTCGTTATCAAGGTCCAATTGAGGCTCTACCTGAGAGGAGGCGCCATTTATTCAGCTCCTCCCGAGACGTGTTTAGCAATTTCACTTGATTTGCTTTTTTTCGTGGAAATATTGCGAAATATTTCATAGGAAAGAAAGGTTTTATAAGAATGGTTATTTTTAAAGCTCCATGAGTTTGTGACGTTTAGTGAGCGTAGTGCGGAAGTTTGTACAAGTGAATAGAACGCGGGAGCGTCAGTTAATCGTAGCTTAGTTACCTCGAGCATTACTGAATCGATACAGATGTATCGAATAAATAATACTAGATCTAATCAACAGTTATTAATTGGTTGTGCCATATTATTGTCAAAATCTCTTGAATAAAAAAGAGGAAAATCTACAAGGCAAATTGTATAACTAAATCCGAAACTATGCGAGATAGAGGAAAATGCTCTAATAAGTTATGAGCACGATTTTGATTAGAACTGAAACTAACGTCATAAAGAAAAATTCTACTTTCCTAGCCGGAAATAGAACCCGTAAATTTTGCTAATTAATAATTATAATAACACACTCACATATAATTATTATTAGTATTTTATTTGTTTTGAGGTCTCAATATTTCGGCTCCGTTGCGGGCGCCATGATGAAGCTCAAACTGATATTATTGCGGGTGGGTAGTTCTAAGAGCAGACATCGACCCCATACTGTCGAGTGACTGGAATCAAGTTAGTCGCCTTTGTAATAACCGGAAGTGTGTAGTTACCGGTGCGGGGGCTGTAAGTGTTGTGTGCCATGAACATTTTCGAGTTTCAAGTGATTGTGATAACGCCAGTACTATAATCTACTGTGAAAAACATTATGATAAAGGGAATACACTTATATGCCTGTCTTCCCTTTAAGCTATCCAATGGAAAAACATTAGTTTGCTCGTCATTATAGCACCTGCAACGTAGCTGAAATATCAAACATTCAAAACTAATAAATTACATGGTATCTCGTTTCTAATAATAATTCTAATATCACACTGTATGCAGTTTTACTGCATCGGAAGAAAACAATCGTTTTAGCTGCATTCGCCAATGAAAACCACACCAAACGTATAGTCAGCCGTCGAATGTAAAAGGACGTAAAGTGGTTAACCGCGATTTTCCATAATATTTAATTTCACGTTCACAATTAACCAACATGACGACGTTACACTATGCATAGTAATTTTCACACTGGGGCTCAGTCAGTCTGCTTGTCTGTTTACATTCTGCCTGGTAAAAAAAATGTTCAGATAAACCGCAATCTGTTAATTGTGGCTAAAATCGCACTCTCGCAGCGATTTTGGTACGAGTCATAAACTAGTCATTGAAACACATATAAATAATAAAATATCATCAACAACTAATCCGAAATAGGTCACTGAACCAGCTTACCTCGTGAATACTTCCCAGACATATTATTCCTAGCCTTCTAATACAAGTCTTTGGTTGAAATTCAAAATGCGCCCCAAAGATTAAACTTCCTTGGAAGCCTTATTCTGTTAGTGAATTTGTTTCGCGAAAGTAATTCAGCAGTAACCTGTGTTTTGCATCTTTTAGCCATTTTCGGAATGCATGGCATCGGTAATGTCCTTAAATTGGTTACGTTTTGCTATAAATTTACTCCGTTCGCAAATTTGCTTGGATTTTTTTATTCTGTTCAGTTGGAATTGTAAATCGATAGCTGTAAATTTTAGCTGTCCCCTAAAGTTAGCTTTTGGTGCTAATGCTTTGATACGAATGCTTTGTTACTGTTTAAATCATGCTTTGTGCAAATAAATAATATATGAGGAAGACCGATAGGGCAAGCTTATTCTACATGTTGCGGCAGAAAGAAGGTCTTGAGCATTGAAGCAGAGTTGCAAGCCTATAGGAGTTTTATGGCATGAATTTCGGCGAGAGTACGTTAAAATCACTCAATTCCCCTAAGCCCATTCCATCATTGGACGACTAGAGGCTCGGCGATATGCCAAAGTTATTTTTACACGCACAAAGCATTTTGCTTCCGCATTAATGTATATCTTGCGTCCCGCTAAAAAGTGGAAACTTTTTGCTGGAGTCTGTTTCCCTAAAGTAGTTATAATGGTCGTACCTCAGGGAGATGGTGCGGTTGGGCACGGTGGGCATAACCCTTGTGGTTGACTGCATATGCTCTGAGACTGGAGTTCGCCCTTTCCAAGACCAAGGCCTTATTATTGTACCATGGGTCTCCAGGAACGCGGGTGGAACTGTACGTGGAACTGTAAAATGAATCTTGGTCTCTTTCTGGACGGGAGGTGCGCTTTTGAGGCCCACTTTGCCCAGTTGGCCACAAGAATGGTGGGAGCCGCAGCTACCTTGGGAAAGCTGCTACCCAACGTGGGTGGCCCAAGTGCCAACCGCCGCCGACTATACTCCGGAGTGGTCCGGATGGATGGCAGGGTGCGTGTTGGCCGGTGATCCCCCTTGGGAGCTCCAAGCGGAGATCTTCGCCGAAGTTTACCACTTTGTGGCGGAGAAGAGATCCCGCGGAGACCTCCCATAGTGGGAGGAGGTCAAACGCATGCGGCGACAGGCGTGGGTCGTCATATAGTGGCGGTTGATGGAGGACCTGGCTCCACCGGTCCTTGGGCAATAGAACGTGGAGGCTATCCACTCTGTCTTTTGGAGGTGGGTGAGGTGGAAATTTGGGCCGCTGACCTTCCGATTGCTGCAGGTGCTTTCCGGACACGGATATTTTGGAAATTAGGTACCTGCAGCAGATCACAATCTACACAGTCTGCCACGAGTGTGGGGTGACGGAGGACACGGCGCTCCATACGCTGAAAGTTTGTGCCGCATGAGGCCCGCAGTGGCACACGCTTTCAGCGGTGATGGTACGGGGCTCTCTCTACCAAGCGTGATCAACACCATCCTCGGCGGCAAGAGATCTTTGCAGGCGATGGCCTCTTTCTGCGGAGAGGTTATGACGCAGAAGGAGGTTTCGGAGCGGGCCAGGGAGACAGACGCCAGAGCGGACGCGCTCTGGCGCAAATGACGAGTGGGGAGGAGGAGGTGACCTCCTCCTTTCTCAGTAGTGGAGTCACTGGTGGAGAATTAGAGGAGTCTCCATTGCTTTGCATGGCCCGACATGTCTGAGGGTTGATCTTGGTGATCAAGGTTGCCCCTCCACAGGCATAGAGGTTCAATTGGGCCTGCCACTGGGGCAAGATAGTAAAATTCTAACGCGACCCCATCTTGCCCCACCTCAGTGGGGGGCTCAAGGGGGGTTTTAAGTGGGTGCGAGCCCTCCTTCCATCACCCCCGTGGTGGAAGAGAAGGGCTAAGGCATTTTCCCACTAAAAATAATACTGTCTGCTCCACTCGAACCGTTTTTTTTTACTATGAAGTGATATAATAGTTGTCCAAAGCAACACATTATAAATAATGGTAGGTACCTACGTAGAATCGAATAAGGTATGTTTTATCTAGTCCTAGTCAGATAATCTTTTGTTCGAAGTAAGTTTCTATAGGTACGTCATCCTTGTATTATTTTCCCAATCTATTACTATTTAGGAGCATGCGTACATCAAAACTTTTACTAATTATATTTATTAACGCTCGTAATTACCATCGTAATGAACATAATAAATTATCTTTCGCGAGCGGAGTACGATGAGATCGTTAGAGATGTAGTTGTCGAAGGTTTGGCCGGATATAGGTTGGTTGGATAAAATAGCTGTATAAAGCAAAACCAAGACAATGCTAATCTAGACAAAGCTAATCTAGCTAATCTATGTAATCTAGACAGGCTATTTGTGAACATTGTCAATTTTCTGGTCTGTGAAGAGCTTTAGAGATGCAACGGATTTACATCACCACTAATACATTTTAAGCTATGGTTGAAAGCGAGCGTTCGTGCAGAACCGTTTTTTTATACAGTGTTAAAGTAACCAGAGCTACCGCTCGTATTTAGTATTTTATATGCATCAACAGTAAATCAGTAAACATTCAGAAGAAAAAAATACATCAGTAAAAGTAGAAGAGTGACAACGTCACTAATTTTCACCGCAGTAACAATACTCGCATCACATTAGAAACCAACGCCACAAGAAAAACTGAATACTGACCGGATCACCCTCATCCCTACAGTATAATAATTACGTACATTCTGATTGTAATAACCATCACACAAACAAGGCGCATTGTACATAATACGTTACATCCTACAATTTCCAGTTATGAAATAACTTGGAAATTACTTTGTTCAAACAATCTTGTTTGGAATGAGGTAATATGGCTTCTTTTAGAGTAAATTTTTTGAAATGTGTCATAAATAGGAATTTTGTGGTATTTTTGTGGAAACGTGAAACTGTTGTAAACTGGTTAAGTTAAATGTAATAAGTTAATTTAAATGTATAAGAAAAAGGTTTTATGTAGTAGCCATGTTGTGGTTAAACTTAGAACGGGCTATCATAATTAAATGCGTATACAACATTTCGGGTCTGTGCTTTTAACCTTTGAAAAGTTCCATTATCTGGAAATAATCATGTCATGCTTACCATAAATGCATTGTCATTGGATCTGAACCTGCATGTAAAAATTCGATTCCGTAGATGAAGCGGTTCTAATTCAGCTTGCAAGATTCCACCTAAGTAAACACATTAAAAAGAAAAATTGGTGCGAAAGTTTGCATTTAAGTGTGTTTGTGTGTGTTGTGTGTGTGTGTGTGTGTGTGAGAGAGAGAGAGTCGGTGTGTGTGTATGTGTTTGTTACTTCTTCACGCTTAAACGATTGAATGAATTTGGATAAAATTTGGCATGGAAGTAGCTTATACCCTAGATTAACACATAGGCAACATTTAATTCCAAATAATGCACGGTTACTGAAGGACGCGGGTGAAACTGCGGGGCGCAGCTAGTATTGAGATAATTTTCTTTGTTTCTTTTTTACTTACATATTTTACTTTTATTTTAATAGTTGCAATTGCAACATTAGACTATAATTTTATACATTAACATGAACAACTTAGAATAGAAAATTTTGTAAGAACATAAAAGACAATTGCTTCTGTTTAATTATATGAATTCAGTCCTTGGTGGGACGCCGTCAAGTAACAACGCGTTGTGATTTGTTATATTATTTACTAGCCTTTCCCGCCGCGACTTCGTCCGCGCGGACTACTGTTTATCGCGACAAAAAGCATCTTATGTTCTTCTAGGATATTAAAAAACAATGCAAAATTATAAAGTATAACCACTGCTCTTGATGTTTTTTGACAAACTTGTTATTTCGTTTCCAAGTTCTTACAGCGAGTAATCAATATTTTTCCAGTTTTCTCGTGGAAACTTACAATTTCCCGTGATAAAAGTATCCCGTTTTTTATTCCAGGGTAAAAGCTATTTCCATTCTAAATTTCATCAAAATCCGTCCAGCCGTTATCGCGTGAAAGCTCCCCAAACAAACAAACAAACAGACAACGTTTCTCTTTTATATATTGGTATGGATTTTTTTGCGTTACCTCACTATGGCAAAGTGTAATAATTGCAATAAGTTAATTACAAAAAAGAACCCTGTTTTGGAATATAGTCGTTGTTAGAAAGTGTTACTTGCCTCTACTATGTGTACGGCATTGAGTGTTAAACAGTTATCAGTACTTAAAGCCGCCGAAAATCTGGAGTGGACCTGTAATGATTGCAACCAAAACTCATCTCAAAGGAAATCTTATGTGACTCTCGCTTGCTTGTTGGTCGTATGAGGTAGTGCTCTGATGTGATGAGTTTGTCAGACCGCCCGAGGGCCGCTGACATGGTTTAACGACTGCTATTAATCAATAACAGCCGGGACCGACAGCTTAACGTGCCCTCTGAAGCACATGATTCTTGCTGATTACGAGAAAGAAGAAGACAAAAATATCAATATAACAGGCCCTTCTATGGTCGTCAAGAAACTACTATCGGACATAAGAAAAGAGGTAAACAGCATCATGACACAGGAAATGCAGTCGCTTACCAAAGCTCTTCAATACTGTATTAGAAAGGTGGATGATTTCACTGAGTCTGTGGAGGCTTTTACGGGAAAAATTAGAGATTTGGTAAAGAAAAGTTGCTGCTTGATTTCAAGAATGCATACCTAGAAGTGAAAGTGGAAGCATTAGAGCAACACATACGAGAGATGGACCAGCTATAACTACCCATGTTGAAATTACAGGTAGGTATTCCAGATTCAAGCGATCTTGATTTACCAGCTCTGCTCAACGGTGTAGTTGAAAAGTCTGATATTTCAAAGAAGTCATCTCTGCTAAACGGCTACCATCGCGTAGAATTCGGTCAGGTCCGGTCTTCGTAAACCTTCGTGAGGTACCTACTCGTCATCTTCTATTGATAGCAGCCCGTGCAAAGAATGTCACTGCCGAAAGCTTGATGAGGAATCTATCAGGTGCCTAGCTGAAGTATAATAATTCTTAAGGCTTTCACCCCTTATTATAAGAACTTACTCTGGCAGACAAAACAAGACCTGAACGGTCTCTTTAAATTCGTCTGGTTCAAAGAAGGGAACACTCCCTTCGCTCGGAAGAATGAGAATGCTGAGGTTTATAAAAATAGATCTAAATGTGAAATCCAATCACTCTTGTCAGTTTAAGAAGAAGTCTTTAATTATTTTTTGTTCTTTATTTTTTAAATCTTTGTATCTAACTTTGAATGCAACGAGAACACTGCATTATGACAATACGACTAATGCAAAATACGACTCACTCACAAACCGTAAGTGAGTCGTATTTTGCATTGGCTTCGTTCTTTTCTTACAACAGCTTTTTGATCGTCGAAGGTTATCCCAAGGAAGTTGTATGTACTTGTTACTACACATAACTTCCTTGGGTTATCCTATCTAAATTGGGTACTTAAATTTACCTAAAATTCATTCATAAGTTCTTATAAATACGTATTGGGTATATTAGAATTATTATTATGAACGCATGGAAGATTTTTACGTATTTTAGAAATGTGATATTATAGAAAAACTGATGATTTAAAAAGAATAAAAATCAAAAGTATTTTTGTAGACTAAAAGTCAATTAAATAGTTTTTTTTTAGTTTATATCTGCTGTAGTTTATAAAATAATTATTTATTTCATATTATTTTCACTTATCCTTATTGCTATGTTCAATAGCTTTCTAGTACAGTAATTCAAAACATTGTAATCGTAAGCATTCAGCTAATCTCTGAAACCTGCGGTTACCTTTAACTTACTTACTGTAGAGGTAAATAGTGGACAACACCGGTTTTGAGGTTGGGCATTGACGGGACAAGGAAGAGTTGAATTTGTCAACTTATGTCCGACCCTTCCGGTCTTTTACACTTGTATTTTAACTGTTCCAGGGTTTTTTCGATACCTAGAGTGATTAATCTGTACCGGAGTGCGGACACGGGTCAGTTCACACCTGTCTCCCAGGAGCTTCTCCTCTTCATCTCTGCACTGCTGAACCTCTGGCGCTGCACTTCTACGGCAGCTGCACACCTCTACTTCCGCTGTACTTGACAGACTGGTCTACTTTCACAATCGCAGAGCATCTTATCGCGTGCCCCTTGAAAGTTAAGTCCCTATCCGTGAGGGACAACATTACGAACACCACCGACTCCTATAACTCACTACCTGAGACAACATTAATCCTACTGGTAGTTACCTATCTTATCTTATTTTTCTTTCCCCTACCACCACAAGTGTACAAGCACAAGAAAAAATATTTGGAACAAATTTTGTTGCAAATTTTATGCTCTGCAATATGTCAAAATCATTGGATCCATAGAAACCGTGATATTTGCAAAAAACGCTTTTTCCGATTTTGACCTTGAATAACTTAAGACGTAGACAAGAGATTTTATGAGACTTTTGAAACAAATGTAGGAATGCCAAAATAAAGGTTTATTCAAGTTTCCAGCTTATTATCTCTCATTCCGAGGTGGACCCTTGTTTTTGGCTTATTTAACTGGATGTCAGTAACGACTTATCACGTCAACTATATAATATGTAGAACAGTTAGGTCGGTCTGCGTCTGAGATTTCGATATAATGTGACCAAAAGTTTTTCTCTTAATTAAACTGAGTGACAATACGAGCAGGTCTAGCAATCAATAGTAAGTGTCACGCCTGCCCACATCAGTGGCAGTGCCCAGTATGTAGTACTATTATTTATTCCGTGCCAGTACTTTGATTGAAAAATCTTGCGCTGCAATGCACTGCGCTCGTCATCCTGATACATTGGTTCACTATATTAGTGATAATGGCGCATATCTGCACGGCTGGCGCTTTAATATTTGTGAAAGGTCCATATTTTGGTTTCTATTTTAGACTTACAGCCGCTTTTATCCACACAGCAAAAACTTTTTCTTGCTTACCGAATTTCTTACAAAATATCCCGTAAAACCTGAAATAGACAAAAAACGGCCACCAGCGGGTTGAGTCATAAACCCCAGCTGACATAGCATCCCCGTGCCCTCAGAGGGCCGTAACTTTTTAATTACCCTCGCCTATAACAGGGGCTCTGTTATAGTGCCATGCCGCTGGACGCTGGACGTAAAATAAAGTTCTTGGGACTGTCTTTTTAAAATTGTGTTTTAATTGAGACATGAAATAAACCCATTGGTTGGACAAGCAATGGGTTTATGACTAGAAACCTTGACTTAATTAAAATAATGAGTTCAATATCGATCACTAACCTACTTTCAATCGAACAGTACAAAATGAATGGTGAAACGGGACGCACTATTCTGGGATTAAAACTAACGGACCGAATAAAGAACAACATACTGTGTTCCAAGACTCATTTTACAGATGTGACCCAAAAATCCGCAAAATTAAGGTGGGCCTGAGCTGGACATTCCTGCCGCATATCAGATGACCTTTGGCCAAAAATTTGGCGATCCTTAGCTCGTTAACGTCATTGCGGCACACTAAGAAAGAGATGGCAGGATGAGCTTGAATCCCAAACGAACGACTATAATACAGTTTGCCTTTGACCTGCAGTGGTACCAGGGACACTAAGTGTTATAATAATAATAACGTACTTTTATTTAAATACTCATTTTTTTAAGCGTTAGTTTCCACATTTATAGGTTGTATATTTTCTTTGTTTCCTTGCTTCCGGAAAACTAGATTGCTAGAGTGTGTGTGTATGGCCACATCGTTGCTGACCATCAGGCAAGATGTTAACTTAAATCCAAATGTTATAAAAATAAACCGGCCAAGTGCGAGTAGGACTCACGCACCGAGAGTTCCGTACAAACGTATATTCCGTATGTAAAAATTTCGTCCATCACGGGAATCGAGACTCAAAAACGTGTTTTTTTTCTGATGCAACTACAAATTTACAGTTTCCGGATTTTCCCTTTACTCGGCTATAAAGCATTGCTTCTTGCTTAATTTCATGAATCTAGGTGTAACGTGGTGAAGTTACTTACCTAATTAATTAATAACAAACCAAATAAAAACATACATATGTAGGACATATGTATGTTTTTAGACAGAAATATTATTGTGATATCAAAGTGAGAGCACGTTCGCTGACAAAAATTTTAAGAGCGCCTTCTAACTTTGCCTGTGCTTTGATTGTTATTAAAATAGTTTAAAAAGCTCCTAGTGATGTGATCACGCCATATTGGGTAAGTGTTGAACATAATACGTACCTACATAAAGGCTTCTTCATAAATCATTGTAGGTAATGGTTTTAATTTCATGTTAACTCTTCAACCATATATCTATTTTAAATTATTGTTACTGCTCATTTGGTACTCCTGTAGGCATGTACTTCGTTTGTGGTGGCCATCTGAAATTGCAGATGTGAACTGCCACTTATCTGGACATACATTCCAGGGTCCTACAGTCACTTGCCTAAGGTCACCTTGATAGAGTGGTCCACTCAATAGAAGAAGCCGCACCACCATCATCGTCACTACGGACCGATATATCCTGACAGCATCTGCCACGAGAACTAGACCGGGACGACTCCGTGGTCGAACTTCCTTCGGCCGGATACATCACCGTCCCAGCTCCACCACTGCCTCGCTACCAGGATAGTACCGCAGCCGGCGAAGTAGAAATTAGGCGAGCAATTCGTACCCACTACCCACGAACTTCTTTACTTTAATAAATTAATTATTGTGTGGACTTGTGGGTTGTCATTTTACTTCAATCCACCCAATGATGTTTTAATATAACATTATTGAATCCAAATACAAACGCTTCAAGGGAAGTATCATATTATAGGTTTAGATTCCCTTGCGAGCATCAAAATATGTGGCATAAACGGTCGTACCTTTTGATTGCGTTGACTTAGATAAAAATTTTTGACAGCTCCAAGCGCTCAAAACATAGATGTTTAGACATCCTTAACGTCTCCTTTCTAGATATCGTTCTACACGAATAGACAAGCAATAACTGGCCAAGTGAGTGTCGCACCCATAGCGTAGGAATCCGTTATCATAGGATTTCTTCCAAAACGGAATAATTGGTCCAGGCTGGGACGGACGGACTGTGCGATCTTGTTGGATAATGGACTCCTGTTGACTGCAGGAGGTGAAGCATAAACGTCAAGAGTGTCCCTATATTCAGCCTTGGCAGGCAAAGTTGTCATTAAACTCATAAATGCATATTACGTGATGAATGCTACATTAAATGAATATTTGGCCGGCAAATTGCCCAAAACGCTCCCGTGCCGCTCCGCACCCACGAAACTTAAAATATTTTCCAATAATTTCACCGAGCAGCAATTAGCTACAGTCCGCTTCGTTCTGGAAGTGAGGCAATAAGTACAACGAAGGTAGATCCGTCAATTTAAGAGTCCCGAGAGTGAGAAAGCTTGCTTCCCCCTGCACGTATATTTTTTACCAACATTCCTTCCTTCACTGTGTTATGCCAATATTGTTATTATTTTGTTACATTGGTTTATTATTTATTTATTATTATTTATTTATTTATTCATAAACAAATGCTTGTTGTGCTTACAGCAACGCCAAGGCGCACAACAAGCCAATATAGTAAAATCACCTAAAACTAAAAAACTAACACAAATATTCATAAACAAATTAAATTTCATATAAAAAATGTCAACATCTGCCTCCTGAGCAATCACGGCGTTGAGTAAACTAACCGTTTGAGCCGTCGGAGCATGTTTGGAGGTACACGTACGCACCGGCGCGGCGGTGCCACAAACAGGCGCCGCGACGCATGCGCGCGCGCTGGTCGCATCCGGTCCGGTGTAAACAAAGAGAAGCGCGACAGAGTGCACGGATTATCTATCCTGTTGTTGAAGAGTAGGTAGTAGTGGATCACTATCGCACACTTACGCCTAAGCTCAAGGTGTTTATACCCACCATGCCCGCCACGAATAAGGACGGATATAAGTATGGATAATATCCATACAACTTTTTATATAGGTAACAAGCAAATTTCTTCTGCACTTTTTCGACCATAAGGTTATATTTATCTTCATAGGGGCACAGAATAAATAATAGTACAAGTACAGAAGGCTAACTAAGTAAAGTAATTTAAATAAATAGCGACTCTCGCTACAACGCTATAAAGTGCAATTTAACTCGCATGGCGCTGCGAGCTTTCAATTACATTTACCTAGAAGGCGCTCGCCCACCGCGTGCAGGCTAGAATGCACCGTATCACAACGCGCGAGAACTTTCATTGCTCTAACCGTTTCAGAATCGCTCTGTCCCTTTTTCGCTCGTTAGGGTTGTATTAAGATATGATTAGGTACTTGTACTACTAATTATTCTGTGATATGTTATGACTTAGATATTGTAACAGAATAAATAAGTAATAATGTATTATGTTATTACTTACTATTATAAATTAAAATAGTTCTATTACATACAATGACATTCTTATCAGAATAGACCTACTACCTCATTTTTACTACCCCGTTTTCAGAACGCCGATAAGTTTAGTGAGATACCTACCTACGTGTCGTTGGTTGATTATGATTATATCCTGTAGGTATTGCACTTTGATGAATAAAGGTGCCTGTCTGAATTCCATGCTTTTTAATGAGTGAAAAATAAATTACTACCTACGTAATAAAAGGTATTAAAAGTATGTAGGCTACTTATTAAGTCAGAACAGTAATTCATTTTCCGATCAACAATACCTACTATAATCAATTATAAAATTACGTTGATCGATTTAATAAACGACTTTATTTCTGCGCGAAATAACCTTAAATATGCGTAGCTTCGGTATGGAACACAAATGAAATAACATAAAACTATAGGAACTTAAGTAATAAAAAAATATCAATATCTAACTACATAACTAGGACCTATTACAATTTATTACCTTTCAATATCCTTTGGAAGCGTAAAGAATGACAATTCGTCATTTCTATCACTATTCAAACAGCCGAATGCTATGCAGTACTTTCTAACTTTCTTCTTGGTACTCATAATTAAAACACGAATAAAGTTTGTCAATAACTTTACGTAAGTGGGTGCTCTATCTCTAAGTACAAGGCGCGCGACTCATCGAGCGCACGCTTGACACTCGTCTGAACGGACCCGAATATTGGGTCCTTGAATTTATTTGTACTTGTTGCGGAGTGCGACCGCCCTGATGGGGGTCCCAAATAATCGCATTCTACTCCAATTTGGTTCTAACGAATGCATAATACAGCGCAACAACTGTGCCTCTGTCATGAAATCGAGTGGCCTGCCTCTTATCGAAACCGAGGGATTTATAGGCTCGGCCACACAACTCCATGATATGCGCATTAAAAGTTAGTTCTGTATCCAGCATCAAACCCAAGTCACGAATTTGAGTCACACGTTCCACGTTTACTTTGATTATGAGTGTTTGTCGAAAAACAAACACATATTCACGTAACGTTTTAAGCGAAGTGTGATTCTAAAGAAATATAGTTTACGTTGTCATTATCATCTGTCCTTCCAACACGGTGAGTACCTCACATTTAGCATTAAGTCCATTCTGGCTCCACTTTTCTCCGCACTGGCTCAGCAGAGGGCAAGAGGGGACAGTGACAAACAGCTGAAATATTTCAGTGCCGGTGGAAGCTTTAAGAGGTCACAGGTTGAACTTCGAAGAGAGGTTGGTGCAGAACGATTATTTCAACATTTAACATCAGATCGTCATTTATTACAAGGGATAACTCAACCAGCAATAATTATAAAATTGTGGCTACATGTTCAGTGTTGCAGGATTACATTACTTATGATAGCAATTGGGAATACAGGACATGGGAAGTTCGAAATAATAATAATAATAATACTAATAAATATAGTAATAATAATTCGAATAGCAATCATTCATTTCGAATAATAATGAATGATTGCTGAGCAATAAACTAAACGCCTCTAACGCTTTAAATCCACATCAATATATAAAAGTGAAACGTCTGTCTGTCTGTTTGTTTGTTTGGTTGGGGAGCTTACACGCGATAACGGCTGGACGGATTTTAATGAAATTTGGAATGGAGATAACTTATACCCTGGAATAAAACATGGAAAACTTTTTATCCCGGAAAATAGTAAGTTTCCATGGGAAATTTAGATAATGTTGATTACTCACTGAAAGGAACGGTTGCCGTGGAAATGAAATAATAACAAGTGTGTTATAATTATCAAGATCGTTGGTGCTATACTTTTGCATTGGTTTTTAATATACTATAAGAACATAGGCTGTTTTTTTCGCGATAAACTGTAGTCCGCCTGGGTGAAGTCGCGGGCGAAAGCTAGTAAATGTATATAAATAAAATTGAAATGCTGTTCGCATTAAAGCGCATCACTTGAGAACGGCTAAACCGATTTTACTAAATTTTGTTTTAAAAGTTTCGTAATAGTCCGAATTAGGTTAATATGAAGGGAATTATGTTAGTTAATTATAATTAAAAATGAAGCTTTCATGCAGTAGCCATGTCATGGTAAAAATTAGAACGGCCTATCTCAATTAAATGCGTGTACAACTTTTCTTATCTGTGTTGTTAACCGTTGATGAGTTTCCCAGTCAGGACCCAACCTTGAATGCAGCAACCATGTCCTGGTAAAACTTAATACCGGCTATCATAATAAAATATGTAAACAAAATATCATGTCTGCGCTGTTGACTGTTTAAGAGTCTCTTTATCTGGAAACCATGTCATGGTAAAATATAAAACTTGCTATCATAATTAAACGCTTACACAAAATTTCATGTCTAGCACAGACATGAAATTTTGTTAACCGTTGAAGAGTTATTTTATCTGAAGCTAATCCTAGATATGAGGAAATGGGTTTCATTCAGCTTGCAAGATTTGACCTAAACAAACCTACGCCTTTAAAATTGGAATTATGGAAAAATTGTGAAAAACTGAAAGTCCATTTTTTATGGGATTTTTGCATGAACTCAAACTTGACTTTGATGCTATCAAAGACAAGTCTGACTTTTGTTATACTTAATTTTTCAAGAATAAAGAAAAGACGCCTGACTGTAGTGTTTCTGCCCTAGCGGACTTATGGCACGTCACGAGTAAACAGAAAAGTTTCGAACGACGGATATTCATCGTACTTTTCATCATAATCATCATAATCCAAGCGGGTGAAACCGTGGGGCGCAGCGTAAGTGATATTTATTTATTATTTAATAAATATTACCTGTATATACTTACGCACTAGGATTCCTTGTGACGAAAACATTTATGTCCATCATACAGCATTGTTTGCCTCGACTAGTATTCGAACCTCATCTCAGCAAGCAGTGACACTCTATCAACTGCGCCAGTGTCTTTTATCTCGGAGTCCACTCCAGCAAAAAACACTCCGCAAAAAACGACCCTGAATAAGATTTCAAAACGATGGAAAGACCTGTGTTGAGCATGGTATCAGAAAAATGTAAATGCTATTGAAACCATTGATTTAGAATTTAGAAAAAAAAACTCCCCGAAGAGAAATCAGGTTGGTCGTTTCACATTCTGCAGGAAAAATTGATGACAACTGACATTTTACAACAAATTAAAGTGGTGGATTATAAGAACAGCAGTTAGGTTATTTTTTGTCTTCCATTCAAAATTTCCCATGCAAACAAACAATTCAACATAAAAAAAACATATTTTAATTAACATTCATGAATACTTGCAACATAAATTCCAACAAAGATTCCTCTTTTTAAGGTTTTTCGCCGCAACTTTCCAGCGGCTCAAGCGAAAATTTTCAGTTTACAAAAATACAATAGAAACAAGTAGGGAGTTCAAAGCGTTGTTCGGCGAGTGTCACATGTGTGCGCGAGCGTTGAGTTATGGACCATAGTTTTATATTAAATTTTGTGTAATTCCCCTGGTATGGTGATAGTGTAAAATCTCAAATACGACTGCGGTGCAACAGATTGTTCTCTTTTTGGACGGCTTTTAAGTTTTTGTTGAAAATGACACCATTGGAACTTTAAAACGGCACAGAGTTAAAAATATTACTGTGTAGATACAGTACAGTGCCTTTAACATAATTATAGCTAGTACCTACAGCAAGTTGTGTGCTGATCAGATGTGAAAAGATATACAAAGTTTTCAATTCTTGTGATGCAGTGGAGGGAAAGCTAAATAATGGGTAGATACAAGTAGGTATTAAAATACACAAGAATGATTTCACAACACTTATCTTGAGTTTTTGACGTGAGTCGTCATTAAAATTACTCTGATACATACGGGGTGTCACTAAAAAAGGGACCGGGACACGAAAAGAGTTATATTTTGGTTTTGCTTTTATAACTCTGTAACTACAACCTCCAAATGTTGGTGTAATGTTTTTAGCTTATATAGTCAGCTCGATGTAATATTAATTTTTTGTCAAAAGGACAAAGCAAAATCAGCAAAAAATTATGTTTTTGTGAACTTTAATTCGATTTAATTAACGATTTAGATTGATAAAAAATAAAGATTCAGCACATTGTTGGAAAGAAGAAGTTTTGGAGCTCACTGCGGTACCCTAAACTCCAGCACAGAAGGAACAAGAGGGTTCCAGAACCGGATCAAATTGTACGTGGCGTAGGCGTTTCTCGACAAATAAACGGCCGTAAGCCCTGACACAGCCCAACCACTTTTTTAGTGTAATGGAGAGAAGAGAGAGAGAGTATTCATTTCAGATATCATTGCATCGTGACTAGAAAATAATCGCATATACAGAAATTTTCACGATAACTACGGAGTCTGTACTCTTCATTCCGATTGTGAAGTCAGCGGAATTGGTGCTGAATGCAGCGCTTATGAAGACGCACTGCAGCGTCTTGTGGCATCAAGCGCTATTTATTCTAGAACTTGCCGCTTCAAGTGTGTTTTATTCCGCTAGAATGTGTGACCGCTTTATTTCAGAGTGAAATATTGCATTTTTGTTTCCTTTTTATTTTTGAAGATTTTATGAATATGAAGTTTATGCAATGAAGTTTTGCTTTACAAGTCAAGATTTGCTCAATACTCTTTTAAATAAATCAAATGGCCTTAGTCAAGCTAATTTTGACATGGCGGGTCATCTCATGGCCTTTGAGCTATTGACCCATCGCAGCAATAATAAGCCTTCACAGATTTGGCCGTTCGTGCAAACGACCATTCACAATTGTGACCATGCGCAAAACTAACCCTTTAAGGATGTTAACATTCGAGGAATAGCACTTCACAATAACGTCATTCTGAATTTCATAGAACGTATCCCGTGTTCTTGACGCTGTGAATATAGCATTATAGGACTTAAGTGGAGTAGAACCAGAGTAGAGCTGATATGTTCAGAAGAGGTGCCGACATGTGGAGCATGATGCTTCCTGAGTGGAGGCCAAGGCTGGGGGAAGGGGATGTTGGTCATCTGGCATGACATGTGTTCACGATATAGTGAAGATCACGGGTTAAATTTAGACAATAATGACGCAGAATCGATATGAATGGCAGTACATGGAGATATTACCCATTCAAGGGATGCAGAAGGCTCTTCTTGATAATCTTTTTAAGATCCAACAACGGCTTAATTGCCAAGTTAATATATCCTACTATTTAATTATTATTATGATATTACATGTTTTCTAGTACTGACAATTTCAAAATTTGTATTATGATACAATGGTGACTTCTTCTATTATTGTTTCTTAATTTTTGTTATGTTTGTTTGTGGTGTGTACAATAAAAAAAATATCTATCTATCTAATGGTGAAATACAACTATTGTGAACCAAAAAATTGGTTCCTCAGTGCTAGAAATGCCAGGCCTGTGGGCACACGCAAGATTAATGCTCCAATGAACCGAGGTATGATGAAACTATGCAAAGGTACATTATAAGTAATATAATAAACAATAAACACATACAAGTAATTGAAGAGCAACATGTTAAGTTAAGCACTCACCATAATCTGTTCAACAAAACTAAAGATAAGCTAAGACAAGATTGCTATGCAAGTTTGTTACTCAATTTCAATTTCGACCCCAAAGCATCACGAAGTTCAAAGGACTAGTTTATAGAATTCCTAGATTATATTATGTAGTTCCTAGATTTCGTAGAATCACGCAGGCTACCTCGGTGCTTCGTCTATCACCATTCGCAATATTGAAATTGAATTGGGTTCGAAATTGAAATTTTCTCAATAGGGTCTTTCCAGGGAGCAGATCTCGCATGTTCGATGTAACCTCTATTATATGCAGAAATGTTTATTTAAATGTCTGAAAACTAAAATTGTTGTGCAATAGACATATTAGGTTTTCATACGACACGGAACGCCATGGATTCGAAAACAGACAAAATGACTATACAGACATATTTTATTGATTGGTGTTGTATCCATTTTGTTTTCCATAAAGCAATAAAAGAAGGAAACTAAACAAATCATGCCTTGACTATAGTTTATTTAGTTTCTCCTATTATATTGTTTCATGGACACGGATGATGAATGATTGGATGGCAAAGCCAAGGAACAAAAACAAAGTTATTAAACAAATCGGGAGAAGCCAATAATATGTGACCAAAAGGACTACAGAAGACTACAGAGGGGATTACTCCCCTCTGGTTTCACTTGCATTTAGAGCAGAATAATCTAATATTCTGAATATCTAATACCCTTCGTGATGACGATAACGTCATTGATTGAAGAGTTAGCAAGGATCATCGAGTATTACTGAGTTCGACATCCGTTATTTTGGCTAGCCGTATCCAACTTGTCCACACAGAAATGAAATAATTTGTTTTATTATTGAATGTTGGTATGTAATGGATAAACTCAAAAAATACTAACTCAATTTCAAAAATTATTTCTCCTATTAAAAGCTCAGCAAGTGACATGGGCTATATTTTATTTTACAAAAATAGAAATTTTGTTATCTACGAAAATTGCAATAATGTAACCCAAAGTATTAAAAATTTGCCTATAAAGTCATTATTTGGCGTGCGCTGCGAAAACTATTGATAATACATAAAATAATGTATGTACTATAAGTAGTTACGCACCAAAAAAGTCCTGGAGGCTTTTATGTCTAACAATTTTAGTTAAGTTACAATAACCGTTTTTTGTTCAAATAAGTCAACCAAAACATGGGTAGAAACATGTACAAATAAAGAGAAACCCTTAGCTACCCGTGCAAAGCTGGATATATAAGGGAATAAAATTTAAACTTAACTTACGTGCCTCTCAACATAACAAACGTCGCAATGACTCGAGTAAACTCTACCCTCCAAACATAAGGTAAAGTAAAGGAAAGGTGACCATGTCGATATTTGAAAAGTCTTGACCCGGATTAATAGCAAAAAAAGTCTGCACATAATTATTTTTTCATTGCGGTTTGACTTTTAGATGGTAAATAATAAATCAATAATATCTATAGTTAAATATTTAAACGGGACTTAATCGCGCTGAAAACTTATTAATAATTTACCTCGACGTTTCAATCAAGTTGCATTGATCGTGGTCACGAGAAGACTCACCTATATGTTCGAATCGCGAAAGTTTAAAAGTTACAGTTCAATAATATCTCATGCAAATGCTATGCTGGTTTCATTGTATGAAGTGATGTAAGGTATGGTTTAGGTGGTAACAGCCTATGACTGCTGCCGGAACAAAAAACGGGCAACAGAATTTCTCACGATTTAATCAATTTTTTTTCTTGCGTTGCCTGTAAAGTCTGGTAAATATTTGGCAAATGTGGAAAGAGCCAGACGAATGGTTACCGTAGGTAAAGGCGACACGAGCTCGGATCGTTCCCGACACCTGCTGGCAGCTGCCGGGCATAATCTGCGCAAATTATGATTGCACCCCGACAACCTACAAGACTTGAGGACACTGAAGTACCTACTCCCTCCGTTTGAAAAATATAATATATTCAAAACAATGGAAGTCATTCTCTCTGGGTGGTACTGCACCTTAAAGAGTCATGCATGGCGCTTCCCATCAGGCTAATGACCTGCTCGTCTATTTACTCATTGAAAACAAAATGTTACATAAACACGAATGCGGTATTTTCCTGTTCGCGCATCACGTGTAAACTACTGGACCGATTTCGTTGCGGTTTTGACTGATTAGATAGCAAAAGGTGACTGAAAGCTGTTGTACTTGGTATCTCAATCGATAAAAAGCTACCCGACGGTTGAACTAAATTTTTTATGTTGTACTTTATAGATACTTTTGTTTCTGGACTAACACTTATATCCTAGAGAAATTACCACAAGTTCTTTAAATAAACGGAACATTTTTACGGATTTTTATTTATTTTTTAGTGAGAATTTACAGTTGAATTTTTTGTTTGAGATCTATCCGGCGTGGCTCTCAACACGTGTTAATTTCTCGAGGTCTCGCAACGACTGCCTTGGACGCTCGGCCTCGCTTAACTGTTACGTACGTGTGTTCGCGGAGCTGCTCTGCACGCGACCTACCCTTGGAACGATCCCGCACTGACTGCCCCTCTCCGGCCCTGACTCTCGGGTTTTTTCCATGCGCATGATTCGATGGACTACGTTCGTTGTTCTCCCTACCTTTGGGCTGCAATGCTACAACGCCGAGCCAAAACTTTCCACTCATAATACTAAATAATTCCAGTACCTACGAACTTTATGATTAGAATAACAATGCAATGTTGACGTTAAGCAAAGGGTTTAACACATTGATGATCGAATTATGGTTAGGTACAGTGATCAAGATGGTTCTTAGATATATGGTGAAGGGGAGGGGGAGGTGAGGGGGGGGGGGATGAAAATCGTAGCTCCCAAACGAATGGACCGATTTTGATGCGGTTTTTTCTGTTTGAAAGCTGATGTGATCGAGATGGTTCTTAGATATATGAGGAGAGGCAGAAGGGAGGGAAGAGGTGAGAAGAGGGGCGGGAGGAGGTGAGAAGAGGGGCGGGAGGAGGTGAGAAGAGGGAAGGGAGGAGGTGAGAAAAGGGGGGTGAAAGCCGTAGCTTCCAAACAAATGGACCGATTTAGCTGTGGTTTTTTAAGTTTCAAAGCTGGGGTAAACGAGATGGTACTTAGCTATAATGAAGGGATGGAGGGCGAGTTGGTATAAATCGTAGCTTTCGAACGAATGAACCGATTTAGCTGCGGTTTTTTTATGTTTGAAAGCTGAGGTAAACGAGATGGTTCTTAGCTATAATGTGGGGAGGGAGGGAGGGGGGAAATGGAGGGTGAGGATCGTAGATCCCAAACAAACAGACCGATTTTGATGAGGTTTTTTATGTTTGAAAACTGATGATTCTTAGCTATATGGGGGGGGGGGGGGGGGGAGTAGTTGAGGAAAAGGGGATGAGAACGTATTTTCCAAACGAATGGATCGTAGCTCTCTAACGGATGGAATGGAATCTAATGGATTTTTTGTTTGAAAACTGGTGTAATCGAGTTGCTTCTTAGCTATGGGGGGTGGGAAGTCGGGGGTTATATACATTTTTAACTTGTGCTTATTAAATTTTTGATGGTAAGTTAAAGGGTTTTATTATTTTGCCCAGTTTGTTGTGTTTTGTTTGAGTCAAATCTATTAATTGATAATTTACCCCATTCCTGTTGACCTATTGATCTGAAATTTGGTACAAGCCTTTAGTTCTGATGACAATACAATTATGTATATTCAGTATCGTTGTAAATCCAAGATACTACGAAATGGCAGATTGCGTTTTTATTTTTCAATCGACTCAATATGGGTATCAAATTAAATGGCTTGACAATTAAAACACAGTACACTTAAAAGAAAACTAAAAAAGGTTAAGTAAACGGTTTTGTTGTAAAGAAGATAATGTACTAAAATAAAAAAAAATAAAAAAAAACGCGGGGCGTAGCGTAACCTGAGTACCTAATAGAAATTCGACTCGCTGCGCGATTTTATTTTATATATTAGCATTTAGTACATTATCTTACCTTTTAATTATAAAACCGTTTAACTTATTTTTTTACTTATTTTATTTTTTAACAAAGTGGCCCGCCTTCAAGCTTACCGTAATAAAATGTAAACCAACGGATCAACGGGACCAAATATATCGTCAATCTACATAATTTTACAAACATCCCGGTCAAGGTCTGAAAAGTAATTTCCGAAAAAATGTGAGCGCAGATAATTAAAAAATAAAAATCAAGTCGACGGCTAATGGAGCGGAGAGATCAAAGCTCCTCTCCTAACAAAATCATTTAATCTACTCGTATATTTAAGTACACTCGGTAGAAAAAATATTAAAATTAAAAGAATAACCTACAGGCAATGGCTGTTGAAGTGGCAATGGACAGGCCATATAGTTCGCAGAAACGACAACCGCTGGGGAATTAAGGTTCTCAAATGGCAACCACAAACAAGCAAGCGAAGTGTGGGGAGACCCCCCACACGATGGACCGACGACATTGTAGCCATCGCAGGAAGTCGGTGGATGGAGGTGGCACAAGATCGCTCATCATGGCGCACTTTGGGAGAGGCCTATGATCAGCAGTGGACTTCTAAAGGCTGACATGATCATGATGAACCTACAGGCGGCTTGAACACCTATCGAAACAATGTTTGAAACAGTTGGAAGTTTATGAAAAACTACTAATGTATTTGACGTAAAAGTTATCAGCGTGCTCGAATGTTTTTATATTTTAAATATGTATCATTTAAAGATTCCATCGAAGCCATTAATAATTATAAAACTTAACTATTTTACCTACTGCACATCAAAATAAAGATAGTAGTAATTCTTAATTAAAACTTCAACTTACGTCCACTTTTTATTACAGCTATATAACAGCTAGTCTACAGCTAGTCTACAGCTTCTAAACAGCTAGTCCCGGGAGCCACAGAGTAAAACATGTGTCCGAAACAAGACTTAAGACCAGGCTCTGCTTTTTAAGGGTTTTTTGCATAAATATGCTGGGTCAACCACAAAACTGATAAATGAGAAACTTAACATAAATATGTTTTTGAGATCTTTATCTTTCTAAGAATAAGACAAAAACATGATTAACAAAATTTCATTCGATACATTTTCTTATCAAAAATTACGTTATTTTCGGTAATGTTTACATTTTTCTACTCAACGGGTTAAGTTTTATCTCTAAAATAAATCTCACAGCAAGAAAATATAGTTTATTATCTAAGGCTAAGGCAAAAATTACCTAACTAAATTATTAGCCTGCCAATAAAAGAAATAACTTTTGAGACATACGTCATTTAGTTCAGAGCTAAATTGTGTGTTCAAACAGCGCTCGCGATATTCAACCTTGTTACGCAGGCACTTCAGTGCTTATTGCGGGTAGCGGGTGGCAGAGTGTAGGGTAGGTGGCAGGCAAGTGGGGAGTGGGAAAATGTAACCTTGGAGCCTGGCCTTAAGTTCAAAATCTAAAACCGGTAAAAATACCCTATGACACATTTGCGATGAAGACGAATTGATTGATTTGTTTTCCCGCCCGTGACTTCGTACATGTGGACTACCTACTGTTTATCGCGGAAAAAACATCTTATTTTCTTCTAGGATATTAAAAACCAATGCAAAAGTAGGTATAGCAACATGTAAAGCACCACTCTTGATGTTTTTTTGACAGACATGTTATTTCATTTCAATGGATCCACAGACTATTCTGTGATGGCAACCGTTCCTTACAGTGAGTAATCAACATTTTCTAGTTTTCCCGTGGAAACATACAATTTTTCGGGATAAAAAGTATCCTATGTTTTATTCTAGGGTATAAGCTATCTCAATTCTAAATTTCATCAAAATCCGTCCTGCCGTTATCGCGTGAAAGCTCCCCAAAAAAACAAACAAACAGACAACGTTTCACTTTTATATATTGGTATGGATAGCAAAAAACAGCGTGGACTATTAGAATCCGTGGTAGTGCAGCTTAAAAAAACCCGTAAAGTATTGATATAAAGTAATGCCTTTGTCTGTAGCAACATTTTTTCTTTATATTTTTACTCTTACCACTTTTGGTATTTATAATCGAAAAAATAATAGTTATCGGCCAATGACCCTTTCATTTGGTCTGGTTGCTGGTCGCTACACGTGTTGCTACCCTGTCAGGGTAATAATGATGTTTTCTCCAACCCCTTAAAATAATAGTTATCGGCAAATGACCCTTTCATTTGGTCTGGTTGCTGGTCGCTACACGTGTTGCTACCCTGTCAGGGTAATAATGATGTTTTCTCCAACCCCTTAAAATAATAGTTATCGGCAAATGACCCTTTCATTTGGTCTGGTTGCTGGTCGCTACACGTGTTGCTACCCTGTCAGGGTAATAATGATGTTTTCTCCAACCCCTTAAAATAATAGTTATCGGCCAATGACCCTTTCATTTGGTCTGGTTGCTGGTCGCTACACGTGTTGCTACCCTGTCAGGGTAATAATGATGTTTTCTCCAACCCCTTAAAATAATAGTTATCGGCCAATGACCCTTTCATTTGGTCTGGTTGCTGGTCGCTACACGTGTTGCTACCCTGTAAGGGTAATAATGATGTTTTTTCCAACTCCTTAAAATAATAGTTATCGGCCAATGACCCTTTCATTTGGTCTGGTCGCTGGTCGCTACACGTGTTGCTACCCTGTAAGGGTAATAATGATGTTTTTTCCAACCCCTTAAAATAATAGTTATCGGCCAATGACCCTTTCATTTGGTCTGGTTGCTGGTCGCTACACGTGTTGCTACCCTGTAAGGGTAATAATGATGTTTTCTCCAACCCCTTAAAATAATAGTTATCGGCAAATGACTCTTTCATTTGGTCTGGTTGCTGGTCGCTACACGTGTTGCTATACCCTGTCAGGGTAATAATGATGTTTTCTCCAACCCCTTAAAATCTGTGCGTGTAATGTACAATTATGTAAGCAATAAATAAATTGCATTGAAATTATTAGTGCCGACATCACTACTATGTAGAATTTTCATTTTTAATTCAAACCATCTCAGGGCCTAAGCTAGCAAACAATAAAAAACATCATTAACATTTCTCTCTCCATTACATTTTGCTTTTCTCCGCGTCAGTACCTACCTGGGGGTATTCTGAAGCGAACTTTTTTCGTTCACCTTTTCATATTTACTTTCCTAGATGAAAGGGCTCAAATGGCATTTTTTACAACAAAACTGGGATTTTTAAATTGACAGACAGAAAATCTACCATTATTCGCGTCTATGGCAGCGCTCAAAAATGTTTTAAATTAAAAAACATTTTGAACGGGATCATTACATTTTTAAGATTTTGTTTTTGAACGTCTCAAAGAAAATGATTTTTGTTCTTTACTAGCTTTACACACGTATTCATTTTTCTGGGATATTAGCTCTATAATATTCCAGGACTGAAAGTACCCTTAAGGTACATAAGTTCAGCTGTCAAATAGATTTATATCGATTGTTCGACTTTTACTCATCGGATTGAGAACACAAAATTTTAAATCAAAACCTAAGCTATCCACTTGTCAAAACCACATTGCAATCGGTCCAGTAGATTTTATTTACGTGTTGCGCGAACAAACAGAAAGATATACAGATACCATATTTTTAAATGTTATATACTTGTTCAGTAGCTTAGGTAAAGTACTCTACGCCATTTCTTATTATGTTCTTTGTACAAACTTTTTGCTACTTACTGCTTTATTACAAGTATCGATTATAAGAACCTGTGAGTTATTTAGTTAATGTGAAGTAGTTTATATCGCGAGCTGTAGCGCTGACGTCTGGTATTATAAGAACCTGTGAGTTATTTAGTTATTGTGAAGTAGTTTATAACGCGTGCTGTAGCGCTGACCTCTGGTATTATAAGAACCTGTGAGTTATTTAGTTAATGTGAAGTAGTTTATATCGCGAGCTGTAGCGCTGACCTCTGGTATTATAAGAACCTGTGAGTTATTTAGTTATTGTGAAGTAGTTTATATCGCGTGCTGTATTGCTGACCTCTGGTATTATAAGAACCTGTGAGTTATTTAGTTATTGTGAAGTAGTTTATATCGCGTGCTGTATTGCTGACCTCTGGTATTATAAGAACCTGTGAGTTATTTAGTTATTGTGAAGTAGTTTATATCGCGTGCTGTATTGCTGACCTCTGGTATTATAAGAACCTGTGAGCTATTTAGTTATTGTGAAGTAGTTTATATCGCGTGCTGTAGCGCTGACCTCTGGTATTAGATTGTCCAACCACCCAAGGGGCTCTGTAATATCAAATGTCTGCAACCGGGAACAACGGTTTAACATACCCTCCGAAGGACGTAGCGATGGCAAATCCACACATAATTTATTAAAAGTTATTGGTGCCGAAAATCAAACCTGGTGTCGCTAGATTGCTTGACCATTTACATTACCGCTCGGCCACTATTGCTCCATTGATTGTGAAGTCATATAACATGACGATAATTGTTATTTATTTGCTTATGTAGAGGTATCAGGGTCTTTTGGAGGTTCAATTACAAGGAGCTCAAGAAAAATGAATGTAAGCTTGTCACGAGGCGGTCCCAGGGTTTGGGTTTGTCCCACTAGCCCAGGACCCAAACCTCAGTGACACAAAGTTACAGGAACAGGAGGAGATGATCACAGACTTTTTGTACTTCGACGATACGGATTAAAACCACTTACGTAGGTATTGTGATATATATATATATATATATATATATATATATATATATATATTTAAAAGACTCATATATATTTGTAATAATCTTATGTAGATATTTTATAACATATTATTTAGTAAAATTGCAGTTCTACTAAAAATCAATATCCGAAAGACAATTTAAGAATGACAGGTTATTTGAATATAGAATGAATAATGAACTATCAAAATGAAAAGAAATGGATTATGAAAGAATTAAGATATCAAAAGAGTATTATTATGAAAGAGGTTTGGACCTCGTCACAAGCTTAAAATCTCTCTCGAAGTTCCTTTCCAATGTTTCATTCTAGCCGCTCCATGTCGACCACCTTCTACCATTACATAGTGAGTAAATCAATGATATATAAAATAAAGGAGGTAGATATACCATACACGCGCTCAAAATTACCCGTACTTAAAAGTCGTCTATACTTATATCTGCACTCAGTCAGCGTGAGGTAACCCAAAATGCGCGACGTGTCGTGCGATGCAGACCGATACGGGCGTGCGCGTTCAAATACTGCTACAATTACTATGCAAAAGCAAATAAATAAACAGGGGATCAAGAATGTTTAAAAATAGACGGATACCACACTGCACAACAAACGAGTGAAGCATAGCAAATGGCGACTGCGTGTGTGTTCGGGAGTGGATAATTTGTGGGTGATATACAATTTCATCACAAAATACTTCATTTAGTTAAATCTATACCTATAATAAAACTGTAACAGGTCCAATTCTGTACATTGAAGATATTTTGTAGGCTGTTCTGTGTTCCATTCTGAAGCCAAAACTGTATTTTTTTTTCATCTTTGTCTGTCTGTATGTCTGTATCTTGGCTAGGCATTACGCCGAAACTACTGAATAAATTTAAATGAAACATGGTATGATTTGAGTTTATACTACGAAGTAGGACACAGGATACTTTTCATCCCGAAAAGTTAAAAGGTTCCCGCAGGATAAGGGTTGAAAATTATTTAAAAAAACACTTACTGAAACTACTGGACGGATTTTGATGCACCTTGGCACGGTCATAGTGCCATGATGGGTGGAAATTGAAGATACATTATATCCCGAAAAAATAAATGGTCCCTGCAGGACAGTGGTATTTTATTTGGAGTTGGTATTCATGTTTTATTGTTTATAGTTACTTCCGTAGTTGAACAGTTCAGTTCACCTCTGGGATACTCAAGGAATATTCCTCCAAATTTCTTATTTTTTTTTAACAACAGTTATAAGTTATCATGTATAAGTTATTATGTATTAATAATGTACGGATACTACCCGTACCTTTTCCTTTCGCTATTCGTCTCAGGAGTGATCGGAGTAGGTACATTGGAGTATAGGCGTAAATTACTTCTAGTCATCCACTACTGCCAAATACTGCGCAAAAAGGTAAATAATCCGACTGTGCTAGGTACTCTTGGTTTATATGTCCCAAATAACTTCGTTCACGCCAAAATCCGTTGCTGGCATCAGCTGTTCTCGTGTCCCGCTGTACGAACTACTCACGCCCGCAATGCGCCTACTCATAGACTGTTATCAATTTAAAATGTGTTTACGCACGAGTTCCAAGATGTAGTCATTTTTAATGGCAATTTAAGAACCATTGTTACCAATTTTAATTTATTTTAATCGATTTACCTGAGATAGTTAGCGTTTTGGTTTTATACTGTAAGCATACCATTGTCAACTTGATGAATATATAAGTAAATAAATAAAAGTCTCGGAAATGACAGAACTACAGTAGTGATTTTTACCCGCGGTCAGCCCATTGTACGTAGGGAGTGTTTATATGTTCAACCAATTGTATGAGTATGAGGTATGTATGTAGTGTACCTCCATATTGAAACCTAGTAAGTAAGATAAAGCGTCCGGCGCCGGGGCGTACAGTTACAGCACCTCGTGCCGCACGTGTGAGGAAAGATTGATGATTGCGGGTGTGCGCAGAATGTATACTTACATACATATTCCCTGTGAGATATTTTTGTTGTTGGATGAATTGAGAGTAAAACGGATGTAAAATAAGTTATTTTAGTTGAATGATTAGATTCCTGTGATACTTTACTGTAAATCCTTAAGTTTGATACTTGATTCTCTATACCCTCATAACTTTTAATATGAGTGAATAGATGAACATACCTATATGCGTACCGGTCAAAATCATAACCCTAATAAGGTAAGCTCTATAAGGGTTAGTCGCGTAAAAAAACTATTTTGAATGAAAAAGTCAAAGTCAAGTGAATTTTCTGAAAAAACTACTAAATCAATTGATGTAATGGGATGCATTGGAAGTCAACCAAAAGAATAACTAGTGGCTCTGTGAGTATAGACCTCGCGAGTCGAGATCTTATTTGCAAACAATCTAACAACAATCAGTAGCGCCATCTAGTTACCTTATTGTACAACTAACATTAATCTGCTGATCAGGCTCCATGCATCACCCAGCCAAGTCGGGTTCTCGACGCGGCCGGTTCATTTGGCCCGCCAAGACGAAGCTCACGGGATACAATGAGCTCCCAGTAGTCGGCGCCCACTAAGATGAGGGGCCGCGCCAGGTCGTAGCACACCTCAGCTTCCATCAAGTCCCGCAGATAATTGTGTCGAAGAAGCGAGCATAGGACGGACTGCCGGTGTAGCTTCAGATCGCGCACCGTGCGCGCTTTGATGTCGTGACGTGCCGCCTCCTTAGCTCCCCTTAGAGAGAGAGAGACGGTTTGGCTGTCTCCCTCTCGCTGCGACATGTTTACGCCGTTCAGATGTAGGGGCTGCGTAGGGCCTTCTGCGCCGATCTTCTTTGCTAGTTCATGGTCGATGAGCGTGATGGTGGCGCCTTCGTCCAGCAGCGCGTAAGTGTCGACCTCCCCCCGTGGACCGGTGACGACCACGGGGCAGATCTTAAGCATCACGGTCTTCTGGCCAGTAGCATTGGTAGGTGCTACCGACAAGACCACTGCGTTGGGGCTCGGTGAATGTTCGGGTTGCGCAGCGGATGGCTCGTTAGGTCGCGCAGCTGATCGCGTATTATGTCGCGTGTCTTCGTGCAGTGTTGAGTGGTGCGGGCGGCGGCATTGGTTAACGCCGCACAGTTTCGCCTTGCACTGGTACCGGCGATGTCTCTTCTCGACGCATCGGAAACAAACGCCTTTTGCTTTGACCAATTCCCAGTGCTTGTCGATCGGACGGTCAGGGCCCGGTAGGTTGGGCACTGATATAGCGCGTGGGTCTGGTTCAGCTCAGACATTGTTCGGTTCTTGCTTCTTGTTCATCGCCCTCGTCGGTAGTGTACACGGCGTTCCCTTTCTTCTTAACTGCCGCTGGTCTCGTCTCACGGGCGGTGGAGGTCGCTGCCGGTGCGTATGTGAAAAGCAGTGCCATGTCTGCTTGTCGCATGAGGAATCGAGATAGCATGACAATTTCTGGCTCCGAAGGTGACTGGTGTTCGACTGGTGTCCAAAGAAAAAAACGCGTAAAAATGGGTCCATTCATTTGGATGCCACAGACAGACACACAGATACACAGAACACACCATAAACTTATAACACCCATCTTTTTGCATCGGGGTTTAAAAGTAATCACCCAAAACACAAATCAGTTATGTATGAAAAAAACACAATGCCACGACTTGAACAAACAAGAAGTGTTATCCGTTTGATATTGAGATAAATGTTTAGTGTGTGGTGTTTTGAGAAATCCGTTTATCTTTGCTTGACTTCGAATTTTCCTGATTATCTATTGAGTCATACAACAAATTTTCCACACGAAACTCTGTTTAAAGATAACCCAAGTAGGTACTTTCATAAGGTACCCATAGTACCAACATTTCTTTGATAATGCATTCTTAATCTGTAATTTACATTTTTAATTCCCTCTACATTCAATAGACTCATTTAATTATAATAAGTGGCAAACCAACTCATTTGTTCTTAAAACATTCAAACTCAGCGTTTCAGCTTTCCCTAATTACCCTGAATGTCCCACCTTGCCGGTACGTATGTAGTGTTGTTAATGAAGTTGCAGTTACGAATAGTTACGGATATGGTTTCTTTTCTGATTGTAACCGAGAGTTTTGGGCTATTTCGGGTACTAATTAGTGATTTTCATGGATCTGCTTTAGACATACCTATACCATTAGTCTAGTTTCACCGAAAAAAAAAACATAAGAAAAATTAGGATTTGGTTCCGGTATACATTGAGGGTTGTCCTTTACTCCGTCTTCCAGTTCATGATCGCTACTTGCCACTCTAGTGCCTTTCTTCCCAACCGTTCATCGGTTTTACGTGTTATGTGGCATGCACATTGCCACTTCAACTTGCTTATTCTGAGTGTTTGTCGATAAATTTAGTATATTCGGAATCCCCCTCTATGGATCCTATCTCGCAAAGAAACCCCAAGCATGTAGCTTTCTCCGCAGCTCGTAACTTTGAGCTTATAAATGAGACCAATTAATAGCAACCCAGTGAGCCAACACACACTTATATAGATAGTACACCAAGAATATATAGAAACAAATTGACTATAACTAGAACTTATGAAGTTTATTGTACATGGACGGTCTTATCGCTAAAAAGCGATCATTTCCAAACAATGTTTGGATGGACTTATTGAAAAATTTCGTCTTCAGGTTGTGTGGTATTTTCAACTACAAAATGTTTCGAAGCTTCCCGAATGCTAACTATCCAAACAAAAATCCTACATAATATGAATGGAGGCATAATGCTGACTCAAGTGAAGACCATGACCTTCAATAAGGCTGCTATCTCTACTATAGGTACTTTATCTAAAAAAATAACGGATATCGGTCAGTTTCGGATTCGGATGTCGTCTCTACCGGTAAGTTAATTATAATGAGCTGCGACTAATCGCAGTTTCGCTTTGTCTCCGATGGCGGAACAATGCGCGGGGCCGCCGTTGGCGCCATTGTGGCGCGAAATTTATAGAGCGATCGCTAGTTCACGGAGCGCGCGTGTGAATGGGCGACTTTAAATTTTAAAATGTGTATGATAAAATGGAGGGTAAGTAGATGTACTTTTTGACGTGAAATGTCTTTAAAATCACACAGAAACATACAAGTACCAGGCAGAAAAGTGAACCCTAACAAAAAGGCCTACATCTTCTTGCTTATATAACTCTGTAACTGTAAGTTGCAGATACATAATAATGGTTTCATTTTTAACCTCCGAACAAAGAAACGTGATCGAGATGGTTTTTAGCTATATAGGAAGGGGGAGGAGGGAGGTGAGAAATGGGGGTGAGAATCGTAGCTTCCAAACGATTGGACCGATTTAAAAGCGGTTTTTTATATCTGAAAGCTGAGGTAAACCTCATGGTTCTCAGCTTTAATGGGAGGGAGGAGGGGGGGGGGGGGGGTAAGAGTTGAAAAAAGGGGGGATGAGAATCGTATCTTTCAAACGAATAGACTAATTTATCTGCGGTTTTTATGCTTCAAAGCTGAGGTTAATAAAATGGTTCTTAGCTATAATGGGGGGTGGGGGGGGGGGGGGGGGGTATCACAGCTCCCAAACGGATGAACCGATTTTGATGCGGTTATAACGTTTGAAAACTGATGTGATTGAAATGCTTCGTAGCTATCATGGAGGTGAGGGGGTCGGGGGTTATATAGTATTTTAATTTGTGCTTGTCAGCTTATATTGTCAGCTCAATGGTGATGTTTATTTTTTTTTAAATATAGAGGGGGAATGGGCAGAAGGCACCGAGCAAATTCAGCATAATTTATGTTTTTGTGATCCTTACAACGCCCGGAAAGTCCGTACTAAATTAAGATTAGGAAAGAAAAAGTCCTGGAGCTCACAACGGTACCCTATTTACCCTAAACTATAGAAAGAGGGTTCCAGGACTGGATCAAATTGTACGTGGCGTAGACGTTTCACTACAACCAACGGCTGTGCGTCCCACCCGGTTTTTAATATTACCATAAGTGTTACCAGTCGAACCCGGATTCAGGCCGAACTATTATTATTTAGGCAAAAGAAGGCGATAGATATATTAAAACAAATATTTTCTTATAAAATCTTACTTTTCTCCACTAATTCTCAAAGAGAATTAAAAAAAACATAGTTTAAAGTAGTTTTTGTAGACTCAAACATGAAAGCAATGAAAATCTCTATTTTCTAAGAGATAGTGACCTCAGCTTAAACACAATTTTGTTCCTCGTTAGAAGTCCTAGAGATTCTCAAATAGCCGGTTTTCTTACAACATTTTGTTTGAAACCGGAGTTTATCGAAAATCTGAGGGAATCAAGGTAATTTCGACGTCTCTAAGAGAGATTGTGTCTCGGATAACGTTTCTGTTAATGGAATACTTTACATGCTTGTTTTGTTGGGTTTCTTTATTAGTTTAGGAAGAGGTCTCATTCATCGTCATTATCTGAGGCCCTACAAAGGGCCTTTGCATAGTCAAGAGTATTTCTCCAGACCGGTCTACTTCTTGCATGCTACTTTCAGCTTCTGACACCGATGGTCTTCAGGTCTTACTCGACGCCATCCACGCATCTTGATCTACGACCTCGTTTTTCTGCGACCAATCCGGTTTCCCTTTTAAGAGACGTTTGGGTATCCGTGACTCCTCCATGCGTTGCTTTACGCGGACTAGCTAGCGAAGGCGGCCGGGTTTCACCATTCTGATCACATTCGGTTCTTCAATCAGTGTAACGGTTATGTTTATTCCGCCAGCACTCGAAAATACGTCTCGGAATTTTCGTTTCAAATACTAACAAATTATGCTCATTATTTTTTCTCAGTACCTATACGTTTCAGAGCCATAGGTTATTCTGTCCCATAGGTACTGGTCGTGTGGTCGTAGCAGAGTCACATAGAGAAGAGATTTTGTTGTCAATTAATCTCATTGGTACTTAAAAATTTGACATGTAAATGTGGTACTAGATATTTTAACATGAAAAAAGTGTTGTTAAAAAATGACATCCCTGTCATTTTTGCGCCATTTCTTGGCGCTCGGTTTTCAATGAATTTCCGGAGCACTGGAATCGGCAGGGTATTTCTTGTGCGTGATTCAACTATGAGTCGTAACTTGAATCGGAATTTCATTTTCAACCTCAAAGTATAGTTTACCCAATTTATTGATTTAGATTTCTAGTTTTCTCTTTCTGATATTTTGACTTGCAAATGTGTGTAAAAAATAAGTTAATATAAAAAATATATGCAAAATAGCTTCTATGCATTAGCCAAGCCCTGGTGAAACTTCTATATTAGAAAGGGCTATCATATATTAAATGCGTGTACGACATTTCATGTCTGTGCTGTTAACCATTGAAGAGTTCCCTAGTCAGGAGCCAACCCGTTGTGCAGATACAATGCCATGTTAAAACTTAAAACCGGCTATCATAATAAAACGCGTACACAAAATTTCCTGTATGTGCTGTTGACCGTTGAAGTTCCTTCATCTGGAGCTAATCCTTGATATCAATCTTAACTAACTTGCAAAGATTCAACTCCGTAGGATAATAGGAAGTGGTTCCAATTCAGCTTGCGAGATTTGAACTAAATAAACATACATACATACACTGTAATATAATAATAGCTTTTAAAAAATTCAAAATATAAGAACTCGCCGCCTTTTTTCCAGACGGTTCTTCTCGTATGGTGGTATTCCGAATCCGGGTGAAGTCAGTTAATCTTCACGAGAGCCTTATTGGAGTCCATTAAATTAAAAAAAAAACAATATGTTTATTAGTACTAATGTAAAATCTGGAGCGTGGTCTATTATTAATTTGTGGCGTGGCGACCAAATATTTGTTAGAATTATCGAACATCCGAATACTTACAAAAACAAGCACCGCAACAAAATCAGACAATTCGTTTGGGATTAACGATACCGACAATTATATAGTAAGAACCATCTCGATCACGTCAGCTTTGAAACAGAAAAATAAAACGCATCAAAATAGGTCCGGTCCATTCGTTTAGAAGCTACGATCCTCACAATCCTCCACAGGCTAGGGAATCATGGCTAAGAACCATCTCGATCACATCATCTTGATTACAAATAATATAGTTATATTTACAAGATACCATTTTCTAGATGGATCGGATACTTGTCATCATCATCATTGTCCACACGGGTAATACCGTGGGGAGCAGCTAGTACACCGTTTATAAAGATTACTTTTGTAACACCTCGGGGAGCAGCTAGTACACCGTTTATAAAGATTACTTTTGTAATACCGCGGGAAGCAGCTAGTACACCGTTTATAAAGATTACTTTTGTAATACCGCGGGAAGCAGCTAGTACACCGTTTATAAAGATTACTTTTGTAATACCGCGGGGAGCAGCTAGTACACCGTTTATAAAGATTACTTTTGTAATACCGCGGGGAGCAGCTAGTACACCGTTTATAAAGATTACTTTTGTAATACCGCGGGGAGCAGCTAGTACACCGTTTATAAAGATTACTTTTGTAATACCGCGGGGAGCAGCTAGTACACCGTTTATAAAGATTACTTTTGTAATTTATCTAGTAAAACAAACTAGTAGAACAAACAAACACAAATTAAAAAAATATATAATCCCTGACCCCTTCCATTATAGCTTAGAACCATCTCGATCACATAAACTTTCAAACGAAAAAAACGCATCAAAATTGGTCTATTCCTTTGGGAGCTATGATGTTATCCACAGACAGACACACCCGAAACTTATAGCACCCCTCTCTTTTCGAGTTCAGGGGGTTATAAATCATACATGAAGCATACGATTACATAATTATTATTACATGCTGACACATAGTTTTTATTTTATATATAGTTTTTTTTTATTTTATTTGTTTGAAAACAATACATCAACAATTAAGATTTACAAGTTATAATAAAACCCAGCCAAGCGCATAGAATGTCCTATTATTTATTCTGTGCTAGAATTCGGGTTCCGTAGCTTGTACTATTATTTATTCTGTGTCCGTAGTGAGAATCGATCCTTGGTAATACTTTCTCTGAGATCTTTAGATACCGAATGAAAACAAACTATGAAAACCACATTGCAATGGGTCCAGTAGTTATTTTAAATGATGAGTTATATGAGGCAAAGTGGTCGATTTGACCTGAAAATTACGCAAACGAAAGCAAATAGAAAAAAAAAACTCATTATAGTTAAAAAAAACTATCTAACGAGACTTCACTTGACGGGGAACAAATAATGTTTTTCTTCTTCATCACTTTTCTTGTATGGAGCAAATGAAAACACAAAAAAACTGCACATAAGTTGCGGTTATTAATAAGTATACATGTGCCAAATGTCAACTTGATAGTGTTAACAGTGTCATATAAAAAAATGCGGTGACATAAAAACGGGCAGACGTTTATGACGAGACGAAAGAAAAAACTTTCTTGTACGGAACCCTTAAATTATAGAGCTAGAAATTAATTCATAAATGAGTACCTACACAGCCAAAGAAGAACCGCCGATCCTTTACAAATTCAGTTAAAAACAACTAGAGCCCATTTTCCTGTTCACGGCTCCTGCTTCGATCAATAGAGTATCCGAAGAATTATTAGCCGAAAGTAATCCAGGCATAAATCATTATGTATTAACATAAATAAATATTCAGTGGTCGGTATTAAATTTCATCCCGCTGGTTGGAGCCGAGCCAAAGGCCGCGATTGCTTCCTATCAGGTCCAACGGTATATTGGCTGGAAGAGGCCTTGTAGACTGCAAAAAAAATATATGCAGAAGATTTTAAACAATAACATTGTTTTATTAGAAAAATAAGAAATAAGTAAAAAAAATAGATCAGAAAAATTTGTGAGTACGGTTTTTTTACTAGCTGTTTGATTACGTTTAACTATATACGTAGATTATAATGAATTTAGTTCCACTTTCTAGCACTTGGCGCTGATGCCCATACACTCAATAAACGTAGTATCGCTACCTAGTCTGTGGTCAAAATGGTGTCGGCCTGCAGGACTATTGTTGGTGTTTCGCACAGTTTTATTGCATTGACGCAAAAATATAGTACCTACATTAAAAGAGTGTTGTGACAAAATGTGAATTTAGCTGTGACTCGTCTGATTGCTAACTACTATGTTTAATGGAATAACACCTAAAAAACTAGGTAAGCTAGTCTAGGTTGAACATGAAACTTTTTAAAAATATTTTTTGTTTGTACACTATTAAATTTTTATATGTTTGATACAATTTCATATATTTTTGTTACATGGACACCCTATTGTATGAATGACCTGAGTAATCAGCCAGCCAGTTCATTAAATGTCCTACGGCTGAATATACTTCAGGCCGTTAGTTGAATGGCACCATTCAATCAAAGCCTTGGCAGTTAGTTATTGGACATTGTTGGTTGATGTTTATAATCTACCTACCTACTTTTAGGTAATTCGAAAGTAGCTACCTACGAGTAACATCCAAACGAGATTTAGATAAACAAGAATAGAAGTAGGCATAAGTTCCAAGCTTCCCTCATATGGATTACCTGTTCGCTTTTGCAATTGGATAGCTGATTTTTTGAGGGAACGATTTATTCGAGTAGTCCTAGAGGGCTGCTCGTCTGATCAAATGGCCACTGGTGTACCTCAAGGATCGGTTCTGTCGGTTACACTGTTTTTACTGCACATTCATGATACCTTTGGGAATGCAGATGACAGTACTGCGGTTGAGAGATACAGTTCCAATGCTCAAGCCAGCTGCGACGCTGTCCAGCTTCAGAGAGAGGCTATGGTGGACCGTTTGAATTTAGCCTTAGAAGCCGTGTCCGATTGGGGCGAAGTTAAGTTTAATGCTACTAAAACGCATGCGTGTTTGTTCTCTGCTATAAAGAGTCCTCTAAACCGATCTCCATCTTTCCGTAGTGTAACAATACCATTAGGCGACCATCTGGAGCTTTTGGGTGTCGAACTCACATCGAACCTGAATTTTAGGTCTTACATTGAATCCAAAGCCAAGGTAGCTGCAAAGAAACTTGGTATTTTGTCTAAGGTAAAGATTCAAAAGCTATATCGGTGTGAAGTACCGCCTAGGTACTTCACACCGATATAGCTTTTGAATCTTTACCAAGCACGTGTCCGATCTGCTGCCACCTCTGGGACGGTTATGCCAAGTATCAGCTCAAAGCTTTGGATTCAATTGCTCTCAATTGATCGTGCTCGTGCTATGAGGCTCATTGGTGATGACACTCTGGTAAAGATTAAGCTTCAAAGTCTGGCGCATCGACGTAGCACAACGTCGATGCGCCAGACTTTGCACAAGAACTGCACAATCTGATTCCCCCATAACCTTTCCATTACTGTACGACTAGACGATCGGCAAAGCGCCATCCTTTTATGGTTGAAATACCTCGCACAAGAACGCAACGTTACGCTTCTTCATATATTATAAGAACTTCTAAGGAGTGGAATGTCCTCGTCAGTGTTTCCGGTAAAATATAACCCAGGTGTGTTCAAGTCAAGAGTGAATAGGTATCTACTAGGCAAACGTGCTACTCCTTCGACCACATCATCGCTTTCCATCAGGTGAGATCGTAGACAAACGATTGCCTAAACAGAGATAAAAAAAAAAAAAAAACGCGTTCGGCCCCAAACTAGGATACCCTGTACTATGGGCACTAGATAATATACCAGATATGAGATGATAAATTGTGTGTATATTAGCACCACCTATCACTTTATTGATACATATCCGTGATATTTTAGTGTTATTTGAATCTGTTTGTTGTTATATCAATGATATCCTGATCACATATATCACTTAATGATTATATAATAGCTACCGTGACGCTGATATTAAGCTATTTGTTGTTATTTTAGTGATTAGGATTCCGTTTTAACACATTTCCTCAGTATGTCACAATACGAGGTGTGATTTTGTTTTAAAAAAAAAAAAGTTTTACAAAATAGGTTTATTACTTATTTCATATTTTTTAAGGTACATCATAACATTAGGAAATAAATAAGGTGTTCATATTTTTATCTCGTTGTATCAAACTGAGATGTGCGTAATTATGACGTATATTTTTGGTGCGCTTGAATTTATATTGGTGAAATAATACTGCATTATAAGTGTGTTTCATGCCCCCGTATTTTTTTTTTATATTTAATCAAATAATCATTATTTAAATTATCAAATTAATTTGAAGTCACCACAATATGGCCAATACGTGTTTGAGTTACTGATATATCGCTGATTTACAGCTTCTTGCCGCCATGTCAAAATTATAGGGTTCTTCAAGAAATCAGAGGTATAACCCTAGTGGCGCATCATGCTACCTTTTTTTTTAATAAATTATTAAATAATTATTTAGACATTGACTGTTTTTTAAGAAAAGATGATTTAGTGTGATAACTAGGTATTCAAAGTTCTCTTATAGAGCATTATCTTTCCATAAAAGCATAATTTGCTGCTATTATGCGCCTATTTAGAGTTATATGTGAGCAGAAAATGTTTATATATAACTGATGATATATGGATCTTGCAAAAGTATATTTGCAACTTCTTAGTGTTATTGTAGATTTCTTATGATGTTTATGGTGCAGGCGTTAAAGAAACACCGATATATGATAAATTAGTTGTACATCAGCTACTGTGTGTTGTTTTATATCACGGATTAGATCCATGCGTGCCAGATATATCACCAGCGGTAATACAGCGACTTGGAAGCCACAATAGATCAATTTTGCTGTATAAATGTACTGTCAAAACATGATGTACAACATTTTTGCTCTAAATCGCTTTTGTGAGAACCACTTTACAGCTGTGTTATAAATGCTGTACAAGGTGGTCGAGAAAACGTTTATATCATCATTTATTATCACAATTTGACGTATAAGCTTTTACAGCTAAATTATGTTACGAATCATCAATATATAGCAACGCTGTGACAAGCAGTCACCGCATTACTTTTGTATCAGTTTTCTAACACTCTTTGGTGTTAACACATATTTTTTTATCACTACTTTGCTGGCTGGGTAGTAACCTACGAAGTAGTAACGTTTTTTTTTATTATTTCAGTAACTCGTCTTATCCTATTGGGACGAGTGTCTTGTGGGACGAGTCGCTGAACTAGCCGATGCTACGGTAGAACATTCTCATAACAACATACATATATACATACATTTATTCATACAAACTGATAAACTCATTACCCTTCGCTTTCTTTGCTGTAGTTGGGTAAAAAACATACCTTGCTCGTTATTTTGTATCAAAATTCTCTTTTACGACTTTATTACTGTATCCTGTTATTAAACGACTGCCCAAAAAAAACAGTTTAGGATTCATGTATGTATGTTTGTATTATATGTATGTGAGTTCATTCCACTATAACTTTTAAATACCTAAACAGATTTAGAATCTTTACATCCTTCGAGTAACATAGGCAATTTATTTTTGAATAAATACAATATTGCTCAATTTTCAAAAACGAAAATAAAAAAACTTCGAATTTTACAATATGGGTATTAAATTGAAGACCTTGATAAGCTCATTACAATAGTATACAATTTATTGGCATAAGTTCTTTTTTGGCAGGGCAGGCGTGTTTTTTAGCTTTTAAGCTAGTTTTTAAAAGCGTATTGTTATTTGGAATAACATGAGCATCTTACTGATTTTTCCACCATATTTTTTCAAGTTTTTTTTTACTGTTAGTATGGTATCATTATTTCATGTCAGTTTACATAGAATCATGTTTTAAACGTGTTTAAGTAGTTTAAATGTTACCCCATCCGCCACTTCTACATCTTCGCAGCTGACTATGCAAAATTTGCTCTGGTGTTTTCCCCGACTCCGCTACACTATCCATTTTCTATCCATTAAGGGTCCTTGATTCCTCGCGATTGTTTGCTCTCCCCGCGGCTTCTTATTTTTAAAAGCTTTTATTTAACTTGCAATGTTTGTATGTATGTTTGTATGTATATTTGTATGTATGTTTGTATGTATGTTTGTATGTATGTTTGTATGTATGTTTGTATGTATGTTTGTATGTATGTTTGTATGTATGTTTGTATGTATGTTTGTATGTATGTTTGTATGTATGTTTGTATGTATGTTTGTATGTATGTTTGTATGTATGTTTGTATGTTTGTTAAGGTCCAATCCTGCGAGCTGAATTAGAACCACTTATTCTTATCATACGGAGTTGAATTTTTGCACGTTGTTTCAGTTCCAATGACAATGCATTTTTATGGTAAGCATGACCTGAATCGACATCTAGGAACAGCTCCAGATAAAAGAAATCTTCAACGGTCAACGGCACAAGCACGTTATTTTTTGTTCAAATTTTATTATGATCGATGAAGTTTTATCATGACGTGGCTGCTGCAGTCTGGGTTGGCTCCTGACTAGGGAACTGAAGCTGTTCCTGGATGTTGATTCAGGTCATGCTTACCATAAAAATGCATTGTCATCGGAACTGAACCAACAAGCAAACATTCAACTCCATAGGATGAGTGGAAGTGGTTCTAATTCAGCTTGCAAGATTTGACCTAAAAAAACATAGGTACAAACAGACATGCAAGATACAAATATTGCAAGACAAATATAAGCTTTTAAAATTAAGGAAAATCTAGAAAATATTCGGCAAAGGCTAAATTCGCTTAAAATGTTACATTGGTGATGGGGGTTCATTTATATTTGTGCTGTAGTAAATATTTCTGGTTTCACCAAGAATTACAGTCTAAAAGCAAAAGGCTGCTATTGACTGTAGATAATCGATTCATTGTGGTCTTGTTTGTAGAGATGGTAAGTCGATAAGCTATAAATGAAGAAATAATTCGTAATAATTAACATAATAGTATTAATTATTTGAAAAATGTTATAAATTAATGATGTAGGTACATAATGTTGGCAACAATGTTGTTATGTTAGTAGGGGGTTTTATCATCTTGCTGTGCTACACATTAAGATAGTTGTAATAAATGAGTTGTTATGTTACTCAAAGGGGTTCTAACAATAGCACATAGAGCATTGTTAACCTAGAATAATGACCACGCGTGCGAATCCGTGGGCACAGCTAGTTCCGTAATATTTGGCGTTATTCCAAACTATCCCAAACTACTTCTAATCAATGGTGACCCTTAGATAATAGTGCAGTTTGACTCTATTATTACCAGCAAGTTACAGCTATGATGCCTAATTAGACGCTCGCGCTGCCCGCGCAGGAAATTGGCCTTCTCCATCATTCACGCCGCCGCGACGGGTCTGCCACCTTCGGGCTTCGCTTCGCGTGTACTTGGTATCCACTGAGAAGTAGTCGAGCAACTGATATAAAAGTATTTGATGGCTGAACGAAATGTAAGGATAAGGGAGTACGATCACCATCTTAGTGCTCCAAGCCAACCTCACCTGCTCGTGGTACACCCTGCCGAACAACGAACGAGACTAGCGACCGATAAATGGTGGTATATCCATACATAAATTTGCGCAGCTAAATGGCACAGACCGGCAACGGGCAGCAGCGCCACCGGTGCGAGGAGCTGCGCTCTGCGATTGCCAACCCGCCTGCCTAGCGTGGCGATTATGGGCATCTCCTCCTATGATAAGCACCAGAAATAAATGGCCCCCAGTTCCCGGCCTCTCTGCTATTCCTGACCAAGGTCGCGGTCATAGTAGGCATAGGCAGGGATGCTAAGAATCCCCGGGTTACGGAAGGCCACCAATAACACCTGAACTTGGCTACGTTTAATGGACGCACTCTACGGCTGGACGAGCACTTGGCACAACTGAAAGTAGAACTGGAACACATCGGTAGGCATATTTTGGGACTGTGTGAAGTCCGAAGAGAGTGAGAGGACACCATAACCCTTAAGTCAGGTTATCTGATGTACTTCAGAGAGAAAAAGATCACCAATCCCAAGGCGGCATAGTGTTCCTCGTGCACGAGTTCCTTGCTAACAACGTTGAAGAAATCTGCAGTCTGTGTTGACTAGGGTAGAGTACCTTTATTATCAAGCTCACCGAGATATATTCTCTGAAGTTATTACAGGTGTACGCTCTGATTTCAAAACACTCTGATGACGATTTGGAGGATATGTATGAAGACTCTATGACCCGAAGATCCTCTCCACGGAACGTCACTACTACTCCAGAATTGTACGTGAAGCGGTTAAAATTAAAAAGTATCCTAATTTCAACCGAGAGGATGGTTTCAAGTTGGCTGCGTCCTGGAATCCCGTGATAAGCAAGTGTTCGCGTCGCTGTTTATGTCAAAATAAATATGCAGATATCGTTAGTGTCGTGTGTCGTGACAATTCTGAATTATTACAAAACCAAATGCGGGTAGTTGAAGACAACGCTCGCCTTTCTCGACCCTGACACCCGCTACGTCAATCTTCTCGTGACCACGATCAATGCAACTTAATCGAAACGTCGAGGCAAATAAATATTAAGTTTTCAGCGCGATTAAGTCCCGTTTAAATATATAACTATGTGCTTGAATCGCGAAAGTTTAAAAGTTACAATTGGGCCTATAATGTCCGTTCAAGGTAAGGACTGGCAAACAGAACCAATTCACTTGCTCAGGGGTGTAAGACAGGGGGATGTAACATCCCCGAATCTGTTTACAAATGTATTGGAGGATTTGTTCAAGACGCTGGACTGGAAAGAAATAGGCATCAACATAAACGGCGAGTACTTCAGATTTGCTGATGATATCATCTTAATGGCGGAATTACTGCAAGAGCTGCAATAGATTCTGACCAGCTTAGCTGATGCCTCCCCACGCATTGGCCTCCACATGAATATTGACAAAACAAAATTAATGTTCAGTCATAACATTGCATCGGAACCAATAGCCGTCAGTGGCATGTTTCTTGAAGTTATTCAGGAGTACGTCTACATTGGACAAATTCTTCAGTTAGTTAGATACAATTTCGAGAAGGAAGCCAATAGGCGAATTCGGCTGCGCTGCGCAGCATTTGGGAAACTTCGTCAGGTCTTCTCGTCACCCACCCCAAAATGCCTGAAGACAAGTCTTCAACCAGTGCGTCTTACCCGTGATGACATACGGAACCAAAACTTGGAAACTTACTGTGAGGCTGGCCCACAAATTCAAGGTCGCTCAGCGCGCTATGGAAGGCGCTATGCTCGGGGTTTCTCTGGTCTAAGGGATCGCATCCAAAATGAGGTGATTAGGCAGAGAACGAAAGTTACCGACATAGCTCAAAGAATTAGCACGCTGAAGTAGCAATGGGCCGGTCACATATGTCGAAGAACTGATAACCGATGGAGTAGGTGAGTTCTTGAGTGGAGACTACTTGTAGGCAAACGTAGTGTAGGTCGCCCTCCAGCTAGATGGAGTGATGACATGCGTAAAGTAGCTGGCACCAATTACACGAGAAGAGCCGAAGATCGGGCTCAATAGCGCGCATTAGGAGAGGCCTATGTCCAGCAGTGGACGAATACATGCTTAAGATGAACGAAAAATTGTATATTGTTCCTTATAGATACTTTGGGTTCTGGAATAACATAGTCTTAGGATTACTTCTTACCCTGAAAAATTACTACACGGGCAAAGCCGCAGGCACAGCTAGTTTAAGCATAAATAAATACCACAACTTAAGAAATAAGTGCTTCAAATTGGAACTGAGTCAGAACAATATGTAGGTACTCATACGTTATATAAATCACAGCAGGTGCGGACAGCTAGTCTACGAACTGTAGTCATTTAATGCAGGGATGGCTATACAAACTTTTCTTGTTATGACTTCGTCCATACAACTTCATACAACTCGTTGGACAAACTTAGGGGATAATAAGTATGACATAACAACGTTGCTATGGGAAAAGTATGGGCGAGATTCTTACACAAAATCGAATGCGATGATGTGTAAACATTGAAGTAATTGAAGAATCTCTCGTGGAGTTGATAATGTCCCCGGTACGAATCCTGCAGAGGCAAATTGTGTGATGAGCATAAATATTTTGTAACTAGCTATACCTGCGGCTTCGCATGTGTGGTCATTTCTCTAGGTAAATAGTACTGTATGTGCTGTTCCAGGACCTAAAATACCAATATTTGATCAAAATTTCTTCAGCCGTCAAAATGTTTTTTATCAATTGCTCGGCTTTGCCTAATCGGTTTGACACCAGTTTTTAAGTCAAACCATAAGCTATCCAAATGTGAAAATTACATCGCAATCGACCTAGTAGTTTTAACGTGATGCGGAAACAGGCTGACAAACAAACAGACACGATGTTTTAAATGTTATATTCTTGTTCGGTAGCTTATTTTAAGTACCCTAGAGCATATTTTTTAATTATCTTTTTACAGACTTTCCTTCATATTGCTTTATTATAATTATATATATATAGATGCACTGTATTGCATCGCAATACTGCCATGCCTTCTGTATGTAATCATAATTATTTCTTTCTTTGCGTCCAACTGCTTGCGACTTTGGGTGCCGACCGTGTCGGATAACATAGATAGATAACACTTTATTGCACCAAATGAAACACTTACAAACAAAAATAAACTAAATAAAATACAGTACAATCGGCGGCCTTATCGCTAAGCAGCGATCTCTTCCAGGCAACCGTAGACTATATTGAGACACAAGACTATATAATAGAGGCAGTTGTTGGTGTGCAAAGTTTGAGTATAATACCCAAAAAAGAAAGAAAATAAAACATACTTACAATATGCCTAGTATTGCGTGTATAAATTACTGAAGGTTGCGGACTGTTCGTCTCGTAACTACGCAGGCTTTTACAATGCATTTAAAATACCTATCCTGTCTTATTGTGGAACAGTGCTTGTAACTTTAACTTTAGTTCTTACTCTACAGGGCAACTGTACACTGTTTTTACGTGACTGCGGAGGGTTTGTATAAATGATTGTGTAAACGGTATTCATTTATTTAATACCCGATTAGGACTATTTTTGACTTTTTTTTTATATTATTCAAAAGCTTTGCCATGACCCTTTCTTCGAAAAGCAGTTGCTTGGCTTCTCAAAGGTATAGCCTTAGTTCAAAACCCTCAACTTTATCAGCTCGTCCCACATGCCACAAATTTAATTCGAATGACAGCCGACGGGCAATTCCGCTGGGGCATCTGATTGGTGGACAGTCACGTTAAATGGGCCCTGATTGGCAGATGACAGGGCAGCGTTTACGTCACTATTAAGCAATTGAAATCGAAACACAATCAACCCACCTGTTATTATCGTCTTATGCTTGCTTGCTTGTCATTGAGACTGGGCGTGCAGCACTTCCCGAACTTTATTACTCTGAGGAAACGAGCTTCACGTTATACATTATTTGATAGCACTATTTCTTATTCTTAGGGTATGAGCACAGAATAAATAATAGTACTAAATACTAGTCAGAATAAGAGAAAGAGAGAATCATTCATATAGTTACTAATTGAAACATCTCTGAGCCTGATTTGAACAGCTTACACGACTTACGTCCACGATCCTGGGCGGAGTCCCCACAATTATATTATGAGACCCTCCCCACCCACATAAATCAAAAAGCCGCTGCAGTGGGTAGCGCAAAATTTGTCCAAGAGCTTTGCCGGAATTCCAACTAATTCTGTTTGGAGCCAGCCTTATTCATTTAGGACTAGTCGGGCTATGTGTTATCATATTAACGTTCTGTTATCTTGTTAATACGGACAAATAATTGTGAATTTATGGATGCCCATTTTTGTTTTTTTTTATCAGCTATAAAGTTTCCGCCGGTACCAAATTCAGTTTTCACTACTTTTTGGCGCCAGTCGTAAATTACTTATAAGATCCGTGTAACTATATGGTATCCCTTTGTGCCTTCAAGTATAAAGTGTATGTATAGGTATATACTAGGCAAGCGTGCTACACCTTCGGACTCATCATCGCTTTTCATCAGGTGAGACCGTGCTCAAACAGTAGCCTAGAAACATAAAAAATGTAACGCAAATAACTTTGTCAATCTGTCTGTCCTTTTTACGACTAAACAGCAGAACCTATCTTGATTAAATTTAGTATGAATATAGTTTGAACCCTTGGGAAAGACGCAGTCGCGGGCTAAATGTAGTGAACAGAATCTATTATAACAGAACATGAACAACGCGGCGTTTGATCTGATACAGTCGTGATCTGACGTCGAATAACATATTATACAACACGACACGTGACTTGCGGGACTAATGTACATTAGTCGTTGTGTCTACCAAGTACCCACGTATACGTGCTATGTACGAAGTCTCGTATTTACAAGAGAAAATTATCACACTAATATTATAAAGGCGAATATTTGTATGTGTATTACTCTTTCACGTTCAAACGGCTGAACGGATTTTGATGAAATTTGGAATGGTGATAGCCCTGGAATAACATATAGGACACTTTTCATCATCATCACTCACGCGGGTGAAACCGCGGGGTGCAGCTAGTCCATGCCAATATGTAGATAAAAGTGAAACGTTGTCTGTTTGTTTGTTTGGGGAGCTTTCACGCGATAACGGCTGGACGGATTTTGATGAAATTTAGAATGGAGATAGTTTAAACCTTGGAATAAAACAAAGGATACTTTTTATCCCGGAAAATTGTAAGATTCCATGGGAAAACTGGAAAATGTTGATTACTTACTGGAAGGAACAGTTGCCATTACAGAATGATCTGTGGTTGCCATGGAAACAATAACAAATCTGTCAAACAACATCAAGAGTATTGGGTGTTGTACCTACTTTTGCATTGGTTTTTAATATCCTAGAAGAACATCGGATGCTTTTTTTCGCGATAAACAGTAGTCCGCGCGTACGAAGTCACGGGCGGGAAAACTAGTAATTACAAAATCCCTGATTTTAAATAATTAATTTAATAACTAATTGGCGATAATTCCCTAGAAGGTTGTGTTGTGTACAATAAAAACAAGAAGCAGGATGTAATAATAATGATCTTAAACTGGCGCAGAATACAGACATTGTTGAAAGTTATAGATTTTGAAAAATATTAGTGGGATAAAAAATTAATGGTTGTTAGCTCTTATGGAATCTGATGGAATTCGGAAGCGGATAGAGCGTTAGCTAATGTAACTTGTCTCCTATCCTTGACACTCTATAACCGCCGCACAGCACCTAAAAGCCCAACACCGGGCAGTCCAGTGCGGCATTAAGGCGCCGCTGTCGGCTGTAATCCCGCAGACTGATGGCGGCGTTAATGCAGATTAATGGCAACGATACACATCCGACACGTATCGCCGGATTGTCGGCCGTGTGATACATCGGTGCCGGATTGCTGAGGGCGCTGCGGTATTGCCTATAATTTTTATTCCTATAAGTATTGTATGCACATGAATGGCTCGAAGACAGCGATTGGTGATCAGAACTGTGACCCATGTATACTGTTGCAGTCATTTTTGTTTAAGCTATACTTCTTTTTTAAGTCCGTGCGTCACGCACGGTTTGAGCTGACAATCAGCGCTGTGGATTAATTCACAGCATTCAGCTCAATGAAAAAAAAATTACAATGGTAGGTACTTAAAATTAGCCTGTTTCACGTTCAGTAGTTTTGACGTGTTTGAACGCATCACGTCAAAACTTCTGGACAGATTATAATAAGATTTTCCCTGTTGGATAGTTCAGATCTTGGCTTAAAACTGGTGGACTTGGTATCTCAATCCAATGATTACAAACCAAGCAATCGACAAAAACTATTTGACAACTGAATGTAAGTTAGTATATTGTACTTTATAAGTACATTTGGTCCTAACATAATTATAAGATACTTATTTCTTAGAAAAATGACCACGCGGGCAAAGCCGCGCGCACATCTAGTTATAAACACAATCGACGTTTGCCATTGAGTATAACATTTTTCGTGTTGATTATTGTCAGCTTGTCAGAGATATGTTTGCAGCAAAAAGCGTTCCAAGCGTTGGGTAACCAAAGCGTTCCAAGCGTTGGGTAACCAAAGCCAGATCACGTAACACCAACCATGAACATTAAATAATGATACCTAGGAACATTCCAATCACCACCTCAGTACCAAGCCATTGTCAATGATAGCAAACAAGTTCCTTATAAAGGCGCCGCCACCATTTGTATGGGAGCCATAAATCAGACCATTCACGTCAAATACTTATTATTTTCGCCACAAACGGGGCTCTATTCCGAGTCATAAAGTTATCGTGGTAATGGATTTAGTCTATTTTGGTTCAGTCTTTGATCATCTTTGTTACTATAAGTGGTTCGTTCTGAATCGAAGCACATAGCGTAAACCTAGCGTTGGCTTAGGCAAAAAAGTACGAGATCTAAAATTAATATACGATACGAAACACTTTATTGTAATTACCAGTTAGAAAGCATATACATTATAATTGAATTAAAACTATGGTAGTACAATGGGCAGTCTTGTCGCTTAAAGCGATCTCTTCCAGACAACCTTTGGATGGACAGTAAGAAGTAAAATAAATAGACACATATAGGTATAGGTACTTTTGGAATTTGCAAACAAAGCCCGTTTATATAACACACCTCATTGTCTCATCTTATATACCTCCTTTTGAACCGCCACATCTGAACAACCTTTAAAAAACAGAAATGCGGGCTAAAACGTTATTTTCTAGAAATTCTATCCATACTTATAATAAAGCAGTATGTACCTACCAAAAAGTCTGTACAATGAAGATAATTAAAAAATAATGTTCTAGGTTACTTATAATATAATAATAATATAAGCTACTGACCAGGTATTTTTTAAGCTATTTATCGAGTTTGTCTGTTTGTATGTTTGTCCGCGCATCACGTAAAAACTACTGCAACGATTGCAATTTGGTTTACACTGTTGAATAGCCTAGAGTTTGACTTAAAAACTGGTATACTTGTTATCTCAATCTGAATAACAGAAGCCGATTTATCGATAAAAAATGTATTGCCAGCTGAAGGAATTTGGATCAAATGTTGGTGTATTGGTATATTAGTTCATGGAATAGCACATAGAGTACTTTTAACCTAGAGTAAAGAAACACACGTGCAAAGCCGCGGGCACAGCTGTAATAAAAATATAATACGATCGTCTGCATCCTGCACAGAGGTCGAAACTCGTGTAATCTGTCTATAGGCCGTTACAGTGAAACTCGACTCATACGAATATTACTTTAACGGCTTCATATGCGTAATGTTATTCTATCTCTTATCAAAATCACTAACTCGCAGCGAACCGCTGCTTTACGTTCAGAAAACGTCAAACGAGCAATTTTCGAGCTATTCCAAATGCATAAAAGTTTATGCGCTCTCACAAAATCATGGCCAACGTAACTTGAAACATATATCTATGAACTCACCAAGAACTTTGTTTTGAACGTGGTTAATGGAGAGGTCTAGGCAGCCTGGTTCAGGCTAAGCTGTAACTGTTAATTCAAAGAACAGCCAAAACCTTTCCTCTTAACGAGAGGCGGTCATTAAGGGGTGTTTAACAACCCCTTCAAGAATTCCGGCCTCCACGGTTTACTCGGAAATTTATGTGCATTAGAATATAGACATTTTGGTGAGATAGTTGAACTGGAGGCGCATGTCTACCGACGGGTAACCTAAAATTCAATTTTTTAAATACCGAATTTTATATGCTCGAAAACGATTGATACAATTTTCAGCCATCAGATGTTTTTAAAAGCTTTAAAAACTAACTTTCAATGTATATAATATGTATGTACAGTACGGCCGATAAGTCGTGGACACTCTGGACTTAGTGCAAATGGCTGCGAAATGAACATTTTAGGGAATTGAATAGCGGAATGAGGTGCATCTCTAGCCTAGACCAGAGCCCCGTGCACGTCGCCTCATTTCGTCATTCGGTTCTAAAAACGTTCATTGCGCAGCCATTTGCACGAAGTTCAGAGTGGCCACGACTTATCAGCCGTATTGTATGTATGTATGTTTTGTTTAGCCCAAATCTTGCAAGCTGAAAGATAAGCTGAAGTATAACCACTTCTTCTTATCCTACGGAGTTGAATTTGTACATGTTGCTTCAGGTCCTATGACCATCAATGGTTTTCCATTGCTCCGTGCTTCGGAGGGCACGTTAAGCTGTCAGTCTCGGCTGTTATTGATTAATAGGAGTAGGACAGCTTGACAAACTCTGGCACCAGAGGCCAGCACTACCTCATACGACAAATAAACAAGTTCCGATGACAAATAATTTGTGTGATAAGCATGACCTGAATCAACATCCAAGATTGGCTCCAGATAAAGGAACTCTTCAACGGTGAACAGCACAGACACGAAATGTGTGTTCGCATTATATTATTATACCTGATTTTAAGTTTTACCATGACATGGTTGCTGCACTCAGGGTTGGGTCGTGACGAGGGAGCTCCTCAACGGTTCTGAGCCGGTTCTAAGTTTCACCATGACAATGCTATACAGCAGAACAGTTTTTTAAAACGTTTTTTAAGAAACATAATCAATCAAATATTCTTGGTATTCCAACAGAAGATTCATTTGCCTACAATACTATTGTGAGATTATCAATTCCATATATTTTTCTTTAAGCAATTTTTTTTCTTTTTTTTTCTTGGTTTTGAAAACCCGAAGTAACCCTTGCTATTAACGATAAATAAAAGGCCCAAGTTTAGTACGACAATAAATTGGAGAGTGCGAGTTCGGCGGCTTCGAAAATACTAGTATTACAAAATAAAACTTAGAATATCAAGCGGCTAGCTCCGTTCGTGTGTGCTACCGACATTGCACCAATAAAAAAATATTTTACGCGCACCCTCCAAATGCAACTTTATTTGTTTTAAGCGGCACAGATAACAAAATACGGTTTGGAAAACAGTTTGAAAAATTAACAAAAGTATCTTATAGTTTTAAATATTATACCACAGATTACATAGAAAAGTAGTAGTTTTTTTTTAACAATAAAAACAAAAAATTGGTATATATTGCACTTGTGACGTGCGTCGCCTACAATCCGCCCCCATAGTGCTGAACTGAGCTTACAAAGGCAAATAAAAACAAACAGACAAGTTCAGATCAGCACTAACATTCCGCTGGTGCCAGCAGAGCGACGCGCGTGACCGGGCGCCGCACCACACCAGTGCGCGTGCGCACGTCCACCACTCTAACGCGACCATCATCGCCACCATGTGTCCTACTCACTACTCCGTGACGCCAGCAGCCTCGAGCTAAATTAGGTTCCATCAACAAGACAAAGTCTCCATCTCGCAACGCTCTCTGCTCTTTATTCCACTTGTATCTAGGTAACAAAGTGGGCAAATATTCTTTCAACCACCGCCCCCAGAACATATCAGTTAAACGTTGCGCGATGCGCCACTGTTTACGTAAACACAGGTCGTCGTTGTCGTATTTACCTAAAGGGGGACCGTTAGAAGATGTACCTATCAAAAAATGGTTAGGTGTTAAGGCTTCGGGATAATTAGGGTCACTAGAAACGTATGTAATTGGGCGACCATTAACTAGCGCTTCTACTTCCGTTATTAAAGTTGATAACGTCTCGGGATGTGGAGCGCGTTCCTTAAGTACGACTTTCAATGCCGTTTTTACTGTACGTATCATACGCTCCCAGGCACCTCCCATCTCAGGGGCGCCGGGAGGTATGAATCTCCACTCTATACCTCTTACTGTGCCATCTTCATGGATCTTACTATTATTGAGTTCCATAAGACTCCGTTTTAGTTCATTTGAAGAACCTCTTAGGTTGGTTCCATTGTCAGAAATTATTACGAGAGGAGTAGATCGACGTGCTATCATTCGCCTCAAAGCCATAATGGCTGAGTCAGTACTTAAACTTTCAGTCAACTCTATATGAATCGCACGTATTGTCAGACACGTAAAAATAACGCCGTATCTCTTTTGCCTTCTTCGGCCAATGGTAACCTCCATGGGGCCGAAGAAGTCGATGCCAGTGAAGGTGAAAGGTCAGCGGTTGTGCTGCAAGCGTGCAGCGGGCAGGTCGCCCATGCGCTGCGGCTGCGGGGCTGCGCGCCTGTACCGGCAAAACAAACAACGCGATGCTACGGCGCGTACAGTCGGCCGTAGTTTTATGACCCAATACTTTTGTCGTAATTCGTTTACGACCAGTTCGTGCGCACCATGATGCGCTTTTCTATGGTAATGTTCTACCAACAGTCTGCTGATCTTATGATGACCATCGAGTATAGCAGGTCTCATCGCTGACTGTTCGACACATTGAACTTTGTCAATTCGACCTTGAACTCGCAAAATACCTTCGAGGTCAATATATGGTGTCAGAGTTAACAAGCGACTAGTGGACGACAAGGGTTTATTTTGTTTAATTTGCTCAATATCTTGAGCGAAAGAGTCTTGTTGACACTTCATAAGCAGTATTTTTTCTGCGTCATTCAACAGTTCAACATTCAGTTGAGCGTCAATACGTCGACATCGTTTTATAAACAATAAAACTCGAGCGGTAACTCGAACGAGCCGTATCCAAGATGAGAAGTCGTCTTCATTAGGTAAGGAGTGTTCAATGACGTGTGACGTCATCACATTGATGCTCCTTGTTTCACAGACCGCGTCTTGTGATACCTTGTTTGGTTTGAGGTCCTTAGGCCAAGTGTCCTCAGGCTGCCGTAAGAATCCAGGTCCTTGAAACCAAACACTGTCATACAAAAGTGGTGGTGAATCTTCCTTGGTTGATATATCGGCCACATTTAATTTACTCGGGACATATCGCCATTCCGACGTCGTAGTTAGTTCATCAATTTCACCGAGTCGATGAGCCACAAAAGGTTTATAACTCCTAGGGTCACTACGTATCCACTGTAGGACTATATGTGAGTCAGTCCAGAAGTAGCGCTTATCAGGTTTTAAATGTTTATGTTCTCGTTGAATCGCATCAGCAAGGCGTGAAGCTATCAGTGCGCCTTGCAGTTCCAGACGCGGAACTGATATAGGGCGGAGTGGAGTCACTCTGCTCTTCGCGGCTACAAAACACACAAGAACGTTTCCGTCACAGCGGATCAAACGCAAAAAAATTATCGTAGAGTAAGATTTCATGGAAGCGTCAGAAAATATATGCATCTCTTTATTTATGACTGTGTTCATATCTAGTGAAGTACCTACAGTAGCTGGGTAACAATGCGTCCAAGTAGCAGCATTTAAATACCAACGAGGTATTCGTAGTAACTCTAATTGCTTGAGTTCATCGAGCCATTTTACCCATTTGATGTGCTCGGCAGGTTGAATCTGGCATTTCCAGTCAACATTAGATCTGTGTACGTCTTGTAAAATAATTTTACTTTTTATCAGAAACGGTGATAAGAAGCCATGAATGTCATAAATTGACATAATAATGCTAAGCATTTTAGCTTTCGTTGGAGGTACAGTTCCGTCTAAAATATCTTTAGGAATCCGAGTCAAGTTAATCCTAAAACCAAATGAGTCATCCGCGGGATGCCAAATCAAACCTAAAGTGCGCTCAGCCGTGTTGTCTAAACCATCTTTAAATTGTATAGCTGTGTGCGCTAACGCGTCCGTAGGTATAGAACTTAAAACCTCTTTATTATTACTCGACCAACCTCTTATCTCGAATCCACCTTTCTTATGTATCAAAGTTATATCATGCACTAACTTAATAGCTGTACTTTCGTCACAAGTTGAGTACAAACAATCATCCATGTAATGATTATTTATAATGACGTCAATAGCCTCAGAGTTAATGTCTTCATATTTGAGCGCGTTCTTATTTTGAATGTACTGCGCAATAAAAGGTGAGCATGTCGCACCGAATATTAAACTTTGCATTACACAAATTTTAACTGGGCTATCTGTCGATTCTTGCCATAAGAATCTGAGAACATGCTGATCTTCAGAACGTATCTTGATACGTAAAAACATATCACGGATGTCGCCTATTATTACTATCGGATTTTCACGAAATCTAAGCATAATTCCGAGTAATGAATTGTACAAGTCAGGTCCGGTTAATAAATAGTGGTTCAGGTTTACGTCATTAACTTTTGATGCAGCGTCCCAGACTAGGCGTAACTTTCCAGGCTTATTGGGATTAAGTACTCCAAAATGTGGGAGGTACCAACAATTATCAGCTGAGCGTTCATCTTCGTTCAGTTCGCGAGCGTAACCATTATTAAATAACTTGTCCATTTCCAGCTTATACCTAACAGCGTAATCGTTATCTCTCTGAAACTTACGTAACAATACCTGGTGATGAGAATAGGCATTAAAATAAGAGTCAGGCATTTTAAAATCATCCTTTCTAAAGGGCAAACCTACTTCCCATTGTGTACCTACTTGACGTGAAGTTTTATCTAAAACATCAATAGCTCTAACGTGATCCTTATTCTCACGATATAAGGTCAAAATTCCTACCGAATCAAGATCAAAAGAATTTTTAATTAAAGAATTCAGTTCACTAATTTCATGCTTATCATCACTATCAGAAGAGCGAGCGAGATGGAAAACATTAAGTTCACTTACCGAGGAGTGAGTACGACCTTTGTGGTAGCCATGGATGGTCCATCCCAACCTGCAACGTGACGCATACAAGGAGTTCCTGTCTCCGTGAACAATCTCCAGTGGGGCTATAAGGAAATAATTATCTTCGCCTAACAGTATACGGGGCACTACACTATGTGCACAAACCAAAGGCTTTATATGAGCTAAGTGTGAACAGTCAACTTTGTTTACAACTGACATATTTTGAGCACTCAATTTTAACTTATCACATTTACGCAAGTTAATGTCATAGAAAGTATTGTCTTGTCCAGATATTTGAGCCTTCACTTTCGGCACTTCCGACTGATAAACCTCTAAGCCGAACGCGTCAGTAAACTTAATAGCACACGGATTTTCACTTTTTAAGCCTAAGCTTTCCGATAAGTCCGAATCAATCATAGACAATGCGGCGCCTTCATCTAAAAGCGCGTAGGTATTTATGATACCTTTAGGTCCGCGTAATTGCACGGCAATCACTTTTAGTAGTGCAAATTCCTCCGTCGTAGAACTCGTAGAAGACTTCGCGACGTCATCACCTCGAGCGACGTGCGTTATCGATGCGTCGGGCGTAGGTAAAACCGGTTCCGGGCCATCGTGGCTTGTCATATAATATGCTGATTGTGACGTCATCGTAGGTTTCGTCCAGTGCAGTAAACGGTGATGTGCCATACCACAGTTTTCGATGTCACACACAGGCGCAGGACACAAATTACTGTTGTGTTTAGTTGTTGTTATACAACAATAGCATAATCCCTGCCCTTTGACAAACCTCCATTTGTCTCTTCGCATCGCACGTTTGAATATACGACAGTCAGGCAAATTATGATATCCCTTCTCACAAAATAGACATTTCTTGTCATCGGCGACTGCAGAAGTGTAAACAGAGCGATATCGAAACTTATCATCAGTTCGCTTGCCTTCGGTGTCGATTGGCTTCTTGTATTCTCGTGGCTGAGTACATCCCACGACTGATAACATCTCTGCCTCAACCTTCAAAAATTTAGCTAGTAATTCTAGCTTCGATCTGCCATCGCGTATAAGATTGTAGGCAAAATCTGTCCATTTACCTATCAATGTGCTCGGCATTTTAGAAACAACCGCTGCAGCGAGCTCTGGGCTTCGTAAGTAATCATGCTGATCTAGTGCGCGTATTGTTGCCACGCAATTATTGACCTTAACAGCGAAGTTAGTCAACTCATGTTGATAATAGTTAGGTAACGATGGTAATTTCTTCAACTGCATCGTTATGTTCTGAATAATAATATCAGCTCGACCAAATCTTAATTCGAGAGCTTCCATCACTGCCGACGGCGGCGTGTTGCCAATCATCAAGTCAGTGACAGCTTCTTTAGCCTCACCTCGTAATGCTCGGCGGAGTCTCCATAAGTTTTCCGAGTCACTAAATCTGCACACACGAGATGAGTCATCGTATGCACTTTTAAAATGTAGCCACTCAATGCAGTCACCACTAAATAAAGGTAGTTCGCGCGGTGTAGCGAGTCGGCTGAGCAGTCGATCTTCGTGCTGGGTTGAAGTCTGCTTCATCATATCTCTCAGCGTATGAGCTAGCTCTTGGATGCTATCATTATGGGGCTGAACAGGTGAACAGTTACGCTCCAGCCACTTCTCCACATCTTTATGTGTCCGTTCTTCCAATAGTGATTTGGAACAGTTCGTGCCATGGTCTTCATCAGGAGCAACATCAGTGTCGACGATTTTTGCGTCATCAGCGTCGACTTTGGCAAGGTCAGCTTGTAACTTCATGTCAATTAACTCCATCTGAATCTTGGCTTTTGCTTCGGCTGCTTGCAATTCAAGCTGTTTACGTCGTGCTTCCGAAGATGTAGAAGTTTTCTTCGTACATACGGTTATTCTCGAAGTACTCATTGATTGCTGCGCAGTACCACGCTGTGACCGTTTGTGGGGCGGCACTGGCGTCGCTGTATATTCTTGTTCCCGTGACGTCATGGGACAATCGCTGCCATGGGGAAGAATCCGTTCGTCGAACATCACAGGTGCACTATCCAACGTGTGAGATTTCATAAGTTCTTGTCGCTGACGTCGCGTTAGTACCTGCGGCTTTGGCGTTTCCGCCATTACACTACGAGTGCACTAAACTTGTAACTTGTTCATTTATCCGAGCTCGAAGACCAGATTATTAACGATAAATAAAAGGCCCAAGTTTAGTATGACAATAAATTGGAGAGTGCGAGTTCGGCGGCTTCGAAAATACTAGTATTACAAAATAAAACTTAGAATATCAAGCGGCTAGCTCCGTTCGTGTGTGCTACCGACATTGCACCAATAAAAAAATATTTTACGCGCACCCTCCAAAAAAAACAAAATACGGTTTGGAAAACAGTTTGAAAAATTAACAAAAGTATCTTATAGTTTTAAATATTATACCACAGATTACATAGAAAAGTAGTAGTTTTTTTTTAACAATAAAAACAAAAAATTGGTATATATTGCACTTGTGACGTGCGTCGCCTACACTTGCCATAAAATAACTACAATAACGTCTTCTATAATTACGAGTATAATTATTACGCGATGGAAAAACCTTTGTGGTAGGCACACTAAAGAACGAATGAGATGTTGTTCAGTACGTAAACAACTAACAACGCTGACAGCCCTGTACTTAGGTATATGCAGTTGACAAGTTTTCATATTTCATAAGGCAATGAAATTCGAAAACCATTTCGAGATATTGCGACGCTGATCATTATTATTATTTTTCCAATTTTTTTAGTGCAGTAACTACAATAATATTAAGTAATAACTCTCAATCAAGCAGAGTTCGGTGGAATAATAAAACACAGTTTCCTGTAAAGAAAAAAATAACTACGCTAGAGCTTGACTTTGACAGATATATAAATGTTGATATATAATTGTTGTTTAGATATGTAAATTATGTACTCTTCATCCACGTCTGACGTCACTGGTGCAGTTGTTAGCGTCCCTGCCTGCTAAGCTTAGTGTCGAAGTTCGAATCCAGGGCAATAACTTGTGTGCGTTAATGTTTGTTCTCGGATCTTGGATGTTAATGGTGAGTGCACAGGAAATACTAGCGCTGGTTATGAATGAGAATAAAAATAAAGTTTAGTTGCGAAATGTCAGGTTGCCTGATACATCAATTATTTTCTTCCACAAACTATCTTGTAGTTTTCCTTTTACCAAGAATAAACCAGGAGAAGAAAAATAATCCTTAACGTTAAGTTTGAGTGCAGCACATCTTCAGACGATCAACTTACACTTGTTAATTAACTACCCATGTTATTCAAGTTGGGGCGCCAGTAACTCGCGCAAGTTACTAGATCCCGGCAGTTTGGGAAAAGTTAACGATGCTCGGACGCGTTTACTGAAATCACTGGTTTTATCGAACTGGAGCGCAAAGAAAAAAGAGTTGTAAAGTCAGTTGATAAGGTTGAATTTTGTGTGAATGTAGAATTGGTGTAAAATAGTGTGTGACTTTAGGTTAAGACCCTTATTCGGACCTTTGCAGGAATTGGTCAGATTCTCGCTGTTCGTATTAAACTGCCCGTAAACGCAATTTCAGTTGTAGTTGTAGTTTTCAAGAGATGTAGGGTATATATTTTTTATATTTAAGATGTAGGGTAGGTAGAGATTTCTGTTGTTATGTTTGATGTTTCAGGATAAGAGTACTTCGAAACAGTGGCTAAATTATCTACTTATAGGTAGGTTAATAAAGCAGTAGGTAACAAAAACTGTGTACAATGAAGATAACTTAAAAAACCGGCCAAGTGCGAGTTTGACTAGTGCAATGAGGCTTCCGGACATTTATTATTTTTTGTTTTTATTGTACCTTTAACTAGCTGATACCCACGGCTTTGCATGCGTGGTCATTTCTCTAGGTTAAAAGTACTCTCTGTGATATTCCAGGACCTACAATACCAATATACCAACAAATGATTCAAATTCCTTCAGCCGTCAAAATTATTTTTATCGATTGCTTGGCTAATAATCATTGGATCGAGATACCATGTACTAAAGTTTTTAGTCAAACTGTAAGCTATCCAACAGTGAAAATCGCATCGCAATCGGTCTAGTAGTTTTACGTGATGCGCGAACAAACAGACAGACACGATTTTTAATAATGTTATATTCTTGTTCAGTAGCTTATTTTAAGTACGCTAGACCATTTTTTTTTAAATTATCTTTGTTCAGACTTTTTCGTACATATAAGTATAGTCGCAGGCCGTAAATTAACTGCCTAGCATGTTTACTAAACGGTGCCATTCAATTAACTACCTGAATAATATTCAGCATTTCAATCAAACAGCTAGGCAAATGACCTTGGATCGATAACCACCGTTTCCTCGTGATCATACTAGTTTGTCATATCAGTATGACTACGAGGATACACATGTCATACACATGTCACAGGTCATACTGTAACATAATATATTATGCTAGAGGTTTTTCCTTCCTCCTGTAGATATACTAATTTTTTGATAGAAAGATAGATTAACTCTTTATTGAACACCACAAGTACAACGAGAAATTATATACAAAATAAAGTATATATTACACTTATGACGTTTTTTAGAAGGCGCACGCCAAAGTTAAGTTTTGGCGACTTGCTCAAGGGCACCCAGGGGGTACGAACCTCGGTTTGGATAGTTAATTGCATAACTGACCACCGATTTGGAATAAACCTTCAAGAAAAATCGGCAAGAAACTTGAAGGTGAATAATATCGACTTTAATTACGGGACCTTCGACCTCGCGCGAGGTCGGTGTCTGTGTCTAAATTTGTTGTCAAATGGTGAGGACGGGACGGACGACTCTGTCACCGCCTTCACTTCATTTTGTCGTCCGGATCGCTTAAGATGTCTCTAGGGCCTCTACGGAGGGGCTTTATTGCGTCTGTTGTCGCGTCTGTCGAGTAGTCAGATAATTTTAGACCACAGAGCACGAGTTCTATCCAGGTGCAAAAAGGAGTGAGACAGGGAGACGTTATTTTTCCGAAACTGTTCACCTCTGCACTGGAAGATATATTCAAGCTTCTGAACTGGAACGGATATGGTGTTAACATCAATGGCGAATACATCATTCACCTTCGATTTTCTGATGATATAGTCATCTTTCAGAAACCTTGGAAGACCTAAGCGCAATTTTCAGTGACCTCATTATTGTTTCCCAACAGGTGGGTCTCAAAATGAACATGGGTAAGACGAACATCATGTCAAATGCCCATGTCGTACCCACGCCGGTTTATGTTACTTTATCGAAGCTGTTGATCATTTTGTCTACTTAGGTCAGACGATCCAACTGGGTAGATCCAACTTCGACAAAGAGGTCAACCGACGAATCCAACTCGGATGGGCAGCGTTCAGAAAATTACGCCATATCTTCTCGTCGCAGATACCGCAGAGCCTCAAGACGAAAGTTTATAATCAGTGCGCGTTGCCAGTGATGACATACGGCACTGAGACGTGGTCGCTAACTATTGGTCTCATACACAAGCTCAGCGTTGCGCAGCGTGCAATGGAGAGAGCTATGCTTGGTGTTTCACTACGTGATTGAATCCGAAATGAAGAAATCCGTAGAAGAACGAAGGTTACCGACATATCTCTCAGAGTTTGCAAGTTAAAGTGGCAATGGGCAGGCTATATAGTTCACATGATGTACGGACGACATTGTAGCCATCGCAGGAAGTCGGTGTATGGAGATGGCACAGGATCGCTCATCATGGCGGTCTTTGGAGGAGGCCTTTGTTCCGCAGTGGACTTCTAAAGGCTGACATGATGATGATGATGATGATGATGATGATGATGATGATAAAGTATAGTGACTAAAATAATATGAATTTAGCTGTAACTGACTCCAGCAGTGTAAATTTTAAAGCAAATATCTGTTTGCAAGCTACGTGGTTTGACAGATTTGCACCCGAAAAAACTAGATAGGTTAGTAAGGTTGAACATGAAAACTGTTATACGATTTTATTGTTTGTAAACTACTATGTTTGAAAGAGTTGCGTCTCTCTTTGTCGCATGGTCACCCTTTTATCTGAATGGCCGGTAATCAACCAGCAAGTTCATTAATATCATTCAGGCCGTTAGATGAACAGCGCTGCAGATCACCTAACGGCGCCGCGGATTAAGCTATCTGCTGAATTATGGGATTATAGAAATAGATACCCTTGAATAATAGCTTATTATTACTGCAACATGTCATCGATATCGATATAATATTTATTCTACCTATATATTACATGTCTGGCTGTACTCTTACTAGACAAGAAGTACTTTATTAAGCTATTTCCGAAAAAACCCCGATTTTCTATGAAAATAAAAGTTATAACAATGTTTACTATTTCATTCTATATATTAAGTATGTTACAAAAAAAAATACATAGCACATCGTAGTACATATTTTGTTTTTCGGCCTCAGCCCCAGCGATATGATAGCCGATCTCTGGCATCCAATTTCCTGCGTTCGACCTCGCCAGACGGGATTTTCCGTCGACCCCCGGCTCTGTTGAAGTCTATAATGTTTTTATGGTATCCTCTCTTGTGGTTTATTGGAGTTTGCATGAAAATATGACAAGAAAATGAACGCTTTGACACGTTTTATGGCACTTGACACTTTGCTCAATCGGGTTGCTTATTGACATTGAAAGTATAAGTACGAGAAGCTTTTTACATAAACAGTGAATTAAATAAGTGCTGGACCAACCTGAAACAGTTTTTTTTTATATTCATGTATTCATCAAAATACATAGCAAATATATAAAACAATATTCGGCCAAACTGCAAAGTAGTTTATTGACCGAGCAAGTGCGAAGCGCGAGCGAAACGTCTCTGTTTCAGCTTGGGCAAAAATGCTTTCCTATTTCCGGATGTTCGTCTGTCTGGATCTCTGTTCTCCTCTACAGGTTGCATTTCTCAACCGATCTAGACAAAGCTCGGTATACAGTTTTTTTTTTTTCCTTTTTTTTCATTTCCGATGACAATGCATTTTTATGGTAAGCATGATCTGAATCAACAACCAGATAAAGGAACTCTTCAACGGTCAAAAGAACAGACACGAAATGTTATGTATGCATGTTATTATGAAAGCCGGTTTTAAATTTTACCATGGCATGGTTGCTGTGCTCAGAGTTGGGTCCTGACTAGGGCATTCCTCAACGATTAACAGCGCAAATACAAAATGTTTTATACGCATTTAATTGTGATAGCCTGTTTTAAGTTTCTCCGTGACATGGTTACAACATAAAAGTATTTTTTCTTTCTTTTTTTTATTAAATTTTTCCATTTATCTTTAGTTTGACTTACAGTTAGGCGGACATAAGCTACATATTTATTCTACGTTCATGTTAAATATGAATTTCAAAAAAGTAGCGCCGGAGTCTATCAACTATCATAAAAAACCTTAACTTACTACAATTATAATCTGTTCTTCAATCGAGTTGTAATATTAAGTATATTTTAGTTCTAGCTAGACCGAGCATAAATCTGCTAATCCCCTATCAATGCAATACTTAGTACCATTTAAATAATACTATTGTAGTAGCTGTAACGGTCAAGGGTAACATTACATCAACCAACAAATTTATCAAAAAAGGGGAGCAAGATGCCTTCGCAGAAAATCCCCTAATATTTTCCTCAAGTGTGGAATAATATTCATAGACCAGATAGAATATTACAGATGGCAATCATGGAAGATAGCATCATTATCTATCTATCGGTTCCGACGTCTCGTGCGACGGCTGAATAATCGTACAAATTGAATATATAAACGCAACCTTCGGGTGGGCTACACTTTGGCGCAGTTCCAATAATAATCGGGGTCTGCGAAAGCTACGGACTTTTACCAATTGAGGTTGAGGCAAGATAATGTTCTGGTTATTTCAAAGGTTCAGTTCTGGGGTCCACATGAATTAATTTTCTATGCTATGAGCGGTTTTCCATAGCTCTGTGCTTCAGAGGGCACGTTAAGCTGTCGGTACCGGCTGTTATTGATTAATAGCAGTCGTTAAGCCATGTTAGAGGCCTTCGGGCGGCCTGAGAGTCCTTCAGAGAGGCCAGCAATACCTCATACGACAAAAAAAAACCGCCTGCATAAAGGAAGATTATCATAATCTTGAAGTTGACGGAGCGTTATAAAAAACTCTTATTAAACACTAGTTTTCCCGCCCGCGACTTCGTATGCGCAGACTACTGTTTATCGTGAAAAAAAGCATCCTATTTTCTTCTAGGATATTAAAAACCAATGTAAAAGTAGGTGTAGCACCCAATGCTCTTGATGTTTTTTGACAGACTTGTTATTTCGTTTCCATGGCAACCACAGACCATTCTGTGACGGCAACCGTTCCTTACAGTGAGTTATCAACATTTTCCAGCTAACCCGCGGAAACTTTAATTTTTCCGGCATGAAAAGGATCCTATGTATTATTTTAGCTGTTTCCATTCTAACTTTCATCAAAATCCGTCCAGCCGTTATCGTGTGAAAGCTTTCTAAACAAACAAACAAACAAACTTACCAACAGACAACGTTTCACTTTTATATATTGCTATGGATACACAAAACATAACTGCTGAAAAAATACGCTGTCTGAAACTGCCTTAACTCCTCAGACTCTGTAAGCCCAAACCCCAGTGAAATCAAACCAGCGGTGTTGTTTTATTCCGCGATACATCAGCAAAATAGAATGCTGGCTCGAGACACGACTTCATGTAGCATTACTTATGTTCGTTGGCTCAGGAGGAAGTTGTTTGGTTTTGAATGTTTGCTTGTGAAACGGTTACCTATATTGTGTAGTGTTCAGATAAAAAGGAATCGGGAAATGCAGTGGAGTTATCATTAAGCTGTTTTTTTCACTTTAAAGACTCCGAATTTGAAAATGTCTAACGACTCAAGACTATCGGGAAAACTTGTTCAAAAGCAAAATTACCTAAAACATAAAAAGATGTCTGGCAGTCTGGAATCTACCTAACATGAGACAAAATGCTTGCTTGTCGTGTGAGGTAGTGCTGGCCTCTGGTGTCAGAGTTTGTCAGGGTTTGTCCACCCAAGGGCCTCTGATATGGCTTAACGACTGCTAAACCCATACAGTGTCCACAAGTGCGGATATTCCCAGTGACCTTCACATGCGTGAAAGTTGAACACCCATTGGTTCGTTGGTTATTTGTTGGGTATTGCCGGGATTGACAGCTTAACGTGCCTTCTGAAGTACGGAGTGATGGAAAATCGCAAACTGCTTAGAAACATCATTAGTGCAGAGCGGAGGACTGAACCCGGTATTATTAGTTTATGATTCGCACTTGTTTATCGCTCAGCTACTCATATCTCTGTATCAATTATAGGCACCGTAATAGTATAGTATCACGGTAAGTGTAAATCCTTTAATCTCGTTCTAGTATTTTTTAATAGAATTTTACCACCAATCGATTGCAAATTTAACCAATAAAACACTCACTATGCATGTGACTAGCCTGCCACTGAAACATACGTAACGTGCGACGGCAGATGCATATTTCATGGGATGAGCATCGACTGCGGACTATTGATTCTGCTCGGCTAAAGCTGCTTGCTTTTACAGGTCAATGCATTCAATTGGGTACTGGGCAGGGCAGGAACAGATGGGATTTAAATTAGTTTCGCTTTGATCTAGCTATTAGACGTGGCCCTCGTACAAAAAGAGGGCAACATGGAGTGAGTCCGTTCAGCTTCAGGTCGTGAAAAAACATTATTTTAGCATGCAGTGAATTGGTTTATAACTAGATCGTTTAAGCTAAAGATCTATAAAAATGTTTATGTCAGTAGTAAGTAAAGAACACTGTCAAGAATATGTTGGCAAGCCGCAAACAGAAACTAGAAGTAAAATATTGAAGTATCTATTTTTACCGGTAAACAAGACATCAGTTCAAAAACGATAAAATAAATTAGTTTAAGAAACAAAGAACCCGTCTGCCAAAAAAATACTAAACAGAGGCAAATAATCTTTAGATTTTTAAATATAAGATGCAGTTGGATGCATTATGCATTTCATTTCTCCTTTGACGGGATCAGCTAGAACCTGGCGGGCTACTCTTCATGCCTCCGTCTGCACCTTATATTTCAAAATCAAAAATATAAATCATTTTTACCTCTTTGTTCTTGTTGCTTGTTTTTTTTGCAGTCGGGTTTTTTGATATTATAATAATTTATTTTATTTTAGACTTTTTAGTTTATATTTATAAGAATTAGTGAGAATGGTTGCTGACCAACTTTAAATCGTTAAAGATCCTAAATGGAATATTCTAAATAATACCAGCAATACCTGTGAGGTATAATTTCTCGTTGTAATTGTGGTGTTCAATACAGAGTTAATCTATTTATCTATCATTGGATTTGCATTAATCTCAAGAGTGCTATAGGATATTTTATTTCGACGAAACAAAAAATTACCCAAACCTTTCGAGTGAGCTATAAAAATTAAGGTCTCTAAAAGACCATTACAAAAATGAATAAGAGTAACTAAAAAGTGTGACATATAAATAAATTATAATAAAAAAAACAAAAACCCGACTGCGAACAAAACTAAAATGAGGCAAACAAGCTTCATACTCTTGATTAACTGTTTTTTTAATCAAATTTTGTATGGACTGTTTTCACTTAGTTACTATGTCAGCCCCGTACATGTTGCATTTGTACCTTAATTCAAACAATATCGAAAATCATAGCATACACAGACCTGGCCGCTTCGCATGTAGGTGCAGCCAGGATGCCCTACAATATTCCAATATCCTGTACTTTTAGTTCAAATTTGTTGATCATTTAAGTAGCTGTGCTAGCTGTGCCAGCGGCTTTGCTCGCGTGGTACTTAGCTGGGTAAAAAGTAACATATATGTTATGTTTTGCAAAACTGCCTATAAAGCACAATTTACTATATTTCATCCAAATTTGTCTATCTTTGAAATTGTTTTTTTATCGATTGATCGGCTTATTTTCACCGGATTGAGATACCAATATAGACAACTGCATATTACTCCGTACTCAATACCAAATACACCACACTTTTAAAATCTAAACTTATATTTTACGCGATGAGCGAACAAACACACGACTTAAAAGAAATACTTGTTCAGTAGCGTATTTTAAGTAAACTAGTCAATTTTTTAAAATTATCTTTTTTGTACAGATTTTTTGTTACTTACTGCTTTATTATAAGTAGGTATTTAAATAGATAGATGCCCAGACTGTTTGAAAAGTGACCATTATGAAAGGCCAATTATATATAAACTATTGAAAAAGAAATGACCGGGCTTTATGAATTATGCCCTTCACCTATTAGGCAGAATAATAACAAAATGTGATTCATTAAATTATTTTAATCATGCCCATAAAATAGTATCGTGACATACCTACTAACTGACTGATTGACAAACAACGCACCTCTACCGGTGGACCTAAAGATTTGAAATTTGGAGGGAAAATTCCTTGAGAATCCTAGAGGTGCACTACGGAAGTAACTATAAACCGGAAAACTTGAATAAATATCAACTCCAATTAAATACCTCACTAATCAATATACAAAATTCTAACTTTTCTCGAGCAGAAAACTAATAAAACTTATCTAATACCTACATACGACCTTCTTATAAAAAATATACAAAATTTAAACCAAATCAACCAAAGAATCTAATTAAAAACCTAAAATACTTTCGTTAAATTTCCATCTCCATGGCCTGTGCTCTGTGCCTTGCCTGCCGTCTATCGGCTGGCCGCTATACCAATTATTTATACTCTGTGGCGGCACGCTGCCAGTCGCGCGCGCGTTGGGGCAGGTTGGGGACCGGCAGGAACCCTTTATTTTTTCGTGATGAAAGTGTTCTCAATGTTAACCCATCATATAAGCTAGGACTGTGCCAAGTTGCATCAAATTCCGTCCAGTAATTTCAGCGTGATACGTCTTCTTTTAAATAACTTTCAACCCTCATCCTGCGGAAAATCTTATTTTTTTCAGGACAAAAAGTATTCAATGTTCTACCTCGTGGTATGAACTCAAATCATGCCAAGTTTCATTTGAATTCATTCAGTAGTTTCGGCGTGATGCGCACAGAAGAAACAGTTTGGCTTCAGAATCGAATATAAAGAAAAGTCCAAAAATTTTTTTTTGATTATATTCTATGTACAGAATTGTACTTGTTACAGTTTTAGTATAAGTACTAGCTATGCCCGCGGCTTTGCTCGTGTGGTCATTTAACTGGGTTAAAACTACTGTATGTGCTATTCCAAGATCTAAAATAAACAATTGATCAAAATTCCTTCTGCCGTTACAAAGTTTTTTATCGATTGCTCGGCTTCTAACCATTGGATTAAGATACCAAGTACCCCAGTTTTTAGGTCAAATCCTAAGCTATCCAACACTGAAAACTGCATCACAATCGGTCTAATACGTTTTTACGTGATGCGCGAACAAAAAATACAGACAAACAGACATACACGAATTTAAAAACTGATCTATTCATAGACCATTTTTTTTAAAATTATTTTCTTTGTATAGATTCACGTTCTTATTGCCTTATAGCTGTGCCCGCAGCGTTGCTCGTGTGGTAGTTTTTCTGGGATATAAGGATCCTATGAGTTATTCCAGTACCAAAAGTACCAATATAGGTACCTAACTACCTACCTACCTACCTACCTGTGTTAACAACCTTCAGTGGCGATCCGTCATGGTCGTGATAGGTTAGAAGACGAAGGGGCCACCTTCGTCAAAAGCGATGATGTGGTCGAAGGTGTAGCACGCTTGCCTAGTAGATCCTATTCACTCTTGACTTGAACACACCGGGGTTATAATTTATCGGAAACACTACGAGGGCAGGGCATTCCACTCCTTTGCAGTTCTTATAATAAATAAAGAAGCGTAACTCTTCGTTCTTGTGCGAGGTATTTCAACCATGAAAGGGTGGCGCTTTGCTGATCGTCTAGTCGTACGGTGATGGAAAGGTAAGGTTCAGGTTGTGCAGTTCTTGTGCACACTCTCCATAGTGCAATCTGTAGAATACCGCCAGGCTTGCTACCTCACGTCGATGCGCCAGACTTTGAAGCTTACTCTTTACCAGAGTGTCATCCCCAATGAGCCTGATAGCACGTCTCTCAATTGAATCCAAAGACTCGAGCTGATACTTGGCAGAACCGTCCCAGAGGTGGCAGCAGTACTCCATACAAGATCGGACCCTTTGCTTGATAAAGATTCAAAAGCTGTCCCGGTGTGAAGATAATAAAATAGATAGTACAGATAGATTGAGATACCAAGTACACCAGTTTTTAAATTAAACCCTAGTTTTTAGGCGATTAAATAAAAAACGTACCATTTCTTTTTATTATCTTCTTTGTACCTACTTTTTGTTACTAACTGCTTTATTATTAGTTTTCAAATAGATATACCCGTACAGTTTGAAATATGTCCAAAATGAATTATTTTAATCATGCCTATAAAACAGTACCGTGACATACCTACTGGCTGACTGACTGACAGACAAACAAAGCACAGCCTAAACCGGTAGACATTGAGATTTGAAATTTATAGGAAATATGGTTATGTAGTTATTATGTGGTTATAAAGGTTACCTACCTACTTATTATTATCTCGACCAGGAATCTTTGATAATATCTACCTCAAATAAAACAAACATAAAAAACATTAAAAACCTAAAATACTTTCGATAAATTAACCTCTCCCTGGTTTGTGCTCTGTGCCTTGCCTGCCTGCCTATTGACCGGCCTTGGTTCTTATTTTGTCTTTTGTTTTATATATTCTGTGGCGGCACACCCGATAGATATATAGTTCTTGTTTTATATATCTGTGTGTCCTTGGGCGGCCCCACATAATAATAATATTATTAAGACGGGAAACAAAACTATACTGCATTTTTTTGTTGCACAGCAGTTTTATTTCATTTTATTATATTATATTTATTGCTTCAAAATTATCTTAACTTTGGACCCCTATCCTGCAGAATCCCTTTATGTTTTCAGGATAAAAAGTATCCTCAATTTTGACACATCCTATAAACTATGACTGTGCCAAGTTCTATCAAAACCCGTCCGGTAGTTTTAGGGTGATACGTGATTTTTTAAATAACTTTCAACCCCTATCCTGCGGGAACCCTCTACTTTTTCGGGATAAAAAGTCTCTAATGTCCTACCTTGTAGCATGAACTAAAATCATGACAAGTTTCATTTGAACTCATTCAGTAGTTTCAGTATGATGCGTGGCCAAGATACAGATAAACAGACAGACAGAAAGACATAAAACGAAAAAAAAAACAAAAAAACACCTTTGGCTTCAATATCGAATATGTCCATAAAAAACACCTTAATTACTTCAACGTACAGAATTTGACCTGTTACAGTTTTATTATCTACTAGCTGTACCCGCGCGGCTTCGCATGCGTGGCTATTTCTTTAGGTTAAAATAACTCTATTACTATTCTAAGTCATATAAAATAATTTTCCAAAAAAAAAACGCCTTCATATTATAAATGATTCTTTTGAACAACCACTTAAAGGGATAAAATAATTACAATTGATCCAGAACAATATATCTTTTTCGAAATTACCAACATAATAATAATGCAAAGATACAACATAAGATAACGGATCGCACGATCGGATGGTACAAACCCGATAATAAAGAGTTTTTTTAAGGCGGTGCCAAACCGAGCCATAATTATTAATATTGTTGAGCTTATTTAAATAGATAATGTTTTAAACGGCTTGACGTGCTATATAAAATAATAAGCTTCGAAAGTTATTATCTACAAAAACTTTATCATTTACTAGATTTCTGTATTCGTGTCAATCGATTTGTGAACGTGTGAAAGTCAAAATCTGCTCGTGTGAGTCTCTTGTTATATCTCTTCTTCATTTCGTATTTTGTATGAGGGTGCGTCATAGACAACTGCATATTCCTTCGTACTTAGATAGGTATGTATTAATTTTGTAAAGATATTAGATTTAAATGATGCCTGGCACCGCCTTCAAAAAACTCTTTCTTATCTTATGTTGTATTTTGCATTATTATGACGTTGGTAATTTCGAAAAAGTGATATTGTTCTGGCTCAATTGTAATATTTTTATTCATTTTAGTGGTTGTTTATAAAACAACATTTTTATATGAAGTCGTTTTTTTTTTGGAAAAGTAATTTATTTTTTGATTTTGAATGACTTAAACAAACACCGGAAAGAATATATGCCAAAGAAAATAGTAGACACTCTCTCACTTCAGACTCAAAGCGTTGGTAAATTAAAACCAAGGATGAATAAACCTAACTGAATTAGTTTTGACGAAAATTATTAATGATTTCACTGGAATTAAAAGAAATTCTTTAAAAAAATGTTACACATCTCGTAGATATGAGGAAATATAAACAATCCTTTTTTAAAGCAATCTTTTACGAGATACCACCAGTACCACTTAAGAGCTGAGAACTCATCGAGACCAATCAAATAGACCTAGCTCGAAGGGATTCCATCACCCGATTGTATAATTACTTTGACTACTACCACAGCTACTACTACTACTGCTACTGTAGTTTTTTAATTGTCATCAGAACTACACCCATATGCAAAATTTTAGAGTCTTTGGATGTTCTTAAATTGTTCAAAATTGACTTGCAATCCAGTCCCAAACATTATAACACAGTGAATTAAATTTAAACTTGTTTATACTACTAAACCAATTTTGATGAAATTTATACAGTACCACAGTAGAGGTCAAGTAAAAATAATCACCTAATTCGGTTCAGAAATCGAGATATTAGAGAACAACTATAAAACAAATAGATTTTCTAATAAAACTACAGAACCAATTTTGATGAAGTTTAATCTTAGAGATAAACACGAAATCAAGGCAATATAAACACAAAATCGAATGGATTTACTCAAAAAACTGTTAATATTAAATACTAAATCGAATGGATTTACTCAAGAAACTATTTATTCTCGAAAAACTGCTGTACCAATTTTGATACAATTTATATGCTACCACTTGGGATAACCTTTCAAAAATATATTTTTTCAAAATCTGTCCCTAATAGACGGAGAAATTGACCGACATACATTAAAAAAAACATACATACAATCGAACATAATAATATAACCGTCTCCTTTTGTGAAGTCGCTTAAAAACATCAATATACCAACATTTAAACAAAATTCCATCAGCCTTCAAAAAGTTTTTATCGATTGCTCGGCTTCTACTCATCGAATTGAGATATTAAGTAAACCAGTTTTTATGTATCACCGGTTTTGTGCATTGTCTTCGGTGCAGTAATTTTTATATGACGCGTGAACATACTAACAGACAAACAGACAAACACAAATTTTGAAAACGTTTTATCATTTTCTGTACCCTAGATCATTTTTAAATATCTTCCTTTTACAGTTTTTTTCGTACTTATTGCTATATGAAAGTTATTTAAAAAACACTTACTGAAACTACTAGATGGATTTTTTGGCACAGTTAAAGTTTATATGGTGGATGGAAATTGAGGATAATTTTTATCTCAAAAAAATAAAGGATCCTGCGGGATATTTTGTAAATCCTGTACATTGAAGATATTTAGTATTTTTTTTGGAGGCTGTTCTATGTTTGTTAAGCCAAAATAAGCCAAAACTGTTATCATCATCATCATCATCATCATTTCGGCTTCTAGCAGTCTACTGCAGAACATAGGCCTCCCCCAAAGAGCGCCACGACGAACGGTCTTGTGCCGCCTCCATCCACCAATTCCCTGCGAAGTTTCGTAGAGACTTATCAAATACTTGATTGGTCAAATCCTATACAAGTCAAAAACTTAATTTGTCACATTATATACTGGTCAACGATGGCTACAATGTCGTCCGTCCATCGTGTGGGGGTCTCCCTACACTTTGCTTGCTTGTTCGTGGTCGCCATAGAACCTTTATTCTCCAGCGGTTGCCGGTTCTGCGAACTATATACTCGTAGCCTGCCCATTGCCACTTCAACTCGCAAACTCTGAGAGCTATGTCGGTAACTTTGGTTTCCTCGTGATAAGATCCGTACGGATTTCCTCGTTACGGATTTTATCACGTAATGAAACTCTGAGCATAGCTGCAATGGAGAGCCATTGCACGCTGCGCGACTTTGAGCTCATGTATGAGACCAATAGTTGTAGCAACCACGTCTCAGTGCCGTAAGTAATCAGTGGCAACACGCACTGATTATAAACTTTCGTTTTGAGGCTTTGCGGTATCTGCGACGGGAAGATATTGCGTAATTTCCCGAACTCTGCCCATCCGAGTTGGATTCGTCGGTTGACCTCTTTCTCGAACTTGGACCACCAGTTGGATCGTATGGCCTAATTAGATATAGTAATCAACAGCTTTGATAATATCATTCCCAACGTAGACTGGTATAGGTACAACATGGGCATTTGACATGATGTTCGTCTTACCATGTTCATTATAAGACCCACCTGTTGAGAAACAATATTGAGATCACTGAGCATTGTGTTTAGGTCTTTCAGGGTTTCTGCCATGATGACTATATCATCAGCAAATCGAAGGTGAGTGATGCATTCGCCATTAATGTTGATACCATATCCGTTCCAGTTCAGGAGCTTGAATATATCTTTTAGGGCAGAGGTGAACAGTTTTCGAGAATTAGCGTCTCCCTGTCTCACCCCTTTTTTTCAATTCGATAGAATTCGTGCTCTGATCTTGGAGACGGACAGTCATGGTGTCCTTGCTGTACAAACACTTCAACACTTCGATGTACCGGTAGTCAATCTGGCACCGCTGTAATGGCTGTAACACTGCCCAGGTCTCGACTGTATCAAAGGCTTTCTCGTAGTCCACAAACGCTAGACATAGTGGCCGATCATACTATTCAGTATTCTGTATAATCTGCCGGAGCGTATGGATGTGGTCTATGGTGCTAAAGCGTATCCGGAATCCAGCTTGTTCGGGACGCTGAAAGTCTTGAGACCAAACCCATCGTAATAATGATTGTTGTAAAGCATCGTGAATAGCTAATGAGTTCTTATATGGATGCGGAAATGTTTGCGCTATCAAAACAGGCCGGCTAAACTAACAGTGTAAAGTCACATAAACACAAACTGCTGTTTCAAGTGTATGCTGGCCTTAACTACCGGTTGCCACTTCGAAAGTTCTGGATCAACTACTGCAAACATGCTTGTCTATACTTCTACACTAATATTATAAAGACGATTTTTTGTATGTTTGTTTGTAATGGATAAACTAAAAAAATAGTATATCAATTTTAAACATTATTTCACCTATAGAAAGCTACATTATCAATGAGTTATATGGACAGTACTTTATTTTTCAAAAAAATTGAGTTCTCTACGGAAATTGCAATAATGTTACCCCAGGTATCAAAAATTATAGCCTATAAAAACGGAACGGAATGTAATATGGGAAAGGAAAAATTAAAAGTCAATCATATAGCACCACGAGCGTTGCTGCCAAAGATTTTGAAAAACGCTTTTTATTTCACGACTGCTCAAGAAAAGGAGTTTTATAATTTTAGGATTCATGTATGTTTGTATGTATGTATGTATGTGAGTTTCTTTATTCTACAATAACTTTTAGATGCCTGAACAGATTTGGATGTGTGAAGTATTAAGTAAGATTAGTGTGAGAAATTCATTTTGTTGCTGTGTGGCTCCATTTTGAAAGGCGAAAAAAATAAAAACGAGTTTTATAACATGGGTATCAAATTAATGGTCTTGATGAGTACATTACAACAATAAATAATTTATTGGCATAACTAAAAACTTGTTACCAAAAAGTATGATAAAAAATAGATAATTTAAAAAAAGACTGACCTGCCTAAAATGAACTAAAAAGTCAAAAACAAGAGATAAATATAATATACATCGCAGTCGTGGGACCTCATATATTAAAAGTGCTGCACAGAACAACGGTCCCCGACTGTTATGTCAATTTTATTTATCTCTTGTTTTTGACAGGGAAGTATTTTTTTTTAAGTTTCGACAGATTTATATCCGTCGAATAATAACTGTTATTTCTACATAAAAATATTTACATTTCAACAAGAAAAAATATAAATTATTAAATTATGTGTATATAACAAGTATACAATAATGTCAAATTAAAATTATATAAAAAACGATAATCTTGACAAAATAATGAATAAAAAAATATACAAGAATGTCAAAACAATTTAAAATACAGTTATTATATTTTATAATTCATGAATTCCTCCACACTATAGAACGCCCGCTTAGCAAGCCAGCGGGTCAGTTTAACTTTAAAAGATTCTAAGCTGGGAGCGGCGGTGATGTCACCTGGCAGTCTGTTGTAGACGGCTGGTCCCATTACATGGGTAAGTTTTCTCGACTTCGCTAGTGGGGGACCGCTCGTGGCGGGGACCGCCACGAGCTTGTCTGCGTTGCGGTCCCCCGCACACTAAATAACAATGATTTCATATTTTTACATCGGGAGATACCCACGATGAGTCATTTTTTTTAATATGTTTCCTCTGATTGGGAAAACACATACTAAACTTATTTATCATAATATTCGTTATCGACAAAGCCAATTTCTCTGCGGAGTTATTTCGTTTATAGATTTTATTCCAATCAACAATGTCAATAGCACGAACTAAGTTAGCACGGTTGGATTGGGAGAAATCTCTGACGATGTGAGTTAGAGGTTAACGTGTGCAGGTTAACTAGTGGTGTACAAAAAGTGGAGGACAACGAGAATATACGGTCTAATCATCTCACGCGAGAGATATTATGATATACTTTTATATACACATCCCCCGTAGTGAAGAAGTAACTCATAACAGCTTTCCTAAAGGGTTCGACTCTCGCTACGCGTCGGGAAATATCTACAGAAAAAACCGTCAAATATTTTTTCCCGCTTGGTGTAATCGGGTCAAAATCATGCTACGCTGGCTCACAAACATTTTATTGCTCTTTTTGAAGTAAACAACTTTTTCCATGAATGTTACTTGAAGTACCGCCAGCATCAATAGGTATACTAATAATATATATGTACTAGTTTTCCCGCCCGCGACTTCGTCCGTGCGGACTACTTTTGTTCTCATCGCAAACAAAAGCATACTATAGTCTTCTAAGAAATTAAAAACCAATGCAAAAGTAGGTACGAGTATATCACCAAAGCTTTGATGTTTTTTGACAGACTTTTTATTTCGTTTTCTTGGCTACCGTTCCTTACAGCGATTAATCAAAATTTTCTAGTTTTCCTGGGGTAATTTTCAATAAGTCATAAGCCATAAGCATTTATTCATACCGTAGGTACACATGGAACACTTGGTCATGTAAACATTTCAATTTAAATAATTTAAGAGTACATAGTATAGTAACAAAAAAATGTGCGGCTGTACAGAGGCGTTGTCAAACAAGAATAAGAATGATAATAAATGACAATATGCATACAAGTTGTTGGTTATCAGCTGTAAAGAGGCTTTGTCAGAAATTACAAACTAACAAAAAGCAGCTGTAAAAGGGCCTTGTCATGGTTCACAAATAGTGTTAGCAGCTTTACAGGGCTTTGTCAAATACCTACTTAAGTTTGCACAGAGCTAGACGAACACCAAGCATATTTGTCATCAATGTAATCTTTATAATTATAATAACTGTCCTTAACATGTTTTTTAAACTGAGTCTCTTTTAATTCCAATATCTCTTTCGGTATTTTATTATAGAATCGAATTGAATCACCTAAGAAAGATTTGCTAATCTTCTTAAGTCTAAAAGATGGGAACAATAACTTATTTTTGTTGCGAGTATTAAAGTTATGAATCTCGCTTCTTTTAGTAAACATATTTATGTTTTTACGAGTGTACATTATATTCTCGTAAATATATAGGGAATGGATAGTCATTATATTTATTTTCTGAAACATTTCTCTAAGTGAAGTTCGCGGAATCAAATTATAAATTGCTCGAACTGCTCGTTTTTGCAATTCAAAAACCACGTTTATATCTGCCGCCGCCCCCCACAGTAGGACACCATAAGACATTATATTGTGAAAGTAGGCATAGTAGACCAACCTCGCAGTGCTAACGTCTGTAAGTCTTCTTACCTCACGAATCGCGTGGACTGCAGAACTTAGTTTGCCACCTAGTTTTTTTATATGAGGTCCCCATTGCAACTTACCATCCAAAGTTAACCCCAGAAACAAAGTTGAATCCACTAATTCAAGCTTCTTGTCTATGAGTCTAAGATCACTATCCACTAGAGCTACATTGGGCATCGTAAATTTGACACATTTTGTCTTGGTAGGATTTAATACCATATTATAAGCGGAGAACCAGTCACTGACATTTAACAAAACCTCGTTTACAGGACCCCTATCGCTATTACATCTTTTTACTTTAAATAAGAGAGAGGTGTCATCTGCAAATAGTACAATTTCTGTATTTGTTTGTGAGTGCAAGAGAAACGGCAAGTCGTTCACATATACTAAAAATAGAAACGGTCCCAAAATAGAACCCTGAGGTACCCCCATTGTGACAGTAGATCCAGATGAACTGACATTGCCAATATTGACACGCTGTTTCCTGTTTGATAGGTACGACTTCATAAGATTTATCGCTTTTCCACTAAGACCATAGTACTTAAGTTTGGAAATCAAGGTGCTGTGGTCAATACAGTCAAAGGCCTTGCTGAGATCACAGAAGACTCCGATTGCGTCACATGACTCTTCCCATGCATCCAGAATGTAACTAAATAGTTTTGAACCAGCATCGATAGTAGAACGTCCTTTTGTGAACCCGAACTGCTGTTCGTGTAAAATATTACTAGTGTTAAAGAATGCCAGTAATTGGTTCAAAATTAACTTTTCAAATACTTTGCTGTTTGATGGCAAAACTGAAATAAGCCGATAGTTACACGGATCTTCCTTACATCCGGACTTAACAATATGAATTATTTTACTATGCTTCATCATACTAGGAAACAGACTTTTATCTATACATGAATTAAAAAGTTCTGCTAAGTAAGGAGCAATTGTCACAATAATACTCTCCAATACTTTAACTGAAAGGCCCCATAAATCTTCAGTTTTTTTAATTTTAAGTGACCTGAATGGTTTAATAATAGTTCTTGATGTTACTGAGTGGAATGCAAAAGAAGTAGACGGTTGCTTAACGTAATTTTTTAAAATAAATTTTGCTGTTATGGACGAAGCATTTAAATTACTCGTCAACTTTATTAGAATATTACTAAAATATGTTTCGAAGGCGTTAGCAACTTCCAGTTTGTTGCTAACTACCTTATTGTCAATAATCAAGGTGCAGGGATTCTCAATTACTTTACCCTTGCCTGTCTCTTTTTTAATTATATTCCAGGTAGTTCCTATCTATTTAGTGAGAAAGTATAACGAACTGTAAGCTTTTGATGGCATACTTACACTCAAAGTCGACCTTTGTATTTCTTTTCACTATGAGCAGCAGGGCCTTTAGTTGTTATTGTGTAATGTGATTTGTTATTTTGTCCTTTTAAACTATTTGTTTGTGATATTCAGTAATGAAATTGAAAATATTCATTCTTATGTACATGATTATCGGGTGGCGCTATTTCTAACATTGCGCAGTACTGAGCGCATACATGCGCGTGCGCAAGCAACTGGTTATATATATTTTCACTTCGTTATCTTGATGCAACATCTCAATTAAATTTATTTACCATTGAGATAAACATAAAATAACCCTACTTTATACCCAGCAATCGCTATTTGAGTAGTTGCTTTTTTGACAAATCAATCGCTCGCATTTTAATCGCGCTACTAGACGCAGTAGTAGGTATTATAGTATTAGGTATTCCTACGCTTAAAAATCACTACAGAAAGGATTTTTTACAACTTAACACGTTGATGTAATAACGACTACAGGCGACCGAGCTTACAAAAGTGATACGACAGAACGCCCGTCGACGTTTAAGTTTTAGTTTTTTGTCAGACTTTATTGTCAGATTTCAAAATTTTATTCCTAATAAAAATAGACTTTGCCGTCCTGCATACTTTTTTAAATATTTTAGAGTATTGTTTAGCATATTGTAAAATTGCAATATCAGGAAAATTATTTTTTTGCTCATAGATTTGGTACAGTTTATTTTCCGGGATTAAAAGTATTCTTTGTTTTTTTTCCAGGGTATAAGCTATCTCCATTCCAAATTTCATAAAATCCGTCCAGCTGTTATCGCGTGAATGCTCCCCAAACAAATAAATAGACAACGTTTCATTTTTATATATTGGTATGGATTTTTATTTTGATTTGTATGCAAAGATCTATCAACTACTTACATACTGTATATAATGTGAATCATGTCATGGAGTGCTGATGTACAATTTTAATAAAAGCTTTTATTTAAATTGCAATGTTTGTTTGTATGTACGAGTATATGTATTTATGTATGTTTGTATAGGTCAAATCTTGAGAGCAGAATTAGAGCCACTTCCTCACGGAGTTCAATTTTGACATGTCTGTTCAGTTCCGATGACAATGCATATTTATGGTATGCATGACCTGAATCGAAACCCAGGACTAGCTCCAGATACTCAGCAACTACAAGAACTTTTCAACGGTCAACGGTTAATTTTGCTAGTCCGTTCTAAAACACATTAAAAAATAGCTTTTTATGTTTTTTAATTAACTTATTGTCTGAAGAACATAACCAGGATAACAAAAGCTAGTATATGTTTATTTACAAACGTCAAGATATCTTAGATAATATTTATTTTCTTCATTTGAGAATAATATCTCAAGAACATCTGTATTACAGATGAGTTTCCTTATTGTATTCATGTTGTACCAATATTTTGACGGGGCTGATTTGACAGAATTCTGCTCTCGTATTAAAAAATATTTCTAGGAAAATACCCCAATTCTGTGGTGACAACCATGTTGTACCTACATTATGAATACATCCGAGCTCGACCACATTTGACTATTTATTGACTAAAACGACAACCCGTTGATGTCGTAGGACAACTTAACTGACGAAAACTGTCGCAATCACTTTGATTTTGAGAAACAAAAATAAGTTCAAAAACTAAAACCCGACAACGATCGGGTAAAAAAATTGCCTATATACACACTCTTGCGATGAAGACGAATCGATTGATACCTCACTTGTCAAAATTGGATCAAGTTTTTTGTTTGAACACATAACCCTTCCTCTGCCATGCCATAGTTGAGTAAAACAAATAGCTTATGATACTCTTTTCATGAAGACAAATCGATTGTCAAAACCGGTCCAAGTTTTTAGGTTGAACACATAACCCTTCATTTGCTTCGCAGTAGTCGGGTGAAAAAAGTAGCCACTATACCTGAAGACAAATCGATTGATACCTCGTTTGTCAAAATCGGACCAATAACGGCGACGCTATGGTGGAACATCCACATAATATACATACCACTCTGGCAATTAAGTTCCGGGTTTTTTTTTAACTCGGGAACTGCCCCAACTAGCAAAACAGTTTCACATTTCTCACTTTATGAGAGTTATAAGCTTAAAGTGGTCTCATATATGTTTTCGCCATTGCTATCGCTCCTATATTAGTCTTTGACTAGCCGGCACAGGCTAAAATACGCTTGTCATAATTAAATCTAATATTATTTTGCAGCGCTGTTGTAAGCCACATTCTCTTAAAATAGCATTTACTTAGACTTACTGTACTTGAGATAATTTGCTCCCAAATCGTCATTTTCTTAGCTCGTTTAATTTTATTACAGATTTGCTAAATGCTATTTTATAAGAATATTAAAATAGTATCACGGCATTAGAGCACAGTAGGAATGTACTTTTATGATCTTATTGAAAACTTTCATAATATGAACAGCAGTGGAGGCACGATATTAGAGTGATATTGAATCATCATTGGTGACACTTTCAATACTAATTAACAAATAATATAATTAAATGATATTACGAAATACTATAATTTGATAACACGCATTAGGTGTGAAGCGTAATATACGTTACAGTAAATAATATTTTCCAATATTAATACCGAAAAGCATAAAACGAAACACTTATTGATAATAGCACATTATTATAATACAATCTTTAGATAACTTGATCCTTACTGTTTATTATTTAATTATTTTTTCATAAGTTCTATTTTTTTTACGCGACAGTTTTTTTTAAAGATTGTATTTAATTTTGATGTTATATAAAATCAAAATAAGCTTGCTTACGCTCACAGGACTCTAGAGTTAGAACAATGCAAGCCTATGGACACTTACAAGATACTTAGGTGAAAGCGATATTAGTTGACGCCGCTTAAATTAGTTTTGGTAAGACTACTTTAAGTGTAAACATTATTCAATGAAACTGATATTAGAACGATATTAAATGATATAAGCTTTTAATTTGTGCCAAAATCCAGGCTTCCTGTAAGCCTGGATTTTGGCATAAGATTGATTTTGATTGCATGTTGATAACGCGTGTTTGAATGGGTGAACCGGTTAGAGGAGGGGAGTGAATCCCTAGGGCCGTATTAATAAACCGACCTCAACTCTAAGAGCGCTATTGAGAGCGACCTCAATATGCTAATATATTAAGCTGCTGATTGAGATGCCGTAATCAGCTGAGTTAGTGCTTAATAATAAATCAATCTCGACTCTCAAGAGCGCACTTGCGATGTGCTTTGAGATGCAGAATGTTGAGTGCGGTCGATCCGTGACTTGAGAGCGTGATTGCCAGTTGCTAGAATCAAGGATTTCGAAAATATTATGTCAGAATTTGATAATTGTAATTATATTAACCATCATTATAAGAATATTTTTATATTCCTCTGGAAATAAACAAATTTATTTGGCATGATTGCGAAAAGATCCGAAGATTTGGTAGATACCAGAACCTGGCGAGGACTCGTTGAAGTCTAAAAAGATCCGAAATCGTAACCAAAGGATACGCGCTGGAAATACTGCATAGCTAATCAACGAATTTTTTATATTCATAAATTATAGTTATTTGTTGATGAATTGCGTTAAGTTCTTTAATAGATAGTGTAACTTTGAAAATATAGACAAAAAATATGGCTTACATCCTTTCTACAAAAAAACTAAAGTAAGGTTATGATAAATAAGTAGAAAATAAACATAACGTTTAATATAATCGCATTTAATTTAATTCAACTACATCGAAGTAATAAATTTTAACCTTACGTTATATTTGAGCAAAAACCGAACTTTTACTAAAGAAAATAAATCGTTCATTCGTATTTCATTCAATCTTGCTCTAAAGTTCTAGTTCGTGACGTAGCATCTTGAGATGCGGCTCTTGAAAGCGACATGATCTGAGATACTCTTGAAATGTCTTTATTAATCAGCGACGACCTTAAGATGCTGATCACAACTTGAGAGCGTATCAGTTGAGCTCAACCAAGAGCGACTTAGTAATACGGGCCTTAGATGACGATCCGCGTGAAGGAGCTCCCGTCTCCTCTCGTATCGACGCAAATGTCAACAGTCCACGCGCGCAGATCACGTCTGACCGGTGCTTAAGCATTCCTGCGTTGTCTGACGAGTTAAACATCAACAAAGAAACAAAGAAATTGTAACTAGCGAAAGATTTGCGCAAAGATGGTGTCAAAACTTCTCTCCCATGAAATGACAACGCGCCAGCCCATTTCGGCGAAAAAAGGCATTTCATCGTTACCGACCTTCCCTTTACCCTTGATATTGCTTCCTGCGAGTTGTTCTTATTCCCCAAGATGAAGTCGCACCTCAAGGGAACTCATCATGGCGGCGTACATGAGGTCGAGGAAGCTGTAGCCGCGGCGCTGAACGGGCTAACTTTAGAGGATTACCAAGGATGCTTCCGATCGTGGGAGCAACGTTGCAATCGTTATGTAGAGTTAGAGGGAGACTACTGTGTAGGTCTGTAGTAACATTTTGCTTGTAACTTAATTTGCTTGTGTTTTATTTAAAAAAAAACCGGAACTTGTATACATACATATAACTTCATTACCTTTCCCCTAATTAATTCTACATAGATAACTGTGATAATCTATACATATACTAATTATACCTAATAACAAAGTCTGCACAAAGAAAATAATTAAAAAATAAATGGTCTAGGGTACAATAAGCTACTGAACAAGAATATAACACTTAAAAATTCGTATATGTCTGTTTATCTGTTTGTTTGTTTGTTTGTATGTTTGACGCGCATCACGTAAAAACTACTGGGCCGATTGCAATGTGGTTTTCACTGTTGGATAGCTTAGGGTTTGACTAAAAAACTGGGGTTATTGGCATCTTAATTATTAATCCGATGACTAAATGCCGAGCAATCGAAAAAAAAACTATTTAGATGGCTGAACGAATTTTGAAGAAATGTGTTATCTTTTACTTTACAGGTACTTTTGGTCCTGGAATTATACGTTTCTAATTTTAAATGAAATGACCACGCAGGCAAAGCTGCGGGCACAGCTAGTTTTCTTAATAATGTTTATTAAGAAATGATTTTGAAGAATTGAGTTGCATGTACTATATGTACATGCAACTCAAGCAAAGCGGTCACTTTAGAGCCAAACATTGCGTAAACGGAACCATATAATATAGAACTGTGAATGAATCTTCATTATAAAAGTAGGTTTTGAAACGGTTGCCTATCAAGGCCTGTTAAAACACGAGAGTGAGTTAAGATAGGTTAATATAAAAACCTTTAAAACTAGTGGCTCTGTGAGATGTAGACTTCGTGAGCACAAACTTTTTTGCAAACAATTTAGCAGTGCACAGTAGCGCCATCTAAGTAGTTACCTTATTGTAAAACTAACATTAATAACCAAGGTGCTCCGTCAATCCCTGTATTCAATAGGTAAGGAAGGGCTGATTCCATTGGAAGAAACCTAAAAGTCAGTAGTTAACTGCATTTTGAGGAGCTATTCTTCTCATCACGCCGAACAGCTTCCTCAGATACTCACCAATTTTTTATGAGACCAACTTACTTTACGTTACTATACCTTTCAAATAAAAAAAAAAGAATCATCGAAATCGGATCTTATAAGACGGAGATATTCAGTAGCTCTCTTTTTGCCCCTTTTTGGGGGAAGTTCAGGAAATACCCTCAATCAAAAATCCCCGATTATTAAAATATTCTAAACATAAGTTTCGTATAGATTGGTCGAGAAATGCGCCCTATAGAGGAGAACAGCCGGACAGCCAGTCATCCTCCGGACATACGAAAGTATTTTTGCCCAAGCTGAAACGGAGACGCTTCCTCGCGATTTGCGCTCACTCGGTCAAAAAAAGCTTTATGCAGTAGCAATTTCATAATTAAACTTAGAACAGTCTATCACAATTAAATACGTATACAAAATTTCTTGTCTATACTGTTAACCGTTGCAGAGTTCACTAGTCAGGAGCCAATCCGGAGTGCAGCATCCATGTTATGGTGAAACTTTAAACCGGCTTCAACAATAAAATGAGTGGACAAAATTTAGTGACTGTCCTGTTGACCGTTGAAGGAACTCTTCAATGTATCTAGAATTGTTCTAGGATGTTGATTCAGGTCTTGCTAACCATAAAAATGTATTGTCATCGGAACTGGACCAACATACAACAATACAATAAATGGCCAAAACCCTTGTCGGTCGAGGCCAAACCAGTGCTTTGATGGGGAAAAAATTTTATAACATTTTTTAGTTAAAAAACAGTGTTATAATGGGTTTTCCTGATTAGAGACGTGCCGTACGTAAAGTATGTCATTATGGCAACATTTTTGAGTTCATAATCCGGATTTTACGATATGAGTGTAGATCTATTATGGCTAAGGAACCCTAAAAAGTAACACTTTAGTGTCGCCGGTTACCTACTATTATTTATTCTGTGGTATCGATAGAGAATGGAACTCCGTCCTAGAATCTACGTTTCAGTTTCACATAGAGTTAGGGTTTCGTTTACCGGCGAAGTGTTGCCCAATGTTTTATTTTACGAGCAGGTATATACAACTTCCTTGAAGTTTCCGAAGAGGTCAGATTTCTCCATCTATAGTTTTTTACATCATGTGAATACCTACTACTGCTGGTAGCATTTTGCTTGAGTTGTTCATATCATCTGCTGAACATAGGGGAGGGGAGTTGCGATGATCACATGCTTGGCAGGCAGGAAAATATTATGCTGCCCATTTCCTGAATTCCCTTTACTGGTTCTCGCAGCACCCGCGGGGTGAGGAGGGGTAAACCTGTGCTGGGCCTGCAGTCTCAACATCGATAGAGATTGCTTTACAACCGAAATGGGTTGCAAAGTCTGATTATAACGATATTTGGTATTCTCTACCAAATATCGATGTCAATCATGATCAATGTCAGTACAGATACCAATGACATACGATAGCTTTTGACAATAGCTGTCAAAGCTAGCGATTTTCATCGTTATATAAACTGTTTTCGGTTGTAAAACAATCACTATCTTTGTCGAGACTGCAGGCCCTGGGCGCTTATGCGCTGCCGCACGAAACTCCGTGCAGAAAACGTGTGACGTCATTACGACAATTCTATTGCTGAACGACTCCACGAAGATATCGTAACGCCAAGCGTTACGTGTCTGCATGGTCATAGCAAATAAGGACCCTGGGCTCATACTGCTTTAAAAATATTAAAATAGGTTACAATACATACAATTTAAAGAGCCAGACGTATATATAGACAATTGGACATACAGACCTACTGATAGAATAAAGTTTAAAACATACACTACAGAAAGAATATGTACTTACAATTGTATCATTGTGACATTTGTAACCAGTCACGCGCGATGATTTCGACTATTTCAAACATAATTCAGGGACCCTAGTATACAATATCTGTCAACTCCAGCCTGTTTAGACTGCTGACCGCAAACGCGTAGACCTAGCGATTCGCAGCTGTGACTACCACACCAACCTTTAAACACTACCCAGCTGTGCCATTCTCGTCCTTAATGTGATAGCAGTAAGGTGGCGAGCGTGTGGTGACTTAGCCAAAATGTTAGACAAAATAATGTGCTGGGTTTAGTTACCCAGCGGCTTATGAGTAGGTATTGCGCCGGTTTATTAACGGATATTACGGATATGCTTTTGTACATTGTTTGTCGACGAAGATAGCGACTTCGTCGCGGCCGGGAGATTAATGGTGTAACTATTTTAGGGTTCCAGACTGAACGATAGTTATTTTGTTCGTCCGTTTCCGTCCCTTGTCAATCGGAAACAGATTCAGGGTGTCCATTTGGAAAAGCAATTTTGGCTGTATATGATAGATTCAAAATAATTGAAACAAACATTGATGTTTATTGTTGTTTTAGTGTTAAGCTTATTCAAAAAGGAAAGGGGAAACAATCATTTGTATGAATTAACTCTTTAACTTTAGAAAACGGGTAATTTGGCTTGCTTGGAAAGGATATCTATGTCTAAGATTGTCATAATGTTATAGTTGTTTTATTTACTTTTTTAAAATTGTTTTATTCTTGTCAAATTACCTACCCAAAGCAAGCGAACCACGTGGTTTTGTGTTATTTCAATTATTTAAATCTCTTTTTATTGTAAACCTACCTCATCTTGTACTAATTTTGTGAAAGCAGTGTAGTTTCTGTCTATGGATAGAATTAAGTACTTAATTAAAGTTTTAGCAAGGTACTCAAGGTTCCCACCAGAAAGGCCTGGCCTAGTATATAAAAAATACCAAAAGTAAGTTTTAACGAATGAAATACTTTTTTGTTTGTAAACATCCTAGAAGTATCCTATATGTTATACCAGGACACAAATTACCTTCAAAATCCGTTCAGCCGCCACTAAGTTTTTCATTGATTTTCTCGGTTTCTACTCATCGCATTGGGATACAAAGTACATCAAAGTCATATCGTAAGTTATTCAACAGTGAAAACCGTATTGCAGTCAGTCTAATAGGTTTTATGTGATACGAAATCAAACGTACATACAGTCAGACATACAGAAAACATATGATATTAAAGACAGGAAAAATACTCAAATTGCGACGGACCCAAGGGACGTTTTAAAAAATACAAATTTGAAGTTAAATTGATGTATTAATTGATTGAATGCTAAGTACAGACTGAGCTTCTCTAAACTTAATAATAAACACCTTACATACTAACAAAAGTGCCAAGTCGACAACTAACAATCGCACAGAATAAAACATAGTCATTAAATTAAGCGGAATTGTGTGGGCGACCGGGCGCTATGCGCTGATAAGGATGGTGCCGGGATGCATAACTCCTTCCTCCCTAAGTTCGAGATTGTCTGAAGGACCATCTCGAGTTTTCCTCACACAATATGCTTTACGAATCATATACTTAAGGGCTAAGATTACAATTACTAATGCTATAATTAACCAAATTACAATGTTTCCTATACTAACACTTTTAAAAAAACTTTCAAATTTTTCACTATCACTAATAATCTCACTTCCACTTTTCTGCAATAAGTAATTCAGGAACTGGACGTCGGCGAGATTAATTCCGTTGAGATTAACTGGTTTTCTTTGCGAATTCGGTACGTTGGATATTTTTGGTAATTGAATTATTGGCAGCTTTTCGTAAATTATGTCTTTCCCACTAATTTGATGTCTTTTCAGGGTCACTTCTTTAATTTTGACAACACAATCATCATTCATAATTAACAGATACGTCCCGCGAACTGTTTCTTGGGTTATTTCATTTTCGCAGTACTTTGTAAGTAGTGTCTCAGTGTTCGTATAAATTATCCAGCGGTTTGGCTGTACAGGATTGACCTTGACATCATTAATAATGACAGGAATCGGATGGCAACTCGAGATGTTAGTGGTAAACTGTAGAAGTTCAGTGACGCAGTCATCTCTAACCAGAGGCAAAACGTCATTCTCGTAGCACAGGAAATGGTCTTCATCTGCTTCGGAACATGGTTGAGAGAGCGGTACTGTTTTCAACCCCTTCATAAGGACATATGGATATTTAGGTAGGATAAGGGTAGTTTGACCTTTAGCATCGTCTAAAATTGGTAGTGGTATTAGTTTATAATAGTTATAAATTTCGTCTCTAATTAGTGGAATGTTCATAATAAATTTAATCTGATTTTGTTTGATGTAAGCTTTCAGTTCTACACTTTGTTCTATTTTAACAATATTTTCTAAATTAACAGGAAACAGTAATTTACCATTTTTTTCTATTTCAGTTAACAGTAGTAACAATTCATTCGTATCAACAATTGATTGATGCAATACTTTAATCTTACTAAAAGCAATGGCAGTTTCAATTTCATCTAATCTAAAGTAGATAATTTGAAAATTATGAAGAAATGTACCGTAATTATTAATAATTTTATTGAATTTCTTGTAAGTCTTTGTTTCATTTAAATACAAATCTATTTCTTGAATGCTTTCTTCAATCTGAATAAAGTTGCTTCTAGTAAAATTCGCTATTTTAGTAAAGGTACCCACCATTTCAGTGATAATTGTCATTTTCTTAGATACAGCGTCCTGTTTTGAATTTAAATTATTAATTAACTTTTCGTACATTAAGGCGTCATCATTATCCAGATTTCCTGTAATCATTTTTACCAAAGAACCAAGAGGGTTTATTAAACCACGTTTTACCCTTGCTGAAGGAATTAACTGCTTGTACTTTTCTATGGTTATATTCATTATGTAATCTGTTTGAACTTCCGCGTTAATTAAATCTGAATCTAAAACGTTACTATCAATACAGCTGTGAACTTGGTTTCTAAGCGTTATGTACCTGTTTATATTTAATTCTAATTCCTCATAAACTAATTTTAAATCTAAAATCTTGATAACGGTCCATTTATCGTACAACATTTCTACGAATCTCTCCAATGACTTGAGCTTTTTGATAGCGCGGTTTGTCTTTGCTACGCCTAGTGTTTGCTCCTTTAATGAAAACTGAATCTCCGTCCTTTATTGCGAATTTTGTTTCACCTCCACGTTTTTCTATCATTAATTGTTTTTTTTGTATAATTTTATCTGTCAAATAGTCGTATAAATGTTTAGTCCTTCTAACGTGTTCTTTAACGAGCTGTTGGGGACGCTGGTCGTTCACACGCATCACTTTGGTGTTGTTTTTTACCTATTTGTTACCGTTGTTTGGCATAAGGCCGTTTTTGGTGATGGTATGGCCTAAATACAACACTTCTTTCCTGAGAAATTCGCATTTGTCCAGTGTTACTTTAAGATTGGTTTCTCTGAGACGATCAAAAATTTTACGTAATTTTGAAATGTGATCCTGTAGACTGGATGAATATACTATAATATCGTCTAGATATACTAGGCAGTGTAAACCCTGAAGGCCTCGTAGCACATTATCCATGGCCCTTTGAAATGTAGCCGGTGCGGTCTTCAAACCAAAGGGCATGCGTTGGAATTCAAAGTGTCCTGACTGGGTTGTAAATGCAGTTTTAGGTTTATCCGCGGGGTTGACCTCGATTTGGTGGTACCCGGAAGCGAGATCTATTGTGCTGAAATATGTCGATTTACCTAATCTATCAAAAAGGTCGGTTATATTTGGTAAGGGGTATTTGTCGTCTACCGTGATTTCATTTAACCTGCGGTAGTCAATGACCATTCTGAATTTCTTTTCACCTGATGCGTCTATTTTTTTGGGTACCAAGTGAACCGGCGCACTCCAAGGTGAGTGGGATTCTTGTATAACATTATCTTTGAGGAGTTTCTCTACCTGGTTCTGTATTTCTTCATTCTGTGAATGTGGATGTCGATATGGTCGAATATAAATTGGATTTTCATTAACCGTGCGAATTTCATGTTTCACTTAATTAGAAAAAGAGAGAGGGATTTTGTCAGAATAAAATATATCGCGGTACTCGTAACATAATTTGGAAATACTCTCATGCTCTTCTTTATTCGTGTGTTCCAGCCTTAATTTAGTCAAATTCTCTTTTAGGATAGCGTCGATCTCACAGTCATCAATCACTACATTTAGCTTGCACTCTTCACCTTCAAACACTGTCACATCAAATGGTTCTGTAAAAGTAATCGTAGCCTTTTCGTTCGAGATATTCTGAATTACTGTTGTAGCAAAGAAATTGCTACATTTGACAAGAGCAGTTGGCATACGTATTCCTTCACTAAACTCCGTAAAATCCACAATAGCATCACCGTTTTGATAATTGGTGGGTATTTTAATTCGTGTTTCGGACCTCGGTTCTAACATAACTTCATAGGGTGGATTATATATTATGGGTATATCAGTGTTGAGTGTATGTAAAATCTGATTTCCCATATCTACGTTAGCTGCCAGTTTCTTAAGCAGATCAGATCCTATAAGTCCATCGTATCTACTGTCGACGTCATAAATGAAGAATTTGTGTGGAAGTGTACTTTTGAACGTTTTCAATAATGGTATACATATTACCTCATCGTGAATGCTTTGGGCGTGGGTGCTTACGACTGTAAAGGGTTCGTGTTGTTTGAAGTCAGTGAAAAATTCATTGGCTTTAGCAGGACTTATAAATGATCTACTGCTTCCTGTATCAATAAGAAACTTCGCATTAATTTCAGGAATTTCAATGTGGGGTAATTTTAAAATGCTATCGCAATAGTTGAGGCTTATCATTTCACCGCGTCGTTCGAGGCTGGTGCTTGAAAATTTTCAGGGACACTAATTTCCTCATTTACAATGTTTCCAGTATAATCCGGATAGTCAACATCGGCGTGGGCGTTCTCCACATAATCAATAGGCGCTAACTCATAATAGTTATTGTCATAGTTATCGGAGTAATAATCCTGGTAAGTTGAAGGTTCCTCGCTATAAAACAAGTCATTGGTGATCATATTTTGTCTGACAGGTGCCGTGCGCATTGAAACATCGGGGTCATTCATAGTTTTGGGTGCTTGTTGTTGTTGGTGTTGAATACCAAATTTAAACTGATTTGTGTTTTGCTGCTGTTGGTTAGGGACACCATATTTAAAATGTTGTTGCTGAGGAATTCCAAATCGAAAACCACCTTGTTGGAATGGAGGGCGTAGCTGTTGAGTAGGCCCCTGATTAAAATTTCGTTGGGGCATATTTGGTTGCACACCGAACCGATAACCTTGAGGGGGTGCAAACCTATTTGGCTGGATGAAATTTGGCCTGAATCCGGGCAAGTTTTGGTTTTGTGGAATGCCAAATTTAAAGTTAGGTTTATTAGGCATTTGGCTTAACGAAGGCCTAATATCGTTCAGAGGTCTCAGTGAATTTTGTGGGTTTGGTTGTAGCAATGTGGCCGGTTTCGCTTTGTTATTTTTTGCGTTATATTGTTGCAGAAAATTTACTTCCTCAATAACTACGCTTAATGCATTTTCAAGGGTAGAGCAACCCTTCAATCGCACTATACGAATCATATCTTCGGGAAGGTTATATAAAAATACGTTCAAAGCTGTATTGTTATAGATAATCATTTTCGCTGCTTTAACTCCTTCATCGGTAATTATGTTTACTTTCGCAATTAAAGAACTCCTAACATTCTGTATTCTATGGCAAAACTGGATATGTGATTCACCTTGTTTTATTTTCAAACTTTCCAATTCAATCGCTATACACTCTTCTGAGCGGGGATCGCCAAAATGTTGGGTAAGAATTTGTTTAAGTTCAGTCCATGATGTTAAATTTTGATGTTCACTAAGTAGAGTCGCAGCTCTACCTGTAAGTCTACTCGTTACAGAATGAAATACGTACAAATTTTGTGACGTATTTCCTTCCAGTTGAAAAACTCTAATAACATATTCACATTTCGTAATGAATAAGTTCAGTAGTTTTTCGTCTCCATCATACATAGGAATTATACACAATATTTCCCTAGGGATCATCTTAATCGTTTCATTTTGTTCGTTAACCATTTTAGCTACTACTGATTTCAATAATCACTAAACAACTATTAATATCACTAAATTGATTTCGATAATCAATAAACACAACTTATTAATAAACACTAACAATTACGAATATAACGATACTTGAATCAAACAAAATCAGATAGACGTAATTAGTTAGGCCAACGATTTGGGGTCGGAAAATACGGAAAAGATAGGGTATTATGAAAACAGGTGTGAAGAGGTTTACTCACAAACTGCTCAATCCCATATCCTCCTTGCGTGAGTCTGTCCAGGGCCAATCCGCCTCGTCTCGGATCTGGTGCACAAACCGATCACTGATTGAACTGTTTTCGCTGCACACGCGTCGCGGGAGAGTTATTATTTTGGTTCGAGGATACCCGAATTCACTGCAGGATACTCGACACGAACAACTGATTTTAGGGTCCTTAAGCGTCAACCCGGCAGCAGGATAACGGATATCCTACCGGCTGCGCCACTCAAATTGCGACGGACCCAAGGGACGTTTTAAAAAATACAAATTTGAAGTTAAATTGATGTATTAATTGATTGAATGCTAAGTACAGACTGAGCTTCTCTAAACTTAATAATAAACACCTTACATACTAACAAAAGTGCCAAGTCGACAACTAACAATCGCACAGAATAAAACATAGTCATTAAATTAAGCGGAATTGTGTGGGCGACCGGGCGCTATGCGCTGATAAGGATGGTGCCGGGATGCATAACTAAATTGTTATTGTTTATTATCATGTTATATTTTTATTCATTAAGTACGTTGCTTGCCATATACGAGTACCATTTTTTTATTTTTTTCATTATAATGCCTTTTTGTGACCTTACTACTTTAATATATCTACCCATATGAATACATAAACTACATAAAGGGAGACTCATCAATTACAAAAAACTGGTATTTATAAAAAATGCTTCTCTATGGTCCTGATTTACCATCAAACTAAGGTTCGAGAACACCCAACTTTTCTAAAGACATCTGCGTCGTCCTTACTACCTCCAATAAAAGGAGTTCTAGCACCTGGTACAGGCAGGTGAACAATCGCTTCCTGAACCCCTCCTCTCGCTGACAGTTCTGCACAAAAGTGCTCGCGGCGTGCTCCATGGACCAAGTTCCACGATAAATCGGCCGAACAGAGTGTGACGGATCAAACGCTTGTACTGCTGTTCACGCAAGTGTTGGAATAGGTTTTCAGCACATTCAACATTCATTTTTTGTAGTTGCAATATGTTTTTGTTTACGAGTAGAAAACTAAAAAAAAACGTTAATTTAATTGGTTTTAAATTGAGTTTGTTTTTATGACAAGAAAAACAGTTTTGCGCAAAACACTCATGCTCGTCGTTTGTTTTATCACTAGGCAATAAATAAACTCATTCTTTCATACATATTTAATCTATTCTGTATTATATTGAGTAGGTATTTTATCATCATCATCATCATCATCGTGTCAGCCTTTAGGATTCCACTGCTGAACATAGGCCTCCCCCAAAAAGGGGGGTTTGCCATAGTCACCACACTTGGCAGGCGGATTGGTGACCGCAGTGTTACAAATATGTACTCGGATCCTGCTGCCCATTTTCCGGTAGTATGTTTTAGCTGTGTAAAATATGACGTATCAACCGGGCGTTAATACCAATACTGTTTTCGCCAAAAAAAAAAAAAAACAGAAAAATATATTACTATACAGATGTATACTAATATATTTTCTGTTTTTTTTTATTCAGAACCTTTTCAAAGTTTACTCAATTTGAAGTTACTTGATACTAAACAGGCATCAATGCGAGCTACAGTTCTGCACAAAATAATGCAGTGTTTTCTATCGGCAAAGTTCCGCCATAAATCGGCTGAGTCAAGTGTGACGGATCAAACGCGCGTACTGTTGTTCACACAAGTGCTAGAATGGGTTTCCAGGCTGGATGGATTTATTTTTATTTTTAGTTGCTTAATTGCTAGTACATATTAGTACAAGTGGTTGCAAAATTTTTGGCGTGCAAGAATTCTTACAGTTTTATAGTTGCTGTTTTATTACTTTTCACAAGTACATAGTTACATTTTTGCAATTATAATAAATGTGACATTATTGGACAAATCTAGATCTGTATGTACTAGGTTAGAGATTTGAACCCTTTTTTACGTTTTGGAAGGAAAGTTTGAAATTCAAAGTATAAAGGTTGACCTGACACTTACACCTATTCAGAATAACTACTCCACCCATCTGTACAAAGCATGCACGTTTTCAGGATTTATTCCTCACCTCAAAACCATTGTTAATCCCTATTCCTTATTTCCCAACTGCCTCCCCTTTGGGGTACCGTAACCACTTTCTCCCTCCCCTCCTGAGTAGGGCTAACATAACTTATGAATATAATTTTCCGATACGCAGCACATTCAATTTATTCATCTTGGAAGCTATTTGGTATAAATACATTTTTTGTGACGAGCTTCTCGGATTCTGCATTGATTTTTTATTTAAATGTAGGGTTATAAACGAAGAAAAAATATTATGAAGCTTACTTCCGCCAAACTGTAAGTCAGACAAATGATCAATGGAAAAATAAAATTAAATCTAAAAACAGCCACGCTAACCAACCCTTATCGAAACTAACGTAAAAAAATAGATATGGCCAACAGGCCTTATCTACCTATTTTACTTCCTACCCAATATATGAAACTCCACTCAGAATGTTACAAACTAGAAATTAAAATGTATATGTTTATATAAAAAACATATACCTCTATCCAAGTTTCCATATACCAGTGTCGGACAGCAATATTATACGACACGTGTTTCGCCGCTGCGCGAGGCATCTCAGGAGACGTTGACTCGTCGAGCGCTGGACCGAGAGAGACAATGCTGTAGGTAAAGAAACTTGTTGGCAAGTATTCTAATTTCTAGTCCATGTTGGGACATATTTTTTTTTCTCCATGCCGCGGCCGGTTGCACTCCGCAACAAGTACAAATATTATACCTACACTTCGAGGCCGCAATATTGGGGTTAATTCAGGAGGGTGTCAAGCGTGCGCTCGATGAGTCGCGCGCCGTGTGTTTAGCGATAAAGTACCTACTTACGTAAAGTTTTTGTAAAATTTTATTCTTTTCTTAATTATGAGTACCAAGAAGAAACCTAGAAGGTAATGCATAGCATTCGGTCTGACAAGTCTCGTAAAATACCTACATACCGACATTTTATTGCATAGGTAGCCATTTCTTTTTCACTCATTATTAAGCATGAAATTCAGACAGGCACCTTTTAATCATCAAAGTGCAATACCTATTATGATATATTCATATAATGAGGTACTAGCTCTATTCTGATAATAATGTAATTATATGTAGGTAATAGAACTATCAAAATGTATAGTAATAAGTAATAAAATAATACATTATTAAATACTTGTTTATTCTTTTACAATATCTAAGTCATAAGTATCACAGAACAATGACAAGTACAAGTACCTAGTCATATCTTGATAGAACCCTACTAAGCGAAAAAGTGACAGAGCGATTCGGAAACGGTTAAAGCAATGGAAGCTCTCGCGCATAGTGATACAATACATTCTAGCCTGCACGCGATAGGCGAGTGCCTTGTAGGTAAATATAATTGAAAGCTCGCAGCACTGTGGAAGTTAAATAGTACTATATTGCGTTGTAGCGAGAGTTGCTATGTATTTAAATTACTTCACTCAGATATCCTTCTGTAGCTGTACTATTATTTATTCTGTGGTTTCACTCATCTATGTCATGTAATCAGGTTCAGTAAAGTGTCGTTTATAGGATACCGGAGACGTCAAAATTATGGACAATATAATGGTGGCTCCGTACTATCGTCCAAACCCTTTTCTTATTTGTTGTCTTCCACAGACGTCCCTTAGGAACTCCGAAATATCATAACCATGGCAGACACTGAAGCGATAGGGGCAGCCGCACTGTATCTGATCTTGGAGGGTTTAACGATGGTATGGAGCCACCATTATATTGTCAATAATGTTTATTGTCTCTGGGGCCCTGAACTTTGTGGAAGATTCTGAAACTATCAAGGACAAACGCATGCACTACTATCTATTAGAACTAAGTTGGTAAAATAGGTACATGTTGCAAAAATCTCTACTAAATACGAATTCCTGCCAGAAGTCACAATTGTATTGTGTGGTGACGGATAAGACTCGGTCAACCACAAAGTGCTAAGCTAGCATCACATGCAGATCGTAGCCGTGCTCACCGCAACCGTGCCCGCCACCGCAGCGGCTTCTTCGTAGCTTTAGGACTGTTACAAATAATGTTTACGTATGTAGGTGCCATGTTCAACAAAAAGGATGCAAAAGAAAATGGTTCTTTTAACAAAAATTCCAGAAAATCGTTTCTCAGCTACCCTTTTAATGAAAAACACACGAATATTTATCACGTCTTGACATGAAATAATTTGGTCATGTCATGAGGAAAATTTCGGAATGTTAAAAAAAATGAATAGACAAATTCGGATTTCGATGTAGTGTGTTGTGCCGTATCTAAGTTGGCTAGATTAGCTAGCAAGTTCTAGTTCGAATATTTTTCTATAAGTCTATGATGTAACATGTTATAATTTGTCTAATGAGTACTAATGTAGAAATAGTAAAATAGAAGCAATAGATTACCCCGTTGGTTGTGTATTCGACCTCCGCGCCGTAAATCTTGGGTTTAAACCATTGGGTTACTTATAGCATAGTTGGTTGCAGCTCAGGAAGGCCAGCAGCTCACGCACTCCGGCGCAGGCTTCCCTCGGGCTAGAAGTTGTTCCCAGGAACTGTTATCTTTGTAGCGCCAAGATTTCGCACTACAAAATCATATGCGTGGCCGTTTCTTCTGCCCCCATGCATCGACTTCACAAGGGCTATCTGTGACACCTAATTTATATAGGTCTATGTTAAAAGGCAATGACCAGTGAAAATTCCTACCACTTGTCGCAGACTGTCCCGATTAAGGCTAAGAAGTTTTCGGGAGTATCTTGGATTTAACTCTGGGAAAGCATCCCTCGACTGTCTACAATCCTTTATACTTGCCCATAGTACCATAAGTAATTTGACTGAAAGGCAATGGATTCATTCGCTCCAGTCATGCAAGGCACATGGCAGAACCGAAAATAAACTGTTGCTACCTTTGAGATGAAGAAAATGGGTTAATCCACTAGATATACTCAATCCATACCAATATATAAAAGCGAAACGTTGTCTGTTTGTTTCTTTGTTTGTTTGTTTGTTTGGAGAGCTTTCACGCGATAACGCCTAGACGGATTTTGATGAAATTTGGAATGGAGTTAGCTTATATTTGGAATAAAATCCCGAGATATTGATAGTTTCCACGGGAAAACTGGAAAAACTAAGAAAATGTCGGGAACCCGCTGTAAGAAAGCCTTGCCATGGAAACGAAAAAACAACATGTATGTCAAAAAACACCAAGAGCATTGGTGACATACCTACTTTTGCATTGATTTTTAATATCCTTTAAGAACATAGGATGTTTTTTATCACGATAAACAGTAGTCCGCACGGACGAAATTGCAGGCGGGAAAGCTAGTAGATCGATAAAAATAATTGTTATTTTGTCTTAACATTAAATTGTATATTATAAGACAGCTTATAAGAAATTTAACCACTACTGATTGTATCCATTAGCAGTCTAACAAAAATTGTATAAAAACAGGCTGGATGAAATTGTGTAACTTTGTGTGCACATCCACAATTATTGTAACAAGGCATTAAGCTTTAAATTGTTTTTGTAAAACCTTTTGTAAACATTTATTTGATGTAATAAATCATATTTGAAAAAATTATTATAAAACGCTAAGTAGCTAAGCTAAATTAAGACTGATTATGTCAGGGGTAATCGAGGGCAGGGCGAATAAAAAAAAACTTTGTTTTCTGACCTCATTGAGAAGATCATGACACTGGATAATTAGCCCCGTGAATTGTCCATACCTTTGAAGTGCTTTTAGGACTGCAGCGCTGTCTGAGATTATTCTGATTTTATAGCCAGTTACCTTCTTGCGCAGTAACGCTGTGCTGCCTGGATTATACATTCCACTTGGAAAATAGAGTTGTGGGTACCCATTGCTGTTGTTATATGCACATTCAAGTCTTCCGAGAACGTTTCCGCACCCGTCCCTGCTACCATTTTGGAACCGTCTGTGTAAGTTGTAACTTCGTGAGTGTTTGAACTATCACTTAGTTCCTCATGTAGCTGTATTTTGTAGCGCTTAATAAAGCGGTGTTGTTTTGGTACCCTATCATAAATAGAGAGTATGAACGGGTTACCGTCTGCATTCTCCCGTATGATGGTAGTGTGGAATGCCTGACTATGTTGATCCAAGAGATTAAGGGCTTAAAGTCTGTAAGCCGTTGCAGCAACTTCCTGCTGGATGTATAGCTGCAACGGTGGTAAAGGTGCAGCAGTAGGCGCTGTTCGCATGCAACCAGTCACTACTACTCAGGCTAACTTCTGGAAAGTTAGTTGTTTATTATATGGTAGTTGTATGTTTTGTTCTCGGCCACCAAGCAAGTGAAACGTATGTAACTGAAGGCCTAACACAGAGTTATATGAGCAAAGTTTTATATTTGGCTTATGTCCCATTTCTGTCATATCATTTTTCTACTTTGCCAGAAGGATATGGATGCTTTTTAAAGTTTATTTTTTATTTGTCTAGTCTAGTTGAAATTGCTATCTATGATTATACCCAGGTTTATTACCTCAACAATTATTGTTAACTGTATGTCTGTAGTGTGTATGGCCCTAAGTTTACTTTGTCTTTGTTGGATTCACGGTTAATCCATAGTCTAGTCATATCCACCGTTAATAAATCATTTCTGTCCATCCAAAGGTTGTCTGGAAGAGATCGCTTTTAGCGATAAGACCGCCCATTGTACCTATAATATAAGTGTTTCCTGTCTGTATCGTTTTATTTTCTTGGTGTCAATAAAGAGTTAATCTATCTATCTATCTATCTGTCTACCCACCAGTTTTCTATGATCTTTAGGTAGGTATTCATGATGTCACATGTACAATGGCAATACGCTGACGTTTTGGCCAGGCAAACAAGAGATAAAAATAGACTTTACTTACCACAAAGCCATTTAAATATTTTTACCAAGAATGTATGGCTATTAAAATATATAATAAATTACCTCTGACATTGCAAAATTTACAGTAAAATCTATTTAAAAAAAAGTTAAATGAATGGCTACTCGAACGCTGTTTTTATAGCGTAGAGGAATATATGACATTTAAGATTTGATATTTTTGTCATTTTTATTATTATACAGACCATAATATCTAACTCCTATTTATTTCTTTGTGAGTGAATAGATTCGAAAAAAAAAACAAGTTTTTTTTAAAATAACAGGAATGTATTAACGTTATTAGCTGATTAAGGGCCATGTAGGTAATATTTGCACGCATGCAAAGGCAAAAATAAGAGTGCTTTCTTTACTTTATTTTACCAACACTTGTTACCTTATTTTTATGCAAATAAATTATTATGATTATAATGTCCTGGTACATAGTGAGATCGTCCGCATAGCCAACCGTGAAAAAGCGTCTGTTTGTTAAGCTGTGTGATTAAATCATTTACCACTATGTTCCATAGTAGGGGCGATAGTAGGTACTCCCACTTCAGGGCACTCTCTTGACACCACATCTCTAATGATACTGCCTAGGACGACCTAAACCACCTTTAACATGTTCATGACTCAATCAACTAGTGTCAACTAAACACCATGCTTCCTTAGCGCTGCTTTTATGTCTCTAAAATTCGTTTTGTCAAAAGCGCTTTCAATACCAATGAAGGCACCCAGGCACAACGTTTTTTTTATATTTTATTCTTTTGCGCTTACCACTTTACATAAGGCTAATTCTATTGATTTACCTGAACTGTATGCGTTTTGTTGTGGGTGTAGTGGTGTTACAGTAAGTATGCTATCTTTAAGGTACTGATCGGTTTTACATGTACTAAAAGCTAAGAAATAAAAAAAAAACGTAGGGCGTAGCGTAACCTGAGTAATAGAAGTTCGACTCGCCACACAATTTAAATATTTTTTTAACTTTTAGTACATATAAAACCGATTAACTTAAATCATTTTTTTACTTATTATATTATTTTACTGTTTTTGCTGTGGCTGTAAAATAGGAAAGTAAAAAGTTATACATATTTTGGTTTTAATATACTCGTAATTATATAGAGACGCGTTTTATTGTCCTGCTGTCCACAGTGATGGGGACAGCAGGACAATAACTCACACAACAACCATAACTCATAACTGGGACTCAAAACTTATTTTACCCGAATACGGCGAAGCAAAGTAAGGGTTACGAATTTATCCGTCTATGTCATAAATGCCTATGTTGGTAGATATGTTTGTACTATTGTTTTGCAAGTAAAGAAGAAAATATGTGTTTTTTGTGCCGCATGAAGTGGTGTCTCGTTGAAGAAGCTTGAAGGAGCTTAAACACGGTTTTCAACGTTGGGTAGCCGAAGGCCCTGGCTACGGAACCCTGTCTATGTACATATCCTACACGCACTTGGCCAGTTATGTATATTCCTTTTCTTAGAGGTTTCCCGACATCAGTCTTTGAGAGCTATTAACAGTCTAAGCTTAGCCACCTTCAATCCAACAAAGCATCACATAACAAAATAGTATTAGTAGTCTTTAACCCAAAAAAAGTTGCGTGTCCACCAGCAAAACAAGCCCGTGTGTACACGTAGCGCACGCCTTGCTCGCGACATTTCCAATGACGCCGCCGACGGCCGATATGAACACAGGCTGTGATTGAATGTGAACGAACAATCAGACGGTCTGTAATTCCACGGGTGGAATTGGCATTTAATTGAACTGCGCTTGATTTTTACCTCGAATACGTGAACCGAAATGGAGAGAAATGTGTTAACTAAAGGCATCTAGTAGGGTTATGTTTACTTTTTTATTGGTTAAAGCCTGACTGGTGTTATGTTCAAAAGTTGATGACCAATAGCAAATCTAAAGTTACATAATTTTGGCATATTACTGCGGGTATGTTCAAAGCACTAGTAGAGTCAGATTATTTCCTTTTTACCCGACGGAGCGGAGGTATTGTGTTTATCAGCCTATGTGTGTTTTTTCCTTTATGGCATTAAACAGGTTGGATTCTTTGATACGGGACAGTAAGAGGAAAACGTTTCTTGGAGACCATCCATAACTTTTTGACTTTGAAAAAATGTACGTACAGTCAGCAAGATAACTTCACACAAAAACTTTAACTTTTTAAACATTTTACAATAAACGATAATTGTATTTTTATCTAGCCATCCATGGTGTCGATTCTATGTCAACATTTTCTAATATTTTTTATTTAAGTTCTCAATTCAAAGAACTTAAATGAAATATAAACTAAAAGATTTATTAATTTTCAATATATATGTTATCATTAGATAATAATGCTGTATGTGTACATTTATTAAATTATATAGTTGTGTACCTATTGTTTTTTGTATGATACACAATGTTATTATCATTATTAGTATTTATTTATATAATGTGTAAACTCTTGAACAATTCCCATTATGTTGTTATAATTATTATTATACCCTAGTATGCTTGGGCAAATATCTAAATCGAAGTACATCGCAGTCCAGTTATTTTGGTCTATAAGATATTTTGGCCGAAAGTTTGGCCGAATGTTTAGCACTGCTTCGCAGTCAGGGTAATTTCGTAGGAGTAATGACTGCGAAGTCGAACAACGGTCGCGGGTTCGAATCCTGCAAGGTGCAATCATTTGTGTGATGAGCAGAAATGACTTTTTCCGAGTCTTGGATGTAGTATTCGTTTATCAATGTAAGTTTATCCTAGTACCCCTATTACAGGGTATCCTAGTTTGGGCTAGGTAATTTGTGTAAATTATCTCGAATACCTATATTTAGTTATTGCGCAAGGTGGAGGCAAAAGCTTTTTTTTTCAATTTTGTATCTTGTAGCGGTAATCGATCCGACGTACCTATGACGTTGCTGCCGCAATACAAATTATTCTTTGTTTATCCTGGTTAGAAATAGTTAAATAACTTTAAATTGTAGGTGCATAAAGAATCTGAACTTATTGCTGTTTTTCAAACATCATGTTTGTACATTTGTATGTAGATACCAGAACCAAATTAAACACATACTTATCTGTGGACTCTATAAACGCCGCAATAATAAGGATTTCATCGCCCATCAAAATCGTAACTAAACGTGAGCCGTACAATTAAATAAAATATTTTTGTAGGCGGAAACTAAACAACTAAAACGAACCTACCGTCTCAGTTCAGTTTAGTTCAGTTCAGTTAAACTTTCGCACCAAGTTTGCGAATTCGCGCCTTCGAAGAACAAAATCTCTTTTTAAACAAAAAAGTCTTGATCTTGTATAAATATTACTTATTCTGTGGCTTGAGAGCCTATGAAAATTTTAACAAGGATCTTGTGAGATACTTCCTAAAATTAGTTTGACGTTCCTAAAATTATAATTATTATTAATTATTTAGGTGTGCATCTTCAGAATAGGTTATCCAGTTTGACACGACTAAACCAAATTTTAGAGAATTTTACTTTAATGTGGTCGCGTCTGAATCGACACCAAAGATTGATCAAATCCATCGACATACTCATATACGGTAGAATACATGTCAATGATCAAATCTTAATTTTTCTGTAAAATTGTGTGCAAATAATAAAATTATTGTATGAAAATATTGGTCATGCATATGATTGTACAAAATGTACGACCCAAACCAATACCACGGCTTGAATTTTATTTTAACAGTTGCTTTGACGTAAAAATAGAAAAGTCGCATTTACAAATCCGATCCATATGTTTCTATTCCACAAATAAAACTAACTTTGTGTAACAACGTTTTTTGAAGTGGTAGCATAATATGCAAATATACTTTGACAGCGGCAGTCGTACCGAAAAAAGTGCATATCCAACAGAGGCTTACAAAAATATATTAGGCTGGGTGTTACGGTAGAATACTGTTACTAGCTGATAGTTTTTAGCAAAACCGATCCTTTTGTTACACATATTTTAACCAAAAATTTGACAATTAGATCTTTTATTTCTATTTTGAGCATGTTATAAAATGACGCTTACATATCTTACTTGGCAGTCTAGCGGTTTACTAGTGCGACTTAGAATCCAACGATACTGGGTTCGGTTCTAGACTCCGCACCAATGACTTTTCTAAGTTATGTGCAGTTTTCCATAGCTTCGTGCTTCGAAGGGCACGGTAAGCTGTCGGTCCCGGCTGTTATTGATTCACAGCAGTAGTTAAGCCATGTCAGAAGCCTTTGGGCGGCCTAACAAACTCTGACACCAGAGGCTAGCACTACCTCATACGACAAACTGGCGTGTGACAACGATCCATCTGAAACAGAAAAGTTTAAATATTAGTAAAATATATATAAACACAAAAATAATTGTGATACATATATAATATATAAGAAATAGAAGGAACACAATACTACATAAATAAATACTACTCACCGGTAGTACATATCAACATGCAGCAAGCAGATGCAGTGTGAATGCGCTGTTTGTCGCGCAATAACAATATCTAAGGAATGCGCCTGCGCCTATGCAACTGGACGGGAATCGAAGCGCCTGCCACGCGCCAGCCTGCCAGGCACCTCACCTCTCCGACGTGAATCGCACGTCGCTCGAACGTGAAATTACTCTGCGTTAATTACATCACGATATTGTGTCCCGCTGTTGTGTGTTAGTTCTTGACAATTGTTTTAAACATTATACAGTGTGTGCCTATGACTATTTCACTTTGTAACACTTGGTGTTTGTGTGGATTATAAACCATTTGAACTTAATATTGGTTGTTTTTGGGTGTATTCAACACTCAAATCAGGCGCACACCAGTCCAACGTTCAGGTGTCACCAATGGGGTAACACCCGAGCGCTGGACAAGAATACATTAACATGAGCGAATCGGATAATTCAACAGGAGAACCTGTGAGACAAAATGCCGCACCGCCTAATGAAGGTACCATTCATAGTATGCCTTCCGACATATTCCGAGTACGAATGCCGCCATTTTGGCCGGAGAAACCCGCCGTGTGTTTTGCGCAAATAGTCACTTTCCACTGTCCGAAATTACTGACGACAAAACAATTTTTTATTAAGTGATCTCTCAACTCGAACTCCGCTATGCAGCAGAAGTGGAGGATATTATTGTATATCCGCCATCCGTATCGAAGTACAATACGCTGAAAGCAGAATTAATTAAAAGATTATCGCAGTCTAGAGAGAAAGAGTTGAAACAATTATTTACACATGAAGAGATGGGTGACCGGCGTCCTTCACAGTTCCTACGTCACCTCCGACAGTTAGCAGGACCTGAAGTGCCGGAAGAGTTCCTCAAAACTATTTGGACGAGCCGTCTCCCCACGCATGTGCAAACTGCTGTTGCTTTTCAGCCACGCACTGACTTGAGTAGTCTAGCCGACTTAGCCGATGCAGTACTGGATATAGTTAGCTCCATACAGCAGCCGTATCTTTTGCTCCGGGTTCAGCCCTCGATGTTATGTCAAAGCTAATCGCAGACCTCACCAAACAGATAGCGTCACTTACCGCATCTCAAGGTACGAGTAGAAGACCACGATCACAGACGAGAAACTCTGGACGTCAGCAAAGCAATACCCGATCGGAATCCAACTACAGACGATTCCCACTATGCTTCTTCCATGAAAAATATGGCAAAAAGGCTAGAAGGTGCATCAAGCCCTCTGATTATAAGCAGGGAAATGCTCACGGCAATCGCTAATGGCGACAGACGATTACCTTACTTCACCAGGTCGCCTATTAGTAACCGACCGCACTTCTAAGATGCAGTTTCTCGTAGATGCCAGAAGCGACATCTGTGTTTTTCCGAAAAGCGCATTACGAACAAGCAGACCTGAAACAGAATACGTATTGTTCGCAGCAAATGGAACCTCAATAGTAACGTATGGTTTTACTGACCTAGTACTGAACTTGGGACTTCATCGAAGCGAATTTTCGTGGCGCTTTACTGTGGCTGATGTCACGAAGGATATAATCAGTGTCGACTTTTTATCATATTTTGGTCTGATGGTCGACGTTAGAAACCAGCGCCTTATAGACAACACCACTACATTAACTACAGCAGCTGTGGTAGCACCATCATCCGTCACTATATCTTTAGTGAAGACAATGACAGGCAATACTGAATACCACAACATACTTTGTGAATACCCCTAGATCACTCGTCCATCAGGTTCCCAGCAGCCTCCATCGCACAATACGGTCCATCACATCAAGACTACACCAGGCCCACCAGTCTTCTATACACCACGACGACTAGCACCCGATAAGCTGAAAATAGCGAAGGATGAATTTGATGCCATGTTGAAGAGTGGAACAGCAAGAACTTCAGACAGCCCATGGTCATCGCTTTTGCACCTAGCACCAAAGAAAGAGAGCGAATGGCGCCCGTGTGGTGATTACCGCAGACTAAACGCGTTTACTGTCCCGGATAGATACCCAGTCCGACATATTCATGACTTCGCACAAGAGATTTCTGGTTGTACCAGCCATAGATTTGGCCAAAGCCTATACCAGATTAAAGTGGCTGAAGAGGATATAAGCAAAACGGCAATATCAACACCGTTCGGACTTTACGAATTTCCATACATGACGTTTCGCTTAAGAAATGCAAGTCAAACGTTTCAAAGATTCGTAGATGAGATGTTCAGAGGCCTAGACTTTTGTTATGCCTACATTTTTTTGGTGTACTCACGGGAGCGATCTTCCCATGAACAGCATCTACGTCAGCTTTTCAAAAGACTCCAGGAGTATAACATGGTGATTTATGTACCCAAATGCGTATTTGGAGTATGACAAGCTACTTTTTTGGGATACAGTGTCTCTGCAGAAGGTGTGAAGCCTCTAGACACAAAGGTAGAACCTATTAGAAAATTTCCCATACCGAAGAAAGTCAGAAAACTTCGACATTTTCTCGGGATGATTAACTTCTATCGTCGGTTTATCCCAGGCGCAGCAGAACACCAAGCTCCCTTACATGCTTTACTGACAAACAAACATATCTTACTTCTTCTTTTTGGCTTCTGTGGCGGCACTGGCATGCCAGAAATTTCGCACATGTCAAGTTTAAAGATATTAAAAAATCGTAAAAGCACGCCACAGTCACGATTCAGTAAAATGGCGGACGTTTTACTGAATCTTCCGAAGGAGTTTTTGGAAACACAGAATGCCTTTGTATCTTTTGCCTACACTCATGCACGTTTAAGAAAACTAATCTATACTTATAATAAAGCAATTAATGAAGATTGAAGACCTTAAACAGGTGGTACTTAAAATAACCTACTAAACATGAATATATCTTTTTAATGTCGTATCTGTCTGTTTTTTTGTCTATCGGTCTGTTCGCGCATCACTCAAAACTACCGAACCGATTGCGATGTGGTTTTCACTGTTGCATAGCTTTGGGTTTGATTTAAGAACTAGTGCGCTTGGTATCTCAATAAGATTAGTAGAAGCTGAAAAATCGATAAAAATATATTTGACGGCTAACGAATTTTAATTTGTACCATAAAGGTATTTTCCTGGAATAAAATTTAACATTTTCTTGTTAAGAAATAAATAAATAATTATAATAACATAAACATGCAGCTGGCAGAAAATTGATGAGGAGAGCTAAAGACCGAGCTCAGTGGCGTGCATTAGGAGATGCTTACCTACGCCCAGCAGTGGACAGATATAGGCTGATGATGATGATGATGAATAACATAAAGTATAAGTACTAGTTTCCTACAAAAAATATCACGCGGGCAAAGCCGCGGGCATAGCTTGTAGTTAATATTCTACCAATATTACACCTTAAAACTCCTCAAAACTCAAGTTCGAGAAAAAAACGATTACAAAACTATCTTGGATCTTTTTAAAATCAACCTACAATATGCACATTAAAAAAAGTGGATCAATAGTGTTTTTATGTTTCGTTTTCCAATACTGTAAATATGTAAATATGAAAGTTACTGGGCATTATATAGGATATTATTCTCAACACTAAATGCACGAACATTTTATCTCCGCCGCTTTAAAAAAGGGAGGCGTTCAAATATTTCGAGTGAAGAATTCGAGTTAATATCAGTAAATGTCGCTTAGAATTAGTCAAAATATCATGAATATATTGTAAAATGAGGCACACGACGATGCATACTGGTGTGCATCTATGTACTTTGTTATTTAAACATCATTAAACAGTTGCATCGTATTGACTGAGAAACAATAATGCCGTTGGGTACGACCTTGTCGAGTCTGAGGTGCCGTACTATAAGTACGTACCGGCGCCAGTTCTCAAAAATGGTCGCGCATTGCTCTATTGGGACCGCTCTATCATCACGGACTGGACAATTGTTGCCAATTAGCCTGACCACCTGCGATGGAGAGCACAGAAACAAATCAGTTTCGTAACAGATGCATACGAGTGTGGACGCGCGTGATTAAACATGGAGATAGTAAGGGACTTTTTTTTTTTAAATTAATTGAAATATTCGAAACAAAGCTTTTATTATGGGATTGCTCACTTATCACGTCTTGTCTTCTTAACAAATAGTTCCTAAACCATCAACTTTTTCTTTTCTTTCAAATAGACATCCCTGCAATTAAATGTACGCAGCACCCAACAGCACATTTCCTCGGGTGACATATTGTAAACAACTTGCTATGGACGGCAAAGTTTCCGAAAAATTGTTCCTGTTGCCATGTATTACATTACGTAACGTACATGTTATCCAATTGATATTAATAACAACGTAGTTTGATGTAATTATCTTCCCCCGTAGCTCCTGTCCTACAAACAGCACCATCGGTGGATATCGTAATAAAACTTTATAACGGCGTATGTTGCGCTAGTAAAAACATTTTTATATATCTAAAAACCTACTTTTTACGTCCCTTATGTCGCGAACTGTCGGGAAATGTTGAAATACGGCCGTAACTAACGCGAGGGGCCATTGTGAGATATATTTAATCTCTATGAAGGATGTATGTCTTTGTTTTAATATTGTTTTTATCAATAAGTATTGTTATTTATCACGGATAATTGAGTTACGGGTCTTGACAATAAATAGACATAAAATATAAGTGTAGGAAATGGACCCAAATTGAACTTGAACTTATGTATTGTATTACAAAATGTATTGTACAAAAGTGTTATATATGAGAAATTAAGTTGCGAACTTCGAGCACACAACCAACTCCTCTTAGAGTTGGTTGTGTGCTCGAAGGTTGCGAATGAATACTACAATGCTATGAGATACGCACAGGAAGAGTCCTCGGTGTGTGATCTTGGTCAGAATAACGATCATTTGGCATAACGGCAATCACTGAACACTTCCGGAATAACTCTTCATAAACGTGATGTTTGTATAACCACGTTGCTTATAGCATGTACGCGAATAACTGTGATTGAGGTTAAACATATATATTTTATTAAAAAATATAAATTCAGAATGTAACTGGATGAGAAGAGCCCAAGACCGGAGTCTGTGGCGTTCATTGGGAGACGCCTATATGTCCAGCAGCGGACGAATGCAGGCAGATGATGATGATGCATTTAGGCTAAAATCTAAAACCCCGCGACTTACTTGTAATGTTCAAAACTCTATTTTAAGATTCATGGTGCCATTGATCGCCTTCATTCAGGATTTCATTTTGATACTCATCATAAGACCCTCATACATGTGGCTACGAAGAATGCCAGCGCTACTGAACAAATTGAGCAGAACGCAAACACTGTCGTTGTTATTGTGGGCGTTAATGATTATCAGGGATCGTTTAAACATCTTCATTTTACTAGCACAGAAAATAGGCGCAGTTTAGCTGACATATTACTTCTACATGGTTTGTTCAATGACTACCTAGAATGTCCGGATTTATTTAGTAAGATATCGTCTGAGGTCCAGATCTAGCGTCAAAAATCTTCCGATTTTCTGTGGCAAGGTTCGAACTATGCCCAAAATTCACTTGTTAGTCGGTTGCATGGGAACTACAATAATATATTCCGGTGCATGATAATTTCCACTCCAGCAAGTTTTTTCAAACGTTTTCCTAGCCATTAATGAACGCGATGAGGTTGTATTGAGGCAGGCGGTATGTAACTTGCACACACTCATTCACACGCAAGTATATACACAATTTTGATTCGTGATGAGCGTTGATCAACTAACAAGTTGAGTACCTATGACATTATTCTAAAGTGCATGTTATGATTTAGGCACGATTAGTTCGTTCATCTATAAGTGAAATTGCATGTAACTCTTATTATAAATTTTGCCAATAAGCATGTAATCATATTATTTTGTTGACGATCCTTATAAATAAATAAAAGCAAAGGTATATATATATATATAGTCTTTGTTAATATTTTTAGTTTATTTCTTAGATTTCTTTTATTTTACTACACAAAATATACTCTAAATATTATTACATTACAATAACAAGTAAAATTATTACAAAATACAAAAAACCCGACTGCGAACAAAATTATTCAATAAGAGCTGTCCGCCGGCAAAAAAAAATAAGACGAAAGTTTGTACGAAATTTTGTGTGCGTGTGTATGTATGTGTGTGTGTGTGTTTGTTACTTCTTCACGCTTAAACGGCTGAACGGATTTGGATAAAATTTGTTATGGAGGTACGTTGAACCTGGATTAACACCCACGTAACTTTTATCTCTGAAAAAAATAACTTGAATAGTTGCAATTGCAACATTAAACTGTTTTTTTTTTTTTACATTAGCTTGAATAATCTAAAACTGAAAATTTTATAAGAAGCCTAATAGTCAATTGCTGATGTTTACTTAGGTATAAGAATTATATATTTTAGAAATGGTCTTTTAAATACCTTCATTATAATACCGCACTCGATAGGTTTTGAAAGGTTTGTTCCGTCGGAAATACAATATGGTAGCTGTGAGCCACCATATTAGTTTTCTTGACATTTCGTATATCCTTTAGCACTCTCGTGATCAAGACGAATCCAATGACAACTCAAATAATAAATGTACAAACAAATATACATACAAACATACATTCAAACCAAACACATAACCCTCAGTGCAGTCGGGTAAAATTTAAAAGTCATTCACATAAAATAATAAGGTGTGCATTTTTTTTAATAAATCATTCATAAATAACAGGTTCATCCATTTAGAGCTACGATGGCACAAAAAAGGTTTCAATATTATTACAGCTCTTTTGCATCGGCGGTTAAAGACATAAGTTTCTAGAGCCAATGTTAGAGAACTTACAAGCAATGTCATAAATACCTTAAGAAAATAAACGACAAAACGATCGCTACGCTCCATTTCTCACCCCATCGACAATGGTTCAGCAATAGTACTTATTTACAAGTACAGTCTGTCCTTTAGGCCTCTATCGAAGGAAGAAATATATGTCATGTAGACAAGAGTCAAAGAAATAACAGGTTCTCTTACCGTGACAAGGTACGAAAACCGTAAGTACACCTAGCACAATAGCCCTCTTTATTAGCAGGAGATTAATGGAGCAAGTTACTGGCAAGAGAGTTCCGGTTCCAGTGGATACCCACTTAATATATGGGCTAGGGGGTCGCTGGTACATGATTTGTTATTTATTTGAGAGCATTGCAATAAATAAAAGTTCTATCAGCGTTTACTATAAATAGTTAGTAAACGCTGTTCTTCTCATTTAGCAACACGCTAGAACGATGATGACCAAGCGTTTTTTACTTTACTTTTCAATTAACTTACATCGGGTTTGATCGTCGGCTCTACACCCATTATTTATGTTCCAATGTACTGTCACTCCGTACCTTGGAGGACACGTTAAGCCGTGGTAAACATTTCTAGCAGCGGCTATGTCAGAGGCCTCGGATAGTTTGGCGAACTCTGAACCAGAGATAGGCTCTACCTCTTATTTTGACTTACATACCGAATTTCATTTTTACCCGACTGCACGGAGGGCTATGTGTTTGGGTTTTATGTATGTTCGTTTGTACGTTTCTTAGGCGCATTTTTACGGGATAAAAGTAGTCTATGTGTAAATCCAAGGTGTAAGCTACCGCCGTACCAAATTTCTTCTAAATCCGTTCAGCTGTTTAAGCATGCAGAAGTAACCAACATACACACACACACGGAAACACACAAAACAAACACACACACACCATTACATACATACAAACTTTCGTCGTTATGTAGGTCGTTATAATATTAGTGTGATTATTTTTGCGGGCGGTCAGATCGTATTCGTATTCAATAATTTTGTTCGCAGTTGGGTTTTTGTAGAATAGAATTATTGTATTTTAATAATATTTTTATATTAGGTTTACTTGTAACCTAATATAAAAATATGGTTGACTGGAACGAATTTGGTGTTAACATCAATGGCGAATACATCACTCACCTTCGATTTGCTGATGATATAGTTATCATGGCTGAAACCCTGGAAGACCTAAGCACAATGCTCAGTGACCTCAATATTGTTTCCCAACAGGTGGGTCTTAAAATGAACATGGGCAAGACGATCATCTTGTCAAATGCCCATGTCGTACCCATGCCGGTTTATGTAGGGAATGATATTATCGAAGCTGTTGATTACTATGTCTACTTGGGTCAGACGATTCAACTGGGTAGATCCAACTTGGACAAAGAGGTCAACCGACGAATCCAACTCGGAAGGGCAGCGTTCGGGAAATTACGCCATATCTTCTGGTCGCAGATACCGCAGAGCCTCAAAATGAAAGTCTATAATCAGTGCGTGTTGCCAGTGATGACATACGGCACTGAGACGTGGTCGCTTACTATTGGTCTCATACAAAAGCTCAGAGTTGCGCAGCGTGCAATGGAGAGAGCTATGCTCGGTGTCACTACGTGATAGAATCAGAAATGAGAAAATCCGTAGAAGAACGAAGGTTACCAACATAGTTCTCAGAGTTTGCAAGTTGAAGTGGCAATGGGCAGGCCATATAGTTCGCAGAACCGACAACTGCTGGAGAATAAAGGTTCTCTAATGGCGACCACAAACAAGCAAGCGAAGTGTGGGGAGACCCCCACACGATGGACCGACGACATTGTACCCTTCGCAGGAAGTTGGTTGATGAAGGTGGCACAAGATTGCTCGTCATGGCGCTCTTTGGGGGCGGCCTATGTTCAGCAGTGGACTTCTAAAGGCTGAAATGATGATGATGATGATGATGATGATAAAAAAAAACAAATTTCTTCCCCTTTCATATATAACACATTTAGATAAAGAGAAGGTTAATTTCATACACACAAATACATACAGACACACGAGATAATCTAAGCAACACCTTATCTATAATTAACCATTAAGTAGCATTTAAAAACAAAATCAACAAAATTGAATGTTTTCAAATAATTAAGTGTGTTTTCTAACTGGTAATTACAATAAAGTGTTTCGTATCGTGTCGTAAATGACATAAAATAAGTGTTATTTCTTGTTTATATATTATCTTAAAATAAAATTTAATTCTTTATCAAGAACAATCTTTAAAAAAATAATTACGACTAAGACGATTCATAATCAAATCAAAGTAGAAATGGTGCAAATTTATTATTAAGGTCCTCTGTCAAGTTGTAAAGGAACCGTGATAATAAATCTGCACCATTTCTACTATTTTATTTAACATTTTGTGACCCTAGTCAAGTTTTTACTTTGACAGTAAAAGTCGGTCGGTGTGGGACCCCCACACGACGTCGGTCCATCGTGTGGGGGGTCCCACACGATGGACCGACGACATTGTAGCCATCGCAGAAAGTCGGTGGATGGAGGTGGCACAAGATCGCTCGTCATGGCATTCTTTGGCGGAGGCCTATGTTCAGCAGTGGACTTCTAAAGGCTGACATGATGATGATGATGAGGTTTACTTGTTTACAACCATGAATGAAAATGTCTCTACTACCACGGTTTTCTAAATACAAATTTCTTCTTCTTTCAAAAAATAATATTATGGATGGGTACAGTAACTACCTTCATCATCATCAGCCTATGTTTGTCCACTGCTGGACATAACTAGCTTGTTAACTATAACTAGCACACTATTAAACATATTAAAAAAACACTATTAAATTTAATTTAAATATTCAGTCCAGATGAGTAGTATTTTAGCCAATGACATCTTAAAATCAAAGTTAAATCCCATAAACTGAAAAATATTCACAGAATAGAAACATTCTCATTAGAATTGACAGGTTTTAGAGCTGGTAATCCGACATTAGAGTGAGCGCAAAGTCGCCGCGCGTCGCGACGTCTCTATGCTTATTTTACATTCATGTGCTTAATTCTGTTTGTAACTGGGACTAATTGGGCAGTGGGACAGAATGAAACCTTTTCAAATTCAATTGCTTTAATAAAAACTTTTGTAGTAGCGCAGCACTGCCACAAAAGGTTACAATGGACGGTTTCATGATAATCTCAGCTGATTGTGAAACGCTCGACTTTTTTTAACGACAAATATTACAGAATTGTCAAAGCGAAAAGTTATCAGTATCATCGTGTTTTATTTTGACCTTTTTCTAATTTTTGCTTTAGACTGCGTGACCTCAGGTCATATAATATGTGTATATTAAAGTATGATTTTAATAATGACTCGATCTAAAATATAATTTTGGATCGAGTCATTATTAAAATTATAATGTTTTAGTTAATTTATTCCTGAAAGAAAATTAGTAGGTACGTTGTTAATGGTCTTTAATTAAACTGGCAAAGCCTTCTTAAAGAAACTCCCGTAGAATACAACTGCTAATATTATTTATAGCTAACTAATACGTAGCAAGTACCTACAACAATAATTGGTCAATTTGAATTCATTACAGGCTTATTAGTTGGCCCACCAGTCGGCAGTATCGGCAATGCCCTGTTGAATTTAAAATCTAATTTAATGATTTCATCGGGTAATAATAAAAAAAACAAAAACTAAAACCCGACTACAAAGGACTAAAAAGTCGCAAGCAAGAATTTTCAAACGTTGTAGAAATTTAGAGTCGAAAACACGTAAAAGATAATTATTATTATTTCTCTGACAATCTTTTATTGATATTATTGTGATAATTATTAATTGTATTCTAAATTTTGTATGTCCGTTATGGACAACTGGTTGATACTACATTATAATATAGGAGCTATCAATAAGATCTAATTGTACACAATTTCTGCAATAAATATTAATTTCATTTTATTTTATTTACGGCCTTAAAGTTTTAATTAAGTTTCTAAAACGTTTGAATATTATTGTTTGTGAAATTTTACTCCACTAAGACCGTAGTTGGGTTTTAGTTATTTTAAAAGTAATTATTTTCCGTTTATAATATACTAGTTTTCCCGCCTGCGACTTTGTCCACGCGGACTACTGTTTATCTTGAAAAAAGCATTCTATGTTCTTCTAGGATATTAAAAACCAATGCAAAAGTAGGTATAGCACGCACCAGCCTTTATGTTTTTGACATACTTGTTATTTCGTTTCCATGGCAACCGTTTCTTACAGCGAGTAATCAACATTTTACCAGTTTTCCCATGGAAACATACAATTTTCCGGGATAAAAAGTATTCCATGTTTCATTCCAGGGTATTAGCTATCTCCATTACAAGTTTCATCTAAATCCGTCCAGCCGTAATCGCGTGAAAGCTCTCCAAACAAACAAACAAACAGACAACTTTTCACTTTTATATATTGGTATGGATATCTTTTCGAAATGTGCTAATTAAGCCCTTTCATTTGATACCAAACAAGAAATCATAGAAAAAAAATTGTTCTCGCCTTTATGTCTACTAGAGAGCACTATATTCTATTTAATATGACGTCTTACAGTCTATAACCAGTGGACGATGAAGAAGCTTCCAAAGATACCTCATTTTTCAAATTATGATGAGTAGTTTAGAAGTTATAACAGCCTAACATACATACATACCAACCCACATATACATACCGGTTAAAATCATAACCCTCCTTTTTGCTTCGCCGTAGTCGGTTAAAAAAACTATTTTGTGTTGAAAATAAGCTACATCTTTTATGTGTTAGTTTCGCAAAAAATAAAGTGGACGTTTAAAATATTCTAATTGAAAAAGTATTGTTATTAATTATTATTCCACGTGCAAAGTATACAACATACACGTTTGTTCAAGTCCTCCATAAATATGAAATTAACCCCTACGTAAATAACAACAGCAAAAAAGTCTAAGCTCATTTTTACCTCACGTCCATCGTCTTTCGCATTAGCCCGTTATTCGTTATTTTTCCGAATAATCCGCCGCTCGGTTATAACGACGTTACGTTATGACATAACTCGGTTATTCTAACGAAGCTAGGACGAAATACGTCTAAATAAGGTAGCGTTTAACGTGACTCGATTAATGTTATACTCGCGTGAATACTTGATGCTGGACAAACGGACGGTCAGTTTAAATCTTGGGTTAAATTTGTTTAGGCAGCGGTTTGTTTGTTGAGCTGATCGGGTATGCAGGTCACTGCCTTGTTTAACAAAGTCGATTTGTTAACCAATGGGGAAATCGAATATATTGCTGGAATTCAACAAAGTTTGAAAGTTGGTAAAGGAACGGTTCCACCAACCCGCACTGGCCAGCGGTTTAGACTGTGGACCATTATCTCTTCTGAGAGAAGACCTGTAACCCTGCTGTGGGAACTTAAGCTACACTAATATTAAAAGTAGGAAAGATTTGAAGTTTCGTATGTATGTATGTTTCTTTGTAAAGGTTGAACTCAACAAATACTGGACCGATTTAAAAAATATTCCACCCGTAGAAAGCTATATTATCAGCGAATAACATGGGCTGCATTTTTTTATCATAAAATTAGACATCACTTTAAAAATTGCAATAATGTAACCAAAGGTATTAAGAAATTGCCTAGTAAAATGACGATCACTCGCAGGAAGAAACGGAATGACATGTTGCCGTGGAAACGAAATAATAAAAAGTCTGTCAAAAAGCATCACAAGCGTTGCTGCCAAATATTTTGAATGAAACTTGCCGTTTTTGTTTATTTTTTTAAATTTTATGACCCGTCTTAAAATATAAAAATGCTAAAAGTAAGAAAAAATCCGCGGTGTGAGCGCTACCCGTGCGAAACCAGGGCGAGTCACTAGTAAAGCAATAAAGCAACTGTTAACCTAATTACAGCATCATACGCAAATAAGTAAATTTAAAGTTATCACCACAGCTGGTCAAAGGTGTCCCCATTTCCTTGCAGATATCCCGGTCCACTGCAATCTGTGACCATCCCTACTGGAAGACATCGATGAAATCTCACCATCGCTTTCTGGGTGTGCCTCAGCGACGTCACCCTTGATCAGGCACCCATGGCGGGACCCAGCGATTTCGATCGAGACGTGTTTACTCGGGTTTGTACCAACGGATTGCGCGATCCGTTTAGAGTGTCAACGTATCGCAGTGAGGCGTGTCAAATGATATCGCGATCCGTTGCCAAAATTTGTTAAATATTTTTCCCATCGGATCGCGCTATCCGTTGAGACTCTGCGTGCATTTAGCTAATATGCTCCGCCCACTCCCATTATAGCCTTGTCTTATTCCCCGATATCTGATTTATAGACTAGTAAGCAGGTAGTTTTGCCCTACAAATGGTGGAGTAGAAGATGTTTTGATTTGTATTGCTTAGTAAGTACTGAGGTCATTACGAAAAACATATTTTTTTTAACATCGAGGTGTTATCTTGAATTGAAGGGGTCAAAATTTCGTTTTTTCTAAATAGTTCGTTAACAGTTAGCATATAGCAAAAGTGTCTATAGATGTATAAAAAATACAAAACATTTACGTAAAAAGTTGCAAGAAGTGATCTATATAATCTATTTATATCTATACTTATAATAAAACTGTAACTGGTCCAATGTACAGAATATGGAAGAAATTTTGAAAAAAACTACTGAATTATACTTTTTATTCGATACTAAGCCAAATCTGTATATTTTTTTCATGTTTGTCTGTCTGTCTGTCTGTCTGTCTGTCGGTCTGTATCTTGGCTAGGCATCACACCGAAACTACTGAATGAATTTAAATGAAACTTGGTATGATTTGAGTTCATACTGAAAAGTATTTTATGTCTTACCACGGTAAATACTTTTCATTCCGAAAAATTAGACGGTTCCCGCAGGATAAGGGGTTGAAAGTTATTTAAAAAAATACTTACTACTGAAACTACTGAACGGATTTTGATGCAACTTGGCACAGTTATAGTTTATGTAATAGGTTAAAATCGAGGATACTTTTTATCCCGAAAAAATAAAGGATTCCTGCGGGATAGCGTATGCGTATGTCTGTCTGTCTGTCTGTATCTTGGACGTGCATCACACTGAAACTACTGAATGAATTTAAATAAAATTTTCTTTTGTCTGTCTGTCTGTCTGTCTGTCTGTATCTTGGACGCGTATCACGCCGAAACTACTGAATGAATTCAAGTGAAACTTGGCATGATTTGACTTCATACTACGAGATAGGACATTGGATACTTTTCATACCGGTAAATTAAATTAGGGGGGATCCTTTAATTTACAACATTAAAGGGTCCCCCAGGCCCAGCGGTATTTTATTTGGAGTTGGTATTCATGTTTTACGGTTTATAGTTACTTTCGTATGTCACCTCTAGCAAGGAATATTCCTCTAAATTTCACATACCTAGGTCCACCGGTTTAGGCTGGGCGTTGTCTGTCTGTCTGTGAGTCAGTCAGTCAGTCAGTCAGTCGGGAAGTATGTCACGGGACATTTTTATATATTCTACCCAAAAGTGAAGGGCATCTATACTTATAATAAAGCAGTGGGTACCAAAAAATCTGTAAAAGGAAAATATAAAAAAAAAACTATGATACTAAAAATAAGCTAATGAAAAATAAAAAAACATTTTTAAAATTCTTGTCTGTCTGTTACTCTGTTCACGCATCACGTAAAAACTACTGGACTATTTCGATTCGATTTTCACTGTTGGATAGTATATGGTTTGACTTAAAAAAACTGGTGTAATTATTATCTCAATCTGATGAATAGAAGCCGAGCAATTGATAGAAACTTTTTCATGGCTGAAGGAATTTTATTTAAATGTTGGTAGATTGGTATTTTAGGTCTTCGAATAGCAATAGAGTTCTTTTAACCTAGAAAAATGGCCACGCGTGCGAAGCCGCGGGTACAGCTAGTCTTTACTAAAAATGTTTCAATGCAGGAACAATGTCTATTCTTAACCGCTGAATGTAAAGACTTGATAAATGAACAGTATGTATAAAAAGAGGTAATAACGTAAACCAAAAGAAGAGTTGAGAATAAAAAACTCATTTCAATGGGTTTAAAATGGGGTCAAAGTTTTAACAAAATACCTCTGTTATGAAGACACTGCTGTCAATTCTGTTGTTCGCTCACTAAAAATAAACTAAACTATATGTAAATTTAGTGTAGAGATTCATAAAACCTATTCGATCATTTCAAATAAACTTAAGGACTTGCAGTGGGAGGGTGTGTTATGTTATGCACGGCCAAAGGCGGGGAAGGGATGGGGGGGGGTCAAGAGGAGAGGGGAGTGATGGGGATTAAGGGGGGAGGGAGGTAAGGGCGACTAAGAGAGGGTGGGGAAAGTTAGAAAAAAGTGAGTGGAGGATATGGTAAGCCAGGCAAGGGTTGGGGGGACGTGACGGGATGGTGGGGGAAGATGGAAATAAAATATTAATTAATATTTTTTCCTTTTTGCACCTAACCCCGACTTTTCCCACCCTCCCCTCAATTCCACAAGCCAATCTCCGACTTATCTCATCCTCCCCTCACATTGTCCCATCCTACCTTACAGTCACTTCCCCCTCACTCTCCCCTCACTTCCCACAAACCAATCCTGACTTACCTTATCCTCCCCTTACATTTTCCCAACCTACCTCACTATCTCCCCGACTTCCTACACCCTCCCTTCACTTTTTAAAATGAAAGTTCATGAGAAATTAGGAAAATTGATATTTTTGATATGATGGTAGTCGATGGTAGTAGTAAAAAGTTATACCTATGTACAAGTAATGGGAGTCACCATCAAGAACACTCGGATTGATCTGATCAATGATCAAATTCAATAGAAAAGAAGTAATCCGTAAAGAGCCTTGATGAAAAAACATTTCTAATCAGCAGGCCGACCTAAGAAAGACATTAACCAAAGGCATAAAGACAGAGGGCCATAAAAACTGATCTGTCCCCTTTATCGGCCGATTAAGCACTAATGGTCACGAGGGGTCACTGCGATATACGCGGTTAACATTACGTTATAACGGTTTTGTGAAATAACAGTTACAGTTATGACACGTTGAAATAAAATGATTAGAAAGTCAGATTATTTAAGCCTAACTATTTGAGTTTTATTTTTTCATCAGTTGTTTACAATTGATGACGAGACGAGCAGTCCGTTTGCCTGATGTTAAGCGCCACGCCAAAACAATTGCAGTGCCTCCCAGAACTTTGGATTGCATATCTTGTGCTGCACTGCACTCGTCGCCCCAAGCACAATACTCATAAACTATGTACTGAGCCCTTAGACATTGATTTATTAAGTTGTATGCAAGAAGGTATTCTTGGTTGTACCTGTATGTCTCAGGTGTATAGTAATTTCACCGGGTTTGACTGCGTTTAATTTTTCCGCTGGAAAGTGTGAGGAAACTGCTTACAAACGTTCAGTTTGGCGTAAAATGATTATAAAAAGGTGTGATAATCACAAAAAGTGGCCGCAATCCTTAACTTTTTTAGTAAGACCACAAACGCCAAAGGGATCCTTACCTTTTGGAGCAAGACCACGAACGTCAAACGGATCCTTACCTTTTGGAGCAAGACCACAAACGCCAAAGGCATCCTTACTTTTTTTTGTATCAATTAACTTTATGATTATTTTGTAATTTTTAAGTGCTTATTTATAGTTTATGTATTTATTTATTGGTTGAAACCACCGTCCCTATTACCTCCGTTATTCCTTTCCATGCACGGTTGTCTGGAAGAGATCGCTCTGAGCGATAAGACCGCTCATTGTGACAATATTATTAATTTTGTTTTTTTTAGTTGTAAGATTTTTATTTGTGTGTTTCAATAAAGAGTTCTCTATCTATCTATCTATCTATCTATCTATCTATCTATCTACTTTTTGCAGCAAGACTACAAAAACCTAAGGGATTCTTACCTTTTGGAGCAAGACCACAAACGTCAAATGGATCCTAACCTTTTGGAGCAAGACCACAAACGCCAAAGGGATCCTTACCGTTTGGAGCAATACCGCAAACGCCAAAGGGATCCTTACCTTTTGAAGTAAGACTACAAACGCTTTTATTTGGCTGTTTATCCGTATGGTTGACTATTTTTCAATTGTCATTTATACCGAGATTAACTATCTGTCTATTTATTTAGACTTTGGCAACGCTAACTTCAGAGAGATGAAACAAATATATTGTATATACACGTTAGAGTAGGACGGACTATCACTTTTAGCTAAGCACAAAAATAAAGTTTTGAGGTTGAGTTGAGGTTATGTTGTTTGTTGGCTACTAAGTTGAGTGGTTTGGTAAACAGATTTGTTTATAGAGTTATTTTAAAATCCACAATGGAGTCGAAATGTGAGCGTTCAGCTAATTATAATTCAGCTGAAATACAATTACTCATGAGTTTAGTGGATAAATATAGACATGTTATAAAAAAAAAAAAAATTACCGATGCAGTGACGAACAAAAACCTTCAAATACTCCCGAATTTAATAATGTTAAAAAAAAAGTTGCTAAGCATTTGTTCAAACATAGTGTTTTTTGACAAACACTAATGACAGTAGGTACTGTCATTGTCTGTATATTATCTGTAGAATAAGCTCCTATCTGGCCGTTCCAACGACAAATAAAGTTATTCCTCAGACAGAAGGGTTAACATCCAACAAATCCTATCTGAAGATTGAAAAATTCAGTATCTTGTAATCAGTCGAATAAATGCTATCTGACTGTTTGTCTGAGGATTGAAAAGGCCCTTAGTCTTACTGTCTACCTAGACATATTGATAAATTTAGACCAAAAGGTACAAAAGAATCACAACTGATGCAAAGTAAAAAATACATAGGTAGGTAATAAATCCATCCCACAATGTTCGAAACATGATCGCCTCGAAAATAGATAAAAATAGATAGGAAAGAATAATACAAAATGATATATGAACTCAATATGAACTAGCCTGGTGTTAATCCCTCGAACTTGGATGTTCCGAAGATCCTCGGATAAAGGGAAAACTTTTATAAAGGGTTGAGGGTTAACTCTTCGTTCGGGGATGAGTTGCGATAATTTTACTAATTTCTTTAATGGTTTTGTGAGGCGAACTCGCGGATTGATGTATATCGGCCATTAGAAAATTAAAACCAGAATCCTGGTTTGACCGTGTTCTGGAACTTTATTTTGGGAGTATGCCTACTTTGTGGAGATAGTGTTAGTTAATACTAGATGTACCTGCGGCTTTGCCCGCATGCATAACAACATCACAGCGTGGATTTCGTCAAAATCTGTTCAGCCGTTTCAGCGCTGATTAACTTGTACGTGAACTTTCACTTTTATAAATATGTGTACAATATAGATCGGTTACAGTGATGTATACAGCAAAATACCAACATAATCATACGATACGATACGAAATACTTTATTGTCTAGCAAAAAACATAGAACAAATAGTCATATACCTACTCGTATTAATCATTCTGAAAAACAATCAAACTACGCTGTACTGTACTGTACGCGTAGTACTATTATTTATTCTGTGCCTATACGGGGTTAAACTGGTAGTGCGGTACTACACGTGGCTTCAGCCACTCCACTCCACGGCTATTGTTTTCAAATGAATAAATGTACGATCTTTGACTCCACTAAGCGCCACAGAACTAAATTTTTCCGCCAACAATTTCCTAACACGGCCCCATCGCACTCTGACTCCTGCCAATAAGATAACTAAACTGACAAAAATAGAACTATGAACATGACTTTATAAATAAAAAACAAAAAATGAGTCTGAGAAGTTTTAAAATAACTGTCCACTATCAGAGCTACAAGGTCTCACTTTATTTTGAGTAGATTGCGGCCAAATGACGCTATTCATACATACTCGCATTGTCTAATGTTACCAATAATAGATAATTTTGTAAATTAGCACATCCGTTTTTTTTATGTTACTAAACAATGTTCAGTTTCTGAATAGCTCCCGTAATTAAACTGAGCAAAAGTTTTGAATGTTTATGGGTCCATTTAGTTTCAGTTTACTCTACTTCACCATAAAATAGTTTTAAACCCTTTGAAAAATCCTAAATTGTCTGAAAAAAACACGTTACAGTACGGCCGATAAGTCGTGGCCACTCTGAACATCGAGAAAATGGCTGCGTAATGAACATTTTTAGGAACCAAATGGCGGAATGAGGTGTATCTCTAGCCTAGACCACAGCCCCGTGCATGTTGCCTAATTCCGTCATTCAGGTCCTAAAAATGTTCATTGCGCAGCCATTTATACGAAGTTCAGAGTGGCACTTATCGGCCGTTCTGTACATATCAGCAAAACTGTATCGCTAAAGAAGCGATTATTCCCAACGATCGCTGTACTGCTAATACTATCTCGTTCTATAACTCGTGGACACGCGTTAGTCCATACGGGCCAAAAAAACATTTTTTTCATTTAATGATCATAAAAAACACATTTTTGTTTAATTTACCTTTCTCAAATGCAGATTGTGTGTGTGTGGTTTACCACAATAAATCACAATATATCAAATAATCATTCTATATTCCGAAAAATACCAAACTCGCCAAAAAAGTATTCGTCTACAGGTGACACTCAATGTTAATTGTGGGAGTAAACCATTTTGGTTTTAATTAAAGTTACTTAGTTTAAAGTTTTGAGAGTTATGACTTTTGTGCTGCAGACATAATGGGGGTAAGTGTGGCGTATTTCAACCCCTGTCCTTTAAGGGCCGTGACTCCATTAGTACTCGCTTGAATGACATGCACTAAAGTGACCTGGTTATTGATCACCATACAACCTATAAGTGAGCTTTTTAGATTATCTAGTGGGAAACATCAAATCATTCTATTATTAGGTACAGAACACTATCATAACATAAATCACGTTAACATGTAACCTACTCTAACAAAATAAATTAACCTATCAACATATTTAGCTCCACCAAGTCACAAATGTAATATTTGGTGCTGAGTGTTGTGACGAGGTCCAAACCTCTTTCATAATAATACTCATGTGATCTCTTAATTCTTTCATAATCCATTACTTTTCATTTTTGATAGTTGGTCACCATTGATTGATTCTAAATACAAATAACCTGTCATTCGAATATTGATTTTTGGAAAAACCGAAATAATATTATAAAATCTATAACAACTTGAATTACTCTTTTAAATATATATATGATAATACCTACATAAGAGATTATTTTCATCCGTATTGTATCACCACGAAATTCTCAAAGTGCTCCCTATTGTTCCTGTTCCTGTGATTCTGTGTCACTGAGGTTTGGGTTCTGGGCTAGTGGGACAAACCCAAACCCTGGGACCGCCTCGTGACACTGGCGCCCTCTACGTGTCCATACCCAGCCCAGCTCTACCTACCTTCGAGTTCCAGTTTTTTTTAAAGTGTGAAATTAATTTGTTAATCCGTGTGCTATTTTTTCTAAGCAGTGATCCCACAAAATTCTAAAAGGCACTAGGCCATCTGGATTTAAATTTGGATTAGATTATTTGGTAAACCCAGAACAGTTTTTTTATACTAAAGTGTATTTTATAATTGCATTTGAGTCATTCATGTAAGTCTGACATTTTCATTAATACGTACTTTTTTCCGAATTTCACTATCGGCCTACCTAGTTCCGAATTACGCTAAACTTTGACGCCTGATTATGCGTGACGTTAACGCGTAGTTACATTAACGCTATTTTTTTATATATTTTTAAATCGTTACTATCGCACTTAACCTAACGTTACCTACAAAGTAAACACTTAGTTTTATTTTCTGGTCTCATATTTAATAAAAATGAACCCTGCGCATCTAAATAAACCAGAATTGATCTATGAATTAAAATGTAGAAATGCTGAAGTTCATACAACAGATTCTGCAGAAAATTTACGTTCAAGGTTATCGACCTTACTTGATAGCTCGAATACACAAGATTTTCAGAGTCCGAGTCCGGATATAGCCGAAATTCAAAAATGTCTAACCATTATTTCTGCACGTTTAATAGCTTACCCGGTACGAAAGGAGAAGAATGCGTCGTATATTCTGCACGTTAAAAATAGATTAAATAACATGGATATTATCACCGAACTTACGACAGTACAACTAGAAACATTTAAAAATCTTTCAGAGAGTTTCATCGATTTATAAAAACGTTTCGAAACATTAGAAAATCCTAGATGCTCTTCTACAGAAAATACACACGATCATTTTCCAGAACAACAAACTCAATTACCATATTTTGACCTACTGACACAAAAGCTACAAAATATTTCGATCAACAGATCAAGTCACGAAATTAAACGGTTTATTTACAAGGGGGATAGTAGCCCAAAAGATTTTATTGAAAAAGTAGAGGAATTCGCAGTTGCTAGAAATATTTCATATACTGAACTATACAACCACATATACGACATTCTTAAAGGAACTCCTTTGGATTGGTGTCGAGCTCACAAACAAACAATCTCGGATTGGGAATCTTTCAAAATTACATTGCAAAAAGAATTTGAAATTACAGACTACGACTATAAACTGCGTAAAATCATAGATGCTCGCAAACAAAAAACAAAAGAGCGTGTGATTTGTTATTTTACCGAATTAGAATAATTATTTGCAAAATTACGTGAGCCTATTTCAGAAAAAGCCAAGATTGATATTCTTAGGCGTAACTTGCGACGCGAATTCGGTCAAAGGCTATCACCAGACGATCTCGACTCGGTCGCAACATTATTGAAATCGTGCAAATGGTACGAAAGTTGCATTGAAATGTCCAACTCTGATACTCCTTCTACACTACAAGACTTAGCGAAGCCTTCGACTTCTAATTCCAACACAAAGTCACTGCTACACCTAACATACCACATTATCCGTACAATACCTTGCAACAACCACTTGTTCAAACACACCCTTATTCTCAACCTTATCCTGTACATTCAATTGCCGCAGATTCTAAGAAACCTGCACTACCTATATTTTGCCCTCGCTGTCGAAACGACAGTCATGCTTTATGTCAATGTCCCTACAGATATAAAGTTTGTTTTCGTTGCGGTAAAAAAGACGTAATTTTTACCAATTGCCTTGTATGTACAAAAAATTCAAAAAACTAATTAGATAGGAACTAGAAACACAAAATTGTAATACTAACAATAACTTTGATCAAAATGATTGGAACAATTGGCTTAAAACTATTTCAATATTTTTCAAAACATACAACGTTTCTACGCTCCTCTTTGATAATACATCGGACACTGAACGTCCATACCTTAGAGTAAATGTTGGGAATTTAACCCTTAACGGTTTGCTGGATAGTGGCAGTGCCATTACAATTTTAGGTAATAACTCACATAAATTATTACTTGAACATGGTTTAGAACTACAACGTGACCAAATTATCAAAGGTTCTGTTGCTCATGGTCAAACAATCAATTCAATTGGTACTATTAAGCTTCCAACTATATTTAAAAATAAGTTTGCTATAATTACTGCCCATGTAATACCCGCTGTTACTCAACCTTTCATATTAGGTATCGACTTCTGGAAAACTTTTAAGCTGGCTCCAGACATACTTAATACGGTCAGTATGCTCAAGAGTTCAGATACTCCCATGTTTATCATCAATAATAATGATACTTACTTACAGACTTATGACAGACTTACAGATACACAATTGATTCTTGCTAATGCAGTCGTAGAACAATTTCGTAATATTTCTACCGACGTACTTCCTTTAGGAAGAACAAACCTTATTGAACACTGTATTGATACAGGTGACCACCCACCTATTCGTCAACGTTGCTATCGATTATCCCCTGAAAAACAGAAAGCTCTTCGAGCAGAAGTTGATAAAATGCTAGAACTTGATGTTATAGAGCCTTGTGAAAGCCCATGGCTAAATCCTGTAATTATTACCCCTAAGAAAGATGGTACTTGGAGATTTTGCGTCGACAGTCGTAAGCTTAACGACATAACTAGAAAATATGCTTATAAATTACCATTCATATCAGACATTATAGATAACCTTAAAGATTCTAAATATCTGAGTTCAATTGACATTGCTAAAGCTTTTTGGGAAGTGCCTTTACGTTGAGAAGACAGACCTAAGACTGTTTTTCACGTTCCAGGTCGTGGATCTTTTCAATTTAAGGTTATGCCTTTTGGTCTTACTAACGCACCAGCTACGCAACAAAGATTCATTAATAATCTTCTTTCTGATGAGTCTAATAACGACTCTCTTTTTTATTATTTGGATGATATAAAAAACGTACGAGGAACACGTACGTTTACTTAACAAATTACATGCAAAACTTTCAAATGTGCATTTTTCCGGTAATTAATTAAATTAACTAGGTAATTAACTTAAATACCTAGGCTACGTAATTGATGATCAAGGTCACCACACAGACACTAATAAAGTCAAAGCAATCTTAGAAATACCAGCTTCCAGGTCTGCTCGCGAAGTGGAAAAGTTTATCGGTACAGCTAGTTGGTATAGACGCTTTATACCCAATCTTAGCACATTAGCTGCTCCCCTCACTAAACTTACGTCTACCAGTAAGAAAGCTCCCGCTTTCAAATGGACTTCTGAAGCTGATAAAGCTTTTAATAAAATCAAACAAGCTTTAATATCAACTCTTATTCTAACTTGCCCTGACTTTTCTAAACCCTTTGCTGTTCATTGCGACGCATCCGCTTTTGGACTTGGAGCAATGCTTACCCAAGACTTCGATGGAGTTGAAAAACCCACAGCTTACATGAGCAAATTACTTACAGGTCCCCAAAGAAACTATTCTATCACTGAACGTGAAATCTTAAGCGTTATAACAGCATTAGAGTATTGGCGTTGCTACCTAGACAATGGCCAAAAGTTTACAATGTATACCGATCATTCTGCACTTCAATGGTTCTTACACTTAGATAATCCTACAGGTAGACTTGCCCGTTGGAGCATACGCTTATCAATGTTAAATTTTGACATTAAATATAAACGTGGCTAGGATCATTTGATCCCAGATACATTGTCTCGTATTAAATCAATTAATGTGATTAATTACGATCCAATACAAACTTCTAATTTGTGGTACACTTCTGTATACTCCAACTGTAGCACAAATCCCACATCAACTCCTGATTATATGATACGATACAATGAACTCTACAGGTACACCCGTTTTAGTACCCTCATAAACTCAGAATTAAGTTGGAAAGAAGTAATCCCATCTGAATTTCGTACAGATATTATCGATGAAAACCATTCGTTACCAACAGCAGCTCATTTTGGCACTTTCAAAACATACCATCGTATTAAAGAAAAATACTTCTGGCCAGGAATGTACAAAGACATTGCCAGCCATATTTCCAAATGTGAAACATGCCTCGCTTACAAGCATCAGAATCAAAATACCATTAGTCTGATGGGTAAACCTAAGAACTGTTCTCGTCCTTTCCAATGCATATCTATTGATATTGTTGGTCCACTTCCAATGACACGTAAACTTAATAGATTTATTTTTGTAGTCACATGTTGTTTTTCCAAATATTGTCTTATATTCCCCATGAAGCTAGCCACTTCTTCTGTAATCAAACATATACTTGAGAACTTAGTTTTTATGGTTTATGGTATTCCAGAGACCATAATTTTAGCCCTCAACTAATTAGTCATGAACTCCAGGATTTATTTCAATTTTACAACATACCAAAAATTCATTACACCTCCCCGTTACTGTCCGCAAGTCAATACTGTTGAACGTTACAATAAAACAATTATAACAGCAGTTGCTTCTTTTGTTGATAATTACCATCGTACTTGGGATTTATATTTAAATCAAATCCAATTTGCCATAAATTCAGCTGTTAATGAAACTACTAAATTCACACCAGCTTTCTTAGTATTTGGTCGCGAACTTGTAACGTGTGGTTCTGTATATAATACTTCGGATCTAACTGAAGAATTGATTTTCACTCCACGCGATGAGTACGCTGACAACATAGGTCAGTTAAGCCCTTTATTTGCTGAAGTTCAAGCACGTTTATTCCGCGCTCATGAAACTAACGCAAAATATTATAATAAACATCATCAACACCTTGAATTTAACCAAGGTGACATTATATGGAAACGTAATTATCCCATAAGTTCAGCAGGCAAGTATTTTTAAGCTAAATTAACTCCTAAATTTGTAAAATACATCATAGCAGCTAAAATTTCACCACTAATTTACAACCTCAGTGATTTATATGGTAATCCCTTAGGCCGTTGGCATGTCAAAGACATTAAACCTATACCACGTACGTCTTAACCTTAACCATCACTTGTCTACTTACATACTTTATTATAATTATGTACTATGAAAAATACATTGCTTTCATATTCCTGTACCTTACCATATATTTAAATACCTACTTATGACCATTGTAGGTTCCCTACTTACAAATAACCTTGTATTTAAGTTGTAAATTATGTAATTTTAATATAATTTCCCTTTACGGAGTAATGTCCACATTTTTAGCCTATTTTTTTTATTCACTCGGATTCATTATGAATATTGACTTCAAGTACCTAAGTATTGCTTTTCAGTGCTATTTTACTTACTACATACTTTAATTATTTGGTACTAATAGTAGCTAATACCCTACTTGTTAGCTATCGTCGTCTTACTTTCTCAACCTCGTATCTCAAAAAAATACTTTATTTTATTATTGTGCCTATCTATTTGTTGCTGCACATTTCATAACTATAGCTTACTCGTATATTGATACGAAGTGAAGTTGTCGACGTATTCACTATGCAATTTCCTAGTATATTCCTAGCAAAGATTTTATAACTGCTACAAACTCGTATCATGAAATACGAGGTTACAACTCTAAACCTTTACACAAGAGAGTCTATTTTTGCATACCTTGTCTGGTGAGATGCGAGGTTGCCGCTCTTATTTGTATGAAGTTAGGCAACATTTTGATGGTTTGAGAAAGTTTTGATCGAAGTGTAATTTAATAAATAATAACTGAAGAAAATAGTGAATCCTTAACTTGAAATCGTAGCTAAGAGGTAAGTTATAAGTTATTCTATCATTTAGTTATTGAAGCAATTTAATTTTCATGAGCAGTGAGCGTGAGGTAATGGTACTTAAACTAAAGTTCCTGCGCGTCAAACTGCCAGCTGCTTTGTTTTTTATAATAATAACTCGTAAGTACCACTGCACTTATTCAGGTTGGTACTAAAAGTAATATTTTACCAGTAACTTGGTAACTTTTTTCGATAAATAATGATTACTTAATCATAAAAGAAATACTTAACTATTTTCTACGTTTGACAATGTGATTTAGAGTTCATTTCACTTCAAATGAGTAGTTGTAAAAGATTATGAAAACTACAAGCTAACACATTTAGCTTCAGAAAATTGTGCCAAAGGGTTTGCCAAGTAATACCAAGAAATGACATGAAATAAGTATTAATGACAGAAAGGTGATTTTTTATTCAATCTGAAAAAAACTTAGGAAGAGGAAAAAGCTTATGTCGTGGCTATGGTCACACTCAAACTGGTACCTGCTCAAATTAAAGGACACCCTCCAGAAAAACGAACACTCTTAGTATTCCCTTAAAGTTGCTGGTAAAATTATAACTGAGTGTTTATAATATATTTTTCGGGTCAAACGTGAAAATCTTACATAACTTACGAAGAATCGATAAAACCAAACCAATGCGCAAAATCGAATGGTAACGTTATCGAATGCCCTACAACATTTTGCAGTAAGCTCATAACAAAGAAATTCAAAAAAGGTATCTTGTAGTTGGGCATACGCAGATGGAATATGATTAGGTTGACGCTACCATCGAACGAAAAAAGAAAGGGAAGGAACTTTTTGTACCAGCTGAATTTGCCACAAGGATTAAACAAGCTAGACTGTCCCGACCATACGAAGTGCAATACTTAGACCACACATTTTCCGCGACTTTTCAATGATTATCTATCTAAAATCTATACGGTCAGGTTCCAAAAAGATCCGTGTGTTGTTAATTTTGAAGCACTGAAGTACTTACACATCTGTTACTGAAAGTCAATATAAAAACTTTGTTTTGAAAAGGACTGGAATCTTTTGCACCATAGGATGACTCATCAGCTAAGTCAAAATATTACGATCTTCTAGATCTTAAGCAACTGATTTCAGCCGATTATCACAGCTTCTATGACAATTTAGTGTACGAGTAAAGTAGTTTGAGTCACGATGTTTCTGTACTCGCATTTTATTTTGTACTAGTTTTTCCGCCCGCGACTTCGTACGTACGGACTACTGTTCATCGCGAAAAAACGCATCCAATTTTCTTCTAAGATGTTAAAAACTAATGCACCTCTTGACGTTTTTGGGTTATTTCGTTTCCATGGCAACCACACACCATTCTGCGATGACAACCGTTCCTTACAGTGAGTCATCAACATTTTTCAGTTTTCCTGTGGAACATTACAATTTTCCGGGATAAAAAGTATTCTAAGTTTTTTCAAGGGTATAAGCTATCTCCATTATAAATTTCATCAACATCCGTCCAGCCATTATCGCATGAAAGCTCCCGAAACAAACAAACAAACAGACAACGTTTTATATAATGGTATGGATTAAAGATGTCTGATAAGTAGAGTTAATTTAGTTTAATTTAGTTTAAAACTGAAAATAATGTAGTTCTCCTTGATAAATAGTTAGTTTTTAAATGCAGCAAACTTCTATCTTAGGTATCACGGTATGAAAATTTCGATGAATGCTTAATTCAATAAACTCGTATCTTTAAAATTGCGTGTAATTTTTTAAGCTTTAACATAGTAAATATAAATCTAAACTTAAAACATGGTTCGTTTTATTTTTCACAAAACCCTATTCATGTATATTATAAAAATCAATGGAGTTGTTCAGTTTTTTCCCTCTACTGAAAACTTGTATATTTTAACTTATGAGGTTGAGAAAGTAAGGCAACGAAATGTGATTACTCTATAAACGAAGCCTAGGTCACAAAACCAGTATTATTTTATAGTTAATGCGCTATTACCTACCTACCTTACTCATATTATTTTAACGTTCTAACACAACGTTTATTATGTACATACACGTGCTACAGGCACGTCGTACCCTAAGGTACGTTTAGCCATTTTGGCAAACTAATTGTATATAAATATACACATACATACATTTACACATCACATACCACACATTCACCTCACATACACATACACACATACACTCACATAATCACCCTGATCAGCGGATAGTGACTGTATAAATAGGCCTACACTACACTGAATTGGTTCCACGAGTGACCTTATTGATATTTAAGGTTCCTCTTTCTTATGAGTTTTATTTCCAAGGAATGGGAATAAGACTATGAATGATGATAAATGAATGAGTGATTTATGAATTTGAATGCATCTAGGAATCCAATCAATTGTATATTGACATTGTAAATAAACATGTTCACCTAAAAATTAAAAAGACTTCTCAGCATTTCCATTATTTTAATTAATTATTTAACTATTTTAACTTTATTACCCTTATTATATATATTTGTATTATTAACTTCTACTACTACTATTAACTTTTTCTTTAGTTTTTTTTTCTCCTTTTTTTTAAAATAAACCCAATGTTTTGGGAACCCAATAACATCAAAAATTTTACATAACATATTACAAAAAAAATATTTGCTGTTTACTAAAATAAAAAAATAAAAAACTCCGGGGAGGCGGGGTATTGTGACGAGGTCCAAACCTCTTTCATAATAATACTCATTTGATCTCTTAATTCTTTCATAATCCATTTCTTTTCATTTTTGATAGTTGGTCATCGTTGATTGATTCTAAATACAAATAACCTGTCATTCGAATATTGATTTTTGGAAAAACCGAAATAATATTATAAAATCTATAACAACTTGAATAACTCTTTTAAATATGTATATGATAATACCTACATAAGAGATTATTTTCATCCGTATTGTATCACCACGAAATTCTCAAAGTGCTCCCTATTGTTCCTGTTCCTGTAATTCTGTGTCACTGAGGTTTGGGTCCTGGGCTAGTGGGACAAACCCAAACCCTGGGACCACCCCGTGACAGTGTAAACAGCACACACACGCGTGTTGGTCCAGTGGTTCATGACCCTGACTGCAAAGTCAACCAACGGTCGCGGGTTCGAATCTCACAAGGTGTTGGAAGGAAAATGTTTGTTTTCGAGTCATGGATGCAATATTCGTATCCTAGCTTGGGGCTAGGTAATTGGTGTAAATTGTGCCGAATATATTATTATTATCAATTCTCACTCAATGTTCACTCATCTCGTAAAAAATACTAAACCAATTGAAATGCAGTTTTCATTGATAGACATATGTTTTAATTTAAAATCTTGTGCACTTTGTATCACAATCCGATTGGAAGAAGCGAAAATATCGAAAAATATGTAACGGCAGAGCTATTTTTAGATGAAATGTAGTATTGTTCGTACTTTATAGGTACTTTTGGTTCTGGTATGACATATTGAAGATACATATTCCCAGAAAAATCCATCCATTATAATTATATTTACATAATATTAAAATAATCAATCGTTATATATACTACTCATACTATTCATTCATAAATTGGTTCCCACCAGTGGTTTGTTCAATTTTTCCCACCTTTTGAATGCATTAAGGGCTCGAACCCCATTGAATGCATTAGGAGCTTCAGCCTCCACGAGCGGTGAGTCGGAGGTGTCATTAGTCGCTATTGTCCTGTCCATAATTGGTCCGTAATCAAACCGGGGCCCGTAATTGAATTACAATAATGTTATTGTGTCGACGACTGTACACAATGCAGACTTTAAAATGGAATTTAGAGTCATTGTGAAAACGTCGCGTTTGAAATGATTTCATGTTGGTATAAGATATTCTTGAAATTTAGGTTTTAGGTAATAAGATTATTAAAGACAGATTTAAAAAAAAAGAGTCTCAAATTTCACGCAAAATATTTTGCAAAACGTTTAGTTTTGATACTAACTGTATTAAATACGTTTTTAAGAAAACTTAAAAACTGAAAAAGGTCCGTGAACTACAGCCTTATCTAAAAAAATAAGGCTGTAGTTCACCGACCTTTCATTGGGTTAGGTAGCTAAACCACTTTAGAACCCCCCAACTCCATAGAGAGGGGTGTACGAAAGCTGATGTGATCAAGATGGTTTTTAGCTATTATAGTGGGAAGTGGTGGGGTGAGGATCGTAGATCTCAAACGAATAGACTGATTTTGATAATGTTTTTATGTTTGAAACCCTATGTGATCGAGATGCTTCTTAGCTGTAATTTATTAATGTATCAAATAATATACTTTTGGGTAGGTATTAAAGTCTCCCAATTCGCCCACCCGAGGTTAAACAATATAAAAAAAAACACAATAATAATCAGCTACAAACAAAATACAAACAATAACACTAAAATTTCCCTAAGTGTATAGATGTCTCCACAAACTCCATCGCCGTTCTGTGAAACTACAAGTGCATTGGAACTGGAACACTGGAATAAATCCCGTTGCGGTTGGAGTCACAGCACAGCGCTGAGCAGGTGGAGCGCACGCGAGAGAGGAGACTGATGGCCCAGCACACTCTTATACAACGGCTTGTGTCGTCGAGACACTTTGTGTGACTATGTCAGAACATAGTTGTCTGGGACTGCTAGGCATATCCTCTCCAGTAATGATGGATTGCACCTCCGCCCTACTATTACTTTTAAAATACACTCCATTATAGAGAAAATACGCCTAACTTCAAGGGTTTTGTATTGGACCCCATCATGCCCAGCAAAAATGCACTCGGATATAAAAATGGAAATCCCACAAATGGGAGGTCGGGGGTATTTTTTTTTGCTTGATAACTGGAATTGTGTATTTTCCACTAGCCGTTGCGGCGCGGGCGACGTCACGGGCGACAGCAGTCACCAGGGTGAAAATTCGCCGGAACTGCTAACGGCCAGTGAATAATTGAACTAAAAACATACTTCAAGTTTTCTTGAAAAACTGCTTTTCTTGTAATTGATGTGTAAGTTATGGCTGCGGCGATCTACTTTAATACATAGAAAACCTGTCTAAATCGGCTCACTAATCTCGTTGCACATACATAAAAAAGTCAGAATGAAGTCAGAAAAATGCCGTTATATTATTGGTTTCACACATGTCCCAGCTAGCTGTGTGTGGTGGCGGCACAGAATAAATAATGTGGCGGCACCTGCCAGTAGTGAAAAAAAAGCCTAATTTATGCCACTTCATTTCAACCTTTGATCAACCGCAAGGCCTAATCCCAAACGAAAACTTGAAGAAAATTCCAAATAGCCCTTCAATCAGAGAATAATCTGTACTTATTAGAAAACTATAACCGGTCATATTCTGTACATTTAAGACATTTAGGTGTTTTTGTATGTATCTCTATATTCGATACTGAAGCCAAAACTGTTTTTGTTTTGTCTTTCTTTCTGTCAGTATCTTGACCGCGCATCACACCGAAACTACTGAATCAATTCAAATGAAACTTGGTATGGTTTGAGTTCATACTTTGAGGTAGGACACAGCATTCTTGTATAATCCCGAAAAAATAAAAAAATCCCTCAGGATAGGGGTTAAAAGTTGTTTAAAGAAGACGTACCACGCTGAAACTATAGGACGGATTTTGATGCAACTTAGCACAGTCATAGTTTATATTTATGGGTTAACATTGAGAATACTTTTTATTTCGACAAAATAAAGGATTCCTGTGGGATAGGGGTCCAAAGTTAAAGTTAATTTTGAAGTAATAAATAGTATTTTTTGGTGGTTCTCTATATTCGATACAGTTTTATAACAGTTAATATATAAAGTTTTGGCTTCAGCTAAAACTGTTTATTTTTTCAATTAATTCAATTGAAACTTGGAATGATTTGTATTTATACTACCAAATAGGACATTGGATACCTTTCATCCCGAAAAATTTAAAAATTCCCGCTGAATATTGGTTGAAAGTTATTTAAAATAACACATATCACTCTGAAACTACTGGACAGATTTCGATGCAACTTGACACAGTCACTTATATGATGGGTTAAAATTGAAGATACAAATATAGGATAAAAATATCCCGAAAAAATAAAGAGTTTCTGCGGGATAGCGGTCCAAAGTTATGTTAATTTTGAAGTAATTAAATATCTATACATATAATAAAGCAATATATACGAAGAAGTCAAAGTACAAAGAAGAATATTATTAATAAACATAGTCTAAGGTACTTAAAATAAGCTACTGAACAAGTTTATATTTTTTTATTTATGTGTCTTTCTGTTTGTTTGTTTGTTCGCGCATCACGTAAAAACTGGTGGACCGATGCGTGTATGATATAAATTAGAATGTCGTAAGGAATACATGTGCCCAAATAGCAAAATTCGTGTGTCAATTACTTTTAGAAATAATAGTGATAGACAGATTTTGCTGCGGTAATGTTTGAAATGTAAACCCAGCAAAATAGCTTTTTATGATTAGCTAATGAGCCCAAATAGCAAAATTTATGTTTCCTATGTTTATAGAGTTATTCAAGATTTTACTAGGTTAATATTTTGTGATTTGCCATATATCGAATATGGCTTGATAGAGAAGTATGAAAAATATACCACTAACCTTAAAATATATTCATTTTAGTAATTGTTAGTTTTTTGAATAGTTAGACAAATATCGATTTATAAATTTGTTTCTGAAATCATAAAAATCAAAATTAAAAGTAAACGACTTAACTTACAATCAAACTAATAGCAGCTAAATGTACTTCTATGGAAATTTCTGAGATTTTTGGAACTGATTTTCTAACCTGAAATTTACAGAAATGCTTGTCTACAGAACACTCTAATTATTTATAAAATTCTACGTTTCCTTGTTTTATGGGAGCTGTGTAGTCAAACGCAAAAGTAAGTACATTTGGTTTATATTCATAATTTACTGACGTTATTAACGTACATTTGGCAGTTATTAGTGTGATTGTACGTTCAGTCGTTTACTTTTAATCGTGATTTTTATGATTTGGGAAACAAATTAATTAATAGATATTTGTCGAACTATTTAAAAAACTAACAATTACGTAAATACATATAATTATCACACACAAACACACATACATTTAATTATCTATATGCGAAGGAAGTTTCTATTTAATCTTGGATGATTCGGTGTTTCAAGAATAATTGTGTTTGTTTGTTCAACTTTCGAACTAATTGAGATCTTCATAAAATTTGGAAGATATAATGTACTAGATGCGTTCCATGGCTTTACCCACTTGTAGAATTTTCCGGGAAACAAGTATCCTATGTTGGTCTCTATAGTATCATCTAAATACAACATTTCATTAAATTTGGTCCAGCCGTTACCGCGTGCAAGCACCCCAAAAAAACAGACAAACGAACAAACAAACAAACAAACAAACAAACAGACAACGTTTGACTTTTATATATTAGTGGGGGTAGTATCTAGGTTTAAAAGAAATATCAGTCGGTGGTTGTTGAGATATGGAGTGCAACATTTTCAAGGTTATATAATCGGGCCATGTAGGATGTTTTTTTAGTACATTACTAAAATATGCATTTGTTATTGGGTTGTAAATTTTGTGAAAAAAAAACTCTGTAAATCACGAGGTCAGGATCAGGATCATCAATTGAAGGACAACCACTAGTTACCTACTTGCTAAGAGGAGAAGTGGTCCTTGTGTGGCGGCATCTAAAGTACTTTTCAGACAGCAACATTCTCCTTTTATGGGGTCGATAGACTAAAAACATGTCATATATGTTAAAAAATATATCTGTACATTCACGTCTTGTATCTTCTCGTCACAGCACACATGACACAGATAACACAGAGACAAGATTTAGGATCATTCCCAAAAGAAATAACCACCCTTCGTTTCCTCCATTCTATACATTTCCTTCACTCCATCCAGTCCCTTCACTCCTTATTTATAACCTCCCGCCTCCAGGTTCATGGCGAGTCGCCGCCGCGCTCCGTCGTGTTAGACGTTTCGAATTTGAATTTTAAACTAAGCGTTCCGTTTTACGCGGAAGGTAAATTCTGGGTAGCGTTTTTTACACTCTCCAAGGTAATTTGGTTGGTGAATAATTTATAGGACGCTAACTAAGGCATAAACCCCTTGTTTGCTGTTTCGGGTTTAGAGCATTCAGTGCGATGGTTCGTGTTGGTCGAAGGGCTTTTGAGGAAATCGTCTGGAAAAGTGACCTTAATGGTGTCGTATTGTTTGATTTGACATTGAAATATTTAACAGTTAATTAAACGCATACAATGTTATTGGACACATTTTTAGGTTAAAGTTAAACTACTGTTAGGGCTAGATTGCAATTTAAAAGAGGTTACCAATAGCGTGGTACATAATCCATCTATCTATGTTTATCTTCTAGCAGTAAGTACCAAAAAGTCTGTACAATGAAGATAATTAAAAACAAAATTGGTCCTAAAATAAACTATTGAACAAAATAAATAATTTTTTAAACCACTTCTGTCTCTTTGTTTTTCTTTTCGCGCATCACGTAAAAACTACTGGCCCGATTGCGATCTGGTTTTCACTGTTGGATAACTGCTTAGAGTTTTACTTCAAAACTGGTGCATTTGGCTTCTTAATCCAATTATTAGATGCTTTATTATAATTTATTATAAAAAACTATCTGAGGCTGAACGAAATTTGGTAGTTTGTACATAATGGGTACTGTTTGTCCTAGAGTAACACATAGGTTACGTTTAACCCTGAGAAATGACCAGGCGGCCATAGCCACGGGCACAGCTCATCATCAGCCTATATCTGTGCACTTCTGGACGTAGGCCTCTCCTAATGCACGCCTCTGAGCTCGGCTTTCAGCTCTCCTCATCCATTTTCTTCCAGCCGCTTGCTTGTCGCAGGTCGTCACTCCACCTGGCTACAGGGCGTCTTACTCTACGTTTGCCTAAACGTGGTCCCCACTTTAGAACTTGTCTATCCCAAAGGTTATCGGTTCTTTGGGAAATGTGACCAGCCCACTGCCACTTTAGCTTGCTTATCCTTATGGCTATGTCGGCTACCTTCGGTCACAGCTAGTTATTATTAAAAATAATAGAACGCGTTTTGTTCCAAATATTCAAATGTGACACTTCTACTTTCGTGTGGATGTTGACCGCGATGATGAACATTGTACCCAGAGATGCGTTATTTAGTTTAAACATCGCGGCGACAGCATTAGCTAGCTTGACTGTATCATCGCCCAAGGAGCTTCGGCATTTGTATAATTATAGGAATTGATTCACCTACTAACGCCGCTCATAGTAGCCCTTTTCTTATAATTACGCACTTCACATCATCATCTGGAAGACATTCCCTGCTGGACATAAGCCTTCCTCATTAAAGGGAGGGGGTTTGGCCATAATCATCACACGTGGCAGGCGGTGGTGATCGCAGTAGCTTCTGATAATTCGCAGGAAGAAGCTTGCTTCTTGAACTCCCTTTGCTGGTTCTCGCAGCACCCGCGAAGTGAGAAGGGGTGGACCAGATATTAAGCCGGTCTCACTAATATTTACATTTTTGATATTTCCTTTGAACTTGTCAAAATTCCAGAAAACTTCTTTTTTTTATTATTATACTAAACCTATACTTAATTATATATTACTTAAAGGCTCCAATTGAGCGCGAACGCAGAACTATTTTTTTTAAATATGCATTTCATTTAAATGTTTATTAAAAAAACAAGCAAGAAGCGTTATACGGCTCCAAAGACCATGTAGTGGCTGCTAACCATACCCATGATTTGATATAATCGGAGAACATAACCGGATTGCCTGATAGTAATGAAAAGACGTGCTTGTCTGATAGGTACTGAATTGATTGATACATTTTTCTTAGATTGCTAATAAGAAAAATTGTACGCGTGAGCCCGTACAGATATATCGTACCACGTTTTGCTTTTGCGCACATTATTAAACAATTATTAGCATATTATAAAAGGAAATCTCGAGGTAAAATTTAGTTGCCGCTACGATGTATTCGACTTTCCTCTGTCTATTAATATGCTGCATTTAAACTTCCACAAAATTCTGAAACATTCTTCTTCGTCTTCGAGAAATATAAAACCTCCCAAGGAAACATACCAGTCTGACTGAACTTTTCCCACCATTTCCCAAACACGAGCTATGAAATCTTGAAGCGTATATTCAAAACCTACGGCGGCCTCGGGCAGGCCATTATTCACATTGGCTATCGACGAACGGTTAAAATGAAATATGCCCTGCCGCCTACGCCCTGGTGATAGTGATGGGACAGCCGGCGAGTCAGGGGCTGAGTCTTGAAATATACATAATATTTCAATGTTACCAACAGCTGCTTTAACTGTGGTGCCGAAAAGTGTTATAAATTTACTAAGCTTATGCTTGTTATAATTCAAAAACTATATACTATTTAGAATAGACTATATGCTGTATACACGTAAGCGGACAAAAATTGCATTTTATGCTCTACTACTTGTACTAAAGAATGCTGTTCAGCAGATATTGCCACTAAAATCGAGGCAAATATATTTTAAAACGAATGACAATTTTATGAATTGGATAAGCGGGACGCAAGTAGATATTTACAATATCGCTGTTTCATTTCCTCGCAATTGAAAAGCAGAATTTATAACTCGTTTATAAAACAAGGGTTGTGATTTTCCTCGACTTGTTGTACTTGCGAGGGTTAAAAACATACGCAAGTTAGAGACAGTTTTAGTTTGCAGTAAAAAAATTCAAGCCGCTGTAGCATTTTTTTAAATGATTTCATACTTTGACAAAGGATAACTTTATCTACCCATTAAGTTTAGTTCCGATCAAACTTGCAATTTTAGAATGATCCCAATATTACTAAGTTTTTATGAAAATGTAACCGCGTCTGTCCACAACAGCAAGATTAATTTCCGTTGTGAGATTGAGTTCAACAGTGAGCACGTGCTATTAAGTTCTAAATCAAGCGTGTTTTGAATTTTAGACTCCGTTACCGCACTTTTATAAATGAACACTAACTGTTCTGAAAGACCGGGTCTCATAATTTAATCATGAAAGCTTTACACCTCTCATACACGTTCGCAGGGGTCAATAATCAGCACTAGCTATCGCATTCACATGCCCTAACATAATATATGCATACACACAAATTCACACAAGCTACAGCTCCGTATCATAGAAAAAATATCCATAATATGCTGCGCCGCGTATCTGTATTTGAGTACTGTTTGCCCGCTTCTTTAATTTATTCACAATTATTTCACACAGATAGCAATAGAGGAGATCAAACTTTGATCTAAAAAATAAGACAAAAAGAAGTTCAAGACCAAGACTTTCCTCTTCGTATGATTTACGATTCATCACTATCTCGAATATAATCGCTATGAGAAAAATCTACGATGTCGATTTATGTACGGAGGATATACCGGCGTAAATCTATGGGTTGCGTTTGTTTGGACCCGACACGCTGTTAGGGTTATGACATTTATGTACTTACCTTTGAATAAACAATGAGATACGAATCTTATTCCATAAACTTAGCAGTTAGAAGATACTTGATAATACATTAGAAGGTATAATCCCAAGAAATATATTCCAGAGGAATTTTGTATTGACAGTATCATAAGAAATGGGGAATTTTAACAAGAAAAAGTGTTTCCAACCACCGGACCGTCTCATTTCCTCTTGATCCGAATGTGCCCTAAACATAAACATTTATAATACGCAGAACCAGAGATTAGGTTCTGAAATAGATCCAAAGCAAAGAAAGTGCAGAAGGACGCGTAGCGTGGGTAACGAGCGGGGAGCAAATCTGGTATCTTGTGGAGAAGTGCAAGACTTTAGTGAATCTTCTGGTGAATTATCTACAAAATTTAGAGCATCAGACTATTTTTCAAAGGCCCAGAGCATAATCCGGTTTGGCCTTAGAGTAGCATTTGTTCAAAAAGTGAAAATCTCATCATCCGCGATCAATGCAATTAAACTTTTAATCAATTTAACTTATAGGAAGTTAATTACCGTCACAATGGCCATGGAGTCTCTGTGCCGAATTCCTTTTATTGAGACATCACTACCACAGCATAAAAAGCAGTATGTTAACTTCAGATTATTTGCAACAATCGAGATACAAAGTTCGCGCAAATCTTCTTGAGCTCTCTGAACTTAGTCCGAGCGCATGGTCCAGTATCGACATCGGTAACAATAACCTTAGTACCGAAATCCGTCGCAAAGTACAGATACCGATGAAAATCAATAGCTTTAGCTTACATTAACTGCAGAGAGCTAACGATTATCATCGTTACCTATACTGGTGTTATTCGTGTTGATTTAGCGATGGGTAGCTTGCGAAGGTATAGCTAATCAACACGAATAACACCAAATAAACAATAATCTGTGTCGAGACTGCAGCTACTGTCAAAGATATCGATTGATGTCGGTATCACAACGAACTTTATAACAAACTTTATGATTTCTCTTACTGTTTGCGAATAACTTTGCGTCCATTAGTGACAGCGTGCAAAGTTTTCGGTACACTGACATCTAATACTCAAAGAGGTTGAATTACTATCTTGTAAGTCAACCACATTTTACTTTTTCGCCAGTAAGCGTAATTCAACATCTTTGAATTCTTCGTCAGAGGATCTTTTTAACATTTTCATTAAAACTGTTTTGAAAAATTGATACTCATGAAGATAGTTCCTATTTATATTCTGCTTGCTCATACTCACCATGGGCACAGTACGTAGTAATTATTAGATGCTCTGTGGCACAGGCAAGATTATTTCAGGCAAGATTATCTGTAAGCGTAAAAGTATCTGTAAGCGTAAAATATATAATTTCAAATCATAATGAATATTTTAATTAATACGACTAATCAAAGCAGCGCTCTAACATTTTAGAAAATTAAATGGTATACGAGGCTGAATGATCTACTGATGCTCAGTGTTCATAGGGAAAGGGACTGAAAGGGTAAAGGAAGACGTTGATATCAATCAACAATTAGGTCATCCATTTTGGACAACAACCCAGTCATCAATTTCTTATTCATTCAATGACTTTTCCCACAACCTAACTATTTTTACATAAGTTAGGTATATAATGTATGTGTAAAAAAACAATAATTAAATTGTGTAAAGCCAGGGGCGTACAACAGCATCCCCATGCAGCCGTCCTCCCGGCGTCCACGATGATCTCTATTAGATAATAGACGATTTTGCTCAATACCTCGGTTGTAGAGACTTGCATTTGTTGTAAACTAATACATTATTTTGCATTTTTATTTAGTGACCGGTAGCCTCGTAATCTATGTCAAGACTGTAGCCCCAGACATAATAGATTATCTGAGCTGGAAAAAACAGCCTCTCTACCATTTTTATACGCCTGCCCAAAAAAGTAGTGCAATGTCTTCAGGGTATTAAAAAAAATACATTTTGGCTCCAGTGTTTGAATACGAAAGCGAAAAAACTTCTAATTTTACAATATGGGTATCAAATTGAAGGCCGTGATTGAGCTTTTTTGGAAGGGAGGGCGTGTTTTTTTTATTTTTATGGTTCGTTAAAATTATCTTCCGGATTAAAATCCTACGGCAATAATGACTTCTAAGTTGTGTGTGGATTTCCATCGCTCCGTGCTTTGGTTGGCACGTTAATCTGTCAGTCCCGGCTGTTACTGATAAATGGCAGTCGCTAAGCAACGTCGGAGGCCCTCGGGCGACCTGAAAACTCTGATACCAGAGGCCAGTACTACCACAGAATCAATAATAGTACAAGCACTACCTCATACCACAGATTACTAAATAGTTACTTTCATACGATGAGCAAGCAACTGATGTGATGCTGCTTGTCTATGGAAATAACAATTTGTGGAAGAAATTATATACCCTGCACTATTGATATTAGAAGTAGCTGCAACCCGCGGCTTTGCCCACGTTCAGACTTTTGTCACCCCCAACCCCCTTTAGAGATGGAATTTAAAAAAACTGTTTAGGTGCTCCCCTCGTGTCCAAAGAACAAAGCCTCTAACTTTCATATTTCTAGGTCCACCGGCTTAGACAGTGCGTTGTCTGCCAGCCAGTCAGTATGTCTCGGTACGGTTTTATAGGTTTAGATTAGCTTTATAACATAGATATTATAACTGGCTTTCACTTGCGACTTCTTCCGTGCGTACTTCAATAAAGCAAAGTGGTCATTTTTACCTGCAACTTTGTCTGCGCGGACTTCACGCGAATTCGCCCGTGTGGATTTCAAAAAAGCCTATGTGGTCGTTTTAGCCCACAAATTTATGTGCGTGGATTAGAAAATGCCTAGTAATAGTATTTTACGAAACATTTATATCTATATAGTTATATATTTAAACGTGACTTAATCGCGCTGAAAAGTTAATATTTATTTACCCCGATGTTTGTCTTCTCGTGACCACGATCAATGCAACTTGATCGAAACGTCGAGGTAAATAAATATTAAGTTTTCAGCGCGATTAAGTCCTGTTTAAATATATAACTATGTGTTCGAATCGCGAAAGTTTAAATGTTACAATTTATATCTATATTTCATGTTTTTTTATAGCAGTTAACGCCTGTTTAGCGGAAATATATGTAATAATATTCTAAAGGAAAAATTTGGGAAAAATCTCGTCCTTCCCTTCAGAAAATTATTATATTTATATCTATGTTTTACTTTTTTATTTTGTTCTATGATTGCGGTTTTTAGATGAAGGTAGGTATGACTATGACCTGAGATCATACTATGACTCATGCTAGCTTACATAGGACATTATGTACATTCAAAAACCACTCACACTTTTATTATTGGTGTTTGCAACGTCCGTTATTATTTTATGGAAGTAAGATAATGTCACAAGCTACGTTTCCAATAATCAAAGTTTAGTTGTACCGTTGTGTTTTTTTTAGATTTTATATCTGTGCAATTTTTTTATCATCACCATTATCATCATGTCAGCCTTTAGAAGTCCACTGCTGAACATAGGAATCCCCCAAAGAGCGCCATGACGAGCGATGTTGTGCCACCTCTATCCATCGACTTCCTGCGATGGCTACAATGTCATCGGTCCATCGTGTGGGGGGTCTCCCCACACTTCACTTGCTTGTTCGTGTTGTTCCATTCGAGAACCTTTATTCCCCAGTGGTTGTCGGCTCTGCGAACTTTTTTATATGTAAGATTAATTCACTTCTACATACAAGAACGCACAAAAATCGGCCTAATAATGCTGTGTTATAAATTTGTAAGAGTTGCTTCTTTTCAAGAACAGGTGATTTCAAATCCAATCTGCCTGTACTTTTCTGATTTCACGTTACATTTATGCATGTAACGCAAAGTTTTTTACATGGAGGTTCACAAAGTTAGGGATATGCAATTAAGTGATGCAAATCAGTATGTATAAACATTTCCTGTTGCAATATAAATCCATCCTGATTGTGCATTGGTGACATAGCTTTGCCGGTTTGGTCTATGCCATGATGATTAGAAACGATTCACTTTTGGTTTGGAAAAATAAAATTGAAGTAACAAATAGTAACAATGATGGAGTACGTTAACGGTTTTCCTTCAGCTGTGGCACATAACTCTCGTCCAGAAGGGTTGGCTCGCAGACAATTGTCTTCAGCGACAAGTTATAAATTGAACTGTTCGCGATTACAAAGATTTTGCTAAATGAACGGAAATAAGGGATGGGTTGGAAGCGTTATTCACGGGAACTATTACTATTCAAAATGGTTTTCTGGATGACGGTGAAGGAACCGATATTTGTTCAGATTTACACTTAGTCCCGGACATTTTGTCTTCACATCAGTCTATTTACTCAAACAGACTGAAGTATATGAGACTGAAACACCAATAATATAGATCAAAGGTTAGTTAGAAATTGGATAAAAATTATATTATTTCTGGATTACCTTTGTTTAACTGTCGTTTAAATGTTAGTGAAATCTGGCTTTCGAAAACCATCGCATTATGTAAATAATGAACCAACATAATAAATCATTGTTTATTTGATATCCGCTCAGACAATTAATTAACTTTCAATAATTAAAGGGCTATTAGAGCTTTACTAATTACGTAGTTAAAACATTGATGATCTATTTGATAATATAATAAATGATGCAAAGGTGCATGTGGTTTGTTTTAATAAACGTATTTTAGCTAATAATTTAATAATAAATACTTTCTTCTTCAGTCTTTGTGATATGGACGACGAGAAGACTTGACGAAGCTTGCCGAATTCTGCCCAACCCAGCTAAATTCTTCTGTTGTCTTCCTTCTAAAAGTTGCCATGTTCTTACCTAATTGCAATTTTCATAAAAATGAACCTATATTTTTCCAAAAAGTTAACTAGTGTTTGTCCCATGTGATTCCTGTTTCCATAGCCGTGTTGACCATGTATTTTAAATTTTCTGCAAGTTCATTTTCTCCCAGTTTGGCATTAAAAGTCTCCCATGATACCATTGTAGTTGGCCTTTGTGGTGTTATGTAGTGCCGAAGATATTTCACTAAACTTATTTTCTACCTCATCACCGACTGTGCCGAGGTCGGTGCGTAAGCCTGTACGACCTTAAGGCTACCTACCTACCTATACCTTTCGGTTTTTTCGGTTTGTTGTATACCTTTCGGTCACCTTAAGAAGTAGGTACACTACCTTGGTCAACATAGTAGATAATTACACACATTATCAGTGAGGACTTTTTTGACAAGAAACCCTACGCCACCCTGAGGCTGCTGATCGCCCTCTCGGAAATAGAACAGGGTTATTGTGTCCTCCACCTCTCTTCAGACTTTAGTTTACCCTAGAATATGCCACCTGATCTTTGTAAGCTCCATCTCATGCTGTGCCATGTGTTCGTCAAGCCTAATGCTTGGACCGTTGTACGTAGCCAGGTCAGTTATTCTTGTTTTGGGTGGCCTACGGTAGCCCGGGGATTTTTCGCACTCCCTGCTCTGCCATTTCCGTGACCGCCACCTTAGTCAGGACTAGCAGGGCGATAGGGAACTGGAGGCCATTTTTTATTTGTGCTGTTCATGAAGGAGGGGTTGCCTATAATCGCATGCTGGGCATGTGGGTTGTATGGCGATCGCATGGCATAGCTTCTCGCACCGGTGACGCTGCTGCCTATCACCGGTATAATGATACTAACCCGAAACTTATAACACCCCAATCTTTTGGAGTTTGGGGATTCAAAATAAAACTTACTGAAACATCCCATCTCGTCATATGATGTTACGATTATCCTTTGTTAAATTTAAAATTCATTATTTCAATGAGTATTTTGAATGGATATAATTATATTTAAAATGGCTTTAGTTATTTACGTTAGTTAAATTTCGAATGGTTGTTAGTTAGAAATAGAGGATCTATCTATTATTAGTCTGACTAACTTGGCCAACCATTGATTAGTGACCCTGGATGCTACAAAATTAGTGTGAATTGTCCTGAATATATTATATACTAACTGCGCCCTGCGGCTTTGCCCGCGTGTACAATTATCCGTGATAAAAAGTTTCCTTTTTTGGTCTCAAACATCTACAATTATACAAAAAAACATCAAATTCGGTCCTGTCATTATCGCGTGAAAGTGCTCCAAACAAACCAACAATCAAACAAACAACGTTTCACTTTATATGTTAGTGGTTATTGGCAAGTGGCATTCTGTAATCGTAATTCATTTAGCCATTTTGATGTGAAAGCGAATACAACCAATCTACCAATTGTTCCCAATTTCCAGCGTGAACTTTCCATTTTCCGGGATAAATGTATCTTATGTTGATCCCTGAGTAGGATAGAACCTAGAGTTCAAATCAAACTTAATGGCGGCTGTGAAGTTGTCGCGAGGCGCTGCGCAATAGCAAATGTTAGTAATGTATGGGCGCACTTCACAGCCGCCACTAAGTTTGAATCGGACTTAACCTACCTAGCTATATTAATAATTTCGTTTTGCTGGTTATGTGTGAAAACGAGTAATCAAAATTATCCCGTTTTCACGTGGCAACTTTCCATTTTCCGGGATAAAAATTACTCTATATTCGTCTCTGTTGTATATCTACAAACAAATTTTCATCAATGCCTGTCCAGCATTTTTGACGAGATAACGCCCCAAACAAACAAACAAACCTACAAACATACAAATAAATAGACACCGTTTCACTTTTATATATTACTAGCTTACCCGCCCGCGACTTCGTCCATGCGGACTTCAGTTTATCGCGAAAAAAGCATCCTACGTTCTTATAGGATATTAAAAACCAATGCAAAAATAGACTTAGACTTCTTGGTTATGGCCTCTGTAGCTTGTTGTTGGTATAGCATCAACTACTTACTCTGTGGCACCAACGCTCGTGATGATTTTTGATAGACTTGTTATTTAGTTTCCATGGCAACCGTTCCTTACAGAGAGTATTCAACATGTTCCAGTTTTCACGTGGAAACTTCCACGGAATTCGTGGAATTTTCCGGAATCAAAAGAATCTTATGTTTTATTCTAAGGTATAAGCTATCTCTATTCCAAATTTCATCAAAATCCGTCTAGCGGTTATCGCGTGAAAGCTCCCCAAACAAACAAACAAATAGACACCGTTTCACTTTTATAAATTATAACTATTTGGCGGCAGAAGCTAATAAATAGGTACATTATTTTCTTTATAACCAGTTGTATGACCGAATTGAACTAACCAAAATATGTCTAAACAGGAAATAACTTTTAATATGAATTTTCGCAACCTAAAGCCTGATTCTATCAACTAAATAAATCTTATGAAAATGGTGGTCATATCCTAAACCTTTTGTATAACACTTAATAATATTTGCAGGTGGTGCTATCAGATAAAAAATAAATGCAAGCAAAACTTTATCTTTAAGCATATACAAGTAGCTAAACACCTACAAAATGAGCCTCCAGTTGGCAGGGCGTTAACACCTTCCAAAGTTTCGCCGCCGTCAGTTGCGGTTTAAACTAGTGCAGGCAAGTGGTAGGTGGTAAGCTGTGGGTGGTGGAATCAATTCACACCGGGACTGAAACTTAGACACGCGATCAAAACCATAAGGTTTGGATGCAAGCTAATGTAGCTAATTTTGTGCTTAAGGTCGGTTTTGCAACAGTTTATCATGAATTATTTTGGTACTTAAATATAATGATGTGTAGACAGGTGTATAAAAGGCACATCATTAAATTGCTGGCTTGCTTATTGTAAGAGTTAGAGCTAGCCTCTGGTATCAGAGTTCGTCAAGCCACCCGAGGGCTACTGATATTGCTTAACGACTGCTTAATGCTGACAGTTTATCGTGCCCTCCAAGGCACGGTGCGATGGAACACCACACAAAACTTAAAAGAAAAAAAACTGGTGTGGAGCCGAGGACCGAACTCAACATCGTTAGACCGAACCTAGTATCGCACTATTAAACACCATTGCTACCATGAACTGGTAGAATGCACGCGTTGAAGACTTTCGCCTTCAGGCACTGTGGTAATAACCATATCTACACTAATATTAGCAAGAAGAAAGATTTGATTGTTTGTTTGTTTCTTTGTATTGAATAAACTGAAAAAATACTGAACCGATTTTAAAAATTATTTCGCCCATAGATAAGCTACTTTAAGTGAGTAACATGGGCAGTATATTAATTAAAAAATAAATAGGGGAGTTAATAAAGGGGGGATAGTTGAGAACGGGGGGGATAGTTGAGAACGGGGGGGGGGAGTTGAGAAAAGGGGGGGGGGGTGAGAATCGTAGCTCCCAAACGAATGGACCGATTTTGATGCGTTTTTTTCGGTTCGAAAGCTGATGTGATCGACAAGCTTCTAAGCTTTCAAGCTTTCTAGGGGGGTGGGGGTTATATAAAATTTTCATTATCACCATCATCATCATCATCATCATACTTCTCTCTCAAACGGCTGAAAGGATTTTTGATGAAATTTGAAATGCAGATAGCTTATACCCTGGAATAACACATAGGAAACTTTTCATCATCATCATAATTATAATTCACTCTAAAACGGCTGAACAGATTTTGATAATATTTTGAAATGGAGATAGCTTATACCATGGATAACACATATGAAACTTTTCATCATCATCATCATCCCTCACGCGGGTGAAGCCGCGGGGCACAGCTAGTCTTTTATATTCTCCTAGTTACTGAGAGAAAGGTACTCCAGCAAATACTGAAAATAATACGTAGAGATGACGGCAGTTGGAGAGTGCGGAAGAATAGTTAAGTGGAGGAGCTGTTCGCCGAGCCAAAACTCATCGGCCAAACAAAGGCACGTAGGCTTCGATGGCTCACATGGCTTTTGTTTCTCTTCGATGGACACGTCGCGCAGATAGGAGACGAGCGTGCTGTGTAGCGAGCGTACTTGGGACGAGCGACTGGTCGCCGCCCGGTTGGACGTCCCAAGTACCGCCGGTCAGGTGGGGTGGAGATCTGTGATAGGACTGCAATTAACAGAGAGCGACGGCATCTTTTGTTGTCGGAGGCCAAGACCTACTTTGGGGTCATCGTGCCATCATAGTAAGTAAGAGCTATTTATTTCCGTAGATAATGAAAGCGCTAACACCGTTTGAGTTCTTGAGGCTAAAATGTAGTCGCTTGTTATGAGTTAAAACATTTTAGCCGAGTTTTGTGGTGAAATGTTTTCTATTTAATTTTATTTTTGATACATTTAATTTTTACTCGCAAATTAAATTCTCTGAGAGAAAATGTCTTAAAACGGTTTACTTATTAAAAACTGAATTTAGTCAGATTTTTATGCATTAATCAAACTTTTATAAATCTCACGTTTAGCTCGCGCACTCAATCCAAACTTTAAACTGATTTCGTACAATTCACTGCGAAAGTAGTAAATTGCTTAATTCTTATTTAGGTCAATTATGTGGAACTCAGTTACCAGCTACCGTCGAGGTAGGCAATGAACAGTGAAGTGCTCGACGGGAACTGAGGATTAGGTGTTTAGTATAATATTTTGTATGATTCGTCCGTTTACTTTATGTATAGACAAATGATTAGGTAACATTAGATATTTAAGCGCAAAATATAAGATTAGGTATCAGTATACAGTTCAGTTTTTATTTACGTGATATAATAGCGTGCTGTATTTTCTCCCCTTTAACTAGATCTATGGATGAGAGTATGTATTATATAGTAAAAGACCGAGCAAGCGCGAAGCATCTCCGTTTCAGTTTGGGCAAAAATACTTTCGTACGTGTGTTTGTTCTCCTCTACAGGTCGCATTTCTCAACGATCAGAACGAAACTTGGTATACAAATTTAAAGTTTTTTTTTGAATTTTTTACTGGTCGTGGATTTTTGATAATTGGTCGAAAGGGGGAATATCTCCGGAGATATTTCCCCTTTCTGACCTTTTTTCCCCTGTCAAAGTAAAATCCGATTTCGATGGTTATTTTTTTATTAGAAAGCTTTTAGCAGTCCACTGCTTAACATAGGCCTCCCCCAAAGAGCACCACAACGAATGGTCTGGTGCCGCCTCCATCCACCGACTCCCTGCGATGGCTACAATGTCATCCGTACATCGTGTGGGGGATCTCCCTACATTTCGTTTCGGTCACCCCTTTTTGCAGCTGGATAGAATTCTTGCTCCGATCCCGAAGACGAACAGAAAGGAAAGGATTAGAAAGGTAGTAATCTTAATTTAGTCTCATAAAAAGTTTGTGATGATTTGATGTGGATCTTTGGCGCGATGAGCAGAATAGCTCTTCAAAATAGTTATTCCAAATTATTGTTTGATGAGCACGTTAACACCGTTGTAAACAAGACCTCGAGAGCGTTGGGATTTGTGTTAAGAATGTCTTCTGAGTTTATTTCAATCAAAACTATTAAAATACTTTATTGTGCGTACGTATGCAGCCACCTTGAGTACGCCTCGCAAGTTTGGAACCCATGCTATGGCATCTACACGTATCACGTATTGAAAGTATTCAAAAACGTTTTCTGCGTCACTTACAATACCGCACTAAAAAATATCTGCCTGATTATCGTTCACGGTGCAAAACATTTAATTTACAACCTTTACACGAGAGAAGACATGTAGTGGACATAGCTTACCTACACAACGTAGCTAACGGAACGATCGACTGTCCGGAGTTACTAGGACGGCTGGGGTTGCGCACGCCAGTTGCCTCACTTAGGGTCGTATTAGTAAACCGATCTCAACTCCAAAAGCGCTCCTTAGAGCGATTTCAAGATGCGAATATAAATTAATAAACACATCTTAAGCTGTTGATTGAGATGCCGTAATCAGCCGAGTTAGTGCTTAATAATAAATCAACCTCGACTATCAAGGGCGCACTTGAGATGCGCTTTGAGATGCAGAATGTTGAGTGCAGTCGATACGTGTCTTGAGAGCGTGATTGCCAGTTGCTAGAATCAAGGATTTCGAAAACATTATGTCAGCAGTTGATAATTATAACCATCACCATGCATCATCATATTAACCATCATTATAAGAATATTTTTATATTCCTCTGGGAATAAACAAATTTATTTGGCATGATTGCGAAAAGATCCGAAGATTTGGTAGATATCAGAACCTGGCGAGGACTCGCTGAAGTCTGCGTTGGAAATACTGCATGGCCAATAAACGAACTTTTATTTTCATAAATTATAGTCATTCATTGATGAATTGCGTTAAGTTCTTTAATAGAGAGTGTAACTTTGAAAATATAGACAAATATTATGGATTACATCCTTTCTACAAAAAAACTAAAGTAAGGTTATGATAATTATGTAGAAAATAAACATTACGTTTAATATAATCGCATTTAATTTAATTCAACTACATCGAAGAAATAAATTTTAGCATTACGCTATATCTTATTTAAGCAAATACCGAACTTTCAATAAAGAAAATAAATCGTTAATTCGTTGTTTATTTAATCTTGCTCTCAAGTTCTGGTTCGTGACGTAGCATCTTGAGATGCGGCTCTTGAAAGCGACATCATCTGAGATGCTCTTGAAATGTCTTTATTAATCAGTGACGATCTTAAGATGCTGATCACAACTTGAGAGTGTATCAGTTGATATCGCACTTGAGAGCTCAACCAAGAGCGATTTATTAATACGGGCCTTAGAAATCCAAACCTTTTATACATTTCTTATGTGCGCAGTTGTTGCAGGAAAAATAGTTATTTGATAAGAGCATGCAGAGGTTCACACTCACTAAAAGTATTGATATAGACCTATTTAACACGTCCGCATTTAAATTTAAGCGTTTAATGAACGCCAAATACTTTGCCCAATTTTTTATTTTTTTATTACGGACTAGGCAATCGTTTGACCACGAACTCACCTGATGGAAAGCGATGATGTGGTCGAAGGTGTATTTACTCTTGACTTGAATACACCGGGGTTATAATTTACCGGAAACACTGACGAGGGCAGGGCATTTCACTCCTTTGCAGTTCTTATAATAAATGAAGAAACGTAACGCTTCGTTCTTGTGCGAGGTATTTCAACCATGAAAGAGTGGCGCTTTGCTGATCGTCTAGTCGTATGGTGATGGAAAGGTAATGAGGGAATCAGGTTGTGTAGTTCTTGTGCACACTCTACATAGTGCAATCTGTAGAATACCGCCAGGCTTGCTACCTCACGTCGATGCGCCAGACTTTGAAGCTTACTCTTTACCAGAGTGTCATCCCCAATGAGCCTGATAGCACGTCTCTCAATTGAATCCAAAGACTCGAGCTGATGCCAATGCTACTGTTTATAATTAAGTTTGTTTATATTATATCTATTTTATTATTTATGTGCTCGTCCGTTTATCTGCTGTGTATGTCAATCTATCTATTCTATAATATTTGTGAAAACTTGTAATTGGCCTTGTTTAAGCTTATATTGTATCTTTATTGTACCTACGTAGCCGGTAGTTTTCCTATGATAATAAAATAAAATAAATAAAATAAAATGCAGTAAATGCACTAATTGAACTTTTAAGTTTCTACCAGTGGAATCAGCCCTTTACCTACTAGGTAGGGATTGATGGAGCACCTTGGTTATTAATGTTAGTTTTACAATAAGATTAGATTGTTTGCAAAAACCTCTAGACATCTAGATTGTTTGCAAAAAAGTTTGTGCTCGTGACGTCTACAGCTCACTCAGCAATTAGTATATCTGTGGTTCTAATAATAACAAATATGATTTATTGTGTCTGATTTCAGGAACAAGAAGGTAAATAATTACGAGTATGGTACACAAGAACATTAAGATACTGCAACTCAAATACATAAGAAACTCACAGCAGGCACATCTGTTTTCACAACAGTTTCATAAAAGAAGTTTTTAAACAAATATAGCAATAGTAAAAACATATGCATTAAAAAAACAAGACGTGGAAACAATGATACACTAGAAGTAACACTGAACACTTTAGGCACTGAAGGATAGGCGACGAGAAGATCTGACGTAGTTTGCTGAATGCTGCCCAGCCCATTTTAATGTCTGGATACTGACAGCACACTCTGAAAAATGCTAGGTGACAAACTTTATTGAGGGTGGTAGCAAAAATTACGCGTAGGTGTGTAGTGATATAAACAATAGAAACGGAATATTTACCATGGATACAAGAAATATAAACAAAAAAGGTTAGTATTATACAATTTGAAAATGGAAATAATTCAAACATTATGTAAGTAGGTACTTAATGTACGGATCATTAAATATACGAGGCTAGACCCGCCACTTAGCTAGCTTTTTAGTTCAACCTCCTGTGTGCTCCACTATAAATTTAATTATAATTGTTTCAATAGATTTTTTTATTACATCGATTTGAATCATAGATAGTTATAGGAGGGAAGATATGGCATGATTTTATATCACGTTAACAATTACAGACAAACAAACCCATACTTCATTCTCCCGTCATGCTTCATGTGCATCAACAACAACAAAAAAAAAACATACGCAGTCTGTAACGTGAATGAGAGAGTACTACACAAATACCACTACGGTTGTATCTAAGGCCACATTAGGCCAATTGTGTGCGTTGCACCTAATTTATGCAGTTCACGTCCGAAGAGCATAAATTAGAAGGTAAGAAGAGTACCTTATCCTCCCACTTTTTATTAAAGCAGTTCCGGCGGTTTTTCACACAGTTGACTGCTGTCACCCGTGGCATCGCCCGCGCCGCAACGTCTAGTGGAAAAACAGACAATTCCAGGTAACAAGCAAAGAAAAAAACCCCTGACCTCCCATTTGTGGGATTTTATTTTTATATCAGAGTGCATTTTTGCTGGGCAAGCTAGGGTACAATACAACACCCTTGAAGTTAGGCGTATTGTCTCTAATGGAGTGTATATTAAAAGTAATATAGAGCGGAGATGCAATCATTTTTTGTTATTTTTTTAGAAAGGATTTTGCTGTTGGTCTATAGCTGACCTCTACAGCGTCACTGGACGGTGGGGCAGGCGCTCCGCCGCAATGCGTGACGCAGAAGGCGCAGGCCAAAATTAAATTTTGGCCACTTGGTCAAGGGCACCCCAAGGGCCGAGGATCGTACCCCCTGTACGATCCTCGGCTTGGACAGTTACCACTGATTACTTGGGGAGTTTCAAACTAAACACCCCTGGATCTCTACTGTTAGGTAGTGATCGAGGGGGCCGTGATGAAATGGCTGGAGCCCTTTGAATGAATTGCATAACTGACCAACGATTCGACACACCTTCGAGAAGAATCGGCAAGAAACTCGAAGGCGAATAAAATCGACATTAATTACGGGACCTTCGACCTCGCCGGCGAGTTTGGTCTCTGTGTCTAATTGTGAAGATGACGGAATGGGCGAATCTATCGCTGCCTGCACCGCGGCAGCGATTTCATCGTCAAGATCGCTCAAGATGTCTCTAGGGCGTCTACGGAGGGGCCATGCGTCTGTTGTCGCGTCTGTCGTGTAGTCAGAGGCCTGACCTACTAGGGGGTTGGGGTGATGGGGTGCCGCGTCAAAGTAGCGGCGAGAGGCATTTTTCACATATTGAACTATCGAGGGAAGCTCGAGATCGCTGTGCAGGTCGATGTTCCTCTGATACCAGGGGGCATCTACTGCACATCGGACGAATGTTTTAAGAGTTATAAGTACCTATATAAATTAAAAACGTATTTTATTTTTGATAGTCCCATTGTTAGATATATTCCTCTTTATTCTCTAGATTATTTCTCTACAGAAAATAAAGAATATTCTCTTGAAGATAGGTACTTCAACAGAAATTCAAATCTTTGAAACGTCAAAGTTAAAATTGATGAACTGTAGTTATTTGAGAGAAATTCTATCGCTTATAATTAGGAAAATGGTAAGCAGGTGTCTTATAACAGTAATTTTAACTTAAATAAGTTTATTATTGTGATTGGTAGACATTTATCATCTAATTGTCGTGGTTTAATTTGCTTTGTGATGTAACAGTGTCAGGTGTCGTTTGTCGTTAGAGCCAGGCTTAGGGTATTGTTGTCATCGTCAGCCTAATACGTTCCCACTGCTGCGACGGGAGAGAGAGAGAGAGAGAGAGAGAGGGGGGGGGGGGGTTAGATAAGTGAGAGGGAGAAAGAGAGAGAGAGAGAGAGGGAGAAAGAGAGAGAGAGAGAGAGAGAGCTATTTGTGGGTAACGTATGTCATTTCCGGAATTTTAAAAACATGCCGTATTTTGAGCGATGGCATCGAAATCTGCTCATGCTTCTAACTGGTCAAATTACATGCAAGGCCCAAGTTTAAAACAAGTATCGCCAAATTGTAAAGTGCAAACTTTCGGCACCATTTAGCCACCACTGCTCAAAATTATAAAAATAAATACACATTGATTTTCATTTTTTGGATCTCCGACGACTTAAAAAATATCATCCTAATTAGCCCAGTCATTTTGGAGGAATCAGTGTGAATAGATAACCTCAGAATCTTTCAAATTGGTCCGCATTTAACGGAGAAATCGGAGTACATACATAAAAAAAGCATACAGTCGAACATTATTACCGTCACCTTTTGTGAAGTCGATTAGAAATCATACGCATCGAATAGAGAATCTTGTTATTTTTGAAAGGGAGGATATACCTATTGCAATGCTTATTGTGAGATCAATTGATCAGTTACAATGCTTAAGCTTAAATGATTTGTCATAGTAAATCTCATAGAGAAAGCATATTACAATGTAAATGATTAAGTGCTTCGTGAGTTTTCCCATGACAAAAATTCATGAGAAAACTCACAAAGCAACATACAACATACTTAGTTAAAAAGTAAAGCTGGGTCTCCTGCTACCTGAATTTCACAACATTATTGACCCAACAAGTGTTTGATGCATATGTTGTTTGAAATTTCTGTCTCCTGCAACTTCAAACAAAGTTCAATCAACTCACTAGAACTAGAGAAATGAGCTAGGATGAGGAAGATGTGATTTCTGTACTTGCAATCATAAATTTATTTTGAAAAATTAAATAAATAAATACGATTCTGTGTGTGGCCATCCCTACAGCGCCGTACCTTCGACATATATCAAGAGTTATTAATTGAAGGTCAATTTGGAGTGGGTAACTTTTTTCGTTGTTTGGAGAGCGATTTCGACGAGCTTTTGTCGTTAATATGACCAGAAATAAAAAAGAAAACTACATGGCGAAGTGATATGAGACCAGAGATGAGATTTGGTGTCACTTAAAGATTTTTTGCTACAGGAGACAGCTATACCAGTTTAATGTATCACATAAGAATTTCAAAACTAATTTTCAATAATAATAATAATAATATTTTTTTATTTCGTTGCCAAAAAACTTACAAAACAATCGGACACCTTAAAGTAAACGATATTTTGTAATTATGTTAATTGTGGGTATACTAGTTCCCACACTAGGATTCCCTGTGTTGTGGGAAACTAGTCTCTTCCTGGGGTTACAAAATTCAAAAAATTATACATACTATTATATTAAAATAAGTTTCCAATATACACACAAAAGTATATATTTTTTGGTTAATTGTGCACACAATAGGTTGAGTTGGCATCCCCCCCGTGGGTTCCCGCCTTGTCGTGGCGGGGGGGCTCTAGTAACCGTGGCTTCGCCCACCACGGTGAAGCTAAGAGGAACCCGGGGCCGCGCTGGCAGGGTGTCGCCGGCTGGCCCCATGGAGGGGCCGCTTCACTGGGCTTTGCTCCTCAAGCCCACGCTGAAGTGGCCACAGTAGGTTGCGGTGCTGTATGGGCGACATCGCAACTGAGGTGGGCCGCGGTGTTGTATGGGCAGCACCGCTGCTGAGGGAAGAGAGGCCGCGGCGGGAGAGAAGTGTCGGTGATAAGGTGCGCCGCTCTTAAGCTGGATAAAGTTTACATTAACTAAAGTTAGCAAGCTAAACAGTATTACAACATCCACGCATCACTACTATGGCATTCAAAAGTTACAAATCACCATAGTAGCAATCAAGTCAAAAAAATATAAAATAAAAATTAAAAATAAATAAATATGTAGGTAGGATCATAATGAACGACACAATCGTCAACAAAAAGGTTTGACAGGCGCGCGGCAAGTCGCATGCGCGATAACGTGCAGAGCTTGACTAAAGGAGTGTGTGTGACCTACAACATAAGCGCAATCGCATTCAACAGAGGTGGCAGTATGCAAGTGTGCGCTAGTCAAAAAGGCGGTGATACACGTGGTGAAACTGTTATTTGGGTAAGTAGGTGTATAACATAAGTAGAATATTAATGGAATTATTGGAATAGTAGTTAGTGTAAATCGAATAAATGAAAGAAAAAAAAAAAAAATTAAGGAAATAAATATTATTTTTTGATACTTTAAAAAAGTGCGTCCGCTTGCTTGTGCGCTTTTCCCAGCATAAATGGGCATATGGTAGTTGAAAAGGAGAAAGAAAAGGTTGGAAGGAAAATATGCTTGTAAAAAATAGCATACAGGAATATGGAATAGGTTCTTAACGGCACAGCTTTATCAATTTCTCCGTTTGCATGTGGTTCAGAGTTTGAAGCCACTTTTTAATCTTCATTTTACAGATCTTCCTTATGCATTGTACAATATTGAGGTTCCTATTGATTTTTGTGCAAAGGTAAGGCCCGAGAAACGCATGTGTTCTTTTAGCAAAATCAGATTTTGTTTTAGGGGTTCTCCAGGATGTCAGGCGTTGAGATCTCACAGTGTTTTTTTTACAGGTTAAAGCATTTTTGTGAAAACGCATAAGAGTAGCGCTAATAAAGATTTGACGCACTCGCAATACCTCACATTCTGCATAGAGCAGATCAGTGCTATAACGCCAAGGCTTACGAAAAGCTATTTTTAAAATAGCTCTTTGTGCACGCTCTAGCTTTATTAAATGTACTCCATAGGCAGCACCCCATACGACAGAGCAGTAAGATAGAATAGAAAGACAAAGAGCTGTGTAAACTAGACTTATTGTGGCTTTATCACCGACAGAACCCATGCGCTTAAATATGTACTTGAGTTTCCTAACTCTTCCATTTAGCATGTCAATTTGTCTTTTCCAGCAGAGACGATCGTCCAGTACTACACCTAAATATTTGAACCATGAAACCTGTTCCAAACATTTACAATCACACTTGCAAACAATATTGCAGTTATGTATTGTAATAGACATTGGATTTTTCGGTGCCGTGCGTTGCGAAATACTAAATGTCAGAAATTTGGTTTTCGTGGTATTTAACGTAAGTAAGTTGTTTTGTAGCCAAACAGAAACTTTAACCATGCCGGCTTGGGCAATTCTATTCGCTATTTCCCAAGTCTTCTCATGGAAGATGAGTGCTGAAATGCCATGATGAAATTCAATAGCAAAGAATAATCAGCATCTAAAGGTATATTATGTAAGTATCCACCTACTAAATTAAATACATTGATAAGTATGCAATGGGTACAAACTTAACAAGTACCTGCTTAGGTATTTAATAGGGTTATATGTCAGTAGTATCATTGACTAGTACCATTGATGGTACAAGTGACACGACTTTGTATCCTTAGTACCATCAATGGTACTAGTGACACTAATTTAGGATCAGTAGATACCTTTTTATCAGTAGTACCATTGACTAGTACCTTTAATGGTACAAGTGACACATCTGTTTTGTAATCAAACTTACTGGATACCGAAGAAAACAATTTGGTGTTGTTTTGTCGAAAGACACACTAACGTGTGCGAAGGGTGGAATGGGCAATTTAACAGAAGTTTTAAGAGAAGACCCACAACAATAAGCCATCTTTTGAAAACGCTTAATTCACTTCTGTCAACAGTTCAATCTAAAGGTACACATATGAACTTTTTTGTTGATAGATTTGCTAAAATATTTTTTTTAAACAAAATAGTTTTTTTTAAAAAGATTTTATGTTAGTGTTTTTATATGAAAGCATTGGTGTTTTTTTTTTACCTTTTGTTGATACATCTGTTAAATACATAAATGTGAAAAAATATTAACTTTTTTATATACATTTCTATGTTTTTTTTTTACACGGACGGAGCTGTGATTGCATTAAAAAACCTGTAGGAAGTTTTTGTTTTAATCCTTACCTTTTTGTTTTAAAACTCGTTCAATTATTAGTCAACACTTTCACTGACATAACGTAGTTAACAATTTTGATCAGCCCTTGTACCAATTTTGAGAAATCTCAAGTTAAGAGGGCCGGAGTGCAACTGCCGTGCCGCTCCGCAGCGTTGCCGTGGCAGGTAAGTTGATACCTCAAACCCTTTAACGCGGATTTTATTTTGGAGCGTCTAAGGTAACCCTTATAAATAAATACCGACCTATATCACTCTTATCACAGCCACGTCTATAAATTGTTTTCGAGGGTCATCTCAAATCGTCTCGCAAAAAGACTTGATGAATTCCAGCCTCTTGAGCAGGCCAGGTTTCGCGGAGGATTTAGCACCATAGACCATAGACATACACACAGTGAGGCAGGTTATACAGAAGTCTGAAGAGTATAACCAGCCCCTGTGTCTTGCTTTTGTGGACTATGAGAAGGCCTTTGACTCCGTTGAAACCTGGGTGGTTCTGGAGACTTTGCAGCGTTGCCAAGTGGACTGGCGATACATTGAAGTGCTGAGGTTTCTGTATGACGCCGCGACTAAGAGTGTCCAAGTCCAAAACTAGCAGTGTAAACATATCCAACTGCGCAGGGGAGTGAGACAGGGGGATGTTATACCCCCGAAACTGTTCACTAATGCCTTGGAAGATAATATGTTTAAGACGCTGGATTGGAAAGGAATGGGCCTTAATATTGATGGCGAGAACATCTCACACATTCGATTTGCCAATGATATCGATCTAATGGCGGAGTCACTGCAAGACTTAAAAAGTATGCTGATCAACCTAGATGATACTTCTCGACGGATCGGTCTCGGAATGAACATAGATAAGACCGAGATCATGTTCAACCATCTTCTTGACCCGAAACCGACTGCAGTTAATGGTTTACCTCATGAAGTTGTCCAACATTATATTTAACTTGGGCAATTAGTAGGAATTTTGTTTTAAGATTCTTTCAAAATTTTCAATTTTAGATTATTTAAGTTAATGTAAATACTATAGTATAATGTTGCAATTGCAACTAAAGTAAAGTAAAATATGTAAGTAAAAAAGAAAAATTCAATATATATAAATACTAGCTGCGCCCTGCGGTTTCACCCGCGTCCCTCAGGAACCGTGCATTTTTCCGGAATAAATAGCAGCCTATGCTTTAATCCAGAGTATAGGCACAGAATAAATAATATAGGCTACCTCCATACCAAATTTCATCCAAATCCATTCACACACAAACTTTCGCCTTTCTAATATTAGTGTTTATTTTTGCGGGCGGTGAGCTCGTAGTCGATAATTTTGTTCGCAGTCGGGTTTTCTAAATTTTATAATAATTTTACTTGTTATCGGGCTACTTTCCAAAGCACCGGTAGACTCGGAAGGGTATATACTTTTGCTGTGTGAGATTCATCTCTTAAAAGGGAGATTTCCTTTTCAAACTCAAAGCTTACTTAGTTTGCCTATTTTTATTGATTTGATCTATTCAATCAAAAGAAAATCTCAAAAAAATAAATGAACGATAAAGTCTACTAATGTCAAAACTAAAGGCCTCTTTCATAAAACGTCTCAATTTTCTGAAAACAAAGCTGTATAAAGTTTAATGCAAATTTTTTGCAAGCTGCAACATGTCCAATTTCCCATTTCGGTGAACAAAGTGTAAAATCCACGCAGATACTTAACATACTACCCGACGTCACCCGCTGTGCTTTAATGCGGGTACTATGAAATTCAATGAGGTAAAACAAGAGCGTGCTTTGTGGAATTCGTAATAAGTTTGGAGACACTCTGGATGCTCAAAAAGTATCGTTGGTAGGCACTAAACTTTTAGTCGGTATAGTGTCAAGTGATATTATCACGCTAGCTGCGCTCCGCGGCATTGCCTGCGTGGTAGTTTTTCTGGAGATAAAATAGACTTTGTGTTATTCCAGGATAAAAATTATCTTTAAAGTATCGTAGATAGGTACCAAATTTCATTCAGCCGTCAAATGTTTTTTTATCAATTGCTCGGCTTTTACCACGGAATAGAAACATCGGATTGAGATACAAATTTCATCAGATTTTATGTCAAAACCTCAGCTATCCAACAGTGATCTTTTAGTTCAATCGGTCCAACAGTTTTTACGTGATGCACGAACAGACAGACAGACACCATTTTATAAATGTTATAATACTCTTTGATATGTTATTTCATGTCCCCTAGATCTAGTTTTTTTTGTTAATTATCTTCAAAGTACAGAGTTTTGTTACTTAGTACTTTATTATACCTACGTATAGATTGTGTATTACACTCAACAGCACTTTGAACAGTGCCTATATTACCCAGCGCGCCACCGCTCAATGCGAATCAGCGCACAAAGTACGCACACCAAAGAAGTAAAACAAGCGTTAACCCTAATACGTTCGAACCAAATTTTTACTCAAATCATTAATTCCGTACAAAATTGTTCCCATAATTAGAAACCCCCGCGACGCATATATTTCGAGTACGCAAAGCCGCCCCAGAAATTCTACTTAAGAAAGTTTAATGAAACCTAATTAGACCGTAAATTTAAAGCCAATAGACTTTGCAAGTGTTTAATCCCGAAACGTCCAAGCGTAATTAATCTTTGGACAGGGCCGGAGGTGACCTGAAAAGGATGCCCCTGTGGACTTGTTAAATGCTGGAGATGACAACCGTTAGAGCTTTAAACTTTGACAAGATGGCGTCCACAATTAATAGTACAATCAATGCAGTCTCGAACATCTGAACATTTGCATCGACATTCCATTATCAGAATATTTGCATTATTCAATACAAACTTTATTTTCAACAAATTAATCTCCTCTGAAAATCCATATGGGTCACCTAGTTTCACGTGAATTGTAACTAAGTATTACTTTATTTGTGATTTGGGCCGCCCTGATGAAAACGGCGCGTCATCCCTTAACATCAAAAGTGGGATAAATTACAATAGGACACATTAGTTTCATCTATCTCAATATTGTTAAAGAGTGTATATCATAACAAGACCACCAAGATAAACATGACCTTTTAATAATTACACCTATAATATAATAAAAAAGATTTAAAATGTAATTGCCTAGATACCACCCCTTCACTTACGCCCGCCCAGCTTGCCAAAAGTTGCCGTTTTTGCGAGGGCCGGCATAATAAATGTACAATACTCCGTCCTGATGGGGTTCTCTTCATTGTAAAAGTAATTTTAATACTTTCAACTGCTATAAAAATGGTTTTTGTTATCCCGACGGCAGAGCTTGTTTGTTTGGGCGTTGGGGCTTGCCGTATGGAAATAAGTTCAGTTCTTAAATTAGCGTGCGTACTTAACGCTTTGCTTTCACATTTAGTATGCGATGTACGAAAGTAATTTCAGCTGTTTTGGGTTTAATGTGAAAGTGTTTGAGCGTTACATGGGATATTGGATTAGATTTGGCGTATTAAGGGCCGAATGGTGTAGAAGGATTGTTTTGTGGCATGCAGAATGCTGTTCTGTAGACTATAGACGTTTTTTTATATTTTATTATTTATGTTTACGCTCAGCAGGCGTTAACTTCTAAAATCATTAAAAAATATTAGCTAATGGGTTTTTTAAAGTCGAGTAAAATCAAGTGTTTAGTTTAGGTAAGTTTTCAAGTTGTTCAAATAAGTTTATACTTTAAAGTACACCTTATAAATGCCTATCTTAAATGACAAGAAAATTAGTATAATGGTTTTGATATAATACTCGTAGTATTTGCAGAATATTTGGATAATTATTTGTTATAGATACGCTTGGCTTTGTAAAAGTGTCAACTGAATGAAATTCAGAGCCAAACGAAACTTCAAAAGACAAAAGATCCGTTGTGCGCCAGTGTCCGGTATATTGTTACAAAGGACATTTTTATCACTTCCTGCTTTTAGGAAGGATCTTTTTAAGGGTGTGAAATCGTTAAAAGGGTATTCTGAGGGAGTTGTTAAATTTTAAAGAGTTCATCGGATTTTTTTCCAAATTGTTCTGCTGCAGCTGACAATATTTTCACTTTTTTAACTCAAGAAAATACGAGTATATTTGATGCACCATATTAACCTAAGCAAGTATCAAACATGAAATGCCTTCATGTCTTATTAGTCGACCTGCCCAACCGCTAAGCCACAATTTCCGCATTAGTGTGGGCCGTAGTGTGGGCACGTGTAAGCGTATGTTGCTCCTGTCTCATGTGAAACTTTGTTTTCGAATTTGAATGTTATTACATAAAGTTTCTGACAAACATACAATAAAATCTAATCTCTCTGTGTTTAACAACAACATTACTATTCTGCTCTCAACGAAATTAAGTCTAATAATTTTGAATAGGACCACCACTTTACGATGTTTAACAAGGTACACTAGTTACCCTACGTCTATCCGTGTAAGTACGCTACAAAGGTTTGTATCTACATAATTTGCGTGTGTAGTCGAAATGTTTGCCGTGGGTCTGTTTGTCCTCAGACTTTCGGGCTCGATTCCTTGTAAGTGGATTTAGGGAGTCCACAGTTTGTCTTTGTCTCGGTCTGTAGAATTGGCAACCATGACATCATTAAACTTTGAACTTTATCCTGGAACTGCTAAGGTTGGTATTCCCATAGGTGGAGCAGTCTGGAGGATTTGCTTATAGTTGTACAATCGCTTAGATAGAACAACAGATTTTGCTTAGATATATGAAACTGAACGATGTTTAGCTTTATTGGGCTTGAATATTTAGAGGATTTGTTGCAATATGAGTTTTTTTTTCGTTTTATGTTGTTAAATATATTGAATAAACATTTTGTATCGGCACTATTCATGTTAATTCAACGTACTGGAGATAGAGAGCTTAATATAAATTTAATAATCAATCTTTAAAGAGATATTTATAAGGTATGATAAATTAGTAGATAGAACGCTAAGCTTTATTCTAAATCAGCTAAATTTCTTCGATAGTGCGTGTGCAATTGCATCTTTGCTTAGGTGAAATCAAGTATTTTTTTCGTTTTTGTACTATTTAAGCCCTTAAATAGTTAAAGCCCTTAAAAATAGTACAAACACGAAAAAAAAACTTAAGTTCCTAATTTTTTAAATTGGATGTAATTCCATGTTGCTGTATTAGCAAATTCAGCAAAATTTTCACATAAGATAAATGACTACACCAAAATTAGAAAAGGTCAGAATAACGTATGCTACAATCACTGTGTAGTGTGACCCTGATAAAGACAATGGTTAAAGATTCGATTTTACTATGTTCGTCATCATTATCATCTTCAGCCTGTATTTGTCCACTGCTAGACGTAGGCCTCTCATAATGCACGCCACTGAGCTCAGTTTTCAGCTCTCCTCATCTATTTTCTTCCAGCCGGTTTTCGCAGATATTCACTCCACCTGGCCACAGGGTGTCCTATACTACGTTTGCCTAAACGTGGTCTCCACTCGAGAACTTGTCCACCCCAACGGTTATCGGTTCTTCGGGAAATGTGACCAGCCCACTGCCACTTCAGCTTGGTTATCCTTTGAGCTATGTCGGTTACCTAGGTTCTCCGTCAGATATCGTCATTACAAATCTTGTCCTTCAGAGAAACTCCAAGCATAGCTCTCTCCATAGGTCACTGGTGGACTAGTTTGACCGTGACTGTTCATGTTTTGTCTCCGTATGTCATGACTGGTAGGATGTAATGATTGAAGATTTTAGTCTTCAGGCACTGTGGTATAGACGAAGAGAAGACTTGACGAAGCCGGCCAATGCTGCCTGACTCAGCTGAATTCGTATGTTAGCTTCCTTCTCAAAGTTGTTCTTACCTAATTGCAATATTTGCCCAAGGTAAACATACTGTTGGAAAGGCTTCCGTTGGACCTTTGTCAGATATCTAACTGCCAAGCAGTAGTGTGTAAATATTTCTGTGTTTCTGGGCAGGCTTTCCAGGGCAATGTTTCCAGCGAAATTACTGGGCAATGAGACTTAACAACCAATGTCTCAGGGTGGCGAGTGCAGTGCAGTGACGCGCGAAATTTTGCAAACAAATTTTCTTGGTGGCACGGCAACTGTTCTGGGCAGGCACGACGCTTACCATCAGGTGAGTGATTCGCCCGTTTCGTCATTCAAAGCAATAAAAAAAATATTTAAAAAACTTTTTGGTGTTCCTCATTCACGTCATTTGTTGTTCCAAGGCAGCAAATCGATTTTTGATCCAACAGCGGCTTGATGCATGTTGGGTTGGAGCGTAGACTTCACCAGACGGCATCTTTCAAGCTTGTGATCGATATTCAAGGAGCCTTAGGACAAGTAAGTGATCACTGACAGTATTGAGTCTGCTGTTATGTGCTTATTTTCAGTCATAATAAAGTCAATCTCATTTTTAGTCACAGTGTCGGGGCTTTGCCAAGTCCAATTATCTGGGGCTGCATTTTGAAGAATGAATTCATCAAAAAAAAAACACTTTTTAAAATAAGTTAACTAGCATTTTGCCCCCTGTTATTCCTGTTACCAAAGCCACGTGGAGACCTTTTTTTGAACTATGAGCATAATCTTTAAAATAAATAGAATTAAAGAAGACGGCTCATAACGTTGCTTTTTATAATATACTTGCCACATGTCATATTCAGCCGTTCATCAGATCGTATTCGGAATGAGGTGATCCAACTAAGAACCAAAGTTATCGACATAGCCCTCAGGATTATTATTAAGTGGCAATTTAATGGGCTTTTCAATTTGTCGAAGGACTGATAACCATTAAGGTAGACGTGTTTTTGAGTGGAGACCATGACTTGGAAAATGTAGTGTAGGGTGTAGGGTACGATATACGCAAAATGGCTGGCAGCAGTTGGATGAGCAGAGCCGAAGATCGGGCTCAGTGGGTTGCTTTGGGAGAGGCCTATTTCTAGTAGTGGAGTGACACGGGCTGATGATGATGTTAGTTAGCCACTTGGTAACGGGCAAATATTACCTCCTATTTTCCTTTCTGAAAGTAATAACTTTTATGTCCATGAAATTGCGGATTGAGCGCATGGCAGTGCCGCCGCACAAGATTTTGAAACACAATCTTCTGACTAGCACAGCAGTTGTTGTGGGCAGGCAGCACACACCATCAGTTGAAAGACCTGATCATATTATGAGTCATCACAACACACTATTATATATCTATCTATTTATTACTATAATAAAACTGTAACTGGGCTAAATCTGTACATTAAATATTTTTTGAAAATTATAATTGAGATAAACTTCAAAATCGAAATGGAGCGCAAAAAGGTTTTATTTTTATTTTTTGTCTGTCTGTCTGTCTGTTTGTCTCTTTGAACACGCATCACGCTGAAACTACCAAATGGATTTTGATGCAACTTGGCACAATCACAGCTGATATTATGGATAAACATTTAGAATAATTTTTATCCCGAAAAAATAAAGGGTACGGGTTAAAAGTTATTTAAGAGAACACGTATCACACTGAAACTACTGGACTGATTTTGATACTTGACTGGGCATAGTCGAAGTTTATATTACCTGGTAAAATTTAGAATACTTTTAATCCCGAAAAAAAAAAACGATTTTTTAAGTGACAGGGGTCCAAAGTTTATGTATAATCCAAAGTTTATATATACATCCGTTTATAGAACGATACAGAATTTTGTTGGTCGCTTCAATAAGTGGCGAAGCGGTAACAAGCGTGGAAACGTAATCCAGACGTCCGTGGATCGAAACCGCGAGCGACTAGATTTTTTTTGCTCCATAATTAAAAGCATTTACTGTATGCGTTATTTTTTCATTTTTTGACCCCACAACAAAGAAACGGGTGTTATAAGTTTAGGGTGTATATTATTGTGAGTGTGTGTGTGTGTTTGTGTCTGTCTGTGGCATAATAGCTCCCAAACGAATGGACAGATTTTGATGCGGTTTTATCTGTTTGAAAACTTATGTGATCGCAATGGTTCTTAGATATAGTGGGGAAGGGGGGAGAGGTAAGAAAAGAGGGTGAGAATGGTCGTAGCTTCCAAACGAATGGACCGATTTAGCTGCGGCTTTTTATGTTTGACAGATATAGTAAACGAGATGGTTGTTAGCTATAATGCGGTTAAAGGAGAGAAGAAAGGGAGGGGGGGATCAATATACCGATTTTGGTCCGGTTTTTTCTCTTTAAAAGCTGACGTGCTCGAGATAGTTCTTAGATATATATGGTATGGGGGGAGGTGAGAAAAGGGGGGTGAGAATCGTAGCTTCCAAATTAATGGACCAATTTTGATGTGTTTTTTTATGTTTGTAAACGAATGTGATCAAGATGGTTCTTAGCTATACAGGGTAGGGGGGGAGGTGAGAAAAGGACGGTGAGAATCGTAGCTTCCAAACGATTGGGCCGATTTAGCTGCGGTTTTTATGATTAAAAGCTGGGGTAAACGAGATGGTTCTTAGCTATAATTGGGGAAGGATGGGGGGAGGAGGTGAGAAAATGGGGGTGAGAATCATAAATCCATAAGGATGGACCGATTTAGCTGCGGTTTTTAATGTTTAAAAGCTGAAGTAAACGAGATGATTCTTAGCTATAATGGAGAGGAATGGGGGGGGGGGGGAATGGGGGTGAGGATCGCAGCTCCCAAACGAATGGACCGTTTTTTATGCGGTTTGTTTGTTTGAAAACTGATATGATCGAGATGCTTTCTAGCTATAATGGCGGGTGGGGGGCCAGGGTTTTCCTGAATATCCTTGATATTTTTAAGGCTGTAATTTTATGTAAAGTTTTATTTTAAAATAAGCAGATAAACATATACAGATGGCTGCGCGTTTATTATATCTTGGGATATTAATATTCTATTATAACACAGATACCGTGTTGGCGTCGGGCATGTTTTAAAAACAGTGAAAACCCAAAGTTTATGGCATCGAGTATACTATCGATTTCGGGTAGCTTATTTCTAAATATACCTCCACATAACGCTACCGTAACACAGATTTCTGTCAACAACCTTTAGTGGCGATCCGACATGATCGTGATAGGTTAGAAGACGAAGGCGGGAGCGGAGCGTTGCGAAGTGCAGCAAGCATCCGTTCTTAACACAAATAGGTAGGTACCTATTTGGTACTTTTGGTACTGGAATAACTCATAGGATCCTTATATCCCAGAAAAACTACCACGCAAGCAACGCTATGGGCACAGCTAGTTTTAAACAAGGATGTTACTCTGACTCTCTCTCTTTCTCTCTCTCTCTCTCTCTCTCTCTCTCTCTCTGTTTATTACCATTTCACGATTAAACCGCTGAACTGTCCGTGTTGAAATTTGACGAGGAAAGAGAAAGAGAAAATCATGAGAAAGGAAATAGGCTAATTCTTTTTAACTTTATTTTGGAATAATATCTACGCGTGCTAAGCTACGGAGTGCATCTATACTCGGCCCTTATTCGCCATGATCAGACACGTAACGCGGCGCGTTGTGGAATCGTTCGGCAAATTACGAACAATGCCACGCAGCTGCGCAGGCGGCGCGTTACGTGGCCGAGTATTCATATCGAATAAGGGCCTAGGCCTTCAAAACTTAGTACCACACTTTTAATGTCTGTCAGTTCGCGCATCACGCTAAAACTACCGGACCGGTTGCCATGTGATCTTCACTATTGGATACCTTAGGGTTTGACTTAAAAACTGTTATACTTGGTATCTCAATCCGATGTGTAGAAGCCAAGGAATTCAATATAAAGTTCTATCAATATTTAAAGTGTGATACTATGTTTTAAATAAAACTACTGGACTGGTTGCAATGCGATTTTCTCTGTTGGATAGCTTAGGGTTTGACTTAAAAACTGTTATACTTGGTATCTTTATCCGATGAGTAGAAGCCAAGGAATTCATTAAAAAGTTCTAAAACATAGTTTTTAAATAAAACTTCCGGACTGGTTGCAATGCGATTTTCACTGTTATGTAACTTAGGGTTTGACTTAAAAACTGTCATACTTGGTATCTCAATCCAATGAGTTCCTACTCATATAGTTCAATAGTTTTAGAACTTTATATTGAATTCCTTCAGTTTCCCAAGGAATTTAATATAAAGTTCTATCAATATTTAAAGTGTGATACCAAGTTTTAAATAAAACTACTGGACTGGTTGCAATGCGATTTTCTATGTTGGATAGCTTAGGGTTTGACTTAAAAAATGGTATACTTGGTATCTCAATCCGATAAATAGGAGCCAAGGAATTTACTATAAAATATATGAATATTAAAAGTGTGGAACTAAGTTTTGAATAAAACTTCTGGACTGATTGCGATCCGATTTTCACTATTGGATAGCTTAGGGTTTGACTTAAAAACTGGTGTAATTGGTATCTTAATCCGATGAGTAGGAGCTAAGCAATTTAATAAAAACTCTATTAATTTTAAAAGTGTGGTACGATGTTTTGAAGGCCAGTGTGTAGAAGATACTTCTTGTTGCTGTAGCAGATTCTGTCTTCGAGTTACAGTCATTTCTGTCTAACTATCCCGTGGTCACTAACTATCACCGACATAAAACCTCAATTTATTACTACGTGCCTTCTCTAACTGGGAAAATGAAAATTTCCTTCTTTACAAATCGGCAGACGGGCAGTAAAAACAAAATAACGCCCATTCCCTCTTTGTGTGACAAAATTTAAGAAATTCCGGCAGGAAAAATAAAGGAGGAGTCAAGCTAGTGCATTCAGGATTACTTGCTCTAGAGAAATATTCTTTGTCGATTGTCAGTCAATGATCTTATTACAAACTAGATGCGTCCCGCTGCTTTGCACATGGGCCCCCCCTCCCTCGCTCCTTCTCCCACTGCCCGTCTCCATCCCCACTCTGCCCTTCTCCCTCCCCCTTTTCCCCTTCTCGCTCTCCCCTTCCCCCGAACCCTCTAAAACCACTACCAACAATCTCCGATCCCGCCCCACACAGTCCTATACAAAATGTATGAGAAAATAATTTTCCGTCTTTTTTTTGGATGTTTTAATAATTTTTCTTCATTTCGGGGTGCAGACAGATCCAACTAATTAAAGATCATAAAAATTGGTCCAACCGTTCTTGTGCTGTGCGACCAACCCGACTTTGTTTTATATACGAGTATTATTTGGATAGCTCGTGCGACAAACGCTTGCGTGTTTTAAGGATCGCCAACGCCATCTCGTTTCATTTTGGGACATTAAAAGCCAAATAAGTAGATAGGGCGAAATCTATGTACATAGATTACAATTTAAAAGCTTATTAACATTCAAACGAACGCGTGGTCATTTGATACGGCAGTGGTCGCACGTAACCTAAACGACCTATGAGATTTTTCATTTTTGGTAAAGTTTTCTACACAATCAGTGAAGTAAACCATAGAAAAGGCGCATAGCGTGCTTTCGACGCCTGCGCTGTGACTAAAACAAATGTGATCTGTGCTCTGCGGGGGGCGCGGGGAGAGAAGGTAAATAGTTTATTTCGTGCACAGTGTAACAATGACAGGCTACTATGGATGGGAAATGCATGCGAATATAAATATCGATATTATGAACGAAAATATACCAAGCGCAGTCGATTCTACGCCATGCGACCGCATGAACTTTAATATGTTGTTATTTACTGTGTTAAATACGACATAATTTACATACTGTCTTACTACGTAGTTAGTACCTACATATTCTTTATCCTGTAACGCAAATATATATAAAAATATCTGTAACTATTTTTTGGATGAAACGATTTTGATAAGACAAAAGGAAAAACCTCTGCAGGACTTTAAGGAATACAGTTTAGCAAACGGTATCAAAATCCATCCAGTGGTTTTTGCGTGATGAAGTCACATACAAACAGAAATACAGACAGATAAAATTCTATGAAAGATATTTTTGGATTATACTACTTTCTATTTTTTTGGACGATAGTTTGGTCTTGCGGCTAGAGACCCGTACGATATCAAACGGTCGCGGGTTCGAATCCTGCAAGGTGCAATTATTTTGTGTGATGAGCAGAAATGTTTGTTTCCGAGTCATGGATGTAATATTCTTATCTATGAATGTTTATCCGTTATCTAGTGCCCATAGTACAGGGGTCCTAGTTTGGGGCTAGGTAATTGGTGTGGAAATGGTGTCGATTCTGTTGTTCCCAACTAGACTAAACTACGCTAAATTTAAGTTTAGTCCTGTCAAACAGATTATTTTGTTGCAAACTCACTAAACTAGCCTAAATTTAGCTTTCCGACTAAATTTAAGTTCTGCGACGGAACTACGGGACTTGGGAGAGCGGGTGTTGTGTTGTGCACGGCCGGGGGTGGGGGATAAGGGATTAAGGGAAAAGTGATGGGAGGCTGAGGGGAAAATCGGGGGAGGGTGGGGAAGATGAAAAAATGTGAGGGTTTGTGGAGAAAATCGGACAAGGTAGGGGAAGTGAGTGGAGGGGGAAGTTAATAAAAAGTTACGGGAAAGAAGAATAAGTTTCGAAAACTTCACTCCTTAGGTTGGGAAAAGTGATGGTACTAAATTACCCTTACCTCCCTTCACTTTTTTTTTGTATTACCCCACCCTCCCCTAATCACCCTTACCTCCCCCTAATCTCCCCACCCGTTCCCCGCTTTCAGCCGTGCACAATGCAACACACTCTCTCCTGCACATTTTTTTAAAATGATGAAATAGGTTTTACGAATCTCTACACTAAATTTAGTTTTAGTGTAGTTTAGTTTTAATGAGTGAACAACAGAATTGACACCAATGTCTCTTTTTTTTAATATTCTCACGTAAAAATTTCTACATTACATTATCTTCCATGTATAGATTTCACTTTGGTTACAGTTTTATTATAATAATATGTATAGATAGATAAATGTGCAGATATATATATATAGATAGATTAATTTTTATGAACCAAAAGTAAGATAATATATATATATACACATATAAATACGTATCTAGCACCCATAGTACAGGGTATCCTAGTTTGGGGCTAGGTAATTGGTGTGGAATTGTCCCGAATATATTTATTTATTTATTTTATTTATGTGTGAGGATTACGTAGGTGAGTCACATAATTTTTCAAATTTAATTTTATACGAGCGATTCGGCCCCGGCGTCGCTAAGCTAAGGGTTTCTTATTATTTGTAAAAGATTCAAGGCGTATTTTGATTGATTAAAACTTGAACAAAAATGCTACTTATGTACTATCTTATGTATCATCAATAGGTTTCGCAGCGCACGCCAAATAACGACTTTTACAGGCAACATCGTAGCATAGGAAAATTTTTGATACCTTGGCTTACATTATTGCAATTTTCATAGGGAGCTCAATATTTTTTTAAATAAACTTCTCTCCATGTTACTCGCTGATAATGTAGATTTATAAAGTTGAAAGACTTTTAACATCAGTTAGGTATTTTCTGAGTTTATCCACTACAAAGAAACATACAAAAAATCTAATCTTTTCTCATTATACTATACTCGTAAGTGTAGATTAATTTGCATAATCTGAACTGCGGTTTACATATATCAGGCTGAAGGCATATATCAATAACTCCGTGGTAATCAGTTACTCTGGATGAAATATACCACAATTTAACTACGGTTACTGATTGATTCGCTTGCATATAATTTACCTACGTAACCCCTTAATTAACCAGAGCATCAGAACCTCTGCATTTCTCCAGCGCTTAACAACTCGTCTGCCAAGCCTCGGCCAACTGGTCCGCTTTAATTGGAATACAGAATTTATCACCGGGCCTCTGTTATCGGATTACTGTTCGATTGAAATTATATTTATACGGCTAAATGAATTTACAGCACGTTTGCGTATCGCTGCTTAGGTGCTGTAGGCTCGAACTACGAAGAGTGGTCCCGACAGGGTTAATTTTGTGTTTGAATTTTGGTTGGTTTGGTAATATAGACCTGTCAACAATGTGAAAATAAGCCTAGTCTAACATAATGGGACTAATAATAGACGTTTTATCTCTATCTAAGAAAGAAATAGATAGAGAGAGATTATGGCCCTAGCTACCGAGTAATCTTTACTTATGGTAAAGCAGTAGGAAACAAAAAGTATGTACAAGGAAAATAAGACTAGTCTAACATAATGGGACTAATAATAGACTTAATTCCGTTACGCAAGTTTTATCTCTATCTACGAAAGAAATAGATAGAGAGAGATTATGGCCCTAGCTACCGAGTAATCTTTACTTATGGTAAAGCAGTAGGAAACAAAAAGTATGTACAAGGAAAATAAGACTAGTCTAACATAATGGGACTAATAATAGACTTAATTCCGTTACTCAAGTTTTATCTCTATCTACGAAAGAAATAGATAGAGAGAGATTATGGCCCTAGCTACCGAGTAATCTTCACTTATGGTAAAGCAGTAGGAAACAAAAAGTATTGTCAATGAAAATAAGACTAGTCTAACATAATGGGACTAATAATAGACTTAATTCCGTTACGCAAGTTTTATCTCTATCTACGAAATAAATAGATAGAGAGAGATTATGGCCCTAGCTACCGAGTAATCTTTACTTATGGTAAAGCAGTAGGAAACAAAAACTCTGTACAATGAATAAAATAAAAAAGTGACTGAACAAGAATATAACATTTTGAGAAATGGTGTCTGTCTGATGCGCAATTGTTTGCGCATCACGTAACTGCTGCTGGACCGATTGCAATGTGGGTTTGGCTGTTATTTAGATAGCTTAGGATTCGACTTAATGGCTGATGTACTTGGCGTCTCAATCCGATGAGTAGAAGTCGAGCAATAGCAATAGATCAAAAACCATCTGACGTCTCAAAGAAGTATGATGGTATTGGTACTTTTGGTTCTGGATAATACATAGGATCCTTTTAACCCAAAGAAATTACTACGTAGCAAAAGCCGCGGGCACAGCTAGTATAACCTAAAACTGCTTGGTGCCCTAGTTGAGAGTATTCTCTGTACCCGACGAGTCGCAGACAATCAGCATAGAGGAATATATATGAATAACATTATATGATAAAATTTATGGATATCTACCCTAAGCGGGACTTAAACCTATTAAAAATATACTGGATTTATAGTTGAATCACGCAAAAATCAAGCAAGCTAGCTGATTCATCCTTCAATTACAGAAAAAATATCGAAGGATTCATCACATTATTAGGTAACGAGGTAAGTTCAAAAACTAAAACCCGACTACGGTTGGCTTATGACACTCTATACTAGATAAAATTGGACCAATAGAGGTGACGCTATGAAACATCCACATACCCACATACATACAAAGACTAATAAACTCATTACTTTTCCCTTGCTTCGCCAAATTCGGGTAAAAATAGAGTCTTATGTCAATACTTTGGTCAATCTGGCATTTTATATCTATGATTTTCGAATGAAGTCAATGAGAGGAAATCCTTTCTGAGAAGACTATACAATGTTTCTGCTATAGCCTTCGAATATTACACCAACTCCGTAATTGGCTACCGTCTTGACGAGTAAAGCACAATAATAAAATGTCCTTAGACTGTATCGATGGTGGTAGGTATAGAGACGGTGCAGGTCACTTACTGTCAGGCCTGTGCCCGCGTATACTATAAAACGAAAATATATTGTTTCAAAAATTGCTTTCTACATCTTTTTAATATCAGTTAATACAAATGAAGCAGCATCTGTTACCTCACAATGTCCACATTATTTCGTGACGTGGATCTCACTCGCGAAAGGCTGAGTTTTCTTAAACTCCACGATAACAAACTCAAATATAAAGTGTTCTTTACCCGTAAACAGCCTGCTCACTTTGTTTTTGTTTCCACTTTGTTGTCTGCGAGGGCCGTGTTATATTGACTCGTGTAACTGGAACATGTTATATGTGAATGGAATATTCACACATAACATGTCATAAATTACAAATGTGTTGCATTTTAAGCTCACTGAGATTTCCCATCACACTACTGCTTATTATGGTTGTTTGATGCTATAGGGATTTAATAATTTAACAAACGCTTTTATTTCAGTATTGGGAGCTTAAGTTAGTAAATCGAAAGTTACTCATGCGCCTACCACTTGGTTGGAATAGCATGTTCTTATGCTCCAGCCTGTGGGAGAACCAAGTAGGAGAACGAAAAAGCTCCCGAAAATACTAGGCATACCGAAAATGTAGTCGCGTGCATGTCAGTATATAAATGTAACATACATTTCCATGTAACGTGAAGCATTCTGTGAGTGCGTGGTAATGGAACTAGAGTGGAAATGGGCGTGGTCACGTGAGGCTATTAACGAGCTACGTTTTTGTGTGGTAACGACTTGGTTATTCGTTGCTGGCTTCGATGGGAACTTTGAAAAGTTATGGTCCTTGAAACGGTTTGGGGTTACGATAGCAGGGATGGTTGAGATGTTCCTATGTAAATACATGTATTCGAATCCAATCACATATAGATAAGCTCTGCGAGCATAGCTCGCTCAATAGCTCATTGTGTGACTTTGAGCTTATGCATCAGTCTCACAGTCATTTCCACATTTTGAATCCGTATGACATTAATATGTCATGGACAGGACGCATTGGGTGAATTTTTATCTGAAAGCATTGTGGAATGGGCGGCGAGAAGACTTGACAAAGTTTTCTAAAACCTGCCCAGACCAGCTGAATCCTCTTATTGGCTTCTCAATATTTTTTTACCCACTTTAATAATTTGATTAAACTGGAAACAAACAATTTTATTAATTTGATTTCTCGGTATAATTTGTATTTATTTTGAACATTGTTTCATGCGGAGACCAATTCTTCGTGAGGTTTCAGCTATAGGCTAGCCAGCATTTCTCGCAGCCTCTTGCAGTGACTCCGCCATCAAGACAAATTACCATCTGCGAATCGCACCCCTGATGGGCTCTAGCAATTTTCTGAAACAATAAGGGTGAGCATGACGTTATCTTATATTCTCAATTTATCTCAATCAGTGTGATCCTTTTAATACTAAACCAACAAAAACCAAATCCAGTTAATTTAATCGCAAACAGGTCTCATCCCGAGCACGTAGAACGCTAAATAACGCGCTATTGAATCGCTGGCGCGCGCCCAGCTGGCGTCACGCGATAAAGCGCAATATAAACGCGCTATTACTGCATTGATAAAATTGGATGCGTGATTTTGTTGTTCAATGCTGGTTTGGGATTTGAAGGGGTCACTCACGTACGCTCTCAGCTTGGTCAATATGTTGCGGTTCACGTACACAATGGTAATCTATCCTCAAATTAATCTCACTTCTCGAATGAATCAAAATTCACATCAACATTGTTGATACTTACACAAGAAAATGCTGCTACGTATATGAAATCCCTTTCCTGGTTCTCACAACTCTCAGAATGAGAAGGAGTGGACGTCGTGGACCTATTATTAAGCCGGACTTACATCACAGAATAAATAATAGAAGAAGTTGCACTTCGCGCAACCATTAATGGAAATAGCGTGTCTTGCTACTAAGCAACAAAGTGCAATTTAGCTCGCATAAGCGCTCAGTGCCTAACGCGATATTCACCTAAGCGTTGCCGCTCTCTTCTAACGCGTAACTCTGTCGCTGTTTGGCGCGGAGTGACGCGCTAACTGTGGCGCTAGGGTTGGTCGGCTTGCCGCTGCTACTATAATATTCATCGTCTATCTACCTACTTGATCACGTAATCTATCTTATGTTTGATGCGGATGCGTATGATGACACGGTCAATTAGGTAGATAGAAAATTAATATTAAAGTCTGTCTTTTGTAATTAAAAATTAAAAGAAACCTAACAAATTAAAACAAATCTTCAATCTTTAGGCTACTTAGATACCTCTTTGTTTAAAATTCCTCATTAACTTACAATAATAATATTTACATGTTTTGCACTAATTAAAAAGTTCGTAGAATAAAAACATAAAAAAATTTGGTTGTTTACATTTTCACTATACTAATTCTTAATTATCTCCTAAACACGTACACCGATTTACATTATTCAAACGGATAAAATGGTTTTAGACCTAGACCCTTAATTTGACAAAATCATTATGATATCTCAACAATAGATTTTTTCAAAATCATTAAGATATCTCAACAAACAAAAAAACACATTCTCAATTTGCTCTCGTAATTATTCAACATGTATGAAAGCGTAAAAAATCGTAAAAAACTTTCTTATCAAACGTTAAACGTAAAATTTATTTTAAAGTGGGTCTAATTCAATAAAAAAGGAATCAAATTGTATTTGTGAACAACACGATAATCTAAAATACTTAAGTAGGTAGGTAGGTAGTTCTAAAATACAACGCAAAAATGTGTGTGACTATGAAAAATGTAAGCGTCTGAATGCAAGCGCTCGGCGGCCGGCCTCGCCTGATTTGTAGCGCGGGGGCTCAGCAATCTGTAGGTTATAAGCTCGCGTAATTAGGTAGAGTGAAGGATGCCTGCTTACATGGCAAACAATATGGCCAATTGGCATTCACGTCTATATAAATACTAAAACAGGTATTGAATTAATATAAAAGTCCTCCTTGATAGCTAGTTACGAGAAATAGTTATGAAAACGGTACAAAGGGACGTTTCGCTTCGTCACTAACTCTAAATAGGCCAGATTCAAAATAGCTAGGTATTATTATGAATAACCTCAGCGTTTCTTTTATTATTGACAATGGTCACTAATCAGTGATTTGTTAAGGAAGAATGTCCAGCTTTTAACCTTGGTTTTGCTTATTAGAGCCTTGCGGGGCCACGAACGAAGGGTTGTAAAATTATTTCTTTTGTGTTTTAGGCCGAGTTTTCTTCTTATTAATTTTGAATACCTTCTCGAGGCTGGCGGGTAGTATTTAAAGTCTGGCTCAGAGATAAATATCTTCATCCAAAAACAAGTAGGTATCAGCTTACCCTCTACTGAGATTTAGCCCAAGCACAAAAAAATAATTTCATAAATCTCCAGCCTGATTGAAGAAATTCAAAGAACCTTCCATCCCCGACATTTTGTATTTTCCTTTTAAGTACAAGAAAAAAACTCGGCAGTCTTAATTAAATAATTAACATTTTAAAAGGCTGAAGACTTCAAAACATTTTCGTGTTTAGGCAAATAATTTTGGAGTAATTATTCAATAGATTTTGAGTAAATATCAACCTGTAGACGGATTTAACAGATATTTAAAAGGGGCAAGGGGTATCTGTATTTTAAACTGATGCTTACAATTTTTTTATGAACATTTCGGTGTTATACATTTTTTCATGATCAACAAGCAGCTCCCCGCGATTTCACCTGCACGGAAGATGATAACGATGACGCTGAACAGTAGTTCATGTGTTATTCCAGGATCTAAGGTAGGTATCTAGGTTAATACCAAATTTCATCAAAATCCGTTCTACCATATATACCGCGCATATAGTGTGAAAAGATGATTAACTTAGATTACATAAATGAGTCACGATACGTGCAGGTCGTTCACGTAATGGTCATCTTCAAATCCGCTCATTTAACAATAAATTGCAGTGCCATCTATAACCTTGCTTTTTTTCCGTCTGAGTTTGGCTGCTTAATCTTACGCAGCTTTGCACTAGGTACCTTGAGACAAACCCCAGGAATTTTGATAGAAACATTCCTTTATCCATAGAATAGACTCCAATGTGCAAAAAATATATTTGTTCTATTATTTACATTACTATCCAAGGTCTACATAAGTTTTTTATCTTACTTTGTTACTGAAATAAAGGAACAACGTCTGATTTGATTTTTATTACGAAGTATAACGTACGATATGCAGGGAGGCAAGGGAGGCGCGTCCGCGGCGTCCGATCGTCATTCAGGCCCATCAGTGTAGGAAACAAATATTCCCACATCGATGGTCAGGCCTGTGTCGGACGGAGAAAATGTGTACCAGTCTGTGCTTATCGCCATAAGTCACGTCGGATGCAACCTAGGAGTAACCTAGTAGTGGAGTAGTAACTCAGGTTCCATCCGACGTACATAATCTTAGTTACTGCTAAGATTATGTAAATTAGTACATGCAAGATTTCCAGATTGCGTACATTATTACCTGCTAATAGATGATGCAAATTTACTTGAATCCAGTTGCTAATAAATAAAATAAATATATTGGGGAAAATTCCACACCAATTACCTAGCCCCAAACCAGGATACCTTGTACTATGGGCACTAGATAACGGATATATATACATAAATACGAATATCATATCTATGACTCGGAAACAAACATTTCTGCTCATCACACAAATGATTGCACTTTGCAGGATCCAAACCTGCAACCGTTTGATTTCATTCCTAGGGTCACTACACACATACTCGCCACTGGACCAGCGGTAAGCAAAAGGCGGACTGCGGAAGGTTGAAACTCGGACCGCCAAGTAGTGTTAAATATACCTACATATTAATTTATATAATATTTTCATATAACTAGCCCTATATTCATGCGTCTGAAAGCGACGTAGAATCTCACTTAGTAATTATTCTAGTTATTTAGTAGTTACCTATTTTACAAGTATTTTACCTGACCTGTGTACCTATGACTGATGTGTTTTGATTAGTTGTGTGGCCTACACACACACGCTTTGAGTAGACTTGAAAAGATCTTCACTTCAAATGGAGCTAATTGACTTGCAAGAAGATATTTCCTTGCAAATTTATAAAACTGCATCCACTGAAGAATTTTGGTGTAAACATGTTTCAGAAAAGAATTAAATTTGCAAGAAACTAGCCATCAATCTGGCCACTATGTTTGGTTCAACATATGTATGCGAATTTAAATAAAATATTTTTTATACCCACATTAAAGACACACTTCGCTGTTCCCCTTGTGAACCAAACTATAACAAAAATGGGTCTAGACCGTCGGTGTAATTCATCGCATTAATTTTACGTACTTACTTATTAGGTTTTATATGATAATTTAATTTGATAGCAAAATAAAATTAGTAACTACCTATTAAATATAATCATTTACAGTTTATTTTTGCTAGACCTCGATAAAAAAATTCAACAGTATCCGGACCCCACTAAAAACTACTTGCCGACCCCTGCACTAGACCAACCGGCCGTTTTCCAATGTTCCGTGTGGCACTACGAAGGAAACTTAAATGCTGGTAAGTTTCTGTTTATTATTTTAATTCGACACCCTATAAAATCGGTAACAAGCACAAATTAAAAATAAATAGAATCCCCGACTTCCTCCACCCCCCATTATAGCTAAGAAGCATCTCGATCACATCAGTTTTCAAACATAAAAATCGTTCCATCCGTTTGGGAGCTTTGATCGTCACACTCAAGATTATAGCAAAGGACCATCTTGTTTACCTCTGCTTTGAAACATGCAAAACCGCGCAGCTAAATTAGTCCATTCGTTTGGAAACTACGATTTTCACACCCCCCCCCCCCATTTCTCACCTACCCTCTCCCCCTCCCCATATATTTAAGAACCATCTCGATCACATCAGCTTTTAAACAGAAAAAAACGCATCAAAATCGGTACATTCGTTTGGGAGCTACGATGCCACAGACAGACACACACAAAGAGTGATACACAACCTAAACTTTACAGTCGGTAGATACCTACTTTTTGCAGCGCAGTTGAAGAAAACAGGAAATTTAAAATCGATGTTTATGTATGACGTTATTTTATGGAGTTGCTGACAAAAATAATGGTACATGAAAATATGATTAAACTCACTTTAGTTCGTAATATTATGTTTGAATTTAATATTAGGAAGTATTTCTTTGTAAATAAAATATTGGAGTGCTGCGGAAAAATGCGACGGTTTTCTACGGATTGTACTAAAATTTTCAGCGTTTTATTTCTAAACTAGCTGTGCCCGCGGCTTTGCACGCGTGCTCATTTCTCCAGGTTAAAAGTACTCTATAAAATACCAACATTTGATCAAAATGCTGTCATCGAGATAAAGCGTATGAAGTTACGTATTTATAAATAAGTATTACGTATTTATAAGTATTTATAAATAAAGCTATGTCTATGTCTATGTCTATGTCTATGTCTATTTTTTAAAGTCAAAATGTACCCAAAACAATGTCGTACTTTATTGGTGTGAGGGGAAGGGATGTTCAATTTTCATTGAGACATCTTAATCACAGACTATGAAACAATAATAATCGATTATGAAAATCGAAATAACTTTATTTGCTTATGCGTTATAAATTCATATATAAATTATTTTTCCAAAAACAAAAACGACTTCATAATAAAAATGTTATAGAATTGATCCAGAACAGTATCACTTTGTCGAAATTACCAACGTTATAATAATACAATATAAGATGTTTTGAAGGCGGTGCCAAACCCAGGTATAATTTAAATCTAATATTTTTACAAAATTAATACATACCTATCTACGTCCTAACACAAAATAAAGGCAATATAAACACAAAATCGAATGGATTTACTCAACAAAACTATTTATTCTCGAAATACTGCTGAACCAATTTTGATACAATTTATATGAGACTACCTGGCGAGTATACCCTTACAAACACTAAAATAAATTTTAAAATCAGTCTGCAATAGACGGAGATATCGACCGACATACATAAAAAAACATATATACAGCCGAACATATAATTAACCGTATCCTTTTCTGAAGTCGATTAAAAAGTTGCCACAAGCTAATTTGAATATATTGTTGTGTTAAAATGCAAGATTTTGAATTACGCTTACTGGCGTAAAATAGATTCCGCTCTAATCTATCTTTTTTCTAGCAAAATGTCACATTTTATTTGGTCTAGATGGTACATACATATGCACCCAAGTAAAAAAAAACATCCGTAGGAAAAAATAATTATCAAGTACTAGCTATCGCCCGCGACTTAACTCGAATAATATTAATAAGTCGAAGAACCGACAACCGTTGGGGTAAGCGAGTTTTATTGTGGAGACCACGATTAGGCGAACGTAGTGAGACCGTTCGCCAGATGGAGTGACGAATTGCAAATGGCGAGAAGAGTTGAAGATCGGGCTCAGTGGCATCGACAAGGAGAATATGGATGAATATGGGCTGATGATTTTGATGATGAGGATTATAGATGATGTAAAGATATTACATACTTACCTACCATCGTATACCTAATAACTAATATATTATATATATTAACTAATATATGATATTCATCGATCCATTGGATTACAAAAAGTGTACAACCTTTCATAATGGATGCTTGACAATTGTACGTTTTCACTTTTATATTGGTGTGGATGTTTCTAACTATATAAAACAACAATTTCTTTGGATATATTATATTGAGCGCGAAGCGCGAGCGAAAAGTCTCAGCGAACTCTGTGAAGTGTTTCAGCTTGGGCAAAAATGCTTTCGTATGTCCGGATGTCTGTCCGGATTTATGTTTTCCTCTACAGGTCGTATTTCTCAATCGATTTTTAGTAGTCGGGGATTTTTGATTGGGAGGAAGCTCCTCAAAATGCAGTATATTGCTCAGTTTTTGATATCTACCAGTGAAATCAACCCTTTACCTACTAGGTAATTGATGGAGCACCTTGGTTATTACTGTTACTTTTATAATAAGTTAACTAAAAACTTTCATTAATTTTATTGACAAGCCAAAAAATATATGCTTATTGGTTACAACGATGATAAGGGCTATCGAGTTTGGGTAAAAATACTCTATAAAAAACAAATCAAGACATTTTTCCGAGTCTAATGTCGAGGACATTTCATTAAGCGAAGATATTTCACGGTATTATGAGACAGACCAACAAGAGTAATTAAGAGATCTTAAAATTGAACAACCACAAGAAGAACCTCCATAATCTTTATTCTTCGGCGCAAATATATATAAAAAAACTGAAACTCCTTTTTGGATGAACCGATTTTGATAAAACAAAGATAAAAACCTCCGCAGGACTTCAAGGGATACTGTTCAGCAAATACCATCGTAATCCATCCAGTGGTTTCTGCGTGATGAAGTCACAGACAGACAGACAGACAAAAATTTTAAACGATATCTTTGGATTCTCCTACTCGTACTTTCATATACTGAAAAAAGTTTTATTTCTATTTTATTTTCTATGTACAGATTTTACTTTGTAATCATTAGCTTATATCTGTCCACTGCTGGACGTAGGCCTCTCCTAATACACGCCACTGAGCTCGGTCTTCAGCTCTCCTCATCCGTTTTCTGCCAGCCGCTTTTCGCTGGTCGTAACTCTACCTGGCCACAGGGCGTCCTACACTACGTTTGCGTAAACGTGGTCTCCACTTGAGAACTCGTCTACCCCAATGGTTATCGGTTCTTCGGGAAATGTGACCAGCCCACTGCCACTTCAGCTTGCTTATCCTTTGAGCTATGTCAGTTACCTTGGTTATCCGTCGGATATCTTCATTACGAATCTTGTCCTTCAGAGAAACTCGAAGCATAGCTCTCTTCATAGCTCGCTAAGCGACCTTAAATTTATGGACTAGTTTGACCATGAGTGTCCAGTACCGTAGGTCATGACTGGTAGGACGCATTGATTGAAGACCTTTGTTTTCAGGCACTGTGGTTTAGGCGACGAGAAGACTTGACAAAGCTTACGAAGACGAATGCTGCCCAACCCATTACAATTCTTCTGTTGTTTTACTTCTCAAAGTTGATCTTACCCAACTGCAATATTTGCCCAAGGTAAAAATATTGTTGGACAACTACAAGAGGCACACCATTAATTGCAATCGGTTCCGGGTCAATAAGATCGTTGAACACGATCTTGGTCTTATCTATGTTCATTCCGAGACCGATCCGTCCAGAAGCATCATCTAGGTCGGCCAGCATACTTTGCAAGTCTTGCAGCGACTCCGCCATTAGGACGATATCATCGGCAAATCGTAAGTGTGAGATGTTCTCGCCATCGATATTAATGCCCATTCCGTTCCAATCCATCCTCTTTAACATATCTTCACACTATCAGTGCACTAATGAACAGTTTCGGGGATATAACATCCCCCTGTCTCACTCCCCTGCGCAGTTGGATATGTTAAGACTGCTGGTTTTGTACTTGGACACTCGTAGTCGCGGCGTCATACAGATACCTAAGCACTTCGATGTATCGCCAGTCCACTTGACAAAGACTCCAGAACCGCCCAGGTTTCAACGGAATCAAAGGCCTTCTTATAGTCCACAAAAGCAAGACACAGGGGCTGGTTCTACTCTTCGGACTTGTGTATAACCTGCTTTACTGTGTGTATGTAGTCTATGGTGCTAAATCCTCCGCAAAACCCGGCCTGTTTAGGAGGCTGGAATTCATCAAGTCTTCTTGCGAGACGATTTGAGATGACCCTCGAAAACAACTTATCAACGTGGCTCAAGCGTGAAATAGGTTGGTAGTTCTTTAAAAGGGTTTATCCCCTTTTTTTAAGAAGAGTACTACCAAACTTCTGCCCCACGCCTTTGGAGTTCTCCCACTGTTAAGAACGGTAAATAACACCCTAAGCTCTCAAAGTACGGGTCTCCCCCCTGTTTTCAAGAGCTCCGAAGTTATACCATCCTCACTGGGGGCCTTTCCATTCTTAAGTTGTTTGAGCGCCATCTCAGTTTCGTCTAGGTTAACGTCGGGCAGATCGTCAGTGTAGTGGCGGGTCAGTATTGCGCGGGAATCCTCTGTGCTGGGTTCGGGTCTAGAAGCATTGCGAGTCGTACAATCGGCCATAGAAGTCTTCAATCTCATCGGAGGTCTTGTCGCACCAGCTTGCTGATCTTTTTATTGAGCTTCCTTTTCTCTGACGGTGTGGCATGCTGTTGCTGTTGCTTGCTGTTAGATAGATAGATTAACTCTCTATTGACACCAATAAAATAAAACGATACAGACAGGAAAACACTGAGATTATAGGTACAATGGGCAGTCTTATCGCTAAAAGCGATTTCTTCCAGACAACCTTTGGATGGACAGAAATGATTGATTATATGGTGTAGCAATATAGAAATATATAGGTGAAATTAAGATTTAGACTATAAATAGGCATAAAAAAACTATATAATTTACAATACTTACTTACTATAAATTAAAACAATTACAATACATATTATTATATATACATATAATACTTATAATAGTAATAATTATTTACATATATATATATTATTATGATGATAGTCATGCGTGGAAATAAGAACGATCAGAGCGAAATATTGGAGAGGTAAAAGTTTTTAACTTGAGTTTTGAAGCTAGTGACCGATTGAGCACGTCTTATAGTGACTGGGAGTTTATTCCAGAGGCGCACTGCTTGAACTGTAAATGATGAATCATAGAGAGAAGTAATATGTTGTAGTGTTGTTTTATTATATGTATAGATAATGCATGTACTAGAAAAGTCACTATTAGAATATAGAACATAAGTGAGCAACATAATTATATCATCGTTTATTTTTCAACATCTATCGATTATCGATTCATTCCTACACTACTCCAACCCTAGAAATATCACTCTGGCAGCTGTCTTGGCGATCAAGCTATGTTGTACAAACTATAATGTCTCCTACTCACTAAAGCCTACAGTAATTCCGTCAACGTCTCATGTTAAAATAGAACCCACTAACTCGCAAAATAATAGACTTAAAATTAGTTTAATGGTCTAAAACTAGATTAATTCAAAGAACAGCATATAAAAAAACAAAATTACAAGTTCTTTAGTTTCAATACTATATGTGCTTACAACTTCTAGCAACAGTCCTGACACTTAGCAGTTTTGCAGACAGGACATTATTCTTCGGTTGAGTCGCAAATAATTTCAATCTTTATCGAACCATTTCACTACCTGACATGGACGGAACGATGTTATAACCAACTCTTTAGCAACATCGTCGTCATCACCGACATCACCGTGCAAGTGTGATTTAGGAAATGGTTTGTCCGCGTAGTAATTTTCGGGCATTTAAGGATCCTATGTGTTATTCCAGAACCAAAAGTACCAACATACCTACCAAATTTCATCAAATTTCGTTCAGATGTCAAATGCTTTTTTATCCATTGAGATACCAAGTAGAACAGTTTTTAAGTGAAACCTTAAATTATTTATCAGTACTAACCGCATTGCAATCGATCCAGTATTTTTAACGTGATACGCATACAAACAGACAGACAAACACCATTTAAAAAAATGACATATTCTTGTTCAGAAGCTTATTTTAAGTCCCCTAGACAAATTTTGTTTCATTATCTTCATTGTACAGACTTTTTGTTACATACTGCTTGATAATAAGTATAAATAGATTGCGTAAACGTTTGAAACAAATTACGAACAATTTGATAGCGAACAAATGTACACTCAAGTATGTATATATCGAGCTACTAATTCATAAGTTAAGTCATGAGAAAGCTAATTAACTTCTCTCCCAGACCGCAGCAATATTTCTAAGGAGATAATATAAATTTAGTAAAACATGCTTCCAGTTTATTTGGAATCAAGAACCTCGAGAGTTGTAGAGTCGGAAATTTTGCGCCAAGGGTGTATTTTATGAATGTCGGGGTTGTTTATTTTCTTGTAAAAGGTTGGGTTGGGGGTGTATATTTTTTCTCGTAGAACTTTAAGGTTAGATATTTCTTTTAGTGACTGAATACTTTCTTATTAACTTTAATGTAAGTATATGTAAAGTATGTTTAAAAGACGTATCTCTCTACTTTCGTACTTTACGTTTCTTCTTTACAATCAATGGCGAAACATGTTAACATAATGTAGGTTTCTGACGTATCTATAGGCAATGGTAGGTAAAATCATTATAGTCACCATTTTGATGACATTACCCATTTTATGTAAATAACCTTAGCTCAAAATGAACAATAATATTATGCTATGCTCATAAAAATTACCAAAATCAGTACAAGCGAGGGTTATTAATGCTATTAACTTTGCGCATCGCAAATACTGCATTATTACCAAAAACGAGAAATTAATTAATTGGACAGTAACATATATAACTTACGTATCACAGATACAATTTAGTGGTTTTGTTTTTGATATATATTATACTTAATAATAAAGAAATTTTGCCCGCGGCTTTTTCCGCGTGGTCATTACTCTGGCTTAAAATAACCTACGTTGCCTACGTGTGATACCAGGTTTAAAGTACCTACAGTACAATAATACTACATTTAATTTAATCCTAATTATATCAGCGGTCAAATAGTTTTTTATCGATTGCTCGGCTTCTACTTATCGCATTGAGATACCAAGTGTTAAAGACTGTCTGGACAAAGGAATGCTATATAAGCACCGTTCGTTTGCGGTCCGCGCCGCCACTTGACCAGGCAGTCGTCTCTCAACCTCTGTGAATAGCACTCGTTATCGGCAAGTTCATCTAATGCTCCTATAACTGGTGACCTTTCGTCGTTTTTAAATTAGGATGCGTGTGCTCAAGTACTTGTAATTTAAACAGTGAACAACAGTTTTTTTTTACGGACTGGCAATCGATTGACCACGATCTCATGTGATGGAAAGCGATGATGTGGTCGAAGGTGAAGCACGCTTGCCTAGTAGATACCTATTCACTCTTGACTTGAACACACCTGGGTTATAATTTACCGGAAACACTGACGAGGGCAGGGCATTCCACTCCTTTGCAGTTCTTATAATAAATAAAGAAGCGTAACGCTTCGTTCTTGTGCGAGGTATTTCAACCATGAAAGGGTGACGTTTTGCTGATCTTCTAGTCGTACGGTGATGGAAAGGTGATGGGGAAATCAGGTTGTGCAGTTCTTGTGCACACTCTCCATATTGAAATCTGTAGAATACCGACAGGCTTGCTACCTCATGTCGATGCGCCAGACTTTGAAGCTTACTCTTTAGTAGAGTGTCATCCCCAATGAGCCTGATAGCACGTTTCTCAATTGAATCCAAAGACTCGAGCTGATACTTGGCAGAACCGTCTTTGGCTTCAATATAAGACCCAAAATTCGGGTTTGTTGTGAGTCATCATCATTATGTCAGCCTTTAGAAGTCCACTGCTGAACAAAGGCCTCCCCCAAAGAGCGCCATGACGAGCGATCTTGTGCCACCTCCATCCATCGAATTCCTGCGATGCTACAATGTCGTCAGTCCATCGTGTGGGGGTCTCCCCACACTTCGTTTGCTTGTTTGTGGTCGCAATTCGAAAACCTTTATCCCCCAACGGTTGTCGGTTCTGCGACTGATAAGGCCTGCCCATTGCCACTTCAACTTGCAAACTCTGAGAGCTATGTCGGTAACCTTTGTTTTTCCACGGATTTCCTCATTTCGGATTCTATCACGTAGTGAAACACCGAGCATTGCTCGCTCCATTATACGCTGCGCAACTCTGAGCTTGTGTATGAGACCAACAGTTAGCGAGCAAGTCTTAGTGCCGTATGTCATCACTGGCAACACGCACTGATTATAAACTTTCGTCTTGAGGCTCTGCGGTATCTGCGACGAGAAGATATGGCGTAATTTCCCGAACGCTGCCCATCCAAGTTAGATTCGTCGGTTGACCTCTTTGTCGAAGTTGGATCAAAGTAGACATAGTGATAAACAGCTTCGATTATATCGTTCCCAACGTAAACCGGCATGGGTACGACATGGGCATTTGACATGATGTTCGTCTTGCCCATGTCATTGTAAGACGCACCTGTTGGGAAACAATATTGAGGTCACTGAGCATTGCGCTTAGGTTTTCCAGAGTTTCAGCCATGATGCATATATCATCAGCAAATCGAAGGTGAGTGATGTATTCGCCATTGATATTAAATACATTACTCACTTTCTAAATCACCAATACCCAATCCGTTCCAGTTCAGAAGCTTGAATCTAACTTCCAGTGCAGAGGTGAACAGTTTCGGAGAAATAACGTCTCCCTGTCTCACTCCTTTTGGCAACTGGATAGAATTCGTGCTCTGATCCTGAAGATGAACTGTCATGGTGGCCTTGCTGTACAAACACTTCAACACTTCGATGTACGGTAATCAATCTGGCACCGCTGTAATAAATGTAGCACTACCCAGGTCTCAACTGAATCAAAGGCTTTCTCGTAGTCTACAAGTCGTCAAACCTACGAGCGAGACGGTTTGTAACTACTCTCAAAAATGCTTGTAGACGTAACTCAGCTGCGAAATGGCCTATAATTCTTCATGAGGGTTTTATCACCTTTCTTACAGAACAAAACCACATACGCTCCTGTGCCATGCCTCTGGCGTAGTACCCTCAAGGATGACGGAGTTAAACAGCTTCTGAAAGACTTTAAGTACTGGTGTTCCACCCGCTTTCAGTAGCTCTGTCGTTATTCCGTCCTCCCCTGGTGCCTTATTGCTCATTAGCTGTTTGGGGCCATTCTAATCTCGTATAGGCTGATGTCCAGGATATCTTTGGTATAATGTCGGGTCAAACTGGCTCATGCATCGCTAGTCGTGCTAGGAAGACTACGCGATGAGGTGTATAGTTGTCCATAGAACTTCTCGAGCTCACTCAAAATCTCTGGCTTTGAAAAACGATGCTGCCACTGTCGGTTTTCAGCTTCGTCAACAGGCTTTGCCCAATGGACAGATCTCTTGCGAACACTTAGGAGCTCTTGGTGCGCTCTATTGCGTTCTTAATACAAGTAGTATTATACGAACTCAATCGCATTGACTTGGAGATCCTATCCACTGAAGACTGCAGCCTCATCTCGCCCTGTTCTGCTATAAGTTTGAGTGTATGCTCAGAGAGTTTCTGTGTTCTATTTTTGCGGGGGTCTTAAAGATCTCTGACCCGACCACGTGTACAATTCCCACCAGCCCGTTGTTTAGTTCGTCCACATGCGGTAAGGATTTGGAAGCTATTTTGGAACTCCAACTGAAAGCTTTCGGTGTTTTGGATTTGGGTAGGATTTGGGTGAAGAGCAGATCCCATCAAGCGAGACCTCTCCAGCTTTACGTTGATATTCAATGAGCCTGTTACCATGCGGTGATTACTGTCGGTCTTAACCCTAACCCCTAACCTCTTAGCCCGGTTTGATGTGAGTTTGACACCCAAAAGCTCCACATGGTCACTTATTGGTATTGTTACACTTTGCAAAGACGGAGATCGGTTTAGAAGACTCTTTTTAGCAGAAAACAAAACAGCTTTTCAACATATCTAATCGCTGGAATGTTATCAGGACCACTGGCCTTGTTCACATCTAGAGCTCGAAGCGTTCTGAGAACCTCCTTCAGGCGAATGCGAATTTCGGGCATAAAAACCCCGCAATGAGGAAGGCAGGACGGTACCTTGCCGGAAGCGTCTAGATACGAAAATTCTGCAAAAAGAGAAGTACATAAATTTGCTTCGTCTCCAGTAGTGTGATCCATCAGGTTTCAGCAATGTTGGCAGTGAGGGGCGGCAGAAGTTCACTTCGACTGGTTTGGCCAGGGACCAAAAAGCTTTGCTACCCGCGGGGTATGAAGCCAGTTTGGACCCAATTCGACCTACGTGATCAAAATGAGCCTTCCTAAGTATCTTCTTGCAGGTCTTACCGGCAACGTTGAATTTTCTTTTCTTAGCCCGAATATCAGATGATTATGCTTTCGCATCAGCGCAGTCTAGATATGCCGCACGCTTTAGAGCCACAGCACGACCACAGGTGAATCCAAACCAAGGCTGAGTTTTGCTGAAAAGTCTTGTCACTGAATGGAATGAAATATTCTATTGCCTGACATATTACCTCTGTAATAGCAGACGCGCAAGTCGACGGGTCCTGGGAGGTGATACATGTTTGCCGCCAAGGATACGAAGCAAAGAATTGCCGCATCTTGTCCCAATCCGCTGAGTTGTATCTCCACACGTGCCTATTACCCTTAAGGTTAGGATCAGGTGGGGAATACACTGAGACGGACTTAACCAGGCAGTGATCAGAGCTACCAAGAGGTGAGGATACTGATACGGAGTATCGGTCTGGTTCAGTCATCATCAACAAGTCGAGACAGTTGGCAGTGTCATCATCACGGTCAGGTACCCGTGTCGGCTCCTGCACCAGCTGAGACCAAAAACATCAATTGAGCAGACGGGTAACGCTGTTGAGCCACAACTGCCGCTTCACCTAGATAGTCTACCAATGAAGTCGTCCCCGTATCTCCGCTGTGTAAGCGGTACACACAAGCATACATAATTTTCTCTATGCCCGTTTCCAACAGCACCCAAATCACCGAGAAGTTAGATGCTCAAGATTTCGGAGAAACAGACAGCAAATGTCATCACGGGCGTATACACAAACTTCGGCGTTAGGGATAAATAGGTGATCCAAGACATAGACTGGGTAATACAAGTATGCCGTATAATCTGGCCATCCTATCTGCGTCTCTAACAAGAAGAACAAGTGGGGCTTATAGATCTCCAGATGATAATGGTCTGTTTGGAGATTGGAGTGAATCCCACGAAAATTCGCAAGATCCTCTTTGAAGTACCGTGGGAGGCGACTCCCCGTTGTAACAAGGCGGCTTAAAGACTTTGTTGAAGGAGCACGTGCATGCAGTCTAAAATACCTACGAGTATGTCATGTCTAAAATATCATAAATACCGGTCTTAAATACCAGTGGAGCCTATAACGCCCATCAGTTTTTCGACAGCACGAGTATAGTGTAGAGTACGTGGTCGATGTTCGAGACCAAAAGCAGAAACCTACGCAATGAGTAGGTACTTCTACCGGACGAGTGAGAAATGCATAGCAACGTAATGACTACTTATGAGTGTTATTGATGTCGATCATGCGCCATTTGCCAGCAGCAGCTAAATTTTAGAAGGACGTCTGATTTAGTCTGATGGTCTGGCATCAGACTAAATCAGACGTCAGCTAATTAGTTGAAAACTTGGAGGATGCTCAGTCTTGCTATTTTTGTGTATACCTGGATCATCTGAGTTAGTCTGACGCCAGAAGTTAATTAGTTGAAGACTTGGAAGATGCTCAGTCTTGCTATCTTTGTGTATACCTGGGTCATCTGAGTTAGTCTGACGTCGGAGGTTCATTAGTTGAAAACTTGGAGGATGCTCAGTCTTGATATTTTTGATAACGAAGACTGGCGGTCATAGAAAATAAAGCGCTGGGGTGGCTAGCTGAGCTGAACAGAAATGCAGAACAGGCGTAGTAAGGACGAGACAATTGGATGGACGAATACCAGACCTATGAAGATCGCGTTAGAAAGTTGTAAAAGATCAGAAAAAACCCGAAAGTTCGGATGAAATATGCATCGGAAATTCGCAAGTGGAACAGAAGTTATAGTTTCGGGTATCAAGCGTAAAGTATAATTTTTATGATTTCATGTGATTGTTTTTTAAGTTAATTGTCTTTAGAATAAAATAAGATAGGCCAAACTAAGCGATGCGACCCTCGCACTGTGGTTGTTAACACCACACTGCGATGCAAATCCGACACTCTGCCAAACTGTGTTTGGCAGAGTGTCGGATTTGCATGGCAGAGCATGTTTAGGTTAGTATGCCGATAGAGTAGAATGTAGGTCAAATAGAATATATTTTTTCAGTGGAATGAAATGATTAATTAATGTGAGGCTATAAACATGTCAATTATCAACGTCATAGAGTTTTGAGTATAATTTTGCATTAACTTTTTTTTTGAAATATTTTTATTTCACCAGAACCGAGGAGAGTTGGTTTTGCAGAGTTGTAGTTTCTTCAGTAACGTAAAACCAAGCTGACCAGCCTGTTAACGAGTGCAAGTAATAAACAAGCAGAGCAGTAAAACTAGGAGTAGTATCATGCGAATAAGTAGAGATAGATCTGTTTGTAGTTTTTTTTTTGTATAATTCATTTATAGAAAGTTTACGTTGTGTTTATTTTATCTTTTATATGTCCTTTATATGTTGATAACAGGGCCCTTATGTAATGGTTAATGGTTGGAGTATAAAATTGAATACGTACAGTTGAATTTAGAAGTAGTAAGTAGTTTGACTTGTTTAGAAATAGAGCAATGGTGATTGCAAAAATGTAACGTAACAAAACACTCGGAACATGACACCGAAGGAAGTTGAACTATAGCAAATTTCTACCTACTATCTACTACTACCTATTGTACTACTATCTATTGTAAATTGATTACTTGGAATTCAGCGAAAAGATGTCGTAAATTTTCGACTAGAATAAAATTTATGTACAAATGCTCTACGGTTGTGAACTCCCAGAAATTTAATATAAGTTTTTTTTCTTTATTTTGTTCAGGAATGTCGTAGAGACTGTCTGGAGAAAGGAATGCTAGATAAGCACTTTCGTTTCGGTGTCCACGCCGCCCCTTGAACAGATAGTCATCTACCAACTCCCGCGCATGATACTTGTAGGTTTATAATGTACACAGTGGAGACTTAATAAAAGGTACTAGTTAACATCTCTGCTAGATAGACCTTCTGATAAACAATGCCAACAATGCCAACAATGCCTATATCAAGTAGTTTTTATGTCAATACCTAAGCTATCCAATAAACAAAACGTCATCGGAATCCGTCCAATAGTTTTATGTGACGCGTGACTAGACAAAAGGACTGACACACTGAGAAACATAACGGCTAACAAAGTCACAATAAAAGCATTCTCAATTTTTTCTTGTAGCTGTAACAAAAAAACTTTGTCTGCCTAAAAAACGAATTTTATTAAAGTGACATCGTTTTTGTTGTCGGACGTTTATTGCATTATACACCACTTGCCCTCTGACAAACAAACAAGCTAAATAAATAAATTGTTTTGACAATAGTATTTTACAAATTTAGCAAATCAATATAATAATAAAGGAAAAGTATTTTTTTATAGAAATACAATAAACCCGACTGGCGTGCAGGAGTGGGGCGCGAAACGCACAACGCATACATATGCTCGGGGTTTTGCTTTTCAGCCGCGATAGCGGACGGACGCACTGCATACATAAATAATAGCAATATAATTTTAACGTTTCATATTTACTTACATATTTTACTTGCAATTGACAAGTTTTCATTTACATAAGGCAATGAAATTCGAAAACCATTTCAAGATATTGCGATGCTGATCATTATTCCAAATTTTTTAGTGCAGTAACTACAAAAACATTAAATAATAACTCACAACCAAGCACAGTTCAGATGAATATTAAAAATTCAGTTGCCTGTAGAGAAAAAAAAACTTAGCTAGAGCAAAAGAAGAAAGAAAAATATATATTTTCTTTGAATTTTATAATGTGGGTACAAATTGAAGGCCTTGTTAGGCACATTCCAACAGTATATAATTTATTGGCATAAGTTCTTTATTGTCAGGGTGCAGGCGTGTTTTTTTAGCTTTTAAGCTAGTTTACGCCTGTAAAAGATTGGTGAACTTTTTGAAGCTTTGGAGAACCTTTGCCCTGAATTGAGTAGATTGAGTTTTAGGATAATAAAATATTTCATTTCTTAATATTAATACGTCGACTTCAAATGGATAAAACTAATGAAGCAATTTAAATGACATTAATTTGTATATAACTATGAGATAACCTCTAAAGTAATTAAAGATTAATACCAAATTAGCATAGCGAATTGGTATATATCAATTCCGTACTTGTGTGGGGATTCCCTTCTTATTGTTTTTACTTTTTAATTATTTGTTATTCTATCTGCCTTAATAACAAAATTCTGTAAAAAATTCAACCAGCTGCTAATGTACAACGTTTCATAATATACAGTAGGACAAACAGACAGACAGACAGACAGACAGACAGACAGACAGACAGACAGACAGACAGACAGACAGACAGACGGAGAGTCCCGTGACGTTTAGGCATTTTGGGTACCTAACCCTAAAAATTGTCTAATTATTATTAAGAACCTTCTCCTTTTGGAAGTCGATAAATTAATATAAATTGTAAATATATTCGGGATAATAATTACCTAGCCCCAAACTACAACACCCTGCACTATGTGTACTGGACAACGGATAAACATACAGACACGAAGATTCCATCCATGACTCGGAAACTCGGACCTTAATAATAAGTTTGTGTTATTTTAATTGTGTGTTCCAATGTTAGATAGATACATAATTATATAATTACTTAGAATAAATTAAATAGCTTTCATGCCTGAAATATATACAATCTCTCTGGAAAACGGATAAAATCGGAACAGAGTCGTGGGGCCACAATAACACGTAAATAAACATTTATCAACCTTGTTTTACCTCAATTACATTAAATAAACTTAATTACCCACTAAAAATAGCAATAAGTTAAATGGTCTCCTACATCCGGGCTCGGAATCGAATTAACTGACGAACAACCCCCGGAAAGGGTTGGTACTGTTGGTAGAGAGGGGGCAAAAGGAATTATTCAATTTCCTCCGGGCGCCGCGCCGTGCCTCCGAAACCAATCCGTCTAGGTACCTACATAGGTTAATTAGTTTCTAGTTCGACTGAAGTTTTAGCTTTTTACTCTAGCGTCTGTTTAGGTTTTACTTTTTACTTTATTATTTTAAAGTAATGTTCTTTAAAAATATTTTGAGAAGTACAACCACACTACTAATAATATAATAAAGAATATCAGATATTTTTAACCGACTTCAAAAAAGGAAGGTTCTCAAGTTGATATGTATGTATGTAATATTATTGAAAATGCGTTATATTCATACATGTTACTCTAAATGGGTGTCTAAGCATATGTACCAAATTTCATGTCTGTATGTATGTAAGTTTGACCAAGTATTTCTGGGAAACTAATCAAGTCTGATTGCAATAATTCTTTTTGTACTATTTTCAGTATTTTTCAACTTGGGGAATCGTTAAAGTTTCATCAAGATCGGTCTAATAGTTTAATAGATATGGAGTGTTAACTGTTTCCAGTATAGCTTTTTTCTTAGCGATCGGAATAAGTAGGTACTTCATTTTCTTAACCTACAACGAAACTAAAAACTAAAAAATTAAAACGATTTAAAAAAAATTAAACCAATTTCAGATCGTATAAAAGTTAAATAAAGAAATAATTTTTTTTTTGAGGTCTATAACTTGTCAGGTAAGTGCTTAGTTACATATTATAGTCAGTTTGGGCGTAGCCCAGACCTAAAAAAAATTGAATTAATTAGTTTTTATGCAGGCTTAGATGAGATGTTTGTTTGTTTGTCGTATGATGTAGCACTTGGTGTCAGAATATGTCAGGGCACCGGAGAGCCTCTGACAGGGCCTAACGAAGGCTATTAATCATTAACAGTCAGGAACGACAGCTTAACGTGCCTTCCGAAGCACGGAACAATGGAGAACCGCACATAACTCGGAGAAGTCACTAGTCCGGAGCCCGGGACCGAATATTTGGATTCTGTGGCACTAGTTTACCGCTAGGTTTCCACCACTTGGTTAAGCCAGAGATTTTGAGTGAGCTCGAGAAGTTCTATGGACAATTATACACTCATCACGTAGTCCTCCTAGGACTAGCGATGCAAGAGCCCATTTGACCCGACATTATACCGAAGATATCCCGGACGTCAGCCTATACGAGATCAGAATGGCTCTCAAACAGTTTAAGAGCAACAAGGCACCAGGGTTGGACGGAATAACGACAGAGCTACTGAAAGCGGGTGGAACACCGGTACTTAAAGTCGTTAAGAATTTGTTTAACTCTATAGTTAAATATTTAAACGGAACTTAATCGCGCTGAAAACTTAATATTTATTTACCTCAACGTTAACTTGTTAAACTCCATCATCCTCGAGGGTACTACGCCAGAGGCATGGCACAGGAGCGTAGTGGTTTTGTTCTAAAGAAAAAACAAAACTACTACACTTTTTTTGTAAGACAGATGATAAAACCCTCATGAAGAATTATAGGCCCATTTCGCTGCTGAGCCACGTCTATAAGCTGTTTTCGAGAGTAGTTACAAACCGTCTCGCTCGTAGGTTTGACGACTTTCAGCCTCCCGAACAAGCTGGATTCCGGAAAGGCTTTAGTACCGTAGACCACATCCATACGCTCCGGCAGATTATACAGAAGACCGAAGAGTATAATCGGCCACTACGTCTAGCGTTTGTGGACTACGAGAAGGCCTTTGATTCAGTCGAGATCTGGGCACTGCTACAGTCATTACAGCGGTGCCAGATTGATTACCGGTACATCGAAGTGTTGAAGTGTTTGTACACCAAGGCCACCATGACAGTTCGTCTTCAGAATCAGAGCACGAATTCTATCCAGCTGCAAAAAGGGGTGAGACAGGGAGACGTTATTTCTCCGAAACTGTTCACCTCTGCACTGGAAGATATATTCAAGCTTCTGAACTGGAACGGGTTTGGTGTTAACATCAATGGCGAATACATCACTCACCTTCGATTTGCTGATGATATAGTCATCATGGCTGAAACCCTGGAAGACCTAAGCACAATGCTCAGTGACCTCAATATAGTTTCCTAACAGGTGGGTCTTAAAATGAACTTGGGCAAGACGAACATCATGTCAAATGCCCATGTCGTACCCATGCCGGTTTATGTTGGGAACGATATTATCGAAGCTGTTGATCACTATGTCTACTTGGGTCAGACAATCCAACTGGGTAGATCCAACTTCGACAAAGAGGTCAACCGACGAATCCAACTCGGATGGGCAGCGTTCGGGAAATAACGCCTTATCTTCTCGTCGCAGATACCGCAGAGCCTCAAGACGAAAGTGTATAATCAGTGCGTGTTGCCAGTGATGACATACGGCACTGAGACGTGGTCGCTAACTATTGGTGTCATACAAAAGCTCAGAGTTGCGCAGCGTGCAATGCTCTCCATTGCACGCTCTATGCTCGGTGTTTCACTACGTGATAGAATCAGAAATGAGGAAATCCGTAGAAGAACGAAGGTTACCGACATAGGTCGCAGAGTTTGCAAGTTGAAGTGGCAATGGGCAGGCCATATAGTTCGCAGAACCGACAACCGCTGGGGAATAAAGGTTCTCGAATGGCAACCACGAACAAGCAAGCGAAGTGTGGGGAGACCCCCACACGATGGACCGACGACATTGTAGCCATCGCAGGAAGTCGGTGGATGGAGGTGGCACAAGATCGCTCGTCATGGCGCTCTTTGAGGGAGGCCTATGTTCAGCAGTGGACTTCTAAAGGCTGATATGATGATGATGATCAATAACTAAATAATTCTTAATAATGATAAAAGACCACAAATTCATAACTTCCAAGCACTTTTGTTGGTCAAGTATTAATTAGAAATCACTAGCTTTCGCCCGCGACTTCGTCCGCGCGGACTACAGTTTATCGCGAAAAAAAACATCCAATGTTCATCTAAGATATTAAAACTAATGGAAAAGTATAGCACCAACGCTCTTGATGCTTTTTGACAGACTTGTTATTATTTCGTTTCCACGGCAACGCATGTACTCGTAATTCCGTTCCTTACAGCAAGTTATCGTCATTTTCCAGTATTCCCATTGCATCTCACCATTTTCGGGATAAAAAGTATCCTATGCTGGTTCCTTTATTGTACAGTACCTATTTACAAAGTTTCATCAAAATCAGATCAGCCATTTTTGTCGTGAAAGCTCACAGAACAAACAAACAGTCAATTTTTCACTTTTATATGTAAGGATTCTTGTAATCGAAATAATAAATGGAGTGAGCTATTAATGACAATAGGTATAAAGAATAGTCACAAATGAAGATTCATTTGGATTACCTTGGATTCTCATGTACCTACATAAGGTACATTAACTGACAATAATCAATAAACAATTATCAATACTGAAGACAAAGATTCTGTAGTTAGTGTTAAAAAGGGTACAGGCAATGACGCCAAATCCTAAGCCAATTATAGATGTTTTTAAATTGACATGGCCTATATCACTCACACCAAAAAATAAGTCTGTGATAAATTTAACATCTTTTGTTATGAGTTTCCGTATTTTAGTGTTAATAAACGATTTTATTTAGCTTACCCTGTTTCTACAAGCAAACAAAACGGTCAGCACTCTTGCGTGCTCGTTTTTTACCCGACTACGGCGAAGCAAGGGAAGGGTAATGAGTTTAACAGTCTACGTCTGTATGTACGAGTATCATCTATACATAGTGAGATGCAAAGTCAACATCATCTATACAAAGTCGCTTCCCGCGGTCTGGCCTTCTCTTTTAAACTACGCAATGGATTTTAATGCGGTTCTCATCAATAAATAGTGATTCAAGAGGATGATTTATACGTATAGTTTTATATTCTTTTGTGTTAATTTTTTGAAATATGATGATAAATGTTCAAGATATTGGAAGTTATTAATACATCAATACATATTGAACAAAGTCGCTTCCCACGGTCTGTACCCTTAAATCTTCTACTACGCAACAGATTTTAATGCGGTTTTCACCATCAGTTAGATTATTTTTCCGATGATGTTTTTATATAGCTATAATACGAGCTAGCGAGACTTGAGTGTAGTGAGAGGTAAGGCGCCGCCGCGCGCCCTCCCCGAAGCGGAGTAAAGGTTGATTGTATGAGAACTACTTTTTTCGCCTCATTTTTTTTTCTAAATTACACCCGTGGGAAGCCGGGCGGGTTGCTAGTGTATGTATATATGTAGTTGAGTATGTGGATGTTCCATCATAGCGTGTCGCCCCTATTGGTAAGATTTTGGCTAGTGAGGTATCACTCGATTTGTCTTCAGGCACAGAATAAATAATAGTTCAATAAATAATAGGTTATTTTTTTACCCAACTACGTCGAAACAAATATAGGGTTATGTGTTCGAACAAAAACTTGGTCCGATTTTGTCAGTCGATTTGTCTTCATCGCAAAAGTGTCGCAATTTTTACCCGATCGTAGTTGGGTTTTAGTTATTTAGTTTTTTCTGTCTTGTTGTTAAAATAGCATCCACCCGCATTTACTAATTAATGAGTTAATCCGCGATCATGGCGCTTGCAACAGTGTTGAAATATCAGAAACTCAAAACAAAAGACATACATGGTATATATCCTGTTTCTAATGTTGACTTTAGCATAAGCCAATGTTGACTTATTGACCAGTGCCCATCCTGTTATCATACACTCGTCATTGTAGCAATATTTTTTCAGTACCTACCTTTGTTTTCAACACGTGCAAGGTCTTTGTTTGAATTAAATTTAAACAGAGACATCCAAACAACCCCATATTTCAACCACAGACCCTCGTGGACCTCTGGACCTCGCATTCATCATGTCAGCGCTTAACCTTTTTGTAGCGGACCTTTGAGACGTCATTATCCTCTATTATTATCTTGACTGTTACATCATTACGTTACTATCGAAGCCAGCATGAGGTTTACCAAGTGTTATACGAATTTGGACTTTATTGCGATTAGGTTATTAGGTTAGATTTCGGTAAATGGTAAGGTTTACAAAATTTATTTGGCTTCAAACACAATATGGGAATTAACAGTAACTAAACTTATTAAGTAGGTATACCTATAGGTACTACCAATTCTTCAATCTAATTTCTGCCAAATAATATGAGTGTGGATATTTATACCAGCATTGTTGATTATCAGTTTTGCAGTTAGCTAAATAAAGTACAAGAAGTGTTTGAATTTAGGGGTAAATTGTCCTCGGGAGCTGATTGTGTTAAGCGACTGAAATCCTGTTTCGGAGCCCGATAGGTACATAACGTTATAATTTTATGCTATATATTTTGTAAACACACATTATTGTAAGGATTCATTTATTTTATGCATTTTATATCTCACTATAAACATTGAAACAATAGACTACATTGCTATTCGAATATTTAACTTATGTTACTGCTCATACGATACCATTTCACTCCAACCGCTGGTCACGCGCGTACATTTTGCGGGGCAAAAGAAAAATCTATTTTAAGGTGAATAAACAGAATTAGTTCTAGTGAGAGGAATTTCTCGAGGTTTTCGGACGTACGTGCGCCGGGTAAGGGCAGGTCTTTGGGGCCGGGGTAGATTGATTCAGAATTGGTGGCATTAGCGTTGAACCGGGTTTTTGTGCCTTACTACGGCTCCCCTAGAAACGCGGAAAATTGAGTTTTTTGCAGTGATCGAATTATTGTAATCCATTGCTTTGCTATAGTTTTTATACAAACCTGTTTACCTATTGGTCTTCGCCAGTCGCTTGGACTCTTTTAATTCATAAACTTGAACAAATATTGTTTACGCGACTGGCAAGGGAGATAACTCATAAGTAGATATAATGAGAACGTGGTATCTTAATACCCAGAACCGGATAAAGACCTACTTTAATTTTGCATTAAAGTTTGCATAAAATTTCAAAGACAGTTAAAAAACAAGAAGAAGAAAATATTTACGTCTTACCAAATAATAACTACTAAGTTTTAATTTAAAGTACGTGTAATTATTCGTTACTCTCAGCTTTAATTTTTATAACTTTACTTTTTATAGTGGCAAAAAGATGTGCATCCAAATGTTTACTTTTTGGAGGGATACTCGTCTCTTTTTTGAGAATGTTAGGCTTGTATTGTGACTGTCATTGTAAGTAGTTATTCTGACGTTATATTTTTCATTCAGAGTTGCCAGGTTTGTCTGTGACCGAAATAAATCGGGAACTACCAAAGCCTTGGGGAATTTTTGAAAATTGTTTCAATTATTTAGGAAACTAAATCAGACCACGAAATTGAAATGACTGGCTTTTATTCGTTAGCTTTTTATTTTCCCTTTGTCTCAAAGTTAGTAATAGTTTTTATTCAATACCTTACAGACAAAACATCGAACTTGAGGGAGATTTGGGTGAGTTTTGGCTGGCACGCTACTACAATGATATAGTTTTTTTCGGTGATAGCACTGGCTTATTAATGCAATTCAAATTACAAGGCGTCTTAACGACCGAAAAACGCCTAGGCATCGCAGAATTTTGGAGCCAGGAAAGGAAAGTCCGCAGGGCCACTTGTGCCAGTGAATCCACCGCGACCGAGGTTGTGCGAAACTACAATCTAGTTCAAGGAAGACCAATCACCAGTGCTTCCCTTGTGGCCACAATCAGAGATCACACAGGCATAAACCCGAGGTTATATTCTGGCTGAAACAGACACTTTTTCATACGTGGTCACTCCTAGCCACGCCTTTTTGTAAACCGTAGACTGACCTATGGCTTTTGTTAGTAGAGTGGTCAACGCCCTACTTCAAGAGTCGCTGGGTTGCTCTCAAACAACACTGATCATCAAGGACAACCTAGTCGAGAGAACCTCACTACGGGTAAGTTGCAAGACAATCATTTTGAGTGAGGAAGCTAGGCACAGGCCTTTTACACTTGGTCCTAATGTAATTCCTTCTGTCCTCGTCAGGGTTCTTTTTATGTACGTACGAACTATAAGTTCATATGGTATGGGATTGGTAGACTACCATCGCTGCTCGAAGATTGCTTTCCTGCTACCTGGCACCGTAGTCCGTGCTAGGCAACAGCTAACTTGATGAGCAGCAGACTCCGCCGTCAACGGCGAACACAACCGTGCCAGCATGGGACTTCAAAGTCCTACATTCTAGCCAGGCCCCGGGTCTGCTAGCTTCACACAAACTACACAAGCGGTACAGTAGTAGGGGAAACCTACTGACTACCTTTTTATTATCATGTGCTGTTCACACTCTAATCTAATAATTAAATAATGATTTAACTTGGTTGCGAGGCAGGACATTGCAGGCAGAACCAAATTTACCCTTTGATATATAGATAGTGTAAATTTTAATGGCGCGCAATAAAGGATGTTCTATTACTTACTGAATAAAAAATATCTAATCTGTACATAAGCATGTAATCTAATCTGTACATAAGCATGTAATATTTAAAACCTATTTCTCTTTTTTTATAATAAATGTGTAATAAGTACCTTTACTGTCTCATTTCTCTCATACCTACCCTACTGGCTAGGCAGGTCACTAAGATTAATAGTTTATCTAACGTTGTTTTTTTAGAACTTTACATCAGCATAAAAATCATATGCTGATGTAACGCTCAATGATGATATGCTATGCTAATTATTATTAAATTCATTTATTTCAGGTAAATAACACCCATAATAATAGCTAAGGTACCTTTGCTAGAAGCCTGACCTTCGTCCATAGAGAATTGCGCAGACTGAGTGGGGTTCTTTGACATCACATTGTTTGTACTTATATAAAGACGCACAACTTTCCTCATTTTCCTCACCATATTTGAGCAATGGCAAAACTCCACAATACACAAGAAGAGTAAAAGCAACATTGATCCAACAAATTGATAATAATTCTGACCCTTAAAACAGTTCCTGGTATTAAAACAACAAAAAGCCCATACCCATTCTCATAAGCCTTCATGAGCTCCATGGTCGATATATATTTGCCATTCTAAATACGCGTGTTTGTCAGAGTGTCGGACATTGTAAACAATATTTTTCGTGATGTTTTGAACTTAGATTTATTTTCGATGAGCAGATTTTATACCGTTTTGGATTGTTCCTCCGCTAAAGTCTGATTTTGGAGAGAAACTACTGATCTATGCCGAATCAGATATTCAACCGCCAAGCAATAGTCGAGTCGAAAGCAGTGGTGATTGAGCGGATGCATATGCGCTTCAGAATCCAACAGCACCCAGTTCAAAACCTTGCCCTCCATCAATGACTTTTATTATATTGTTATATGCGGATTTCTTTGTTAATGCTTGCTTGACGAGCGTAGAGCTTCACTCAAGATTTCATAAAATTAAAGTTCCGGCAGTCACTGCAATTGCTGTGGGCCGGCGTAGTGCTTACCACCTGATGGAACGACCGCTCGTCATTCAGATATAAAAACAACTTCAAAAATTACAGTATTCATCGACATCAAAATATAAGGCCAACCTACATAACGGTACTCGCGACACATTAGCGTCCCAGATCAAGTTAGGCCAAGTTTTAAGCCATCGCTAATGCGCCCCTATGAAATTCAATGAGGCCCCTTTTGAGCCCCCAAGAATCTTCCTTGAAGCTCTCCCTTGAAGCCCCTAACTTGGTGTTAAGCTATTAACTCAGTTTAGGCTGTTTGCGCTTGGGGTATGACTTGATATAGTTTCGGAACGGCAATTAGGTTCCATGTTTTGGAAAGTTTTGAAGTAGACGCTTTGTTACGTCGCTGAGTGAACTTAACTGGCCTTGACTAATAGAGCCAAGAGTGTACAAAGGAATAGGATGTCTACTTTAGTACCGTCAAGAAAGTTATTACTTTATTTACATGACAATGAAGAGCTATATTTCGTAAACTATCTGCCCTGTGGCTAGCCCGTAAATTTATGTTTTACTGAGAAAATTTTGCATACCCAACAGAGTTCACACTGGTAGAGGTTCTCAGTGGTACTGTTTTTACCACGTTTTTACTAACTTGCTTTCTTGTCTGCCTGTTTGTTCGTTCGGTAGAATTTTTTCCAATTGATTTAAAACTAGCTTCACGATGAGTGGTTTTGTTATCCGTTACCTAAATATCTTCGATATATTTTAACCGATTTGAATGATAATTATATTTATTTTAAATAGTATAATTATACAATACGTAACATAATTACCTATGAAGTATGGGGGTGGGGTATTCCACACTACATGGCGAACAACTTCAGTTATACAACTTTTGAGATATGGAAGGTTTTCATTCATGAATTTACTTTTAAAGATTACTTCAGGAACAGTGAACTTCAAACCCTAGTAGCACAGAATAAATAATAGTACTACCTAGTAGTCAGCTGGGGAAAAAATCAATGCCGACCTTGACCTTGAATTTGTGCAAGTCTGTTTGAGAAGTCTGGTGACAGAAGTTGCATTTCGGAGCCTACTGCGCTGTGATCAGTCTCGAATGTCAAAATGAAAATCTCACATCTGTCATGGGTTTTTGTAATCATCTGTCGAATTTTCTTTATTATTTTGTAAAAAGTGAATCTTTTCTTCCACGAGAAAACAGGATGAAGTGAAGCGGTTCGAATACGGCGCGGAAGATTACTTGAACAGGATTGAGCCGAAGCCTCACAGAGTCGAGTTTGACGTTGGGTACAGAGAGAGACGAGATTTAGATCGTCGTATCGACAGTGATTAGATATAGAGCCCGTGATTGAACAGAGGAGGAGTGATTGGAGTGACAGGCAGTGGGCGTTCAGTAGCTCGAGGCTTTTGTAGGACCAGCGTCAGTCGTTTCCTGATGGTGATAGAGAGAGATTGTACGACTACGAGAGGGAGAACCGGGAGTACCGCGACTTGGCTAAGCGGCAGCCAAACAAGTTCCGTCACAGTTACTCGTCCCCCTTGGCAGACTCGGGTCAGTCCGATAATATTGAAATGCCATAATCGATTTGTGATCAGTTTCAAGTGTTACATAATGTAGTCGTTTCCTAAGCCTTCAGTGTTTTCTTCAGCTATATGTAACACCTCTTACTCGAATTATGTGCATGCAGAGAGACAATAGGCTGGCTCGTCCCACATCTGCCCCGACTGGTGAACAGTCTGTACTCAACGCATTCTTTCCAACAGCGCGCAAGCGAGGAGCGGCCTAGCAACCTAAACTTGCAGATGGAGCAGTTATGTTTGTACATACCTACTTTTTTGTGTGACGTGATAATTATTAAACAAATATTTATGGTAGTCGCAAATTTCCAATGTTTACTTTTGTATGGGAATTTTCATTATGGTGTATTGCACACGTATACGAATTTACATGCTTTGATCGAAACAAACCCGTTCCGTTACCAAGAAGGCACGTTGTATACACCCAGAGCATGCCATATAAATTTCATGAAAATTTAATGAATGAAATGTTTTATGTGTAATATTATCTTTTTATGTGCAATAAAGTATTATCTATCTATTCATCTATCGATTCAGTAGTTTTTGGTAAATCTATTTGAATCGTATTTTGGTTCATATAAATATATCGAGAAACAAACTATCCATATGGCGTAATATCGGGATAGGTTCGCAAAAGTCAACATATTGAGCACGTCTGCTAAGGCAAAGTACATTCGATACGAAAATACCATAAACTAAACTACGAGTCCAATGAAACCTGCTCGTACTGCGTATAACAGGGAGAGGCGTCAGATCCGGCTTTTATGGAAGTGCTTTGACACTATCACATTTGCACATCGAAAGCGGAGCGCACATTCGATTGAACGACCAGATTTCATAAAGGGAAGCTCACTTGTGTATGGCAGTCAAGGTTTTAGACTATTATCCAAATCCCTATTACTATTTTTAAATGAAACCTTGTCTGTTTTTTCGTGTGGCTTTCCCAACCAAACGGCTTAATCATTTTTGTTGTTAATCTTAGGATCGGTTAACTGAAAGCTGTTACAATCAAAGTACTAAAACAAAAAGCAGTTTCAATATACTCGTACAGGTAATTTCAATGTTGTCCTACAGGATCAATAGTACAAATTAGAATGCAACCAATGAGTTTTCTAAGTTATGTGCGATTTTCCATCGCTCCGTACTTCGGAGGGTACGTTCCCGGATTTTATTGATTATTAGCATTCGTCAAACCATGTCAGAATCCCTCAGGCGGCTTGACAAACTCTGACGCCAGAAGCCAGCACTACCTTATACGATAAACAAACAAACAGGTAGGTTTACAGAATGATGACCAAGTCTGACGCCAGAAGCCAGCACTACCACAGACGATAAACAAACAAACAAATAGGTATACAGAATGATTAAAAATGAAAATTGTAAAACGCGGCAGCTCTATTTTCCAAAATTTCTCTTCAGGGAGTGTTTACTCGTAAGTACCTATATTTAAGCTGCGGCTGTCTTATCCCGCTTGCAGTCCTGCATTTAATCCAACCTTTTATCTTTCCTGATTCATTCAGTTCAAGATTATCCCAAACTGGGAATCGGCACCTACCGATCCGGCTATTCTTTTACCCGATAACATCGGGTACCTACCGGGATCGTTGGGAAACGAGAAACCGGCGTCGGACGCTCGGCTAATGTTGGGTGAGTCGGCAATTCTGGGACTTACTTTTTTCAGCGGACTCGTTTGGGGAATGATTTAGTTGAGATAGAGCTTTTTAAGAGGGAGAGGGAGGGAGACATGAGGCTCTTGCCGGGATTGATCGTGCGGAAACTCCTTTGAGAATTATGTGAGAGTATCATTAGTGCTACAAATAGGTGTTCGGGAGAGGTTTGTACTACATTTTAATAAACCAATGTTTACAGTCCATAAATAAAACAATGCACCGATAGGGGTAGGGAAATCATCGTAACCCTTAGCATATATAAAATAAGATGACCTGCCACATTAAAAAAACGTAGAGTACTTGCAAAATTGTTTATAATTACATTGCCAATGAGCAGTTTTCCATTAGGCATTGTCAGTTTAGTTCATTCATCGTCAAGAGATGGCGCTCGCGTAACTTTTGGTATTTACTCTACTGCACGTAGTAATCGAAAGCAGGTAAAACAGCGTTTTACCGTAAAAATACAAAAACCACGATCGAATCAAACGAACGACAAGTTGTTTGTGTAGTGAAATTTTTATTTACCTCTTTATTAAAGCAGATAGATTAAATGTAAATAAAACGGACCATTTTCTTTGTATCACTAGCTGTAATCCCTAGCAATATATAAAAATGAAACGTTGTCTGTTTGTTTGTTATTTTATTTGTTTATTTTTTTGGGGAGCTTTCACGCGATAACGGCTGGACGGATTTTGATGAAACTTAGAATGGAGATAGCTTTTACCCTAAAATAAAACATAAGATACTTTTATCTCGGAAAATTGTAAGTTTCCATGGGAAAACAGGAAAATCTGGTCAAATTTTGATAACTTGCTGTAAGAAACGGTTGCCATGGAAATGAAATAACAAGTATGTCAAAAAACAACAAGAGTGTTGCCACAGAATACCTAATAATACTCCGTAGTGGTGCTATACCTACTTTTGCATTGGTTTTTAATATCCAAGAAGAACATAGATTGTTTTTTTTCGCGATAAACAGTAGTCTGCGCGTACGAAGTCGCGGGCGGGAAAACTAGTTTATAATGTAGAATATTAAGAAGGTAGAAAATACTACCAATAAATACTATATAAGTACATGAATTTGTTACAAAACTGACGCACAAGTTGCCATAAACAAGGGAACGCAGAATCTCAAACCCGCCAGTAAGTGTAATTCAAAATCTTTGGTCATACCCAAGGAAGTTCTATGTATTTATATAACTTCCTTGGTCATACCAAACTACAGTACTGTTATCAAAACTGTCGCGAACGCCAACTAGTGAGAGATAAATAATGCTAAAATGACACTTGGAAAACCGCTCATTGGCACATGTGCCTATGGAATCTAAAAAAAACATAAATCAGTCATATATTAGTCATAGATCAGTCATCGTAAAAAATAAAACGATAAGAAAATACATACTATTATATTGTTCCACTAAGATACATAGATAGACAGACAGATAGATAGATAGATAGATAGATAGATAATACTTTATCAACCCTAAAAAATATTATTACACACAAAAAATAACATTAAAATTATTACAATGGGTGGTCTTATCGCTAAGAGCGATCTCTTCCATACAACCTTTAGATGGAAAGCAATGGAAGAACAAGGAGTAGACGGCGGTGCATTGAAATAACATACATAGATAGTTTTATAAAATACAATAAATCAATAACTATTTATGCGACAAACTAATACATGTTATTACAATAAACTAATACATATTTATATGACTAATTAGGTTTAAATACATACTTATACGTAGCAGTGCTCAGATTGGAGAGATAGTAAGTCTTTACCAACTTTTTAAATATAGGTAATGTTTTAGCTCGTCTAATATCCAGCGGAAGTGCATTCCACAGATTAACGCCAAGGTACGCCGTTTGGCCCAATCTTCGGTTCTTCGCATCCATTTTCATCCAGGAACCTTTCGCAGATCGTCGTTCCGTCTAGATGGTGGCGTTCTACACTACGTTTGCCAATTCGCGGCCTCCACTTGAGAACACGTCTAGCTCATCGTTTTTTGATTCTGCGGCTAATATGGCCAGACCATTGTCACTTCAGCGTGATAACTGTCTGAGCTATGTCGGTAACCTTAGTAAATAAGTGTTAAAACAATACAAATTCACAGAAATTTCCTAGTTCCATATCAATGCTCACGTTAGAACAGTACTTTCAAGACCGGGGAATTTTATTAATATCAGCTTTAACGTGGTTAAATTATTTAAGCTTTAAAAAAAACTACAAAAATTGAGGTCATATAATTTAAACACAGATACATTTCTTAAATGCCATTCGATCAGAATGTAAGCAAATTGCAAAAACAAGAACTCTATAACAACAACAAAAGCCACCTGACCTATTTAATCCCAACAAAAAACGTACAACACTAAATCACCCGTCGAGACATACCTTCATATTAAAATCAAAGGAAGCAAACGAGGCAAAACAAAGTCACATATCAAGCGTTTCCGATTCGGGCGGAAACGGAAGTACTATATAACAAGCAGTAAGGATAAATCATACGTAGGGTCGTAAAAGGGCTCTTTTGTTTGGTACCACTAGCTAGATAATGTACTACTGTATTTTGATGCCAAGGAGCAATAACAATAACTCATTAAGATCACATACTTAGATCCTGCGTGGTCCCTAGCTAATAATCCATGTATCTAAGAAACCAAGAAATGATTTGCTCTCCGCTGTGAAAAAAAAAACGAAAGAAGTGGTCATTTTTAGATCATCTGGTGACGATATATCTACGAGCAATATTGCGCATTATAACACCCAGTGTCCATACTGTTAACACATCACACCGGAAGCGGCCCGCCCGCTCTAGCCATTGTCCGGGCGATGGCACGATAAACGGTTTACGTCTAGATAGATAGTGTTTCATAGCCATGTTTATTGCATATTAGGTTCTGTTCGAGGCCAGACGGGATGCAATTCTCTCTTTTTCGACATAATATCTATGACAATATTTTATTTATTTTCGACTTTAAGTCGCATGAAAATCTATGTCGTCTATTGCATATAGATCATGCGATATACATTTGTAAATATTGTTATAATCCTATTAAGTGACACATTTATCATCGAAAACAAACCGATAACTAATCAAGGGATTATGTCTATCACTGTGACTTACTTTTGTGGACTATGAGAAGGCCTTCGACTCTGTTGAAACCTGGGCGATTCTGGAGTTTTTGCAGCGTTGTCAAGTAGACTGGCGATACAAAGTGCCGCCAACTATGAGTGTAAACCAGCACTCTAAACATATCCACCTGCGCAGTGGAGTGAGACAGGAGGATGTTATGTCCGCGACACTGTTCACTAAAGCCTTGGAAGATATGTTTAATATGCTGGATTGGTTAGAAGTGATTATTAATAAAAATGGCGAGAACATCTAACACTTACGATTTTCCGATGATATCGTCCTAATGGCGGAGTCGCTGCAAGACTTGCAAAGTATGCTGACCAACCTAGATGATGCTTCTTGACGTTGAACATAGATAAGACCAAGATCATGTTTAACGATCTTGTTGTCCAGGTACCGATTGCAGTAAATGGGTCTCTTAAAGATTTCCAACAATTTGTTTTTGTTTACCTTGAGCAAATATTGTAATTTGGTAAAAACCACTTTGAGAAGGAACCCAACAGAACAATTCAGCTGGGTTGGGCAGCATTCAGCGAGCTTCGTCAAGTCTTCTCGTCGTCCATACCAAAGTGCCTGAAGACAAAAGTATTTAATCAGTGCGTCCTACCAGACATCATCTACGGAGCTGAAACGTGGACACTCTCGGTCAAACTAGTCTACAAATTTAAGGTCGCTCAGCACGCTATGGATAGAACTATGCTTGGAGTTTATCTGAAAGACAAAATTCGTAATGAAGATATCCGACAGAGAACCATGGTTACCGACATAGCTCTAAGGATTAGCAAGTTAAAGTGGCAGTGAGCTGGTCACATTTCCCGAAGAACCGATAACCGTAGGGGTAGACGAGTTCTCGAGTGGAGACCACATTTAGGCAAACGTAGTGTAGGACGCCCTTTGGCCAGGTGGACTGAGGACCTGCGATAAGCAGCTGGCATAAAATGGATGACGAGAACTGAAGACTGAGCTCAGTGGCGTGCATTAAGAGAGGCCTACGTCCAGCAGTGGACAAATCATCGTCATCATCCTATATCTGTCCACTATGATGATGATGAATAGGGATTATGTCGAATAAAGGAGAATTGCTCCCGGGCTGCGAGTACATATCCTTGAACTATTAAGATAGCCTTTAGCACAGTACACATAATATCCTTACGGATACTGTGCCTCCTTTGTAGATTGTAGGTGGCAAAATATCTAGAAGAAACTTACTGAATTGTTGTTTCAAAAGTATAAATGAGCTACTTTTTGGGCCGGAATAGTCAAAATTTTGTAGGTCCTCGAAGGACTGGTATATATAATTTAAAATTAATCCAGTTTTTATAATGCATGTTTCTGTGCTGATAGTAAACTTTATTTTATGAAACTCATTTGAATATTTTGTCTTTCTATGCGGTAGTTGATTCGTTTAATAATACGTGATAATACCTTTTTAATCTTTTTATTGCGATGACGTCATAAAGCAGGCTGAATTTGTATGCCCTTAACTCGACATACTTACTTGTATGGAAGAGATTATTATGGCTGTATAGGACGTACGATACAGTACTATACATTATTTTTACGTACGTGTACGTAAAAATAATGAATAGGAATGTAGTATTTCGAAATTATTTTGGAATCAGCATCGTTTTTTTTTCTTTTATCTAAATAATCATTTTCTAAACAAAGGCAGCAATTTGGTCATATACTCTTTAAACTAAACTAGAAAAAAAATCTTCAAATGTAATTTAAACCTTGTTGACCTTGTAACAAGGTCTTTTTGCCCCTGGCATCTATTCTAAACTTACGTCAATTTAAGCTGCACCGCTTAAAATAAGGTAATTAAAACAGGTTTTTAACACGCTATCTAACAGCGTTTCGATAAATTCAGACACGTTCTGAGACATCGTTTTGACAAATTGGGACTCTCGCCGCGTTGAAACAAAGTTGATTTTACGCTGACGGGCTTTAGTGATAGTTTAGTGAGTGACGATTAGATGCCAGGGAAGAAAATACCTTGTTACGAAGCCAACAAGGTTTAAATTACATTTGAAGAAATTAAGTTTAGTTAAGGGGATGCCCGAATCACTACCATTGTTTTCTTACTGTGAATTTTATTTTCGACATTTCGAAGAACATAATAATAATTTTCACAAATCTCCCTTAGAATAAGTATATCATCATGATACAATTTATATCATATACCTACTTACTTAACGAGCGAAAATCTTCAAGTTGTGCAATTGTATATCGATGAAACAAAAAGGTCTGAAAATCATAATATGAAGTTTCACGTTGATTTCATAATAATATGATTGACTCCGCTTATTTATAGAAAAAACATTATAAATGTTTAGGAAGCGTCACATTAATAAAATATTCCTTTTTATGTACAACCAACCAGAGTTTTAAATGGACAAATATACCAATACGAAGGCAGTGGCGGTGTCAGTACCAAATGATATATTGTCAAAATAACTGTGCTAAACTCAAGCTCTCGTGATTTATCAGCTCAAATTCACTCTATGTGCTAAGGATAGAAGTAGGTATGTTTGAAATAACTTTGCGAGATCAAATATGGAACGTGGATATCCGCATAATACAAGTTACCGACATAGCTATCAGAATTAGCAAAATTAAGTGGCAATGGGCAAAACTTGGAGACTGATTCAATTAATTTAATTTTAATATCTATACTATCATAAAACTAACTGGGCTACTCGTAAATCTGTACATTAAATATATTTTGAAAATAATAATTGAAACAAACTTCAAAATCAATATGGAGGCAAAACGGTTTCATTTTTATTTTTGTCTGTCTTTCTGTTTGTCTCTTTGAACACGCAGCACGCTAAAACTACCAGACGGATTTTGATGCAATTTGGCAAAAACATAGCTGATGTTTTTTTTGTGTATTGTCTTACCACGGTATTGTGGTGCCTCATTAAAATTACAATCTATCCTTAAGACTAATAAGTAATGTTACTTTAACCTAAGCTGCTAAGTAGAATATATACTAAGAATGAGTCCCATAACACTTTTCTTAATGTCACTATTTCATTTGTGAGCTTCGGCTACTTTTTTTATAACCTTAGTAACGAGATCCACCTTCAGGTTTCGATGAAGGTCGTTACTTCTGATGTACCACGGTGCATTTACGATGCCTCTGAGTACTTTATTTTGGAAACGTTGAATGATCTGTAAATTAGTGGATTTGGTACAGCCACATAGCTGGATACCGTAATTCCATATTGGCATGAGAACTTGCTTGTATAAAAGTAATTTATTGCAAACGGACAACGAAGAATGTTTTCCCAGAAGCCAATACATTTTTGTGTAGCAAAGCTCCATTTCATAGTGTTTCTTTTTGACATGGGCCTTCCAGCGAAGCTTTGCGTCTAATGTCATACCAAGATACTTGGCCGTATTTTTGTGTGGTATTATATGATCGTTTATAAATATAGGATGATAATTCGTTTTTTTTTTTGTATAATCTACATCTGTGGACTTTGATCATCATCATCATCGTCATGTCAGCCCTTATATAGAAGTCCACTGCTGAACATATGCCTCCCCCAAAGAGCGCCATGACAAGTGATCTTGCGCCATCTCTATCCACCGACTTCCTGCGATGGCTACAATATCGTCGGTCCATCGTGTGTGTCCTCCCCACACTTCGCTTGCTTGTGGTCGCCATTCGAGAACCTTTATTCCCAAGCGGTTGTCGGTTCTGCGAAACTACATGTCCTGCCCATTGACACTTCAACTTGCAAACTCTGAGAGCTATGTCGGTAACCCTGGTTCTTCTACAGATTTCCTCATTTCGGATTCTATCATGTAGTGAAACACCAAGCAAAGCTCTCTCCATTGCACTCTGCGCAACTCTGAGCTTTTGTATGAGACCAATAGCTAGCGACCACGTCTCAGTGCCGTATGTGATCACTGGTAACACGCACTGATTATAAACTTTCGTCTTGAGGCTCTGTGGTATCTGCGACCACACCTATGACCTCTTTGCCGAAGTTGAATCTACCCAGTTGGATCGATCTAAGTAGACATAGTGATCAACAGCTTCGATAATATCGTTCCCAACATAAACCGGCATGGGTACGACATGGGCATTTGACATGATTCGTCTTACCCATGTTCATGTTAAGACCCACCTGTTGGGAAACAATATTGAGGTCATTGAGCATTGTGCTTAGGTCTTCCAGAGTTTCTGCCATGATAACTATATCATCAGCAAATTGAAGGTGAGTAATGCCTTCGCCATTGATGTTAATACTATATCCGTTCCAGTTCAGAGGTGAATAGTTTCGGAGAAATAACGTTTCCCTATCTCACCCCTTTTTGCACCTGGATAGAATTCGTACTCTTATCCTGAAGACGGACTGTCATGGTGGCCTTGATGTACAAACAATTCAACACTTCGGTGTACCGGTAGTTAATCTGGCCCCGCTGTAATGACTGTAGCACTGCCCAGGTCTCGACTGAATCAAAGGCTTCCTCATAATACACAAACGTGGCCGATTATACTCTTTTGTCTTCTGTATAATCTGCCGGAGCGTATGGATGTGGTCTACGGTACTGAAGCCTTTCCGGATTCCAGGTTGTTCGGGAGGCTGAAAGTCGTCAAACCTACGAGCGAGACGGTTTGTAACTACTGTCGAATACAACTTATAGACGAGGCTCAGCAGTGAAATGGGCCTATAATTCTTCACGAGGGTTTTATCACCTTTCTTACGGAACAAAACCACCTACGCTCCTGTGCCATGTCTCTGGCGTTGTACCCTCAAGGATGACGGAGTTAAACAGCTTCTGAAGGACTTAAAGTACTGGTGTTCCATCCGCTTTCAGTAGCTCTGTCGTTATTCCGTCCTCCCCTGGTGCCTTATTGCTCTTTAGCTGTTTGAGAGCCATTCTGATCTTGTATAGGCTGACGTCCAGGATATCTTCAGTATAATGTTGGGTCAAACGGGCTCTTGCATCGCTCGTGCTAGGAGGACTACTCGATGAGGTGTATAATTGTCCATAGAACTTCTCGAGCATACTCAATATCTCTGGTTTTGACGAAACGATGCTGCCACTGTCAGTTTTCAGCTTCGTCAACATGCTTATATATCCCATTAGCATATATTATAGGAACGCAATTCGTGTCGCATCGACTTAGAGATCTGTTTATTAAACAAGCTGTAACTCGACATATGCACTGAAGACTGCAGCCTCATCTTGCCTCGTTCTGCCATAAGTTTGAGTGTATGCTCAGAGAGTTTATGTGTTCTATTTTTTCGGTCGGTCTAAAAAACTCCGACACGACCGCGTGAACAATTTCCACCAGCCCGTTGTTTAGTTCGTCCACTGTATCGCATTCGGTAAGGATTTGCAGGCGATTTTGGAGCTCCAACTGAAAACTCTCGGGGTTTTGGATTTGGGCAGGACTTGGGCGAAGAGTAGATCTCATCAAACGAGACCTCTTCAGCTTAACGTTGATATTCAATGAGCCTCTTACCATGCGGTGATCACTGCCGGTCTTAACCCTGTTGATCACAGAGACATCATTGAATATATGCTTATTGGTCGTCAAAATGAAATCTATCTCGTGCTGATGCCAGGGTGCATCTACGTCAATTTCCTGGACGGACGCTTCTTGAAAAAGGAGTTCATCATAAAGAGTCCCTCGTTCTCTATGACGTCGACCAATCGCTGACCCCTTTGGTTCCGCTGTCCAAAAAAAAACTGCCCCACTCTCAGTTCATCGCCATTCCTCATGCTCAGCCGTGCGTTGAAATCCCCCATCACCACTGTGAAGTGTGTTTTCGGGACATGCATGGCATTAGAAATGTCGACATACATAGCCTCCAATTCATCATCCGGGCACTTCGAGTGTGGGGGGGTACACCTGTATAACCTTCAACGAATACCGTTCGGTAATTCTGAGTATTAGGTATACCACCCTGCTTGAAAAGCTTTCGATCTTCACAATGTTGTTGACGAGGGACTTGTGGACGAGAAACCCGACACCATGTTTGGACTGCTGGTCGCCCTCCCGGTAATAGAGTAAGTTGCCGGAATTGAGGGTCATCGTATCCTCTTCTCTCTCTTCAGACTTCTGATAACCCTATAATACCCCAGCGCAACTTACTTACTACTTCTTCCAGCTCTATCAACTTCTCATTAGTCCCCAAGGTGCGTGCGTTATAAGTTGCCAGGTCCAGAGATCGTGAGGGTTGGTAGTTGGGTCTGTGCCGGGGATTCTTAGTACCCCCTGCTCCCGTTTTACCGTGGCTGCTACTGGTGCCAGGAATAACGGAGCCGCCGGGGACTGGAGGCTGACTTTGCGGTGTGTCTATCATATTGGGGGGGTTTTCCATAGTCACCACGCTTGGCAGGCGGATTGGTGACCGCAGTGTTACAAATATATGCTCGGAGGACACTGCTACCCATCTTCCGGTGTGTATTCCCTTAGTTGCCACTTACGACATCCACGGGAGGACTGAGAGGGATCTTATTCTAAGCCGAGACCACCACGGCACGGCTCATTTAAGTTTTATTCGCCATTTTTTAGTCCAATCGAAGCTGGTATTGACGGCTGTTTGTACTTTCTCGATGGCTTCCTCTTGAGTAGCCTTCAGAGATATGATCCGGAAGTACGATCATATCTCTGAATATCGAGCGATGGTGGCCTAACGGTTCTATAGAGCAATTTAGAATCCAACGATACCGGGTTCAAAACCTAGGCTCCGCACGAATGACTTTTCTAAGTTATGTGCAGTTTTCCCTCGCTCCGTGCTTCGGAGGGCACGTTAAGCTGTCGGTTTCGGCTGTTATTGATTGCAGTCGTTAAGCCATGTCTGAGGCCCTCGGGCGGCTTGACAAACTCTGACATCAAAGGCAAGCACTAGCTCATACGACAAACAAACATCGAGCAAAGCTTAAGTGGCTCCAAATCCGTGATAGAAGAAATGCTAGGATCCTCGGCTTACTGTACTCGATATTGAATGATACCAGATCTCCTATTTATTTAAAACAATCGTTTAATTTCCTTTATGATACCCATGACCTTAACCTACGATCGACTGATTCCCTCCGCTTATGTATCCCCGAACATACCACATCCTATGTCGGCAACTCCTTTGGAGTAGTTGCTTTACGGCTGTGGAACCAACTACCCGTTAATATTCAAAAAGCAACGTCCAAGGATGTTTTGTAAACGGCTCTTCAGAGAATACTATTACAAGGCCTAATTGCCTTCATAAATGTTTGGCACTCATATCATTATATTATTGACCAAGCGAGCGCGAAGCGCGAGCGAAGCGTCTCCGTTTCAGCCTGGGCAAAAATGCTTTCGTATGTCGGGATGTCAGTCTGGATTTCTGTTCTCCTCTACAGGTCGCATTTCTCAATCGATCTAGATGAAACTTGGTATACAGGTTATACAAATTTCTAGAATTGTTTAATCGTCGGGGATTTTGGATTGAGGGGTACTTTACCCAAAAAAGCGTAAAAAGGGGGCTACTATATTCAGTGTGTTGTGTGTGTTCAGATCTGCGGAGATATTTCTCCGCCATATTAAATCCGATTTTAATGGTTCATTTTTTATTTAAAAGGACTAACTTTACGTTAGTCTCATAAAAAATTGGTGAAGATCTGATGAGGATGATGAGCAGAATAGCTCCTCAAAATGTAGTAAATTTCTAACTATTAGGTTTCTACCAGTGGAATCAGCCCTTTACCTACTAGATAGGGATTGATGAAGCACCTAGGTTACCAATATTAGTTTTACAATAAGGTAACTAGATGGCGCTACTGTGTACCGCTAGATTGTTTGCATACAAGTTTGTATGCGCGAGGTCTACAGCTCACAGAACCACTAGTATTTATTATATATGTATTTATAGTTATTATAGCAGTAACTTCATTTATTTTATTAAGTAATTTGTGTATTTTGTCTTTAAATACTCGTATCATTAATATTATCTTATTATAGTAGTAACCTTGGACTTTATAAATTTATTTATTATTATAATGATTATGTTGTTATATTATTATTATTCGTATCTCCTATATAAAATTTTAGTTGTTTTTTTTGTTTTTTTTTATGCTTGCCTACATCCCTTCTTATTATGTGGATGACTGGTAGAAAATGCTATAGCATTAAGTCGTCCTTTAATACTTTCTTAGTGCAATAAAGTATTAAATAAATAATAAAATATGGCTTGCCCATTAAAAAGTCCTTAACTCTGGTATTAAATTCACTGTCACACAGAGTTATCAATGATTTAATCACTTAACTTTGAATAGTAAAACGTTGACCATGACAATAATATCCATGATGGTAGACACGCTAGGATGGGACACTAGCTAGGAGGACTACTACTTAAGTAATATTTGGTCTGAGGACACTAGTCATTTCCGATTACACTCTGCAGCTTAAGTGTAAGATATTTCATTTCGATTCGCTCGACATTCCTAGAATTCCACGCAACCCCTTTGAACCTTTTACAGTATCAATCGCAGCTCCAAATAGATAGAATTACGTGCATTTTACAAAAGGGGTGGTTAAGCGAGGCGCTGGAATTCCTCGCGCGCCCCGGAATGGTTCGCAATGTGCGACAGTACATGGCGGTACAAGGTTATGGGATTGTGACGCACGTCTAAAGGGAGTTTTGTATATAATTTGTTTGTTTTAGGGACATCAATGTCGAATAAAGCCATCAGAATAGCATAAATGGTAAACACATTTTGTTGTGGACTGTACTTGACACATTCCAGGAATGGTGGATAAAAGCCTTAAATTAAGCATAGGCTGAGTACGGATATTTTGAAATGATGGCCGAGATTGCGGAACGAGTGTAAACCAATCCGAAGCTATAGCACGTTCTAGCACAAAAATGAATATTATAAATTAGTCATCATCATTTCAGGCTTTCGAAGTCCACTGCTGGCAACCGGGTCTCTGATGGAGATTCTTCGCACCCTCTGCCCCGCCGGAACCAGAGCCGCTGCCGTAACTCGGAATAGCGGGGCTGTCGGGGACTGAGGGCCGTACTGTACGTGGTAAGGTTAATATTGAGAGGATTATCAGCCATAAAACACGACGCTGGCCAGTGCGTCTTGGTAAGTTTGTCGTCAGAGCCTCGTTCGTTAATAGCAGGGTGGCACCACGTGCAGGTGAGGTTGACTTGGCCGACTAGGTGTTATGCCACCCCTTACACTACACAATACACAAATAACACTACATAAAATAAAAGAGTTTGATTCGTTTCCACTTTGTTTAATATATCATCATCATCATCATGTCAGCCTTTAAAAGTCCACTGCTGAACATAGGCCTCCCCCAAAGAGCGCAATGACGAGCGATCTTGTACCACTTCCATCCAACGACTTCCTGCGACGGCTACAATGTCGTCGGTCCATCGTGAGGGGAGGCCTCCCCACACTTCACTTGCTTGTTCGTAGTCGCCATTCGATAACCTTTATTTCTCAGCGGTTGTTGGTTCTGCGAACTATATGGCCTGCCCATTGCCACTTCAACTTGCAAACTCTGAGAGCTATATAAGTAACCTTGGTTCTTCTATGGATTTCCTCATTTCGGATTCTATCACGTAGTGATACACCGAGCATAGCTCTTTCCATTGCACGCTGCACAACTCTGAGCTTGTCTATGAGACCAATAGTTAGCGACCACATCTCAGTGCCGTATCACTGGCAACATACACTGATTATAAACTTTCGTCTGAGGCTATGCGGTATCTGCGACGAGAAGATATAGCGTAATTTACCAAACGCTGCCTATCCGAGTTGGGTTCGTCGGTTGACCTCTTTGTCGAAGTTGGATTTACCCAGTTGGATCGTCCGACCTTAGTAGACATAGTGATCAACAGCTTCGATAATATCGTTCCCAACATAAACCAGCATGGGTACGACATGCGCATTTGACATGATTTTCGTCATACTTATGTTCATTTTAAGACCCACCTGTTGGGAAACAATTTTGAGGTCACTGAGGTCACTGATTGTGCTTAGGTCTTCCAGGGTTTCTGCCATAAAATCGAAGGTGAGTGATGCATTCGCCATTGATGTTCGTACCATATCCGTTCCAGTTCAGAAGCTTGAATATATCTTCCAGTGCAGAGGTGAACAGTTTTGGAGAAATAGCGTCTCCCTCTCTCACCCCTTTTTGCAACTGGATAGAATTCGTGCTACGATCTTGAATACAGAAAGTCATGGTGGCCTTGCTGTACAAACACTTCAACACTTTGATGTACTGGTAGTCAATCTGGCACCGCTGTATTGAATATAGCACCTCCCAGGTCTCGACTGAATCAAAGGCTTTCTCGTAGTCCACAAACGCTAGACATAGTGGCCGATTATACTATTCAGTATTCTGTATAATCTGCCGGAGCGTATGGATGTGGTCTACGGTGCTAAAGCCTTTCCGGAATCTAGCTTTTTCGGGAGGCTGTAAGTCGTAAAACCTAATAAGCCAGACGGTTCGTAACTACTCTTGAAAACAGCTTATAGACGTGGCTCAGCAGCGAAATGGGCCTTTAATTCTTCAAAAAGGTGTTATTACCTTTCTTAAAGAACAACACAACTGCGCTCCTGTGCCACGCCTCTGGCGTAGTACCCTCGAGGATGACGGAGTAAAACAGCCTCTGAAGAACTTTAAGTACCGGTGTTCCACCCGTTTTCAGTATCTGTGTCATTATTACGTCCTCCCCTGGTGCCTTGTTGTTCTTAAGCTGTTTGAGACTCATTCTGATCTCGTATAGGCTGATGTCCGGGATATCGTCGGTATGGTGTCGGGTCAAACGGGCTCTTGCATCGCTAGTCATGCTAGGAGGACTACACAATGAGGTGTACAATTGCCCATAGAACTTCTCGAGCTCACTCAAAATCTCCGGTTTCGACGAGACGATGCTGCCACTGTCCGTCTTGACCTTCGTCAACAGACTTTGCCCAATAGACAAATCTCTTGCAAACACTTTGGAGCCCTTGTTCCACTCTATTGCGTTCTTAATACAATTAGTATTATAGAAACGCAAATTGTGTCTTATCAACTTGGAAATCTGTTTATTAAGCAAGCACTAATGCCATAGTGTATATACTATAGTCTAATGTTGCAATTACAACTGTTAAAGTAAATTAAAATATCTATACATACATTATTCACTAATGACTGCAGCCTCATCTCGCCTCAATATGCCATAAGTTTGAGTGTATGCTCAGAGTTTCTGTGTTCTATTTTTACGGTGGGTCTTAAAGAACTCCTACCAACCGCGCCAACAACTTCCACCAGTCCGTTGTTTAGTTCGTCCACTGTATCGCATTCGGTATGGATTTGAAAGTGATTTTGGATTTCCAACTGAAAGCTCTCGTGATTTTTGATTTAGGCAGGACTTGGGCGAAGAGTAAATCCCTTCAAACGAGAAATTTCCAGATTTACGTTGATATTTAATGACTCTTATACTATGCGGTGATTACCGCCATTCTTAACGCTCCTGATCACAGAGACATTATTGAATATATACCTCTTAGTCAACAAAATGAAATCTATCTCGTATTTATGACCACCACATCCATTTCCTGGAGGGGCGTTTTTTGAAAAAGGAGATCATCATTAATTCTCCCTCCTTCTCCCTGAAGTCGGCAGATCGCTGACTCCTTTGGTTCCAATGTCCAAATCCAAACTGCCCCAATCTCAGTTCATCGCCATTCCTCATGCCCTGCCGTGCGTTGAAGTCCCCCATCACCACTGAAGTGTTTTTTGGGGCATGTATGGCATTGGAAATGTCAACGGCGTTTCGGCGTTTCGAGTGTGGGGCGTACACTTGTATGACGTTCAACGAATACCGTTCGGTTATTCTGAGTATAAGGTATGCCACCCTGCTCGAAACGCTTTCGATCTTCACAATGTTGTTGACTTGTGGACGAGAAACCGTGTTGGAACTGCTGATCGCTTTTCCGGTAATAGAGTAAGTTACCGGAATTGAGGGTCATCGTATTCTCTCCCTCTCTTCCGACTTCTGATAACCCTATAATACCCCAGCGCAACTTACTTACTATACTTCTTCCAGCTCTATCAACTTCTTATCGGTCCTCAAGGTGCCTGCGTTGTACGATGCCAGGTCCAGAGATCGTGGGGGTGGGTAGCTGGGTCTCTGCCAAAACATAACACCCCAATTGCTCTCTGGGATTCTTAGCACTCCTTGCTCCGCCGTTACCGTGGCTGCTACCGTTGCCAGGAATAACGGAGCCGCCGGAGACTGGGGGACTGTCTTTGCGGTGTGTCTATCATATCACCACGCTTGGCAGACAGATTGGTGAACGCAGTGTTACAAATATGTACTCGGAGGACGATGCTGCCCATCTTCCGGTGTTTATTCCCTTAGTCGCCTCCTAAGACAGAGAGAGGATTGGGAGGGGTCTTATTCTAAGCCGAGACCGCCACGGTCTCATACAGGCTTTCAAAAGCCTTAATTCGTAAACAAAGACCGGAATTACAAAACATTACGACAGTCCTACGTCACACTATTTAATTTTACTAAGTTGGATCATACTATTTTCATCCCAATCTATTCAAAAAAAAACACTGAGTGGTTCCTCGAAAAGTGGGAGTAAAGTAGGTATTTTCTGTTCAAGACTTTCAGAGAGGGCAGTAATGAGTTTGCGTGGCTCGTCGGCTCTTTGCACCTCAGCTTGGCCATATTCAAGTTCTAAACCATCACTTTTTTTTTAATGTGCTAAATGTGGGATTAGAACTCCAGTACTAAAGATCCGAAACTATGACTCGTCGAGGATATCCAGACTTATGTTATTAAGCTGAAAAGTTAGTATAAATATATATATATATCTCACGAAATAAATGAAGTGTTGCTGATTCCCAGTTGACCAATGCGAGCGCGTGGTTTAATTTGGTCGCGTAGCGCGCTGTCTGTATTTAAAAAATAAATCATATAAATGTAAGGAGGAGAGGAAAAAATAGAAAGCGTGTGAATTCTGATATCATCGTTACGGAGACAAGGAATATTGCCAGTGCAAAATCTAATAATAATAATTTCACGAAAATGAGTTCACCAAGTTCAAGTAGCGAAAGTATTATATTACTTACACCTGAAAGTATAAGAAACTACGCAATAAATGTGATACAGAATCTGTTACCAACCATATCCTAACAAAAATATTTGAAAGCTTATAACAATTGGATATCGAGTGGGAAAATGCAAAAAGAGCGAAGTCTTTTTCAGAAACTGTACCTATTTTCAACAATCACCCAAATGTAAGAAACCTTCACATTTTGGAGGTCAGCACCAATAATGAAATTCAAATCGAGATCTAAACAAGATTTAGAATACAATATCTGAAGATATTGTCTGAAGGCCATCTGAAAACATAAATCAAAGAAGTTGAAAGTGAATATTAGAAATAAATAGTTAAGCATATGTACCTAATTTATTTTAAATTGTTTATTGTAAGTCTATTTAATACCCTTTTTACCCTTTTAAATATCATCATCATCGTCATTTCAGCTATTAGAAGTCCATTGCTGAATATAGGCTTCTCCCAAAGAGCGCCTTGACGAGCGATCTTGTGCCACCTCCACAAACCAACAAACCACAAACAAACAAACAAACCTCCTGTTAAATATATGAGTTGTAAAGTATCCAAAAGCGCGTTTTATTTATTTTTCTCATAGAGGAGGGGATGAAAAGTAGAGTGTATCATTCCGACGCAAAATTATTTTTCCTCAGGTGACGTATATTGAATCCCTCCTTACGTTCAGGATTCTACTTAAGAATCCCTCGCTTAGCTCTTGATTCTACTCTAGAATCCTTCACTCCGCTCTGGATTCCAAATAGCGCCCTCGCCCGCAAAATATTATTTTGCTCCCTAGTAATACCATCTACTATTGTGCCCGTAACTACGCCCGCGGCTACGCCCACGTGGTCATTTTCTTTGAGTTAAAATTAACTTTAAAGGTATGTGTTATTCCGGGACCAAAAAGTGCAATATACTTCATTCCATCAAAATTTGATTAGCCGTAAAATAGATTTTATCGCTTGCTCGGCTTCTTCTCATCAGATTGAGATTCAAAGTACACCAGAATTTTAAGTCAAAAGTTATGCTATTCATCAGTAAAATCTGCATTTCAATCGATTCAGTAGTTTTTACGTGTTGCGCGAACAGACAGACAGATAACAAGACAAACAGACAAGACAGATAGACACCATATTTAAAAACGTAATATTCTTGTTCATTAGCTTATTACATATTTTTAATGATGTTTTTTGTGCAGACTTTTGGTTAATTATTGCTTTATTATAAGTAAAGATAAAGATATAGATATACTCATAGATGAGACTTAAATACCAAAGCCTTTATGGCAACAAGCGCACGGCAGTACCGACTTTGCAATCCACAGGTTCTGTGTGACACTGCCATTTTTATTGGTACCAAGAAAATGTCGTGCACGAGCACGTGCAAGTATCTTTACTCACTTGTATAAAACAACCGACCTTCTTTCTGAGTACCTCATCTTTTATTGCAAAAATATAAAAGTCCTCAGTTAAAATAATACTGTTTTTTTATATATGTCCCATACTTCAAAAGAAAATACAATACAAAATTGTTTCCGATGCGGACGCAAATCCGTTCACAACCGGAACTTCCAACAATTTCTCGAAACGAGAAGTATTGTACATCTACGAATGTATGTTACTCGATGTATATTATGTATGTATGAGTATGTAGAGAATCGTCGGCAGCGCTTGTATTCGACAAGGTCTTTGTTGAACGAAACTAACGACTGTATTGAAAGGATGTGAGTTTACGGCAACTACTCGCAATATATCTTGGAGTGGGTTTTACGCAGTGCGGTTTACAGTTTTCGTTTTTTAACCCAAACTGCACTGGTAACAAAAACAGGTAAATATGAACAAAATCACAGTTAGGTTAGTACATACTTCTTTTGAATGAGTCAGACAGAGGCCTTTTGTCAGCCTGACTTACACTGATACCAGATATCATTACTATTGTCAATACTTACAGTAATTTCGTAAATAGTAGTAATCTTAGTGACGTGGCGAATTATCTCAAGTGATATACATACATAATGAGTCACATTCACCCATAACATATTTTTCTTCTTAAACATAACACCTATAAAATACACATCTATTTATCTGTACTTATAATGAAACTATATCAGGTCCAATGCTGTTAATTGAAGATTTTTTAAATTATTTTTTTGGAGGGCACTCTATAATGTAAGGGATGTAAGGGAGTACAACTACCACCTCTGATCTCCAAGTCAACCTCAGCTGCCCATGTTAAATCCTGCCAAACTAAAAAATGATGAGGCTCTGACGATATAACCATTCAAATTAGCGCAGTTAAATTCTGCAGATCATTCACGGGCAGCAGCGTCATCAGTGCAAGTAACTGTGCCCTGCAATCGCCAACCTGCCTGCCCAGCGTGGTGATTATGGGCATTACCCCCCCCCCCCTCCCCCTGATATGTACTATGAAAGTACGGCCCTCAGTTCTCGGCAGCCCTGCTATTCCTGGCCACGGCGGCGGTCATGGTTACGGCAGGACAAGGGGTGCTAAAAATCCCCGGGCTACGGAAGGCCGCCAAAACCGACTGACTCTGGCTATGTATAAAAAACGCACGTTACGGCTCGACAAACATCTGATGCAACTGGAAGAGGAGCTGGAGCACACATGTGGCACATTCTGAGGTTATGTGAAATCCGAAGAGAGGAAGAGGATACCGTAACCTTAGTGTCGGGCCATCTTATGTATTTCAGGGAAGGAGAGCAGCAATCCCAAGGCGGTGTCAGGTTCCTTGTCAATAAGGTCCTCTCTGACAAAATTGTAGAAATTTCCAGTCTTTCGAATAGGGTTGCGTACCTCATAATGAAATTAGCTGAGAGGTATAGCCTCAAAGTTATTCAGGTGTACGCACCGACTTCGAAACACTTGGATGATGAAGTAGAGGATATGTACGAAGACATAATATCTAAAGAGCCTTAGAGCTCTTGAGCCTTAGAGGTGTTGTGCAAACCTCTAAGGCTCAATGTTTTCATGGGAGACTTCAACACTAAAGTGGGAGAACAGACATACAGCAAGTCAGTAGTAGGAAAACACGGATTTGGTAGCTGAAATCACAGGGGGCAAATGCTAGTCGACTTCCTCGAGAAAAAAGGGCTGTTTCATTCATTCGTTTAAAAGCAGCCTCAACGGAAATGGACGTGGCAAAGCCGTGATGGTGTGACGAAAAATGAGATCGACTTCATAATAGCGGACAAAAAGCGCATATTCAGATATGTCTCTGTGATCACTAGTTTTAAACCGGGAATGATCATCGACATATCTGACGTACTCTAGATATGGATTGCAAGCTTGAACGTCTCCGTTTGATGAAGTCAACGCTCCGACTTAACCTGTTCCAAACCGTTGTTGGTTCCAAACATTCCAGTTGAAACAGGAGAACCGATTCGCTGCGTTGGAAAGCACAATTGACGTTGACAATGACAAGGAACTTGACCAAGTGGTGGGAATCCTGAGGGAAGAGGGAACGAAGTTCTGCGAGATGCGGCGTACAGGCAGGAAATCAAAACTTGTGATGGAGTCTCTGCAGCTCATTGAGAAACGACGCAAAGATCCAGTAGTTACTTCGTCATATCAGCGGGCATTGAATAAACAAATCAGAAAGCTGGTAAGACGAGGCCTCCGACGCTCCAATACAAGCGCTATAGAAGAAGTGATAGAATTAAATCGGGGGTCCAAAATCTTTGTACAACAGCTTCGTCAAAGCCACCAGATGAAGTTGACCACAACAAGCGGTAAAGTTGTCGTTTCTTAGCTGGAAATTAGCGAAAATTGAAGATTTCTATGGCCAACTCGAGATGGCTCTCAAACAGCTCAAAAATGGAAAAGCACCGGGTGAGGACGGAATTACAACGGAGTGCCTGAAAGCAGGAGTTACTCCCACGCTTAAAGAAATTCAGCGTATGTTTAATTCTGTCCTCTTCTCTGGGAGAACTCCAAAGGCATGGAACAACAGTGTGGTCGTCCTTTTTTTCTACAATGGTAACAAGACCCTTTCTGGGTTTCGGGAAGGATACGGCACCATAGACCACATCCAAAAAGTGCGTCAGATTATACAGAAGACAAAGAGTATAATCTGCTCCTGTGCCTAGCGTTTTTGGATTATAAGAAAACCTTTGACTCTATCGAGGCTTGGTCTGTTTTGGAGTCCCTGCAACGATACCGCTAGCAGTATAACCAAGTGTTGACATGTCTATATGACGCCGCAACAATAACCGTTCAAGTACAGAACTAGCAGACTAAGCATATCCCCTGCATCGAGGTGTGAGACAAGGGGACGATATTATTCCGAAATTGTTCTCAAATGTATTGGAGGATATGTTTTAGTCTCTGAACTTGAAAGGATGTGGCATTAACATTAACGGTAAGTACATCTCACACTTGAGATTCGCGGATGTTATCGTCATTGTGGCAGAAACATTGCAAGACTTGAACAGATGTTGGACAGCCTAGCTGATTCGTCTCAACACATTGCTCTAGGGATCAACTTATAAAAACCATGGTTATGTTCAACGAACATGTTATTCCGGAACCAATAGCTGTTAACGGAACTGCTCTTGAATGTTTTGAGGAGTACATTTATCTGGGACAAACTTTGCAACTAGAAAAACAACCCGAAAGAAGAAGAATACTGGGCTGGGCAGCATTTGCGCCATTTTTTCGAGTTTTCTCGTCGCAAATACCGCAAAGATTGACGACAAATATCTTCAATCAGTATGTTCTACCTTTTATGACATACGGAGCTGAGTCGTGGACACTCACGGTACATTTAGTATAGAGCTACGGGGGCTAGTTACAAGTTAATCCTATGGTTTGGATGTCCTAAGGGATGTCGCAATCAAATAAAATATGCTATCATTTAACACATTTTATTGCGTTGGTTTTACTTGACAAATAGTACATCCAAACGAATACGAAGTAAAATTATTCTACAGCTATCTCTAATACCATTGCAAATGGTTGGCTGCTGGATTAAGTACTCACCCCTGACCCATTGGTAGACCTTGTAGATATTTAAGTAGCTTCTTGAAGGCCGAAGGTTAGAGGGCAATGACCAAGCGTAATTTCTTTATTTAGCAAAATAAATATATTACCTAGGTCTATCAATGACTCAGGCGTGAAGTGATGTTATGATTGAGTTGTCACTGTTTTGTCAGATAGACAACAACGTTTACATTTTGCACACTTGATGTATTGTGCGTTCGAGTTGAAATAAAAACCATACGCCACAACTAGTTCACCAATTTAAGATTGCTCAGCGGGCTATGAAAAGGGCTATGCTTGGAGTTTCTCTGAAAGATCGTATCCAGAATAAGGTGATCCGGCAGACAACTAAAGTTGTAGACATAGCCCGTAGGATTAGTAAGCCGAAGTGGCAGTGGGCTGGTCATATCTGTCGAAGCACTGATAACCATTGGGGTAGACGTGTTCTTGAGTGGAGACCGCGACTCGGTAAATTTAGAGTAAGGCGCCCTCCAGCTAAAGGCAAAAAGGTAAATAATATTTAAAAAAAAACTAAATTATATAATATTTCTCATCCTCATGATTTATATTATAGGTTAAAATTGAGGATACTTTTATCTCGAAAAACTAATGGGTTCTTGCGGGATAGTGGTTGAAAGTTATATGAAATACTAACTGCGTCACGCGGCTTTGCCCGCGTGCAATCTTGAAATATTATATAGGTAAAGTTTGTTTTTTTTTAAATATTATTTACCTTTTTTTGTCCATAAACTCTCATGGGAGTATTCAGAAGTACCTTCCTCTTTCACTCTTTTCATACTGACAAAAGCTTAATATCCTTCAAAACCAAAAAATATGTTAAAAAGAAACAAGATTTTCGTTTTTTTTCTATATTGTGATATTTTTTTAGCCGTAAACCATCCAGGGCGTCATCAGAAGACCCTTCCATAAAGTTCGTCACAATCCGTTCAATGGTTTAGGAGCACATCGCACACAGACAAACACACATTCATTTATATATATATAGAAGATTATTTTATTAGTCGATTGTGTTCATCATACTCTGTGTTTGTGAAGAAATATAATAATTACGGCAAAACAACGATAGGGTTAATTTTTAGGCTTCCGTACGCATAGGGTCCAAGCGGAGCCCAATTATTAAGCCTAAGAAAGGATGAATCTGTTGACTCATAATAGGCAGCCGGGTTATTATGGTTTATAGCTTAATACTAAAAAAATATAGGTATTAATGTATGTACGAAGAACGTGTTCTTTTCTTATTATATTGTTTTGTTTTTGTTCTATCGTTTAAACGTAAATACATACCTACAAGTGCCAAAATTGTGGGGGCATGCCCCGTGCACCCACTGGCTTCTCCCACTGGTGGGTGCACGGGGAATTTTTTGTGACTATAATTTAACTCTAAAGTAAAACAACGAATGATAAAAACCGGTCAACTACGAGTCGGACTTGTGCTAATGATTCCATAAGATGAAAGAAACCACAATGTTATTGGTACGTAAATACATCAATAGTATGGTCGTGCGGAACCCTCGGTGCGCGAGTTGCAATATGTGAAGAAGATAATTGACCAAGCTACTCGTACATGCACACGTTTGCATGCAGAGCGACTGGGACCAGAAGTAATCAGATTCAAATCCGGTCGCTATCTCTGCTGAAACATTTTAGTGTACCTTGACCTTCTATTTTAACAAAGTTCTTCTCCGTCGGAAGTAGGTAGGTACATTTTGGATGTTTATTTGGAGAATAGCCGTTTTTTTTAACCATGTGTAATTCACGTGTGCAAAGCTAAACAGGCTGTGAATGCATTGCGTTTGCAGCGCGTCTGAGCGCACGTCAGAGTGCTTGAGGAATACGTCATTTGCAGATAGCTTTGTTTGTTATTAGCCTTCTGACAACTGTGAGTTATTTAAATAAGTGGTATACTTAAAAAAGCACGAGGATATAAATAACCAGGCAAACATAAACGCGGGCAAAAGAAATATAAAAATAAAACATAAAGGGTCCAGGAGACTTAAAATAAGCTACTGATCAAGAATATACCTAAACATTTTAACATGGTGTCTGTCTGTCAAGATGTATGTACGTGCAACTCGTGAACACTACTGAAGCTATTGAGAAGCGGTTTTCACTTTTGGATAGCTGAGGTTTTGGCTAAAAAATTGGTGTAGTTTGTACCTCAATCTGAAGAGTAGAATCGATAAAAAGACATGAAAGAAAGAAAGAATAAGTTCAAAACTAAAACCCGACTACGGTTGGGTAAAAATAGCCTATGATACTCTTGCGGTGAAGATTTCAGTTATAGAGTGTTATCGTTTTTTTACCCAAATACAAATTAAGAGTTATGTGTTCAAACTAAAAACTTGGTTCGATTTTGACAAGCAAGGTATCAATAAATTAGTTTTCATCGCAAGAGTGTATTATGCTATTTTGTACCCAAACATTGGCAAGTTTTAGTTTTTGAACTTATTGTCTTGTTCCCAAAGCCGCAGGCACAGCACGTTCTATAATAAGACGCTTTAATCTACAATTGCTTGGAAGAGTTCGCTGCTTGGCAATAAGGCTGCCAATTGTAATATTTTAGGACGTTTTAATTTGGGATAATGTTTCGTTTGGTACAATAAAGTGTTATCTACGAGTATGTAGCTAAAACAACTGAATCACGCTTGAAAATCAGAATAATCAGAAGTTGGGTCCAGTTTGGGTCTTAAGGGAATGCGGGATTCAATTCACTTAATACAAAAAACACTACAGTTCATAACAACACATGAAAAGCGAACATCTGTTATTACATTACACAGAGCAGTTTCTATGTCGCCGAAATCTTTGTAAAACGTGTTACACTATCTCTACGTTACTTAAGTACGAGACGTGTAGCGTAGCGGTGTTTCGTGTGCGAAACTTTAAAATATATGGACGTACGGACAGTTGGAAACGATAACCTATAGATTTATGACTTTACTTCAACAATTGGTATAATAAAATCCTGTATCATTGTTTCATTTTTCATTTTTGCCAGCGGATGATCATCGTTCGCTATTTATTTGTACTGAGTTTGGACCATTATGTAGCAGTTCGGTTTTAAGTTTCTTGTAATGATCTATTATGTTTTTTTATAAATGTTTTGTTGTGAGTAAATAATATTTTCTTCTTCTAGTAATAGTAGATTTTAGTTTTTAAACATACACATTTTTTTATTTCGCTCATATTATCAAAATATAAAATCCCAACCAAATAATTCATGCAGATCGGAGCGGCTCGTTCAAACAAATATAATAGATCCTCAGCTTCGCTTCGTAAATGGTATAATGATTCAACCAACAAAATACTACATACATAAAACATCTGCAATTCAGGACAAATAATTAAGATAAAACCACGCTGCAAAAAATATCTGCAAAATCTAATTACAAAGGTTCATTTTAAACCGGTAATCAACTCTTTGACTGTAGAATTGTTATTCACAGATGTCCTGAAGCTATTCGTTTGTGGATTTAGGCATATTCACAATCAGTGATCTAGCGCTTTATGGAAACTGAACCAAACCAAAAAACTGTCAATGCTGTAAAGTGCTACCAAGCCTGATAGGTTTCCATCGCGATTATCACCCAAACGTGTGTAACAGGGTATGGGAAAGAAACCCATAGAGTTACTGTAACTCTATGGGTTTTTTGTTACTCTATGACACTTTACAAGTTATTCATTACAACTACACCAGATTCGATAGTCGGCTCCACGTTATATGCGGATCTCCGTCGACTCCGAAGCACGAACTTCGGAGTCATCGGTTCCGGTTGCTAACAATTCCTTACATGTCGTAGAAGGTAGTGCTTAACAATTGTTAAGCCACGTCAGAAGTGCTCGGGTGATCTTACAAAATAAGTCACCAGATTAGGCACTACCTCATTTCTTTTGACATACATACTATATGGTCTATCTATTATATTTATATTATAGCAGTATGTAACAAAAAAACTTACTGCTATAATATAATTTACACCTACAATGAAGACAATAAAAAATGGTCTAGGGGACTTAAAATAAGCTACCAATAATAGTACATTACTGCCGCGGTCTGTAATGACTGCGTTGCTGGCAGCGATGATGATGACTGAGAGCGTAGCTAAGCTAAGTTCGAGGCCATCACAGTGCGGTCGGCATTGCAGCCCTTGATGCCCAAGCTGGAATGAAGGCAGAGACCGAAGGTCGAGGCCTTTATAGCGCGGACAGCAAGGGCTGCAATGATGGCCAAGCTTGAAGGCCGAGAACTTAACTAAGCAAAGCTCGAGGCCAACATAGCGTGGCCAGCAGGGCAGTAATTGCGGACCAAGGCTTGTATAGTGCTTTACTCAAACAATGCGAGATATTTAAATAGAACTAGCAAACTGATGAAAACATTATATAACCCACTAAAACAACAACAACAACAACAACAACAAAAACCAAAACAACACCAACAACAACGTCAAAAACAACAAGAACAACAAAACAACAAGAATAATTAAAAAGAACAACAACAACAAAAACAACAAGAACAACAACAAAAACTACAAAAAAACTAAAACAACAAGAATAACAGTAAAAACAGCAAGAACAACGAAAACAACAAGATCAATAACAATAACAACAATAACAAAAAAAAACACAATAATAAACAACAACAACAGCAAAAAGCATACTACAACATAACAATAATAACAACAAAAATAAATAACAACAACAAAAACAACAACAAAATGACAAAAAACCAACAACAAAAACTACAACAACAACAATAATAGCTAAGAACCATCTCGATCACATCAGCTTTCAAACAGAAGAAAAACCATCAATATCGGTCCATTAATTTGGAAACTACGACGCCTCTCTTTTCGCGTTCGGTGGTTAACAAAACCACAGAATAATAGTACTAAAAAACACGACAATAATGGATTTTCAAAGGAAATTGCTGGCCGCAAAACACGACAGTAATAAAATTCCATACAACTTTGCTGGTGCCTATTCAAGAAGCGCGGCAAGGTCGACTTTGCCCAAAGAAGGTTGTCGAAATAATTACCACATTACAAGCTTGTTTCAGTAAAAAAAATAACATAAAATAAATGTGTCTGTCTATCATTCGTTAACTCGCGCATCACGTAAAAACTACTGGACCGATTGCTATGCGGTTTTCACTGATGGTTTTCACTGATGGTTTTCACTTTTTAAAAACTTTTCTTTAACTTGCATTGTATGTATGTTAGTATTTATTTAGGTCAAATCTTGCTAACTGAATTAGAACCTTATTCTCTTATCCTATGGAGTTGATTTTTAACATCTTGGTTCAGTTCCGATGAAAATGCATTTTTATGGTAAGCATGACCTGAATTGACATCCAGGATTAGCTCCAGGTAAACAAACTCATTAACTTTTAACAGCACTTAAATGAAATTTTGTGTGTTACATATTACGTTACGCATATTATTATGATATTATTTTAAGTTTTACATGACAATGTTGCTGCACTCAGGGTTGAGTCCTGACTAGGGAACTCCTCTACGGTTAACAGTACAGACACAAAATATTGTATACGCCTTTAAATTGTGATAGTCCGTTCTACGTTTCACCATGACTACTGCCTAAAAAGTTTTCTTTAAATGTTGCATTAACTTATTCAAACTCAAAGCATACATAGTGTACCGAATTTTATTGTTTCAACTATTTATAACATTTTGTTTTTTCTCATTGTTCATGAGATATTAATTTTGACTTGTAAAAGTTTTATTATTACTTTGCCTATTTACAATTAACAACCTTGACTCTAGAACACACTCTAGGAACACTAGGCACCTTAGGAGCTATTTAACAGCGTAAATATTGTTATATTGCATCTACTGCATTGTTAGCAGTCAACGGCTTACTGCTACAGCGGTCGAGTCATTTACAAAGGAACCAAAGCCGCCTTGCTGAAGCGCTAAACCATTTATAATACTTCGGGCTCTGTGCTGGAAAACTATTTAGGCTGGAGCTCAAAATAAATATTAGTGGCTGTAGTTCACCAATACTAAAACCTTGGTTACACAGTTAACTTGTAACTTCCATACATTTTTGTGTCAACTATAGTTTAGGTATGTTTGAAGTGTATATGGTGGAATTTAGCCTTAATGGTATGGCTCAATTGTGCCCACATGGAGCTTAGGCTCGTTTAACCATATTAGGCTTTTGTGATAGCACAAGAGCCTAATACCGTGAACGTTAAAATAGTTTAAGACGAAAACATAATTATTTTAAATAGATAAGTACACATGACATAATAGAAAAAACCTACTGCGAACAATACTAAAAAGAACAATATAATTAAGTGAGAATAACCAACTTTAAATTGTTATAGATCCTAAATGGTCCTGCGATATTATTTTTATATCCTGGTCTAGGCAATCGTTTGACAACGATCTCACCTGATGGAAAGCGATGATGTGGTCGAAGGTGTCACACACATGCTTGCCTAGTAGATACCTATTCACTCTTGACTTGAACATACCTGGAAGAATGATAAGAAAAACCTAAAGGTTATTTCAAATACCTATTCAATGATACCCCATTTGACATAGTTTAGTAGACTTTCAGTTTTTTCTTTTTCACAATTATGAAGCCTGATTGTGTTTAGTGTTTACACTCACAAGATTAAGATAAATAGATTGACATAAAAAAATATATCAATCATCAAAATCGGCCTACGCGTTTGGTCTCTAGAGAACCACAAAGGAACACACTACATACATGTATATAGGCTGATAAACACATTACCGTCCTTTGCGTTGCGCAGTCGGGTTTTTTTTTTTAACAAGGACTAATAAAAAAAAACATGTGACCCCCGAGAGTTTTCATTTAAAATATGTGAACTTCTCTATGTTGAAGATAGTGTTATAGGGGCAGGTCAATGCTTCCAATTAATGTCTATACGAAGAACTCTGTTACATTATTTACAACAGTAAACACACACTCTAATGATGCTAACTAGAGCGACTATAACAATCCAGTACTCGACTAAAACAAGGACTTTGCCCCTCCAGTAGCCACAAACCAATTCCCCCCTCGGTCGTCAAGCTGACCATAAAATAAATTAAAACTTCAACCAGACAGTCATAAAGAGAATCATCAAAACAACTAGACTCAACGACTTCAGCCACAGAATAGCTAGTAGTTATGAGTGTAGGTACTATGTTATAATATATAAGGTGTCCCACATGGAAGGCAAGTACTTCCGATATCGAAGATAGGAAATTTTACTTAATGGAGACCAAAAAGGTTTTTAATAATGACGGAGTCCACACCCCCAAATCGAAAGTGAAGCACACAAAATATGCTGATCCACTCGTACACACGGACCTCACACACACTTACACCATGCTATGCCGATCCACATCGCAGCATGATTCATTTGTAATCTATAAGCCGCGCCAGCAAGGGTAGTAATCAAGCCGAAGGAGTTAAATTAAACTTGTTGATTTGGAATAACTTGGTTTATTATTTACTACAACACACTTTTGACTACCCTCACAAGTCGGAAGTGGGATAAGGAACACCTATGATGAAGACCCGAGCTGCAGGACCTTCTAAAAGACCACAGCCTCCCGACTGAGACATGGAATCTTCAGACGGCACCGCCAATGACGCCACCTGAGATCCAACGAACAATAACCGCGATAGCGATGACACGTAAATTAAATAATTCCACCTCGAAGATAAGCGGAAAGACCAAGCACGTAAGTGGTATAATCGCCTTGAAGACTATGACAACACGTGGGAAGAGTGAAAAGATAGCATATCTTTCCGCTCCTCACTTTCCACAAACATGGGGACTACGCCAAAATATTGGAAGAGAAGAAGAAATGCTAAACAGGAAGAAAATGCCGTCCAAAAGCCAAGTCCTTCAAGCTTTTAACAAATCCTCTCCATCCAATGGTTGCCTGGAAGAGATCGCTTTTAGGGATAAGTCCACCCATTGTAACAATTCATCTACCATTGTTTCTTATTTTATTTTTTGTGGTGTGTACAATAAAGAATTTATCTGTCTATCTATCTATCAAGTACTACGAGGAAAAACCTGCTTTGTGCTTTTGGTGAAAGCTGTCTAACGCCGTTACTGTTTCGTGCATTATCCGCGGCCTACCCCCCTTTCCTACAATCAATCGCGAGGGCCTTCTAGTGAAATCGTCCAGACGAGTTATACGAAGGCTTTAACCACTCGGAAAGTTAGCTGATCATCATAATAATAGCGCCGTAGCCTAGTTTCACTAATAGTGTGTGTTTCTCCTATTACACCGCGGGCGCGGGAGCAACTGTTACAGGATGGCCGAGTGTAACGCCTCATTGCCGCCATCTGTGCCACCGCAAGTCAGCCGCTAAGCTACGTCACTTTCCCGCCAGCCAGCCACACCATCTTGCCAAGCCTCTTGTTGGGGTCGTGACAGCCAGCCGAGATAGAAGCCATGCAAGCTTATTTTTGATTCATTCGTAAAGCAAGGCTAAATTAAACTTGTTGGTATGGAATACCTCAGTTTATTATCGGCTGCACCACACTTCTGACTACCCTCACATTTGTCAAGTTCTCACGAAAAACAAAAAACAATGCAGTATTTTGTTATGGAATTGTGTATCAACCACAGAACACCACCAATTCTCCTCTCACGCACACATATTATAGTAATACGCAGTCGCAATTTGTTTTGCTTCACTCGATTATTTCGTGGTGTAGACTCCGTCGTTTTAGAAGCTTTTATTTAACTTGCATTGTTGAACGTGTGTTTAGGTCAAATCTTGCAAACCGAATTAGAACCGCTTCCTCTTATCCTACGGAGTTGAATTTTTACATTATGTTACAGGTCTCATCAGAACAAAAAATGCATAGCATAAAAATGCATTGTCATCACAATGCATTTTTATGCTATGCAGGCTGTTGGATGATGTATTTGTAGATAGCTTCGTTGATAACATGGCTGGCTTCTTCGAAAACAAATGGAGTAATGGATAAATAAAAGTGGCTTTATTTTATCCTACACCTATTACATAATAATATGCGAACAATGTACAAATTTTAAGTTTAACTTTGCCAGCGACTATGAGATAGTCTCGGTAACAAAGCCTTATTCTATTAGTAAGCGCTCTTTTCACTTAAGAAAAATCAGCTCGCTTACTCCTTGAACTTAGATAGTAATGTGATACTTCTGAAGCTGAATAATAGGTGAAAAGCAGATGCAAGAACACGATTTTGCTTTAAATATTCATGGTAATACCTCTGTAGGGTTATTTTATTTGAAATTTACAATATGAACGCAAACCTTTCCAAGCATATTTTAGAAAAGTAATGATATATGTAGTTTCCAACTTTATCCTTAGAGACGCTTCATGACAAAGTGGCGAGCGCTTAGACGTGAAATTAGTGTCGGCTATAAAATCAAAAAGCCCCTGTCGCAAGGTGACTATGACATCGAAGTGAGCGATCATTGCTTTGTCTTTAAATAATCGTGTCCGTTATTTTTGCTTTCCAATTTAAAAGCAAATAACAAACAAGAATATGTTTTTTTATTTAGAAAAAATCCAGACTCTTTAATTAAAGTAGTGGTGGCCAAGCGTAAATATGTGCGAACACCTGGTTCAGTCATCGCTCACTCGTTTATTCATACAAAGTTGGTATAACCACCAATGACTTTTATTAAGTTCCGGTGAATTTGTCAACGCTCCGTTTAGCCGTCGGTCGTAGTTGTTAATAATTCATCGTAGTCGGTAAGCCACGACAGGAGCCACTGAGTAGCCTGTCAAACTATGACACCAGAGGTAAGCACTACTTCATTCAGCAGATATAAATGCACTAATGAAGCATTAAACTCCCTTATGCCAAGATTTCATGTTTGATTCGTTGTTTACCGATGCCGACTCTGAGTCACAAGGCCGAGAGCTTCACTAGAGTAAAGTTTTATAAATTACTAGCTATGCCCGCGGCATTGCTTGCGTGGTTGTTTTTCTGGAATATAATGATCCTATGAGTTATTCCAGTACCAAAAGTACCAATATAGGTACAATAATACCTAGATACCTGTGTTAAGAACCTTCAGTAGCGACCCGACCTGGTCGTGATAGGTTAGAAGAAGAAGGCGGGAGCAAAGCGTAGCGAGCACCCGCCTTCTTCTAACCTATCACGACCATGTCGGATGGCCACTGAAGGTTGTTGACAGAAATCTGTGTTACAAAAGCGTTGTATAGAGGTATATTTTTGAAATACCCGACGTGAAATCCTAAATTCGAAAGTATACCCGATGTCAGCTCGGCCATAAACGTTGGGTTTTCGCCTTTTTTAAAACAAACGCATCGCCAACACGGTCTTTGTGTTATAATATACTATGGATATCCCAAGATATAATAAATGCGCACTCGTCTGTATATGATTATCTGCTTGTTTTAAAACAAAAATTAAAAACCGCAGCTGAATCAGTCCATTTGTTTTCGCACCCCTCTTTTCTCATCTCCCCCTCCCCTTTCTCAACTCCCCCTCCCCTTTCTCAACTCCCCCTCCCCTTTCTCAACTCCCCCCCCATTTAGTTAAGAACCATCTCGATCACATCAGTTTTAAAACATAAAAAACCGCAGCTAAATCGGTCCTTTCATTTGGAAGCTACGATTCTCACCCCCTTTTCTGAACTCCCCCTTCTCACCCCTTCCTCACTATTTCTAAGAACCATCTTGATCACATAAGCATTCAAACAGAAAAAACCTGATCAAAATCCGTCCATTTGTTTGGGGCTATTATGCCACAGACACATATACACACGCACACATCACACACATAAAGTGATACACACTCTAAACTTATAACACCTGTCTCTTTTTTCGTGGGTTAAAAAATGTAAACATAAGGCATAGAATATGTAAATGCTTTTAATTATGGAGCAAAAAATTCTAGGAGCGCGTGGTTTCGATCCACGGACTTCTGGATTACATTTCCACGCATGTTACCGCTTGGCCACTCTGTTTAGTAGAGCGGATAAGGAAATTTGGTACCGTTTTTTAAACGGATGTTTCATTACTTTAATTTAAAATAAACTTTGACCCCTTAAATATCCTTTATTTTTTCTGAAGTAAAAGTATTTTAAATTTTAATAGATAATATAAACTTTGACTGTGCCCAGTTACATCAAAATCCGTCCAGTAGTTTCAGCGTGATACGTGTTATTTTAAATAACTTTCAACCCTTATTCTGCGAGAACCCTTTACTTTTTCGGGATAAAAAGTATTCTAAATGTTAATCCATAACATCAGCTATGACTGGGCCAAGTTGTATCAAAATCTGTCTGGTAGTTTCAGCGTGATGCGTGTTCAAAGAGAAAGACTGATAGACAGACAGACAGACAAAAAATAAAAAATAACTTTTTGCACTCCATATCGATTTTGAAGTTTATATCAATTAAAATTTTCAAAAAATATTGAATGTACAGATTTAGCCCAGTTACAGTTTTATTGTGGTATAGATTATGTATTGCATTACTCTCCCTGCTAAGCAGAGTGCGGGGTAGAACTAGCAGCATCATCGAGTCATTGTCGGAAGATACAATTCCGCAATTGTTTTGGAGTTCATTCGAGTTCAGATCAGATAGTCTCGTTGTAGGCTGTCTTGCCGGGACTCGAAAGAATATCTTCACAAATAACTATCACTTTGTATTTTTTTGTATTTAATTTTCCTGGATTGTTTTAGACCAACATAGATAAATAAGGCATATCCTAACAATTTTATGGATATTGTCTGAAAGTAAAGAAATAATAATAATAATTAGCACTATAAAAATTCTGACAAACTGCAAACCGTTCGCTTCGGTCTAACAACGGTCCGCACAGCGCAGCCAGTAATTCTCGATCGCAGACAACGAGGCAAGTTTAATGAAATTCTTGGTTAGCTCGGTACCTACGCTCACACGTTGTTTTTTAAAGTTCGCGCCTTCGGTTGTGGCTTCGGTAATATTGTTACGGTACGGTGTGATGGCCTATCGGTGCAGGTTGGTTAATAAACTGCGTAACGTTGTTGAAGTACTTTGCTTAGAACGTGTACGAAGGAATAATTTAGGGAAACTTACAATGTGAGAAGGACGACCACAATACGTTCTCCAAAGTCTGGAACTTTAGTCTTTCATCGGATGCCCGTATTTCGGACTAGATTTCTTAGGATAATGCCTTACATGGTAGTCTTGGCACGCTCCAAGGTGCTCTCTGTGCATTCGATGCACAGTCTCCTTAGTGAGCGTCAATGTTGACCTCACTAGCCTTTTTGTTGCATACATTTAATTAGTATTATAGCTCAATACCAATCAAAATCAAATTGTCCAATCAACTCGAACTGTTGTTGCCACAGAGTAGTTAATTAAGCAGATTATCAGTTGATCACAGATGTGCGCCAATTGAATTACCTGCACTATTCAGTACTCTGATTGAGGATATTCAAACAAGTATATTGTCTGTTCTGACATTAAATTAGTCTAAAACCAATTATTGTAATATGTTTTTTTTTTCATTGGATTATAGTAGGTATATGGCCGGCTGGGTGTCGGCCGTGTTTTGTTGTGGAAGGAGTGATAGTAAACAACGTAAGTTCTTGTAGATGTGGTCTATTTGTTTACTACAATGAGTTAGGTTGCAAAAGATATTAACTAGCACAATCACAATATCCAAATTGATAACTATTCACGTGTTTTTATATAATATATGGCATGCGAGCGGCGCGGGCTTCGCGTGGTATCATCTGTAGCTGACTGAGCCGGCCCGCGCGGTAACCGGCCGGGCGAGATGTCGAGCGCCGCCTATTGTTTACAAGGCGCTCACGCATCGCGCCAGACCGCGGCCGAGATAAGGCTGGCGGAGGAGTCGGCACTGATTCCAAGCACCAACATATGTGATTTAGCACTAATATTACATTTTATTTATTTAAATGTAATAAGTAACCACTATAATGGAATATGTATATATTATGATAAATATATTAAGTACATACATATTATGTAATTATGTTTATGAAATATTAGTGAGTATTTTGTAACCCGTAATAAATAGGTTTATTTAGTTTATATATTATATTATATTAACTTGTTTATGTAAGTGTGCAATAGATAATAATAATAGTTATTATTATTTAATGTGTATGTAAGTATAAGTATGTGAGTAGCCCACAGGTATACCTAGCGGCACGTAAGTCTAGCGGTGAACGAAACGTGGCAGAGATCTTTGCACAGTCAAAATTATAATGTGTGTTAAAATGTTGAATACTTTTTACACCCGAAAACTGTCTGTGCCAAGATCCCTGCCACGTTTCGTTCACGGCTAGACTTACGTGCCGCTAGCTATATGTTTAATTTTAATTACCTGCTTGAAGATTTGTGTTATAACAACGCGACGCTGTCAACTTTTTTATACGGGTACTTCCCAACGGGTCTCGAGATCAGTCTATTAGGTATCTGTTTAATTATATTGATTGATATGTTTGGGCAATTTTTTTAAATCCCTATTTTGGCATATGTACCAAAACACATATTTTAATTTAAAAAAATAACTTTGAAGCAGCAAAAGAGAATAAAAAAATTGTACCAGCGATACCAAATGACGCCACGAGTGGAGACTTCTCTATTCAGTACAAAATACTGAATTGATAATGTTTTTACACCACAAAAAAGTCACTCACGAGCTCTGGAGAGAGCTATGCTTGTAGCCGAAATGAGGTCAGCTCAAAGGATTTGCAAGCTGAAGTGGCAATGGGCTGGTCACATTTGTCTAAAGAAGGATTGCCACTGGGGAAGACGTGTCCACGAGTGGAGACCGTGACTTGGCAAACGCAGTGTAGGACGCCCACTGGCCAGGTGGACTGACGACCTGCGGAAGGCTGCTGACAAAACCTAGATGCGAAGAGCGAAGATCGGGGGCTCTGTGACTTTCAATTGGAGAGATTTATGAACACACATTTCTTTTACATAAAATAACATGCAAATCGCCAACGTACCTACTCTACTTCCCCACAGCGAAACTTTACATAGAGTTGTTATATGTGAATCATACATACCTACCAACAACGTGTAAACCCTCCATACTTCATTATAATCTTTTTACTTCTACTCGAAATTTTGTTTAATTCATACACAATATTTTTGTTTCAAAAATCCAGAATAATAATTTCAATATCACCGATATCACGCCCGGATTAGTTTTTCAATCCACAGTGAATTTGCCAGAAGGTTACACAAACACAAATAGAAACTAGCAACAATAGCGACTTCGCTACCGGGATTATTCCTATAGCTACCTGCCTACTTACATACATACTCCTGTATGTAGGTAGCATTTGCTTCACTAACGTCACAGTACAATTAAATGAGTAGGTTATTTTTAGGGAGACATCGTTCACAACATAGATTACATCCTTGTTTTTTATTTTACTATTCTTGTGATAACATACTTGCATTAAGTTATCTGACTTGTTGTTAAATAAATTAAGTAAGTACCTACGTTTATTATAAGGGTAAAGGAGGTAGCGTAGGCTACTTACGAAATTAATGAAAAAAAAAAAGTCAATAACTAGCAATCGAAAACGACAATTAAGTTTTGCATTTTTATAGCAATGATTATTAAACCCAATTTCTTTTTAATAACAAAACAAAGTATTATAAAAAAACATACCCGCAAGATTTCAAATAGATTTAACTCAACACACTACCATACTATAACACCACCATACTACCATACTTAACGTACTATATTGGAATATTTTGACAACAATACTATCATTTGATTCATCGATTTACACTGAAATCAAATGTTATTTAAACAACCGATAGCGAAAATTACATTTGATAATTAGCAAATAAAACTAAACGAATAAAATCTATTCATTAGCAAATACGGGCAATGACACTGATAACAGACAGATATCATATTGACAGACCGGGATTGACATTGAGTTAAAACTGTGACATATTCTAGCAAACAAGCAAGCCAAATAATATTTCAATAATCCGAACGAGGAAAGAGATAATATGAATGTTACTTGAATAAATTATTGCCAAATAAATGGCACATAGTTTTATTTTATTTCAAAAGTAATAATAAACCAAAAGTAAGTGGTATTATACTACAAAAGTGCAATTTAAACTAGAAAATGGTGTCAATTCTGAAGTGACCACTTAAATTTAAAATTCTCTAAAATTAGGTTTAGACGTGTCAAACTAGATAACCTATTCTGAAGGTACACACCTAAATCTAATTTTGAATTTGGATCACTTAATTTACTCAATTTAATTTTAAAGAGCATTTTCGTATTCTGGACGACTTTCTAAACGTCAATTATCGCTTAATTTTAGAAACGTCAAACTAATTTAAGGAAGCATCTCTCAAGGTCTTTCTTAAAAATTTTTTAGGCTCTCAAGCCACAGAATAACTAATACTTAGTACAAGATCAAGCAATTTTTTCTGTTATTCACTGATCTCTCTACGAGCGATGTAGTGTCCCGTATATATACTTTTACCACAGATTACTAAATATCTTTTACTAATCTAGGAATGTAGATAATTACGAGGAATGCGCGCCTTATTTAAAAACAGGTTTTGTTCTTTGAAGGCGCGAGGTCGCAAACTTGGCGCGAAAGTTTAACTGAACTGAGACGGTAGGTTCGTGTTAGTTGTTTAGTTTCCGCCAACAACAATATTTTATCTAATTGTACGGCTCACGTTTAGTTACGATTATGATGGACGATGAAAGTTTTTACACACGAGTATAAAACCTTGATATTTGAAAAACAGGAATAGCTTCAGATTCTTTATGCACCTACAATTTAAAATTATCTATCTACTACCTTACTCGCGCGTGAAAAGGCTACCACGCGCACTTTCACGCGCAAACTGCGCGTGCGCACGCATAGAAAAAATTTTAACCAGCATAAACAAAGCATAATTTAGATATTGATTCTCTTAATCATCATTTTTCATCTACCTCTGCCTTGCAAGCGTCGGTAAAGAATAAAACAATCAACTACCTTTCGGCCATTACAACTCCTGACCGTCCTCTTTTCGTCTTTAGTCGATTCACCGAATGTGATGTTAAGAAGGCGGTACTTTCTATCTCCTCCAACTCTGTCGGTGGTGATAGTATTAGTCGAAACATGTTGGTGCCCATCCTTGATATTATCCTACCTGTCCTCTGTTTCCTTTTTAATAGTTCTATTTTCAGTGGTGTTTTTCCTGCCGTCTGGAAAGACGCACAGATTTTACCTTTACCCAAGAAATCCAACCCAAAGTCATATTCTGAGTATCGTCCCATTTCCATCCTTCCATTTCTATCCAAGGTTCTTGAGCGTCTTGTTCACCGACAAGTTAGCCATTTCCTGTCCAACCAAAATCTTCTCAATCCATTCCAGTCTGGTTTCCGTCCCGGGCACAGCACTATGACTACGCTTGTTAAGATTACTGATGACGTTCGTCTTGGTATGGATAACGGCCTGTTGACTGTGCTGACATTGCTAGATTTTAGTAATGCATTTAATGCTGTCAACTTTGATATTCTCCTTGCAATTCTTTGCTCACTTAACATATCTCCATCGGTGGTCAACTGGTTTCATAGTTATCTATACGGACGTCGGCAGCGGGTTCGCCTGGAGGAGACTTTCTCTGCCTGGTGCAACACGTCAGCCGGTGTACCGCAAGGCGGCGTCCTATCTCCACTTTTATTTGCTATTTTCATTAACTCCATATCTCAAAATCTTACTTCTTCTTACCACCTATACGCAGATGATCTTCAAATCTATTCCCAGGCCTCAGTTAATGAGCTAGATAAAGCTGTTACAAGCACAAATTGTGATCTGCGTCGTATAAATGATTGGAGTAAATCCTACGGATTAACAGTAAATCCTAGTAAAACGCAGGTCATTATTTTAGGGAGCTCCCGTATGATCTCTAAGGTGAACTGGCTAACCCTTCCAAATATAATTTTTGATGGAATTACTATACCATACAGCGATTCAGTCAAGAACCTTGGACTTATAATGGACAGATCTCTCAGTTGGAGCCCTCAGGTAGCAGCTACTAGCTGTAAAATGTTTGCTGCGGCAGCCTCTTTAAGGCGCCTTCGAAATTTCTTACCTACTGCCACTAAGGTTGTTCTCGCGCAATCTCTTTTGCTTCCCATTCTCGATTACGCTGACGTCTGCTATCTCGATCTTACCGAAGAACAGCTGAATAAGCTTGAGCGTTTACAAAATGTTGCTATAAGGTTCATATTTGGCTTGCGCAAATTTGACCATGTTTCTCACTTTCGTGCAAAGCTCAAGTGGCTACCCATTCGCCTTCGCCGGAATGCTCATATCCTTAACCTTCTTTATAATATCTTGTTTAATCCTTCTACCCCGAGCTATCTTAAAGAACGCTTTGATTTCCTCTACACATCCAACACCTTCCATCTTAGATCATCCGAAAATCTCACCCTCAAGCTACCTTTGCATTGCAGCACTTTTTACGGACGTTCTTTCACGGTAGAAGCTGTTCGTCTGTGGAATAAATTGCCTGTTTCTATACGGCGTGCGCCATCTTTGGAAGTTTTTAAGTGTCAAGTGAAGAGGTTTTACTTGGAAGTCTAGCAAATATTATGTTTATTATCACGTTTGTCATGTTGCTTGTATTACAGTTTTTTTTTTGTTTTTTATCATCTCATAATTATATTTGGGTATTTATGTATTCATATAATATATATTTATTTATATATGTATGTATATATATTGGAAATTTATATATTATTATACACTATTTCTTACTAAGTAGTATTTTTATATCATAATGCACCCCGTCCCTCACAACTATAACAAATCCTCTCCATCCAAAGGTTGCCTGGAAGAGATCGCTTTTAGCGATAAGGCCGCCCATTGTACACTTCTTCTGCTATTTTTCCTTTATTTTTTGTTGATTTTGTTTGTGGTGTGTGCAATAAAGAATTTATCTATCTATCTATCTAAACAAAGAAAAAATTGCATTGCGGCAGCAACGAGATAGGTACATTCGGCTTACAGAAACAAAATTGAAAAAAGAAACACTTTTGCCTCCACATTGTGCAATAACTAAATATATTTCGGACAATTTACACAAATTACCTAGCCTAAACTAGGATACTAGGCAACGGATAAACTTACAAAGATAAACGAATATACATGTTGCAAATGATTCCGCCTTGCGGGATTCGAGCCCGCGATCGTTGATCGACTTCGCAGTCAGGGTAACTAACCATTCGGCCAACCTGTCATCCAATATATCTTATAGGACAATAACTGGACTGCGATGTACTTCAATCTAGATCTTTGCCCAAGCATACTAGGGTATAATAAGTATTTTACCAACATGATGGGAATTGTTCAAGAGATTAAACATTACATAAAAAAAAACCGACAAAGCTCTCAGTATGTGGTCTGTGCTCTCAGAGTTTGTAAGTTGAAGTGTCAATGGGTATACAGTTCGCAGAACCAACATTTGCTGGGGAATAAAGGTTCTCGAAAATGGCGACCACGAACAAGCAAGCGAAGTGTTGGGAGACCCCTCACACAATGGACCGACGACATTGTAGCTATCACAGGAAGTCGATGGATGGAGATGGCACAAGATCGCTCGTCATGGTGCTCTTTGGGGGAGGCCTATGTTCAGCAGTGGACTTTTAAAGGCTGAAATGATGAATCATCATCATTTTAGCCTTTAAATCATCAATATTATTAATTTTTTATTCATCATCAATTTTTTTTATCTGATGATAAAAAAAAAAACAAAAAATGATAATACCTTTGTGTATTAAACAAAAAAAAAACAATAGGTACATACTTACACAACTATATATTATATAAATGTACACATACAGAATTATAACCTAATGATAACAAATTTATTGAAAATTAATGAATCTGCCGCTTGTAACTACTCTCAGTATACAGCACCAATAATGCACTCTCTAATGCGCTTATCAATATTAGAGACTGATACATTAGGGCGCCTTGGCCACTGCAGTCTGTGTCTGTATCTACGAGCGCGAGCAGATGCTGTGTTGCCGGCATTTGTGGCAAATGATGGGCATGGCTCTTCGGCTTCCATTGAGGCTGGAGACGCTACATCTTTACCCGTGGGAGCAGCATTGGCAGCAATCAATGTAAGTGCCGGCTTCCTCACAGGCAATATTTTCTGGAATAGAGGCAAATAATCAATTTTAGAAACCTAATTTCTAATAAATGCAAGGAATCAAATTTTGATTAATTGATTAAGATTTACAAACATAGCTTCAAATAAAACCTTAGGTACTTACCTCTCGCCAAGTCCATATTTGCTTGTAGAATTTCAACAAGCAGCCCTTGCTGCCGCTTGTTGCATCACATTCTCATATTTTGTGGCTCCATTGCTAAATAATTAAATTATTGATTGTAACACATAAGCCTTGAAAAGCGCGATTAGTTTCGTCAATAAATTTGTGAGATTCCGCGCTTTTCAAAATTTAGAGTGAATAAATGTGTGTGTTGCCATGAGAATAAATAATAATTGGAATATTAATCATCACTCTAGAAAATAATCTAAAAGAAATCTTCCGAAAAATTACCGGTTTCTCCAACAAATAGTATTTATTGTAATGGCAACAATGATTCAATTCAATTTAGATACTGTACAGAGGTGTCGAACCGTACCTTTAAATTTAGTTCAAGTGACAACCCAGAATATGAATTCTCGAAACCTAACTTAAAATTAAACATTTAAAATTAAATTTAGGTTTAGTAAATGTTAACTCAGAATCGACACCAATATCAAACTAAAATATAAAAAGTTAGTTATGGCCCATATTATTTCACCCTGAATCATTGTTTTTGTTCAGCATTGTCTCAGCTTATAAGTGAAAACATGATAGATTGATGATTATTTGATGATATTATTTTTTGTTGATTTTTAGTTGTTTTTAGCGTTACCAATAGCATGGATAGGAAGCGACTGAAGGAAGAATTTGGTGTAGGATGTAGTGGTGATGGTGGTTTGACTGGCTAAGAGCATGTGCCACGCACGGATGGTGCGGGTTCAAGTCCCGTCAGTAAAAATTTTCTCTTGAGAAAAGTTATAAGTTACGGTTTCACTAAACAGACGTCACATCTAAAATTAAATCATACTTAATAGGTTTGTTAAGATATGGATTATAATATTCGTGAAATTAAGCTAAATATATAACTAATAACTGGACACGTTCACCTACTTATTTTTTTCCACTACGCCACCGCTAACTCCTAAACTAGAAATTGTCACACTGCGGGGACTGGAAGTTAAACAGTACAAAGCAAATATGGCTAACTGTTGGCTACTCTGTGGCCACGCCTGCAACTGAGTTGAACAAAGACCGGACAATAAGGGACGGGTCACACTAGGGATTGTGCTGCAAACTTTTAGTGCAACTGCTACAGTTGAATTTGTGCCCATGTTTCGGGTTTTTCGCTCAAGTCAATGTTATGGCTATTACGTATTGCTCCAGGTTTGATCTGTTTTTTACAGGTCGACACTTCACCTGGCTGGTGGACGTCCTACATTACGTTTGCCATAATCATGTGGTGTACCTAAATATATTTTGTGGCTCAGTCGCTTGGTTGCATTGAATATTAAGTTTGGTGCAAACTTAACGTCAAACTACCCGTCTTCCACATCATTAATAAAAACACCTTCCACAACAATTAACTCCAAGATAGTTGGCAACTATTTCCCAACTGCGAAAAGCACCAAACTTAGGAGGGAAGGAAAGCGAGGGGGGATGGTATGACGACGTACGGTATGTATGCACAAGTTTGACGTAAAGCCTCGCGTAACTACTTAGCACCCCAGTGAGCACGCACCCTAAATAGTTTTGGACTTGTTTGGTAGGATCACGTACATAAACATATATGCTTGTATTTGTAAATAAAACTGAATTTTTAGGTTGAGGTAAAAGATAATAATATCAGAAATCTTTGTTCCTATAGAATAGGGACAAAGTTCTAAAATGGTGCAATTCGTTTTTCCAAATCATAGGTAGTACACGGGCGGCTAAAAACGGCTCTTCCAGCATCTATTTTCATATTAAAAATATCCAAATTCTAAGTTTGATGAGCTTAACTTGGCTTGTTCGTCTACGTACACCTGGCTTGATTATTAGTATTACTTATTTATTTGTGATACTGAAAATGATTTGTAAAGCTACATTAAAGATAAGTTAGAGATCAATACTTGTTTAAACTAACGTAGACTATGAACACTTATAAACAAACGGCACTTACGTGAGAACTTACGACAACCCTATCTCACTACGTACTCGTGTTTTGTGTGTCAGTTTTTGAAGTTTCCGAGTTTCCGTTCCTGTCCTTGTTCAGTGTAGTTATACAAAACGGGACGCAACGAATTGCGCCCACACAAATCAGTAGGTTAACTAGACTGACGAATTATTTAAGGTTCAATGGTTATTTGAACCTAAAATCACTAAGTGTCAACATAACTAAACCACTGTTTTTTGTGGATGCAATTATCACTGAAAATTAAAAAATAAATCAATTAAAAAACGTTTATTAGCATTAGTTAGCGGAACATAAACAAATTTTAAATATAGGATTCAATAATTGCAAATTACGTTAAACACTGGCAGGGTTCAATGTTGTAACATGTATCTGTGGTTTTCACACTAAGCAAGCCCGTATCGTGAAGACCCATCACGATTATCATTAAAATTATATCTGGTTGACATATTCGCCCTATTTTATGGCCATGTACTAACACCTATACTAACACCTGTTTCAATTTATACATACAGCAAAGTTCTTAAGAACAAGGTAACAATTAAAAAGTTTACAAAAAGGCTTTAGTGCCCTCATAAGTAGAAACCATTTATGTATAATCTTTTACCTTCGTAGGCCTACTTCTTCATATCACAGTGTTTAACTACAGAATTAAAGAAGTGCGTCCAAATAAACTGTCCAAACCGATGAGCGAAGACAGTGTTCATGGGTGGAGTAGGCAATCGATAGACTCTTCGTTTTACCATTGATTCATATCCGATAGAAGCTAGGATGGACTTATGAACGGAAAGTGAAGTTTCCAATATAAACAGCTGCCTCACACTAAGTATTCCGCTCCGCTGTCCTTGTAAACATCTGTAGTTGAGTATCTAAACGGCTTTTTTAATCATTACCTTCAGGACTGAACGTTGCGCTCTCTCGACTTGAATAAGGAAAGTCTTTACAGTTTTACAGTACTACCCCAGCATGTGATACAGTACGTTATTAATGACTGACATAATGCAAAATAAACAGATTTAAGTGTCTCTAAACATGCCACATCTCGTCGTCTTCCAATGCCAATTATTATTCTTACCCGAGCTTCTTATTCTATCTTACTATCGAATATATTTAAATTCTTTTTCCTTGCGCCCCGTTACCTACTTTCAAACCCCGTCCTCTGCGTCCACTGTTTTATTTTTATTACTATGGTTGTTTACCAAATGTTTTTTTCGTTTTTCCTCATCTGTTTTCGTGAAATATTTCACCTTCCATGTCCTAACTATTGAAACTTTGACAATTGACTCCGGCTTAAAGTTCGGACATCTATCTAAATAGCCTCAGAATCTCTCAGTAATCCATACCTTTATTGAGAGATTCTGCTCGATAATTTTTCAACATAATTACAACGGTTTATATTTTGAATTAAGTGTAAGTACAGCCTTCAAACCGGCCCCCCGATTCAGAACCTTTCGATAACGAACCGAATCGAATCGATTTGATATAGTTCTCGAATCGAATGTCTATTTTCGAGCTATTCAGAACAATCGACTTGAGGATTCGATTCGTTTTCTACTTACTTATCGAATTCGACTGCATCCACAGAGTAATGTGCAGTTGTCTATGACTGCATCTCATGTTGCGTTTACGAAGCTCTTTATGTTTACTAATTCTCAAATTTGAATTCGTTAATAAAGAATATACCTATTCAAATACAATTGAAGGTTATTCTAGTTCTATCATATCAAATATATATTAAATAAATTAAAATTGCAGAATAATATCAGATATTAAATTAAAAGAATTTAGTTAAGCTATGTAAACATATGTAGGTACTAAGTTTCAAACAAATGGTAATATTTTTTGATCCCGCATCACAAGAGTACTATGTATTCTGTGTCGCAAGATTGAATACGCTGAGTCCCTATATTGTACGGCCAATAATTCGCAATCAAATAATGTACAGCCAATAATTAGCTGAGGCTGGGCTAGCTCATGGCAATATCATGTTCACCGGCTATAGATTTTGATCACTACCATGAACATAAAAAATAAGAGCGCTCAAAATTTGTAAATATTTAAATTATAATAAAATGCAGCTCAAAATTCAAAATTAGATATACATGTAGAGTTACCTATGTAATTATTATTCAAAATGAAACATGGTTAAACAAAGTAACATAATTAAGTTAAGTTTTAGCCTCTCTCAGTGTCATCAATTAACTTTTAACTTTCAAATTGTTATTTTTGTATGGACGTTGACATAAGTACATAATATAATGCAAATAAAATATAAAACTGACGTCTCTTGCTTCAGTGCTATAATAGCTACCCAACTATACTTATTAAGCAGGTAGGTACTTACCTACCTATTTGATTATTTTACCTAACTTCCTGATAAATACATACCTAAGTTAGGTTATGTACCTACTCACTTTAATTTCTGCAGGTATGGCGAAACATTTGACACCTCCATTCAAAAAACCTCTTATATCAGGCCCAGGCTCCTCATTAGAATCGGTATATTTACATATATACTTAAGTGAGGTGAGGAGATGGATGAGGAAGAGGGGATAACCCTCCTTCTGTAGAGGAAATTGCGGAAACCCATAAATTTGAGAAAAAGCAAAAAAAATTATGAGGTTAATAATGAAAAAGCGTACGTAATGAATCAATAGTGTAGGGAAAAATCGCTCTTCGCTACGTGTTTTGACAGCAGTGGACAGCTGTTTGCTGTGACGCTTCGTTTATTACAAGTATATTTAGCAAAAATTAATAGAATAATGCATTTTTTCTCTGTATAATTACAGTTCGTATAAAATCATTATCCAACGCTAGAGGCGTTAGGCGGAAGCCCGACTTGACCGTGATAAGTTAGGAGATGAAAGCTGGAGCGAAGCGTAGCGAGCTCCCGCCTTTATCTTCGTGTTTTTTTTAGCTTTGAGAACTTTACGTTTTTTCATAACTTAACATAACAATTTATTTTGCTTTAACTTAAAAATTATTGGTTTCTGCCACCCTCCCTTACAGAGAGAGGGTCATTCGCCAACCCCCTCCCACCCCCATCCACTCCCCTCAGTACATAAAGACATATACCGATTCTAAAGTCCTTCCCAGGCCTATATGGCCTATACAGGGCCAATGTAAGATTTTGCGTTAGTCGATACTTCCCGATAAATACTTGGGTAGCGGATGTAAATGCGTTCGATACATCCCACAGTGAATGTAAGATACGTCTACTTCACGTGACAAAGCGAGGTGTTCACGCTCGTCAATTTCTTCTTGGCGACGTCTTCGTCTCCAAGCTATGATACCACTTTGCATCGTGCTAAATCACCTAAATACAAATGATACAATGCAAATATGCAATACAAATGTTTTGAACCAAACAAGCTACATACGACGTTATACTTCTAAATGCCATACCAAATATTTAAATGACAATACTATAGAAGCTATCGAATGCTCTGTTGCTCTCGATAAGTTACCGAAGTTGTCCGTGCACCACGCGCGTTTTTGTATGAGTTTTGGCTACCGCTGCAGCCACGGGGCATAAAGTAGGTAGAGTATATTTATTTAGTTTGTGGTTACCGAAAAAAATAATCGGATTTTCGGAAACTCGGCTAAAATAAAATAAGTTCTGAATAGCGTTTGATAGCCTTGCCATAGTTTTAATCGTTTGGTATGACGTCAATTCGACAAATTCATCTTCGATTCTAATAAATCGAACGATATCAAACTGAATCGATCGACAACTGAGTTATCGAATAGTTCTGAATCGGGGGACAGAGCACAGGATTTTTTAAAACATTTTATTTACTTACAATGTTTGTATGTGTGAATGTCTGTTTAGGTCAAATCTTGCAAGCTAGAGCTAGAATTAGAATCACTTCTTCTTATCTAACGGAAATGATTTTTTACATGTTGGTTCAGTTGCAATGAAAAGGCATTTTTATCGTGAGCATGACATGAATTGATATGCCAGCTAAAGGAACTCTTCAATAATCAGCAGCAAAGACGCAACATTTTATATACGCATTTATTCATGGTGAAAAGTAGGACGCATGCATACTGCATTAAAGCTTTTTAAATGTTTTTAATATGCATAACTTATTTCTATTGCTATTAAAACTAACATTACCGTGATTTATCTACATTAATCTACATCTATACTAGACGATACACTTTAGAATAATATTATAAAGAGAAGATTTTTTGTTTTGTATTTTTGTACCTAGATGTTTGTTTGTTTGTGTGATGGATAAACTCAAAAAAATATTAGCCGATTTTATACATTCTTTCATGCATATAAAATGAGCAAGTAATCTAAGATGTTTTTTTTTTACAAACAATTGGAAAACCCTAATATTTAAATAATGTAACCCAAGATATTAAAAAAATTGCCTGTAAAAGTAGTTATTTGGCGTGCGCTGTGAAAACTATTAATGATACATAAAATAATGAACAATATGTTTACGCATCATTACTTACAAAAAAGACCGCGAATCTATATTATGTCTAACTATTATAGTTAAGTCACAATAACCGTTTATTGTTCAAATTAGTCCATCAATGCACGAATATAATCGTGTACATATAAAAATAAATCCTTAGCTACCCGTGCGAAACCGGGGGAGTCACTAGTCTATCATAATGTGAGGATGGAAGTTTACGAGAGAAATGATTCGTCCGAGAGTTGCAGTAAGACTGGCTTTTATTGGATTAATAACTATTATATAAAGATACACTCGTATCTATAAGTCGTATCTAAGTAAGTAAGGGCATTACAATAAAACAGTACCATCTGATTTTTTATGTCGGTTGAAACTCAACGGAAACAAACCGTGAGTGATAAGCGTTAAAAATAAATAAAAATAAAATTGTTAATTGTTGGTTGAATATTTGGCTAATCATTATTACCATTCCACTATGACTTCTCCAGACAAAGTTGAGTACTTCCATTACATGTTAAATGAGCTATTTGCGTTTCAAACACAAATAATGTCACAAACTAGGGCTGGTTAAGTCTAATAAAATCTTAAAGTATTAAAGTAACCTTGCATTATCGGTAACTTTTTTTAAAATTCTGGAACCCACGCTGCTTAGTGACTGAAATCTCTGAAAATCCGTAACCTTCTAGACAATTTACTAGATTTACCCACATTTGGTAAGCAAATCCAATTGAGTCTTACGACCTGTAAAAGCTTAGTGTCCTAGACCTAGAATATTCTATATACATACATAAAACATAAAAAAGTGATTAGTTCAAAAGTTTTCAATCTCAAAACCTTTTTATATTTTTATGTGGGTATTCATATGTCAATTATTTTAATTATCTATTACCCGGCGTATTTCTTACTACTAACAGTCGTTGCCTGACGTTTGTACATATCAAACTAGTAAATCAAATCTAAAAAAAAAATAGGCAAAGAAAAGATTAAAAAAACATTACATTATCCCTATCTTTATACATTAGGTATAATCTAATTTTTGTATTTTTATCGGCTATATTTTATTCTTATGAGTTTATTATAATATATTATTTTATTCCTAAGTTTTAATTAGAAACTTGTTTACCGTGTTAGCAAGCTCATTATTCTAAATCTACATATAATTATATAGGCTATGATTTAGGGTCTCGGAATATAACAGAAGAAGTTTTACTTAACAGACAATCACTAAGCTACTTCAGAAGATCGATCTTACCGATCGATTTTCAGCTCAATTTTAACAAAAAAAAAAACTTACTCAATGATGAAAATGATTAGAAACCAATAGTATTCATGACACTAAATTTACACACCTTTATTAATTGATTATTGTAATACATATCTATTTAGTTAGATAATGCTTTATTGTATGCAAGTTTCTAAAAAAGGAAAATAAGCATTTAAAAAAACAATACATAGTACTGTAGGGTAAATAGCAAATTCCAAAAACGAAAACTACCTATAATTTCGAAACCTGAAATTCTGCGTCCAATCCACCGTTTAATATAAGTTGAGGACGTAATGCCTGGTACACGACGGAACACCGGCGCACGTGTCGCTTACGACTGAACCTTAAAGTTGCCGACTGCTGGCCCCACAATAAATTACTTGTAACAGTGACTTGAGACGGTTTACAGTCTTGTACTCTTGATTTTTGAACATTTTCCAAGGAATAAAATTAAGCCTTTGATTTTTTTCAGACAGGAAATTTATCGCCAAACTCCTTTTGCGATGTTGCGGCAAGTAGTCCTTGATATATAATATGTATAATAATTGAGGTGAAGGTGTAAGGTGAGATTGTGATTAACGTTATTACCCTGTGCACAGGACAAACCATGAAGAATAGTCATAGTGTTAATGAAAACTAACCACCGAGTAGCACAAATCACGATGCACATACCGCCTAATTACTATTCATCACCACAATTAACTCCCGTTCGCATTATAAATTACGCCTGAAAATTAGGAAAGTTTAATTGCTCAGGTATCTGGAAATAGTGAAACAGGCCCTGAAGCTCCGAAGTTACAGCCCTGACCGCAGAACACAGTTTGGGTGAATATTAATTTTAATGACTGCCTCAAATTAATTTCGAGGCAGCATTTATTGGAATAACAAAACGTTCAACCCTGTTTAAAGCGAGGACCGAATAACTTAATAAAATTGTTATATTTGAATGGGATATGATATAATACGTCCGCGTCATGATCTCCATTACATAAGTGCATGTCGAGAGTAAATGTCAAAATCAATAAACACGTTTCTAATGATGTCATCTACCCTCTCATGTTGGTATCATAGGTAACGAGGAGGCAGACCGAGTGGCGAGACAAGCGATAAGTAACGGGACTATTTATACTTGCTTACCGTTGCATAGTGAGATACTGAGTTTAACATTAAAGTGTTAGTTTGTGGTAGGCAAATGTGGTGCGAGTATTTTGATTAATTCTCATTTACTAAAGGGCTGGGCAGGGCAGTATTTGCGAAGCTTCGTCAAATTTTTTCGTTACCAATACCGCAAAGTTTGAACACAAAAGTCTTCAACTAGTACATCCTACCTGTTATGACATACAGAGCCCAGACGTGGACACTCATGGTACGACTAGTCCACTAATTTGAAGTCACTCAGCGGGCTATGGAAAGAGTTATGCTCGGAGTTTGTTACATAACAAAGTATGGTTTTAAATTTTAAGTAAGCACCACCTATCCATGTATAGTAGAATCTCTAACGATTGCGTGAATTTATTAGGATTAGCGCCATCTATGCGAAATGATCTGAATTATGTTGGTTCACTAAATCGATGACTTATCATTAACTAATTAGTTTTAAGAAGGCCCAGCAGATGGCTCTGTTACAATTTAATGGTTTGAAATAATAATATGAGATTAGTATAGCTTTGCTTGCAAAAGCAAAGTAGGTAATTATGAGGAAAATAATATATAAAATGAATTTACGGGAATTTAGTTACCTATGTGCTAAATTTTGATTGCATTAAAATGTCAAACAGAAAGATTCCATTCATTTTGCCCATATCAGTATGGAAATACAATAATACCTTTTAAATGAAAGAAATCCTTATCTTGTAATTGTTTGTATGTGAGCCAGAAGAAATGAAAAATACTTTTCTTTATTATTAGACTAAAATGCAGAATTTCACACAAATAAATTAGGTAACATTTTATCATATTTAGTTGAAATGCGGAGAAGAAAAAGTGGAAACACATAAAAATTGTGTTTTGCATCATCCAGTTGTATTTCAAAGGGTTATTCCTTAATTCAGGTGCTCCAAGGTCTTATACCATGCTATGTGCTGAATGATTTCACATTTGGTTAGGTATATTTTCACAGTTTTGGTTTGCCACAGAACTGGAAATAGAAAAATTGATAAAATTACTAAATTTATAAAGATTTGAACGATTAAGTGAGATGTGTTTAGATAGATAGGTACCTGCTACATTTTATTCAAATATACCAAGCTCTTGTACCATAATATGTACTGAAGAAGGTAAAATATTGTTTCACATTTGAATTCACCGCGCAGAGCTGGAAATAAGAAAATTGATAAAATTACTAAATTTATAAAGATTTGAACAATTAAGGGACATGTGTTTAGATAGATAAGTATCTGCTACATTTATTCAATTATACCAAGGTCTTATACCATAATATGTACTGCAGAAGGTAAGATTTTGTTTCACGTTTGAATTCACCGCAGAACTGAAAATAGGAAAAGTGTGTAAGTTCATAATTTATAAATAGTTGCATGATTATGTAAAACATGCCTAGATACATGTCAAGTTCATTGAAATGTTTAAATACAGAGGATTTTAGTCATTTTTGAAGTTTCACCGATAAACATTTTTTTGAGATTACTTGATGTGTGTTGAGCATGTTAGAAGAATATTTGCTGGTTGCTGATGACCTTTGCTAGCAGCTGTACCTTGACACATGTTTTATCATACTTTATAACTTAAATATTAACAAAAGTTATAAAATAGGTTTTTGTAATAGACATTTTATGGGAACCTTTTAGTTTGGTTAATATTATAGAACATGGGTATGGTTTCACATTATATGAGTAAATACCTTGATGTAGCTTGAGTTAGAGTATGGTTTCACAGTATATGGGTAAATACCTTGATGTAGCTTGAGTTAGAACGAAAGTAGGCGAAGATATATACAATTTCCACAGAAGCTGTTCCGCATAAACTGGGGGTGTTTGTGTCTTCGATTTCCATTGGAACAGGTAGATGGTCACTTGTCAGCAATGATTCGGAGATGGAGAAATGGAGCTATTATTTAACAAAATTACAACTAAACAAACATTTTGTTAGGTTAAGTATGAAATATTAAATGTTGCCATACGTATTATCAAAACTAACTGAAATTACAAATTGAAATATATTATTTTTATTAGAATTACAAGATAACCTATCTTGTATTAAATAACTAAATTGGTACATAAGAGAATAGATTAAAATATATTTTTCTATATACCAGGGGAAATACACACAAAGTACTAAACTACTGGGCTGATTCCCCGCGATAATTCCCGCTTAATAATGTATTTATTTCAAAATTAAAGGCCTCTGAATTATTTCGCTTACATCAAGCGAAATAATTCAGAGGCCTTTAGTTTTGAAATAAATACATTACTAAGCGGGAATTATATGTCAGATTTTTTTATTCAATGATTATTATCTGTATATTTGATGGAATAACACACTGTAACTTAAATTGGGAGAAGAGGGGATAATTTGCGATTATTATTTATAAAAAAAAATATATAAGAGAGGTTATTATCGGATTCTTGGAGTAACTTATACTCGGGTTTTTTTTAGCATAAACATAATAAGAATAATAAAATGAATCGTTTTTTTTTAACATTAAGTTCCCTAAAAATAGGATTGTAAAAACTACTAGAGATGTGAAAAGTGTGTTTTTTTTAGTATATGGTTAGTGTGTATACAAAGCCCTAGGCGTTATTTAATAAACGGGACTTGAATCTATAATTACAAATACTGGAATATGAAGCCAGGCCAATTTGACTACAGTTCTTGAAAAGAAATTCGTGTTTTTATAGATAAAATTGTTGAGTAAAAAGTCGAAACCTAAAAATGAACCTGGAATCAGTACAGAAAGATCTTTTGCGACTTTCCATCTCTAAGTTCCCCTTCCAAATTCCCATTGTTCGAGAGTATCTAGGAACCATATAAAAGTCAGAACTCAAAGAAATTCGGGACAGTATAATTTTATCTACGAAGAAGTGAACCAGTGAACAAGTGCGCGTACGGGGTGGTCGAAAATCAAGTAATGATTTGCCACCTATATCAAAGTCTCAGGGTTTCAACCTGTTGACCAAAACGTCAATGGGCCCTGAGCACACATGAGTTGTAGTTGTTACTCAGGCAATATTTAATTGATGAGCAGAGGCAGCATGGCAATATTAATATAGACATATCGTTTTTGTGATATATATACTAATTATTATTATTTTTCCTTGAAATTCATTTTTTCTCACTTATTAGCTGCACGTAATAGTAGAGGTTATTTCGCTGCTACCCACGTGCGTGGTATTCTTAATAGTCAGCGGTACTCTTACGCAATTTTGATGACACTTTCTTCGTCAGTTATTTGACACCATTCAGAGACTACATTATTTTATTCCTTTGTCGTTGCTATATTTTATATATACTTTTTTATTTATTTATTTATCTTTGTTTATTTAAATTACTTATATGTAATTATTATTATTATATATATATATATATATATATATATATAAATGTATTCATATTTAATTTCATTTTTTATACTCTTATGTTTATTTTTTCCGCTCCCTCTGGGCTTTAGCTGAAAACCTGCGCTGCGTGCTTTCGGCAAACAGCCTAATGCTGAGTTAAGGCCCATTCATCACCACTTTAATTATCTACTTTTACCTTTTCTTTGTTTTCCTTTTCTATTGTTCCTACTTAATTTTTCTAATTATTTATATCTATTATTTTTGTGTGTGTTGAATAAATGTATTTTCTTTCTTTCTTTCTTTCTTTAAACAGCTGTCGTAAGACTTGCTGGCTCTTCCCAGAACTAGAAGGTTCCAGCTGACTGTAAAAAGTCGGTTGTGCCTGAAAAGTTAGTTGACCTCGTTCAGGAACCACATGGTTGGTTTTGGGCGAGGTCATTAGTATAGTTCATCTACCGTAGCTACGCGAATTTAACAGCTGGACGTTAAGCGACTATCGCTACTGCTGACCGGGAGATACTTATCTACTTAAGTTTAAAACATCTGATAGGGCGCGTATTTGTAAATCTTCTGTTATAAGATTACTAGAGTCTAGTTTAAAGTGTCGCAATAAAATAAAATCAGATGTTTCGCAATATACCATAAACCGTAGTTTGTTTTATATAGGTGTAGCTTCAGTTCAAGTTTTATTTAATTTCAGTGACTTCTATGGCCTTTTTGTGTTTGTGTCTGTGAATAATTATAGTCAGGTTTATTCTTCGAGGCACAGTAGAGTGGATTTTCTCAAAAATGTTACCTTGTTACCTATGTTACCTTCTTTGATTATTTACCTACCTAAAGGTATAAACATGTTAACTTTGTTATTATTAGTCATACTAGAGCAATAGGATAAACCTTTTAAGCAGGTTCAATTCCTGCGGAATCTTTAAACAGTTGAGGGCGCAAATTATATGTCCATTTATGCTTTTAGTTTTTTATGTAGGCGTCAACCCAACTATAAATGTGTCTACCTAGCTAGCTTTCTCTGATTCTATATAGGTAGGAGCTTGTTAGTTTCGTTATCTATTTATCACACTAAGGCGTCATGGGTTAGAAGGCCTTTGGAGCGGATTCAATTCCTGCGGTATTTTTAATCAATTGAGGGCGAAAAATTATATGTTTAACTATAATCTAAGAAGTCCAGTCTTGCTCTGTAAGTTTTTGAGTTGGCGTCAACCGAATTATGAGTAGTCTATAACAACCGGTTGGACGGTTGCGGGTTCGAGTCCTGCAGAATTCAGTGGTTTGTGTGAAAAACGAAAGTACGTGTTTTCAAGACATGGATGTGATATTTTTGTCTAGGTATGGTTATTCGTTATCTGGCCCGTGGCACTAGATGTCCTAGGTTAGGCAGGGTAGTTGGTGTGGATTTGTCCTAAATATTTATTATTAGCAAGTGTCAAAATGGTATGAAATTTGTCTTTGATGTCGTATAGACATTTTATGAGATATTATATTTATGTATGTAAACATGGCTACTGAACTGATCGAAGAGAAATAGATGTTTGTTGTCGTATGTGGTGGTGCTGTCCTCTGGTGTCGGAGGTTGACGGGATATCGGAGTCCACTGGCGACTGCCGGATAATGGTGGCAGCTGTCGACTTCAGCTTGAAGTGCTTTCAATGCATGTGGAGATGGACAGCCACAAGAGACATATATAGGTCAAGATCGGTTAGTCTAGTGGCTAGAGAACCCTAGGAACGAAATTATAGTGTCGCGGGTTCGAATCCAGCAAGGATCAATCATTGTTTTTTTTTATGTCGCATTGATCTAATACTAGTGTATTTATTAATTTTAATATACCATGTATTACATTACCTAAATACAACAAAATTTCGATTGTTGATTAGATTAGACAAATACAACGCAGTAGCCGCTTTTAGCTAGACGTTCATGCTTATCAGACGATGATTGCCAAATTACATGCCCGAATGTGATGCGCAAAAATTGTGGCGATGACGGCCGATTGTGTATTCGCCGAATATAGGCAAAAATGAACAGGAGCCATAAAAAGGGGTATTTAACACATCATCGTAATTTTATAATTTAATTTTATACCGTTAAATTTCAATTCTTTGCAGTCCTCAATCTAGACTGAGAGTGTACGTTGCACAGAAACCTGAACAACTATAATTACATTTAGATGTTTGTTGATCAGAGATAGGCTTTTGGTGTAAAAGGTTTAAGCTTCGGTCTGTGAACGTGTGTGTTCATCCCAAGATTTTATTAAATTTTAGTTTTGACTTGCTTTTTAAATAAGTTTTCTTGTTTCAGTTATTGCTGTAACTATTATGATCACATTGCTGTATTTCATTGAGCGATAAGACCGTCCTACGTTTAATCTATCTATTTCAACCTACTTACACCCACTTTTGGGTTGAGGCCTCCTCATGTGCACGTCACTTTTTGGTCCTGCGACAAACGTATCTACTGCCCTCTGCTACCTTGGTGATGTCGTCGGACCATCAAATAGGTAGTTTGCCTTTTAATATCCGTCCCTCTTTTGCCCACTATTCCGTCCTTGTCCATCTGTCAGTTATAGAGAATACAAAAGATCTCTGGGGAATATCTTCTAAAATTTTAAGTTATATTATTAGTACAATTGCTCCATATTTAGTATTCATTTTTAATAATTGTGATGATGAAAGAGTTTTTCCCGACATAATGAAAAATAGTCAATTCATTCCCTTATTCAAGTCTGGCAGTAAAAATGATCCGACTAAGTACAAACCCATTTCTATACTTCCCACTCTAAGTAAAATATTTAAGAAAATAATTATTAGGTTTCAACCTTGGAGACCGAGAGGAACTGCTGAAGTTCCGAACGGAACATAACGAACCGGGTTGCATTGAATTTGGTGCGATTTCAAGCGCGTTAGGTAATACGCGACTGCCCGTATTGACAAGAAAGCGAGCTGGCAAAACAGATAGTTGACATTGAGCCGTCCTTGACCTAGATTGCGACGTAGATTAAGGTTGTCTGGAAGAGATTTAGCGATAAGACCGCCAATTATACTCTTTAATTCAAATGTATATCCTTATTTGTATTATTTTTTGGTGTGCAATAAAGTGTATTTGTAGATAGTGGGGTCATTTTGTTGAAAATTTGTTTGTAAAAGCCAAATTAGTCGTGTGATGTATGGATTGAATCTACACGAGCCATTGTAAATCCGCGTTTGACGGAAATCGGGTCCGCGTATTTTGTTGAGTGAAAACCCGCCGGACCAGCCCGGCGTGGACGGCGGTATATTAGGTGATAATCGGCCTTGTGAGCCTAATTAGTGGATCAATCATATTGAATTTCAGTGCTGAAGCTGAACCCTTCGTTTGGAGGTCCACCCCTGGGCCTAAGGAGTCCTTAAATCACACATTGGAGACAACACCCGTCGTCAATACTTCCTGCCACCCATGTTCTGGTATCAGGATTAAGTAGCCAAGGAGCGCTGAGGAGCGGCATACCGGGCAGGATCTGGTACGCTGCACATTTAGTTTATTTTAATAAGAAAAGCTCTGGGTTCTTGCAGACGTATCAAACCTGAGCCTGGGCCATCTTGTTATTCTTACTTCCCAGTAGCAGATAATTTTGGGAACGGCGAGGACCCAAAGTTGGGTTTGAACAGTAATAATAAACCAGTTATTGACACACTCCAGTCTCAACGGTCTGTTTCATAATTAACAATATGACTTCACTAAAGGCCGTTGGACTAAAGACGCAGGTACAAGGCTCTTATGACGTGTATTCGATGCTTGGGACAAATCACAGGAGGCAATTGGCGTTTATTGTGATTTATCAAAAGCATTTGACTGCGTTAGCCAAAAAACATTAATTTTCAAATTGAAGCATTACGGAGTTCATGGGAAAGCTCTGGATATTTTATCCTCGTATCTTATAGCAATAGTATCCAAAAAGTGGATGTAAATGGTGAGAGGTCACCTGGATCTCTCATTACAATGGGAGTCCCACAAAGTTCAATATTGGGACTATTCTAGTTCTTGGTTAACATTAAAGATATTCCCTTTTTCATAGAGAACATATGTGATATTATTTTGTTTGCAGATGAGACTTTTCTAATTTTTAGATTGACAATACCATGAACAATTTTAATGATGTTAACAGTTCAATCACGCTAGTTCTTAATTAGTTAACAACTAATAATTTTATGTGAAATCCTAAAAAAACCTAAGTATATCAAATTCTCACTACCCAATGTCAGAGGGGTCCTACGAATACAAGTATTTTAATAAATAGTGAGCTCGTAGACCTTGTGCAGTCAACCACATTTTTGGATATTACTGTAGAATCAAAATTATAGTGGGTAGTCACTTTTTATCGATAGCTAGTAGATAGCTAGTAGGTAGATTGAGCTCTGCAGCCTATGCAGTACGAAAAATTAGACAGTTTACCGATTAAGATTTGTATATTTTAGTTACTTTCACAGTATTATGTCATATGGAATTTTGCTGTGGGCACAAATATTGATGTAATTTCCGTGCCCTTACGGCACGGAAATTACAACATTATTTGTGCTGCACAAGAGAGCAATTCGTTCTATATCAATACCAATATATAAAAGTGAAACGTTGTCTGCTTGTTTGTTTGTTTGTTTGTTTGTTTGTTTGTTTGTAAGTTTGGGGAGCTTTCACGCGATAACAGCTGAACGGATTTTGATGAAATTTGGAATGGAGATAGCTTATACCCTAGAATAAAACATATTGTTAAAATTCGTGTTTGTCTGTTTGTCTGCTTGTATGTATGTTTGTTCACGCATCAGGTAAAACCTAAACGACCGATTGAAATGTGGTTTTGCGATAGCTTAGGTTTTGACTTAAAAATTGGTGTACTTGGTATCTCAATCCACCTTACCTCCGTTACCTTGTACACATATTTATAGGAATATTACTATTATGTTGTTAACGTGAAACGTCCTCTCCCACAATAGGAGGTAAAATCGCACGGGCCGAGGCCAAGTGTATGTTTACTCTGAAATCCAGTTCAGCAGTTATTTAAAAATGTACGTACTATTCGGCACGTATTCAGGATCACTGCTTTTTGTAGGAGAATGTAGGTAGACGGGGACAGAGATTTCTGATCAGTATGGAGTATTTTTGGTATGACGCCTGTGGTGGAAATAATTATAAGGATGGTTCTAGTGGAGTCGACGCGTCATTGAGTTTTAATTTAAATGGATAGATCAGTATATTTTGCTACTTTTTCTGTATGTGTTTTGGCAAGATTGTGTGTATTGCATATGACGATATCTATGAAGCAGGCTGTTTTATTTTGTTTGTCTTAGACTGTAATGTCCAGTCGGTTGTAATGTACAGTTTAGTCGGTAATGATAGTGCGGTCCCAGTATAGCTTAAAATTGTTGTGTTCCAGTACTGTCTGTGGAGTGTATTTATAGTAAGGCACTTTCTCGGCAATTGACTTATATTTAAAAGCTAGGGACTGATGGATTATGGCTGCGACTTGGTTGTGTCGGTGTTTATAATCGGTCTGGGCTATGGTTTTGCATGCACCTGTGAATGGTTTCTAAGGCAACGTGGCTATTTCGGAATTTATCGTTGTAATTAGGTCGGCGGATGATATAGCGCTAGTAGTTACCAGTGTCAATAACTTGATCTTGTATGTCTATCATAAAGCTTTCAGTTTCCGGGAAGAGCTCACCACGCTTTAGCCACGCCTGGCAAAACGCACTGATTATAAACTTTCGTCTTGAGGCTCTGCGGTATCTGCGACGAGAAGATATGGCGTAATTTCCCAAACGCTGCTCATCCGAGTTGGATTCGTCGGTTGACCTCTTTGTCGAAGTTGGATCTACCCAGTTGAATCGTCTGACCTAAGTAGACAAAGTGATCAACAGCTTTGAGGTCACTGAGCATTGTTTTTAGATCTTCTAGGGTTTCTGCCATGATGACTATATCATCAGCAAATTTTAGGTGAGTGATGTATTCGCCATAGATGTTAACACCATATCCGTTCCAGTTCAGAAGCTTGAATAAATTTTCCAGTGCAGAGGTGACCAATTTCGGAGAAATAACGTCTCCTTGTGTTACCGCTTTTTGCAACTGGATAGAATTGGTGCTCTGATCGTGAAAGCAGACTGTCATGGTGGCCTTGCTGTACAAACCATTTAACACTTCGATGTACCGGTAATCAATCTGGCACCGCTGTAATGACTGTAGCACTGCCCAAGTCTCGACTGAATCAAAAGATTTCTCGTAATCCACAAACGCTAGACATAGTGGCCGATTATACTCTTCGGTCTTCTATATAATCTGCCGGAGCGTATAGATGTGGTCTACGGTGCTAAAGCCTTTCCGGAATCCAGCTTGTTTGGGAGGCTGAAATTCGTCAAACCTACGAGCGAGATGGTTTGTAACTACTCTTGAAAACAGATTATAGACGTGGCTTAGCAGCGAAGTGGGCCTATAATTCTTCATGAGGGTTTTATCACCTTTCTTAAAGAACAAAACCACTACGCTCCTGTGCTACGCCTCTGGCGTAGTACCCTCGAAGATATGGAGTTAAACAGCTTCTAAAAGACTTTAAATACCGATCTAGCCGCTTTCAGTAGCTCTGTCGTTATTCCATCCCCCCTGGTGCCTTGTTGCTCATAAGCTGTTTGAGAGCGATTCTGATCTCGTATAGGCTGACGTCGGGGATATCTTCGGTATAATTTCGGGTCAAACGGGCTGTTGCATCGCTAGTCATGCTAGGAGGACTACGCAATGAGGTGTATAATTGTCCATAGAACTTCTCGAGCTAACTCAAAATCTCTGGCTTCGACGAACTGATACGAACGAACATACAGACAAACAAACAAACAGACAGAAAAGATATTAAAGAAAACATGTTCAGTAGCAATTTAATTACCAAAGACCAATTTTTTAAATTATCTGCGTTGAACAGACTGATTCGTTCCTATTGCTTTTTATAAGTATAGATTATCTGGTTCCACAATTTATTTGACTTGCCATGTATGTAATTATATATACATTTTTAATTTGTAAATTGTCATTTTCTTTGCCTTATAATGTTTTTGATATATACATAATAATGTGTAATTGATGTAATTAATCCCCTTTTATGACAATAAATTAAATTTGAATTTGGTTAGGCAAAAAAAAAACAGAAACATAATATATTAAATTTAATAGTTAACAGCAAATTACTGTTGGATAAATGTCAACCCAGTAGTTCCCAACCACAAACTCCATAGATTCTATAACTGCTTTAATTGCGGTTTTATCTGTTAATACTTTAATTGGTTGATTCGACCCGAGACCAAACGCAAACAGCACCCCGCTGCGTTTGTTTTGTCCAATGTTTACTTGCACGTTAACGTTTAGCTAGAACGTAAACTTTGAATGAATGGATTTAAAACAAAACTGTAGATGAATAGGGATTCATTAGTGAAAATACAGACGTGAATTTTATTTTCAAATGAAATTGCACGAGAAAATTGACCACTTCTGCAGGCACAAAGACGAGCTTTGAAATTATTGTGATCCCATTCCTTTACATTGAGATTGAAAGAGACAACAAATCATTTAACACAACTAAACTAAAAGCTAGACTAGGTTGAGCTAACTAAACAGTCAACATTACTAAACTTATAGTTTGATAAAAGTTTTTGACTTTTATTATCAAAGTTCTAGTTTGGAGGAAGATACGGCATATAATATCGTGTAAGTAAAAATTGGATTAGATAAAACTACAGACAAACATACCCTCACAACTGTTCGTTTCTACCGTCGTACTTTAAGAAAGATAGAGAGCACAGACACACGCAGATTTAGCGCGAGTGACAGTCACTGCTAACTCGAAACTACATAAACATAAATCAGTTGACTAAAGCCACGGCAGGCCAATTGTGTGCGTTGCACCTAATATAAACTGTCTACGCGCGATGAGTCGGTACCTAATCTGACCACTATTAATTAAATCTATTCTTTCAGTGCACTGTTTATTTAGTAGTTGGGAGACTAGCACATAGTACTAGATACAACTCTAAATAATTTAGTTTTGTTAGAAGTCGAACCTATTAGTAACAATACAAAACAATAAACAACCATTAAGTACCTAAATGAAAAACTTACATACAAACTGTGAAAGTTTGTTTCTGAAAAGTTTTGTTTTATTTATATCTAAACTTGTATATAATCTTGACTTCTAATAAATTTCTAAGGGAAAAATGTGTATCAAAGACTGAAGTAACTGCGGGTGGAATACATTTATAGCAAAAGAAGTGACAGGTAAGGTCGCTAATATTCTTAATAATTTATCTGTAAAAACCATTGTCATTCCTTTAAAGAAGCTGTCTCAGTATCTACGCTCACCAAAAGATAGTTTTCGCTTGGAGAGTCCACGAGTTTAAATAGTTGACTGCAGTTGTGGGAGCTCCTACATTGGCCAGACTAAACGGACTGTTTATGCCGCATAAAGGAGCACATTAGGACAGTCAAGAACAATGACACGCAGAAGTCTGCCATCGCTCAAAATCTTTTGGAGTCGGGGTCAAACCACTGGATTGAGTTATATAACCCTCCGATACTATCTACAGAATGCCACTACATACCAAGATTAGTTAAAGAAGCTATTGACATTAACAAATTCAAAAACTTCAATCGTGAGGATTACTTTAAACTGTCGAATGTCTGGAATCCATTGCTACGTCTATGTGAAAACTGAAGAAATGTCGTCCCTAATACGCGAGGTAATACTGTTAGTATTGTGTGTCGTGATTTCGTAGGTCGTGATCTAGTTACTAACAAAAGTGTGAACAATAGTACTGACTTCGCGCGTAATAAAAGAGTGAGAAAGAGGGTAGACCATTTTATCTGCCCTTTGAAAACTATTCCACCCGCAGTTACTTCAGTTATCCATGATCATGGCACTTGCAACAGTGCCGAAATATCGGGAACTCAATACAAATATCGCCCTATCCGTGGAATAGGGCCACAGCGGCCGTTAGGTCTTTATGTTTTTATTGCATTTATGGGACCTTATAATGCATATGCATCTATTCACATTGGCAAAAAAAAAGACCTTATTTTGATATAAAAAAAATATATCTCTGTTTTACGCAAACAGCCACGTAACAATCTTCTTCGACGAATACCGCCACTGACGCCAGTGCATCCGATTTTTTCCGTTGAAAACGGCCACTGTCGCCTCAGCGACTATGTTCCACGCAAATATTTGTGCGGGGAGTCGGGGGAAGAGCAACACTTCAATGTACCGATATTATTCAATCTGGCACTGATGTAATGACTGTAGCAATGCCCAGGTCTCGAATGAATCAAAGGTTTACTCGTAGTCCACAAATGCTAGATATAGTGGCCGATTATACTTTTCGGTCTTCTGAATAATCAGCTGAAGCGTATGGATGCTAAAGTCTTTCCGGAATCCAGCTTGTTCGGGAGGCTGAAAGTCGTGAAACCTACGAGCAAGACGGTTTGTAACTACTCTCGAAAACAGCCGTTATTCCGTCCTCCCCTGGTGCCTTGACCGCCGTAAATTGCATTTAGCTTGTCTTTTGTTTGGAGTCATAAAACATGAAGCTCCCTCATATCTTTTTGAAAAGTTGTCCTGGTCCAGCAGGAGGGAGTATGGGTTCCGGCAATGCGCGATGCATCTCACCACGTAGCGGCATCGTTCAGTCGCTTTTAGAGGTAGTTTCCGGTACGCAGCAACCAAATGCCGGAATAATATCCCGCCGCCGATAAGGAACCTGCAAAACGTTCATAGTTTTAGAAACAAGTAAAAAATATTCATATGTAAACACCAGATTAGTCAGGAAACACTCTGTAAAGATACTAATGCTTTTCAAATTTTAAATTTTGCGCAACTAATGTTTACACTAATTTATGTGTTCTGTGTACAGCATAGTTCACTATAATAATATAATATATAGTTATAATATGTAATTATTTATAATATATTTTTAAATGTAGATATTTATTATTTACTTGCCTCTTTAAGATATATTGTTATATACTATGTTGCCACATGGTTTATTGTATTTAGGGTTGTTTAAGACGACACGTAACACTGGTCGTGGAGAGACCCGTGACGTCACCTACCGGCCCCAACGGAAGACCAGCGCTGGTTGTTGATCTGTCGATTACAACCAGCATAACGCTGAGTTGGGACCGATTCATGACAATTTTCTTTGCATTTATTTATTGTGTTTTCATTTGTTGTTTTTGTTGTGAATAAATGTTTTTTCTTTCATTCTTTCTTTCTTTCTGATGCCAGAACCGTCGTGTCAAAACCGGAGATTCTTGCCAAGGTCGAGGATTTTTACTGATACGCTTCACATGCTCCTCGGCCAGAGACTGTTTGTGAGGATTCAAGAGCCACGTTGAATCGATTCCTTACAGATGAGCTACCCGACGTCATATTGAAAGAGATTGGAGATAGCCCTGCGTAATAAAATGGAAAAATCTGCGGTAAAGACAGAGTTCCATCGAAGCTCTTATAGGTAAACCTGTTCTCAAGGAGTTTCAGGTCGTCGTTAACTTTGTTGTCAACTGTAGGAGAACACTCGAGGCATGGCACAGGAGTATGGTGGTCCTGTTTTTCAAAAAGGGTAATAAAACCTTGCTTAAAAGGTCTATATATTGTCTAGATTGGGTAAATACTTAGGTGTTTTATTATCAAGCAGGTTAGGTACCTACTTAGACTGAAGGCCCTTGATTGGGTACCTAGGAGTTTTATGTAATTGTAAATTATGAAATCTGATGTTATTCAGTTTGTGCTTAAAGAAAGGTCTGATTAGATTACTACCTAAGCATGCTGACGTCAGACCTGAATTTCTATTAAAATAAGTACTACTTAACTAGTGTGGTTCAATAATTATCTGTTTACTTACGTTAACGAAGTCTCTTCATTATATCGCCTTGAAAAGTGCCCGTGGTCCACCCAGGTGAACTGAGCAGGTGGACCACAACCAATACCCAACGCCTAGCAATTTCGCCGAGTAATGGCAGCGAAGCGCTTATGACCTCTTCCCCCGACTCCCCGCATAAATATTTGCGTGGAACATCGTCGCTCAGGCGACAGTGGCCGTTTTCAACGGAAAAAAAAACGGATGCACTGGCGTTAGTGGCGGTATTCGTCGGAGAATATTGTTACGTGGCTGTTTGTGTAAAAAATATATATATATTTTTAAATAAAAATAATGGCGTTTTTTTGGCAATGTGAATAGATAATGCAAATGCATTATTAGATCCCAAAAATGCAATAAAAACAAAGACCTAACGGCCACTGTGGCCCTATTCCACGGATAGGTCGAGACATGCCACAATCAAATCCCAAAATTAAATCCCCCTCTCCCTGACACAAAAACATTTATTTTTCCTGGAGAGCATTAGCCAGTTTCGACCGAAGTTTCGCCGCCGGGGGCGATATTCGCGTTTTTTAATAAAACTTGCCCCGTTACGTCGTAACTGCGGCCGCGACCGCGTTGTTTACAAGCTTTACAATAACAAGGGTAGGGACAGTAGGTGGGCTCGAGAGAAAAGGCTGGAGTTTTCTCTCACACACTACTGGTACGATGTTTCGGCAACTAGGATATGACGCGGAACGCGACAGTACCTAGATGACTTCTCTTCCGTCGCGTCATAACTTGAAGACTTGTGTGTTGTTGTGAATCAGTGTCGATAGAAGGAGAATTTTATCAAAATTGAGTCCATCATTAAACACATTTTGTTAGTGTTTGTACCAGATCCGATACACATAACATAAATACAATACACATGACATAATTAGAATAGGGCACAAACAAACTGACTCTGATTTTGCGCTGATTTTCTAGCCTACAATGATTAGCCAGAGTTCGTGTGCATTGTTTTGATTGTACTACTGCATGTATAGCATTTTCAATGAAGTCATGAGGTTGGTAGCTAACATACAGAAAACAATAGTAATGAGAATCTTTTTCTTAGAACATCTATTTCTTAGAATCAGGAGTTACTTTGCGGAAATCCATATTTAAAATGAACAAAGTAACAAGCACAAATTGAATATTTATATAACCGATGACAACTCCCTCTGTTTTTGTGTTCGGGTTAAAAATATATGTAGCTTCCGCCAATCTGATTCAGATTGGAGTAAGCTATATATTTTTTCTTTGTTCATTTTAACCTTTTACTTATTGAAAACATCAAAGAGTGGGTTCGGCTCAAAAGACAGAAAGGTACGAACCATGTTACTGCACAGACATTTTTTCTTTGATAACACGATAAAAACTGCCTATATCCGGTGGTACAGATTTTATTGAACAACTTGCGCAGTTTGATCGTCTTGCATAATTAAATCGAAAGGCAGTTTTTTGTTTAAGTGTTCGTTCTTTGGAGGTGACTTTCGGCGTTAATCAAGGACTTTGGAAAAGAAAGGCTTTTACAAAAATATAAAGTGGCTATTTATCACTTAAAGTAGTTGCGTTGTGTAAATTAGGAGATAAATTAGTGAAGTTCTGAACGTACTCCGGCTAAGAAACAGTTTAGGTATCTACGCATTTTTTTAACAATTTCAAAAATAGTAGGTTTTCAATTCGAATTTTCAAATGAAAGATTATTTATATACTATATACTATTTTCTCCCAATGAGTGCATTGGGAGAAAATATGAAACTTTTCCCTGCAAATGGTGGTGTGGAAGATGTTTTTATTTGTATTGCTTAGTTATGAGGACTTGACGAAAAAAATTTTCGACCTCAAGGGCGTTAGCCGCCATGTTGAATTGAAGGAACCAAAATTAGTTTTTTTCTAAATAGTTCTTTAACAATTAGCTTTATGGCAAAAGTTTCTATGAAAAGTATATAGAAGACGATATTTGCCACATTTTTTTGCATGCACAGTTGTTCTGTCTCATAGGTAAAAAGTTACAAGAAGCGAAAAATACATCTTTACTAAAAATGGTCCAATGCCGGAACAACGTATATTCTTAACCGCTGAATGTAGATACTTTATATTTGGAGAGTGTGTTTATAAATAGGTAACAACGTACACGAAAAGATAAATAAAAAAACGCATTTCAAGGGGTTTAAAAGGGGTCACAGTTTTAACAAAATAACTCTATTTTGAAGTCACTGTTGACATTAGACAGATAAAATTTTGAATGTAAGCTTCGGATATAAAATAAACAAAACAAGACAGAGGTATTTTGTTAAAACTCTGACCCCTTTTAAACCCCTTGAAATGCGTTTTTTATATCATTTTTTTCGTGCACATTGTTACCTCTTTATAAACACTCTCCAAATATAAAGTCTCTACATTCAGCTATTAAGAATATACGTTGTTCCGGCATTGGACCATTTTTTAGTAAAGATGTTCTTTTCGCTTCTTGTAACTTTATACAAGATGTTTTTGTTTGGAGACTTACACACCACCTCTGAATGCAATAAATGTTGCAAATATCGTCTTCTTTATACTTCTTAGAAACACTTTTGCCATAAAGCTAACTGTTAAAGAACTATTTAGAAAAACCTAATTTAACCTTTCAATTCAAGGTGGCGGCTAACGCTCCCACCCCTCGAGGTCGAAAACATGGATTTTTCATGAGAGATCTTAACAATATAATTATATGAAAATCATGACTACACCACTTTTTGCAAGGCAAATTTCTCTACTTACCGGCCTATACTCTGAGAAATCTTAAATAGATTTCATTAACATTAGTTAAATGGTTTTTAGTAGTTACATCCAATACGGTTTTATGTATTTTCTATATCTACAAGGGTCATACTGATAGTTTCTGAAACTGGCCACTTAAATAAACAATATTCAAAAAGTAATTACAAACAGGAATTTGAAAATGGAACACTTTGGCTAGCAGTTTGTTTCAACTGACTGTCACTTCTTTAAAAAAAGTCGCGTCATTTAGAAAATTGCGTGTCTACATCACTATGGATTTATGGATATCTCGTGAAGTTTTCGTATTTTCCACTACGATTTTATGTGTAATTTGACAGCTCAGCACAGCCTCGTTTGGCTTCAAACTGCTTTTAGTTATGAATCACCAAGCAAAACGACTATTAAGGCTGGTATGCAGAATTAAATCGCGGTAGTGTCAATCTCAGTGATGAATTTCGTGTTGTTCACCCGTCCACCGCTGTGAACCACAATAACATCGACATGTGTGCCGTATGATCGATCATACAGGCATGTGACCTACCATGAGATTTGGGCATCCTTAATAGACATAGTCATGAGTCAAATACAATCAATCCTACACAAACATTTGGGTGTGAAAAAGCTGTGCTTGCGGTGAATGCCACATAATTTGACTGAGGTTAATTAATAATCTTTGTAAACTACCACTAAAATAATAAAATAATTACAATTCAAAAAGAACAATATCCCTTTTTCAAAATTAAAAATGTAGTACCATTACAAAATTTACAACATTAGTAATAGTTATTTGAAGTCGGTGCCAAACCGAGACCGTCATTAATATGGTTAAGCTTATTTAAAATATATTTTTTAAGCGGCTTGACGTACTAATTGATTGACTCGCTTCGCTTGCTTAAGTTTCTGCTTCAAGTACAGTCGATTTGCTTTCTGGTACTCCTCTACAGGTTGTATTTTATAACCGATCTGTACGAAACTTGGTATACCTACAGATTAAACGTTGTTTTTTATTTTTCAAGTCTTGGGGATTTTCTATTGGGGAAGAAGGGGTAATCCCTCCAAAAAGGGGCATTAAGGGGCTACTGAATATCTCCGCTGTATGAGATTCGATTTTAATTATGGTTCTTTTTTATTTGAAAGGTACTAACTTAAATTCCGGGATGTAACAAAGCGAAAAACCAAGTCATTGCTTCAAGCCAACCTCATCTGCGCGTGTTGCATCCTGCTGGTTTACTAACGCGGCTCTGGCAATGGACAAATAGCGGTATAATGATCCAAATAAGAGTGTAGCTAAATGGTGGAAGCCAGTGACGGGCAGCAGCGTTACCGGTGCAGGAAGCTACAACCTGCGATCGCCAACCCACATGCCCAGCGTGGCGTTTATGCGCAAAACCTCAAATAAACAGCACACACAAAAATGGCCCCTAGTTTTTAGTCACCCTGCTAGTCCGGACCAAGGTGGCGGTCTTGGAAATGCAGCGCAGGGGGTGTGAAGAATCTTCAGGCGACGGTAGGCTACAAAAAACAAAAACAAATCGACTTGGCTACGTATATTGGATGAACGCTTAGGCTAGATGATCAGCTGGCACAGTTATTATCGGAACTAGATAGGATAAGGTAGCAAATTCTAGGATGGAGCAAAGTCCGTAGAGAGGGAGAGGATACCTTAACCCTAAAATCAGCCCACATTATATATTTCCGAGAGGAAGATTAACAATCCCAGGGTAGCGTTGGACTCCTCGTCAATAAGGCTTTTGCTGACAATGTTGTAGAAATTTCCAGTGTTTCGACCAGGGTAGCGTACCTAGACCATAAAGTTACCGAGAAATAAAGTCTCAAGGTTGTACAGGTTTACGCACTGACTTCGATACACTCGGATGATAAAGTGGAAAATATGTATCAATACATATCTTCAGCGCTCCATAATACCTCTAAAGCGTACTACAACATTTTCATGGGAGACTTAAACGCCAAAGTTAGAGTACAAGCTTGCGGTGAACCCTCATTGATATGGAAGCAGGAATCAGACGTGTAAATGCACGTTAACTTCTTGGAAAAAGAGGGACTGTTCTTGATAAACTCGTTCTTTGAGAAACAGCCCCAAAGAAAGTGGACGTAGCCAAGCCTCGATTCTGTGACAAAAAATGAGATTGACTTCATTTTTACAGACAAGAAGCAAATATTCAGAGATGTCTCAGTGATTAGCAGGTTTAATACTGGTAGTGATCGCTGACTTGTCCAAGGCTCTCTGAATATCAACTACAAGCTCGAAAAATGTCAAATGATGAAGTCTACGCTCCGTCCTAACCTGCTTCAAATCGTCGTGGGATAAGAGCAGTATCAGCTCCACCTACAAAATCGATTCGCTGCTTTGTAAACCACAGAGGACGTAGACGAAGATCTCCAACAAGTGGTGGGAGTTCTGAGGGAAGAGGGTGTGAAGTTTTGCCAGCTGCAACGTAAGGGCACGAAGTTCAAGCTCTTGGCTGAGACTCTCCAGCTTATGGAGAACAGATAGAACGTTACGTAAGCCACGTCGTCCGAAAAGCTAGCGCTCAATTGTAAAATTAATAAACTGGTGCGACGTGACCTCCGATGCTCCAAGACACGCCAAATCGAAATGGCAATTGACCAAAAGCGGGGAACAAATGTTCTCCCAGCAGTTGAAGCGCTCGCATCTGGCAAAGTTTAGGGGTTCAAATGGCCAAACCGTAACTTCAAAGCCAGAGATCTTAGCTGAGATAGACAACTTCTATGGCCGATTGTACTAATCGCATACTTCATAACCTGGCCCCATTACAGAAGATACCCATGCCACTCTTACTCGCCACTACTAAGACCTGCCAGAAATCTGCATAGATGAAATCGGGATGGCGCTCAGACAGCTTAAAAATGGAAAAACCCCAGGTGAGGACGGAGTCACTTCAGAGCTCTTGAAGGCAGGAGGTAAACCTGTACTTCAGGAGCTTCAGAAGATATTTAACTCTGCTGTGAATACTGGGAGAGTTTGAAAGGCGTGGAACACGAGTATTGTAGTTTTATTTTACAAAAAGGGTAATAAAACCCTCCTGCAAAACTACCGCCCCATCTCACTCCTAACCACGTCTATAAGCTGTTTTCGAGGGTCATCACAAATCGTCTCGCAAGAAGACTTGACGAGTTTCAGCCACCAGAGCAGGCCGGGTTTCGTGGAGGAATTGGTACCATAGACCACGAACACACAGTAATGTAAATTATGCAGGTGGAGTAATTGGTACCATAGACCACATACACACAGCAAGGTAGATTAAACAGAAGTCCGAAGAGTATAATCAGATCCTGTGTCTTGCTTTTGTGGACTATCAAAAGGCCTTTGATTCCCTTGAGACCTGGGCTGTTTTGGAGTCACTACAGTGATGTCAAGTGAACTGGCGATATATCGAAGTACTGGGATGACTGTATGACGCCGCGACTATAAGTGTTCAAATACAGAGCCAGCAGTCTAAATGTATCTAGTTGCGCAGGGGAGTGAGATGGGGGGATGTCATATCCCCGAAACTGTTCACAAACACCTTGGAAGATACGTTCATGACACTGAACTGGAAAGAGAGGGCATAAATATAAACGAGCCCTGTAGTCATCAATGGTGGACCCTTCGAAGTTTGTAATGATCATATCTACCTTGGGCAGACTTTGCAATTGAGCAGAAACAACTTCAATAGGGAAGCCAACAGAATTCAGTTAGGCTGGGTGGTATTTGGAAAACTTCGTCAAGTCTTCTCGTCGTCCATTCCACAGTGCCCGAAGACGAAAGTCTTTGATGCGTGCATCCAGTTATTTGAAGCTGAAACGTGGACACTAAAAATGGAACTTATCCACAAAACCAGTTATTTGGAGCCGAAACGTAGACACACAGTGGGACTTGTCCACAAATGTAAAGTCGCTCAGCGAGCTATAGAGAGAGCTACGAGTATACTCAGGGTTTCTCTAAAGGATATAATTCGAAACGAGGTTATCCGCCAGAGAACCAAAGTCATTGACATAGATCAATGGATTAGCAAGCTGAAATGGCAATGGGCTGGCCACATTTGTCGAATGACGGACAACCGCTGGGGTAGACGTGTCCTCGAGTGGAGACTGCGTCTTGGCAAACGTAGTGTAGGATGCCCACTGACCAGTTGAAGTGACGACCTGCGATATGTGTCCGGCAGAAACTGGATGAGAAGAGCCGAAGATCGGGCTCTATGGCGTTCATTGGGAAAGGCTTTTGTCCAGCAGTGGATTATGATGAACTTTTACAAAAAGACCACCAGAAAATCAAGAAATTGATCTCATAAAAATTTGGTGAAGCTCTGATGAGGATTTTCGGCGTGAGGAGTATAATAACTCCTCAACATGCAGTTAAATGCTCACTTTTAGATTTCTACCAGTGGAATTGGCCCTTTCTCTACTAGGCAGAGATAACCTGGGTTATTAATGTTTGTTTTAAAATAAGGTTACTAGATGGCTCTGTACACCGCTAGATTGTTCCATAAAGGTTTGAGCTCGTGACACCTACTGTTCGCAGAACTACTAGTTCATAATTCAATAACATAATATAGTAATTATCTACAAATACTTTATCAATTATTATGTTGCTGTTTACGTGTCAATCAGTATGTGGACGTCTGAAAGTCAAAATCCGTTCGTGTGATAGCAGTCTCTTGTTTTTTCTTTTCTGCGTGTCGTATTTTATGAGGGTGTTTAAATATATAGATGTATATTAATTTATGTTTTAAAGATGTTAGATTAAATTATAGCCAGGTATTAAAGTATGGTGGCACTGACTTCAAAAAACTCTTTCTAATGTTGAATTTTGAAAAAGTTATATTTTTCTTGTTGAATTGTGAATATTTTATTCATTTTAGTGGTAGTTTACAAAAGATAATTTCTTATATGAAGTGGATTGTTTTTTTTTTGGAAAGTTATTTTAGTTTCTTATTTTTGAGTGGCTTGAGCAAATATCGGAAGGAAAATACCCTAACTCAAATGGGAAGACTCACTTTAGGAAGACGTTTGCAAATTAAAACCAAAGATATGTAATAAGATTATTTTTACTTATAAAATTGATAGAATTGATTGATAATGAATCAGTTTTGATGAAAATTATCTGTGACTTCACTGGAACTCTTTCAAATAAAATAATGTATGAAATTTCGTAGACATGAGGGAACATCAAAACAAAAACAAATGGAGCCGTTTCAGCTTAGGCTAAAATGCTTTCGTATGTCCGGATGTCTGTCCGTCCGAATCTCTGTTCTCCTCTACAGGTCGCATTTCTCAACCGATCTAAACGAAACTTGGAATACAGATTAAACATTGTTTAAAAAAAAAACCTGATCACCAAATACAGGTTAAACAATATTAATTTATTTTTGTCCTCGGGGATTTTTTATTGGGCAAAAAAAGGGCAAGAAAAGGCCCTTTGAAAATCACTGCCTTATTAGATCCGGTTTCGATAGTTCATTTTAATTTGAAAGGTAGTAACTTTAAAATGGTCTCATAAAAATTTGGTGAAGATCTGATAAGAATCTTTGGCGTGATGATCAGAATAGCTCATCAAAATGCAGTAAATTACTCACTTTTAAGTTTTTACCAATGTAATCAGCTCTTTAAACTCTAGGTACTGATGGAGAACCTTGGTTATTAATGTTAGTTTTATAATAAGGTAGGTAACTAGATGGCGCTACTGTGCACCGCTAGATTGCAAAAAAGTTTGTTTGTTTGTTTGTTTGTTTGAGGTCTACAGCTCACAGAGCAACTAGTATATAAGTAACAAATAAAAAAAAAAATTGAAAGTGATCTTTTACAAGCCATCACAAGTACCACGTAAGAGCTGAGAACTTTTCAATACCAGTCAAATAAGGATACACTCACTATCACTATGTGATTGTTTTGTAGTTGGTTCCTTTATCTACCTTCCAGATTTATCATCAGAGCCAGGATACCGTATTAGACCATAGAACTCATCGATACAAACCAGATGAGCCCAAATTCGAAGGAGTTCTATCATTTAATTGTTATGTTCTTGTGACTACCTTCCAGATCCATCATCAGGCCTTGGGTACCATATAAGACCAGATATCTCATTAAGACAAACCAAATGAGCCCAAACCCAACGGGTTACATCATTTGATTGTTGAGTTCCTATTACTACTTTTTGGCTCCAGCATTATACCCTGTATACCACATAAGACCATAGAACTCATGCTGACAAACCAAATAATTTCAAACTCGAAAAGGTTCCATTATTTTGTTGTTGATTTCCTGTGACAAACTTTCGGCTTCAGCATCAGACTCTGGAGACCACATAAAACCAGAGAACTTATCAAGACAAACCGAATAAGCCCAAACTCAAAGGCGTTACATCATTTGACTGTCGATTTCCTTTGACTACCTTCCGGTTCCATTATCAGACCCTAGATAACACTAAAACCATAGATCTCATCAAGACATACCAAATAAGTCCAAACACGAACGGGTTCCATCATTTTGTTGTTCAGTTCCTTTGACTACCTTCTGGCTCCATCATCAGACCTTGGATAACACATAAAAACAGAGAACTTATCAAGACAAACCAAACGAGCCCAAACTTGAAGGGGTTTCTTCATTTTTTTTGTTGAGTTCCGTGACTATCTTCCGGCTCTATCATCAAACCAGCTCAATAGCAAACTTGTTCACGCTTAACACAGTGAATCACATAAAAGTTTGTAAAAATCTACAATCCAATCCAATTTTGATAAAATTTGTACAGTACCATACCGAAGGTCTATTATTCGAGTAAAAAAACCCTAGATGGGTTTTTTTCGGTTCAGAAATCCCGAAGATATGAGAGAACATAAATATTAAAAAAACAAAAAAAAACTACTGAACCAATTTTGATGAAGTTTATACGGAAATGCACTGAAAATCTACACTTTTGAATAAAATAATAATTATCCAATACGGTTTATAAATATTAGAGATATTATGAGGCAATATAAACACAAAATCAAATGGTTTTCTAAAAAACTTAACTTTTAACTTCTGAAAAACTGAAACAATTTTGATAAGATTAAAATGGGACCTAATGGGGGTCCTACTTTTTCAAATATAAAAAATATAATCCAAATCAGTTCAGAAGTTTTAGAGATATGAGGTAACGAACAAACAAAAATAAATTAATATAAAAATACAGACGAATTGAGAACCTCCTCCTTTTAGATGTCGATTAATAAACTGACCGCGTCACTTGGTGCAATGCCATGCTTATCAGATTCAACAAAGGGGGGTCAAATTTAGTGTGGGAGATAGCAATACTCGTAAGTGACGAAACATGGATTTATTGCTACGATCTACGCTACGAGAGTATGGGTCTTTCAAGATGAGCCAAAATCAGCCGGGCAAACGAGTAATATTTTGAGAAACAATTAAATCATTTTGGAATGATTATTTTTTTTTAAAACGCCTTTCTCATCAAGAATCAGCCAACAGGCTGTCACAATTAAACAGTTTGTTTCTGAAACGCAATTCATCTAAAAATTTGCTGATTCATTAATAACAAGAGATTATTTTATTGACATGGTCACACTTGATGATTGCGTTCACTTTCTTTCACATTTTAGTGTTTTGTGTCTGTGTAGCTCATCGTTGTCTCTTTTGTTTACGACATTTACTACGAGTAAATCTGATTGTAGCAAAAGTGTAACTGCCGGTTTCTGAAACGCGTATCACAAGAGGTGAATATAATAATAAATATAAGTTTAGAGATTGACCAAGGATTGAAATATGAAGTTTCAATAATTCTAGATATATTTTATAGCTCAATAGATGTTTAATGCCAATCAAGTTAAGTAAAGCAATCCAGCGGTTAACACTAGGATAATTGGTCAAAAATATGCAATTAACTAATTGTTAGTTAACATGCGTAAAATCTTTCCGGAAACCCAAAATCGCTTCAATTGACGTTTAATTGGAAATTTGACATTTGCAATAACAGACTATCACATAAAAGAAAAAGAAAAATAAAAATCGTTTAACCAGTTGCAGTTGTTATTCCAGTCAACACTTATGAAATAAAGTAGCAAATTAACATATAAATTAAACATATAAATCTAAGTGTTGAAAGGGTCATGCCTCAGCATAATGCCAAGCGTCTTCGACACTTGACGCTGATTTTCAGTCACGGCCCAGAGGGACCAATCACGAAAAATAGAGTAGCAGTTATTAAAATTAATAATAATAAAAATACATAATAGATATACACATATATAATATATATACAATAAATATTCAAATAAAACATACATATAAATATTACAAGATAGGTACGTAATAAATAAATGTATACATATACACATATTTATTATATATAGATATATACTCGTCCCATACATACTATACATACTATATACTATAATTATTATTTAATTAGTAGTAATAAAATATATAAAAATAAACAAAATTAAAACAATAAAAAGGAGTTGAATCAAGAAAATTTTAACAAATACGATTACTTATTATTATTTATTGAAGACATGAGATTTTCAGCAACCCAAAATGCGTATAAAAAGAGATTAACAGACTGTTGAGTATTTTTTTGCTAATTTGCATTCCAGAAACCGGGTGTAACAAAATTAAACGCAACTAGTGTATATTCAAATCTATATTTCATAGAAACAACTCGACAACTAAATAAGTGACGTTGGCGTATATATTTTTACCCTACTGCACGCGGAGGGTTATGTGTTTAGGTTGTATGCATATTTGTTTGTACGTTTATTAGGCGCGTTCTACAGCCTAAACATCATGGTGGATTTTGATAAGTGAGATATCATTGGAATTGTTATGATCACGAGAGTTCTATAAGATACATGTTGTGTCAAGAAGTTCAATATGGCGGATTACAGCTGCCATATTGAATTTCCCACGGAACAAATAATGACCAAAACTTATCGAGTGGGGTATCAAAATGAAGGTCTGTAAGACCATTACAAAAAAAAAACACTATATCAATTGCATTTTAATCTTATAAAAAAAAACTATTTTAGATTATTCAAGTTAATGTATTATACTATTAGGAACTTTCATGGATGACACCAGCTTCTCAATAGCAATCGGTTTGCGTCTGGGCATCTCCAGAACAGAACCTCACAGCTGCTACTGCGGAGGCGAGGTTGATTGGTTAGGTCACCATGGCCTATCCTGCCGCCGCAGTGCAGGACGAGTCTCGCGCCACGCCGCCCTGAATGACGTCATCCGTCGGGCCCTTGCCACTGTTAACATGCCGGCTATTTTAGAGCCAAACGGTCTTTCACGTGACGATGGCAAGAGGCCTGATGGTATGACTTTAATTCCTTGGAGACGTGGGAAGCCGCTAGTGTGGAACGCAAATTATGCCGACACTCTAGCGGCTTCTCACCTACAAAATAATTCTAGGGTGGCGGGTGCAGCGGCAGCCTCAACAGAGAGCCTCAAGCGTAGGAAATATGTATATATCGGTGATGGATACATGTTTCTTCCGTTTGGGGTAGAAACTATGGGGCCCTGGGGTCCGGAAGCACGGGGTTTTGTCAGGGAGAGTTCCAGACGCTTATTTATTTATTTATTTCAATTCAAATGCTTACTGTACTGACAGTATTTTGACCAAAGCGCACAATAAGCCAACAAACACATAAAGTAATATACAAAACTAACATAATTTTAAAAACATAATCAATTATTTTTTAAATACTAAACTATATACTTAAAAAACTGATTCATGCGTTGACAAAGATAACAAATGTTGTGCAAAAAATATCAACGGTTGGTTCCTGAACAATCAGAGCGTTGAGCAAGTTAATGACCTGCGCTGTGGGAGCATACCGAGCGGTCTGCGAGCGCACCGGCAGTGCTACGAGCAGGCGCCGCATGCGCCGCTGCTGAAACCGGTCCGGCGTGGACAATGAGCAGCGAGCTAGAGCGGTCGAATTATCGATTTTCCCGTTATGTAGTAAATTAAAATGAGTCATCAACGCGCATTTACGTCTCAACTCTAATGTATGTATGTATGCCTATCATTCCAGCAACGAACAGAGACGGATACAAATATGGATAGTACCCATATAATTTTTTATACATATAACAAGCAAATTTCCTCTGGACTTAGCTTAGTAGAAACTACAGGTGACCAAAGAGCTGGCGCTCGAGTGACCTCGGTCAAAGAATTAGCTTAGCTATTCAACGAGGTAACGTCGCCAGCTTTTTGAGCACCTTAGCTGCAGACGGCGACCTAAATTCTGTTTTTTATTTGTAAATAATCGTCATTTAAGGTTTTGTATATTTTAGTGGTTGTTTACAAAATAATATTCCTATTTATAAATTATTAAAAATATAAATTGTTAATAAATAAAACTATAATTGTTTATAATCAGTGCGTGTTGCCAGTGATGACATACGGCACATACGGCAGTTCTATAGAAAAATGAAATAATTTGCATATTACTCGCTGGTAATGTAAATTTCTACAGGTGATAGATTTTTTAAAATCGGTTTTGTATTTTTTGACTTTATGCAATACAAACAAACAAACATACAAACAATCAAATCAATGCAATGCACTAAAGGCTAGAGTAGCAGATTCTCAAGTCATTTGGATTAGGTAGGCAGCACCCCTGCACTGCAGCACCAGTATCTCAGGAGCGAAGATTGAAATTATTTTATTGTTGTGTTGTAATGGAAACTAATAACTAAAAAGGTGCATTAAACACTTTTCTTAGTGTGCCTATTAAGGTGAAGGCACTTTATTCATGTTCTTTAGACACACTAAAATATTCAAAATTAAATTGACTATAACTAATCTTCTGTAATTTAATGTATTGTACAATAGGTGGTTCAGTGAACAGCCTTATCGCCAAAAAGTAATCTCCTGTATACAACCTCTAATCTTCCAGACATACTTACTTCCAATACATTGGGAGTCGTCAAGTCTATTTGCATCTTTAAGCACAAATCGAGCCATCAGTGCCTTTGACCACAACCATCGTCGTAACTTTTTTGATTCTAATTTCAACGTTAGTGCTACGTTTAGCAATGACAGCAAAAACTACTTATTACAGAACTACCAACTCCACATTTGCGCAAATGAGTAATGGCAGCCCTAGTCTGGCTAAAGTGGTAGAACTTTTGTTTGGGGTAACTTAAATTTAAGGATTCCTGCAGCCTGTTTGTATTCGTCCCTTCGGCTGGAAATTATTTTGTAAACCTAGGCTTTTGCCTTTGCTTTGGGGTAGTTTATGGAAGGTCTGGCCTACTTGGAAGTAGAATTCACGTTTTATTCTGACATATGGAAATCCATACCAATATATAATAGTGAAACGTTGTCTGTTGGTTTGTTTGTTTGTTTGGGGAGTTTTCACGCGATAACGGCTAAACGGATTTTGATGAAATTTAGAATAGAGACAGCTTTTACCCTAGAATAAATTATAGGATACTTTTTATCCCGAAAAATGTAAAGTTTTCTTGACTGACTGGAAAATGTTGATAAGTGACTGTATAAGGATTGGTTGCCATGATAACGAAATAACAAGTCTGTCAAAAAACTGCAAGAGCATTGGTGCAATACCTACTTAGGCATTGGTTTTTAATATCCTAGAAGAACATTGGATGCTTTTTTCGCCATAAACTGTAGTCCGAGCGGACGAAGTCGTGGGGGTACCCCCCCCCCCCCCCCCACGACTAGTATTTTATAATCTTGAATATTTTGGGAAAAAAGTCTCTTTTCTGAAACGAATTGGTTGTGTATTTTTTTTATATGTGTAAGTTCCGAACATTATCATATTATGTGTGATCACATATTTATTTCATCAAAATAATATTCCTACGGAACAAAAAATATATTATAATAAGTATTGCCTATGGAACAAAAAATTAACAAATTCAAAACTGTGGGTTTTGGTAATTTTTTGTCCTTTAATATGGGATACTTTTTATCCCGGAAAAAAGTTTCTGCGGGAAAACTGGAAAATGTTGATTACTGACTGTAAGGAACGGTTGCCATCACGGTTGGTCTATGGTTGCCATGGAAACGAAATAACAAGTCTGTCGAAAAACATCAAGAGCATTGGTGCTATACCACAGTCTATACTTTTGCATTGGTTTTTAATATCCTAGAATTATATAGGATGCTTTTTTTGCGATAAACAGTAGTCTGCGCGTACGAAATCGCGGGCGGGAAAACTAGTTATGTTAATAAAAAAGAAACATTTCATTTATGTAGATACTAGCTGCGCCCCGCAGTTTCATCATGTTCCTCAGGACCCACACATTTTTAAATAAAATGAAAAAATGTAGCCTATATGTTAATCCAGGTTATAAGCTACCTCTGTACCAAATTTCATCCAAATCCGTTCAGCCGTTTAAGCGTGAAGAAGTAACAAACACGTTATTTATTCAGAGAATTGTTTATGATAAACAAATTAGTGCTTCGATAGTTTTCGATTAGTACAAGTAGTATTCGGTTCATTCGTTATTTAGAAATTCATTTTAGTTATTATTAATTATTAACAGTATGAATATAAATATTTGTGACGTAGAAACATTAAAAACTTTATATTAGTTTTTAACTAATAAAAAACGACATGATAATTTAGGTCCTCGCCGATTTGGAGGCAAGTTTACAATGATTTTAATTCACAAGCTACTGTTACATATGTTGAAGCACAGATGGCTACATCAGCATTTACTTTTGCATTTTATCTACACTCATCACTCACACTCATCGTAAAATCCGGATTATGAATTCAAACATGGTGGCTTAATGACATACTTTACGCGAGACAGTTCTTAAAAAATATGTTTTATTAAACTAAAATATAAGTTCTTTATAGTTCTTTTCCCATTAAAGCACTGGTTTGGCTCCGCACAACAAAGGTTTTTGCCATTTATTATCTATGGCGTCGCGTATAAGACCGTATGCACGCGAATTCACCGCGGGCTGGATTTTTGCTTCATAATTTACTTTACATTTAATGAGTACCTAACCAATTTAATATGTAATGTGTTTTAGTTGAAAGTTTTATACTGAATAAAAATGTCCAACAGCAGTGTTTTTGAGGAAAATTTGACTCCACCTGACATCACGGAACAGCAATGAACACGACGAACGAGCTTTTACCAGCAAAATCGAGAAAATATGACGTCGTTTTTTTTTTCATTAAAATTAAATTCCTAATGCATGAGTGTAGATAAAATAGTGTATGAAACGGCACATAACTAGGTATTAATACCCTCGAGTGAGGCTTTTAAAAAACTCGCCTACGGCTCGTTTCTTAAACTCACTCCCGTGTTTTAATAACCGTAATTATGCAACCGTTTCATAGAGTATTATATTTAAACACCTGTAACATTACAGAGTCATCCATTACGTTACATTGCTATAAATAGAAATAAATATACAAAACAACTTTAGAAAACAAAAAGAGCAGTCTTTACAGAACTATGCAAAATAATATATGCAATAAACATTAAAGGCTTACAACTAAACAAGGAATAACAGTAAATAAGCAATAGTTAAAGTGGTGCAACAAGAATTCAAAGAGATTGTGAAGCTGCGCTACTGTCACAGAATAAATAATAATTCTGAAACAGAAAGACTAGAGGTACGAGTATCCATAACTAGATATACAGGCAGCAATAATATATATGTTAAGTTTCATTTGAAATTACTTAGAAAATACCATTAACTACAAAGTGACATAAAACATCGTGACATCGACGATGACATGACAACTTAGATGCTCTATGAAGTATAAAAAGCAACCCAAGAACTCTACAAGCAAAAGCTAGCGGTATTGTTGTGTACACAATTATATCCAAATACCTTTTTGCCGTCCCCATGAGTCGGCGATTCACCGTCACCGCTGCGATAAGAGCCGTTTTCACCTGAATTCGACCCACATTACCACAACCATATGCCCATGCAGTAACTATACAACTCGTATCAATATTTTACTTATCACTGTGTAGTTGAGAAGATCAGTTTAGGATAAGCCAAAGTATTATTTACAGGCATAGAATAACAAAATTGTATGCTAACTGTGCCGGTAGCTTTGCCCGTGTTCTCATCTCTCTGGGTTAAAAGTAACCTATGTGTTATTCTAGTACCAAAATTACTTATTTAGTACAATAATAAAAATAAAAATAAAAATATTATTAATATTATTATTATTGTATTTTTATTATTATTTTAATATTTTTTTCTATATAATTAAAATTTAGTCATTAAATTGGATCATCGGAATGAGATACTCAAAGCTAAAATATGCTATCCATCAGTTAATCCCGCATCGCTATCGGTACAACAGATTTACGTGATGCGCAAACCGACAAACAGAAAACACGATTTAAATAATTGGAATGATACAGTCCTTACTCGTAAGTATCCTATACTTTTTTAATTGTTTTTTTTACGTTTTGTTACCTATACTGCTTTATTATAAGTAGGTATATAAATAAAGATATACAGATCGAGTGAGTGATAGATAGAGTGTAGCAAAATTACCTGTTAAATGCCAGCGTGGGGTGTTCCATACGTCATGGTGAATATCTTCAGTTTTACGACTTTTGAGATTTCGAAGATATTCATCCATTTTCATTCACTTTTAAAGTTTTCTCCAGAAACACAGCTTTAGGCAGTTTTCCTACAACTATTAATTTTGGCTTCTCACTTTGAACTCTAGACGAAATAAAAAAAGATCATCAACAATAATGTGCTTATTGTAGGGTATCTATCTCTGTGAGTACATTGTTCTATATTTTTCATTATAATTGAAAATTTTTTTTTTTTAGATTTCAACTTCATTTCCATAGTTTTTTTTTTGATGACGAGATGTACGAGAAAGTTATAAAAAGCAAAAGAAGTATATCATATTTTCCTAAATCTTAGATCAACTAATAAGGAAATCATATTTACACAGCCGTATTTCATAAGGGGTTTTTTCGAAATCAAAATATGCGTAGTGATATTATTAAACCTCAGTATACTGCATGCAGAGTCTCCAAACTCAAATGGACATTTACACAATACCTACCTACTATATCCTACTGTATCGTAATTTGTCCGCAATCCACATGCGCTACCTCTCAACTATCCAGTGCTTTAGCAGTACAAATCTGGGCCTCGATCCGTTGCGCACCTGCGTCTACTAATCGTGGTGGCGCACGTGCTGGTTGGAAATAGTATTAGGTACAGATATACGGTTTGTCTCTTTTCCTAAAGAAAAATTCCAGGTAAAACTTAATTTAGAATAATTTGGAACTATAGAACATTATATATATATGTACCTAACTCTAAACTATCTATTTACCTTACTAGTGGTTCTGTGAGCTGTAGACTTCGCGCGTACAAACTTTTTTGAAAACAATCTAGCGGTTCATAGTAGTGCCATCTAGTTACCTTATTGTAAAACTAATATTAATAACCAAGGTGCTCCATCAATCCCTACCTAGTAGGTAAAAGGCTGATTCCACTGGTAGAAACCTAAAAGTGAGAAATTTACTGCGTTTTGAGGAGTTATTCTGCTCATCACGCCAAAGATCCTCATCAGATCTTCACTAAAAAATGATGAGAATAAATTACAACCTTTCAAATAAAAAACGGACCATCGAAATCAGATTTAATATGGCGAAGATATTCAATAGCCCCCTTTTTACCCTTTTTTTGGGGAAAGTACCCCACCGATCAAAAATCCCCGACAACCATAAAAAAACTAATAATTCGCTTAACCTGTGTACCAAGTTTCGTCTAAATCGGTTGAGAAATACGACCTGTAGAGAAGAACAGCCGGAAATTCGGACAGACATCCGGACAAACGGAAGATTATTTGCCGAAGCTGAAACAGAGACGCTTCGCTTGCGCTTCGCGCTCGCTCGGTCAATAATGGCTTACTTGCAGCTGGTAGCTTTAGTGCCCATTCCAAGTACTGTGAAACCTGTTATGACGGTAAATTTAGCAAAAGCATTAGGTAAGTAACCAAAAGTATAATAAAAAAATGGCCTAGGGGACTATATATATTTTTAAATGGTGTCCGTCTGTTCGTCTGTTTGCTCACGCGACACGTAAAAACTAGTAGATCGATAGCAAAGTAGTTTTCATTGTTGGATAGCTGAGGATTCAACTTCATAACTGGTGTACTTGGTACTTCAACCCGATGAGTATAAGTGGAGCGATCGACAAAACACCATTGACGTCTCAACGAAATTTGATTATAATTAATAATATATGAACCATTAGTTCTGGAATAACATGTAGGACACCTTAATCCCATAGAAATGACAACGCGGACAAAGCCGCAGGCACAGCTAGTCCTAAATAATAAATATCCCGACTTAATAGGCTTACCATCTACATGCCGCGGGTACTGTGAGTACCAGTAAACTCACTACGGAATTCAGAAAATGGGCAGCAGTTGGGCAATACCCCTATTTCGGGGGAGGTCTATGTCCAGCCGTGGACGTGGTCCCGCTGATAATGTGAACATACAACATTCTTTATTTTTTTGTTAAATAACTATCTTATATCTATTACGAGTACATACCTACTAGCTCTACGTCCGCGGTATGTAATCCGTTTCTTTTTGTTTTACGTTAATTTCATTTAGGAACTGGTAGTTAATGTTAAGGTAAGAGGTCGCCATTTATTTTATCTGTCAGTCGCAGGCAGATAGCATAAACCGCCATTCACTTAAAAGGCTAGACTTTTAATTGAACGGCGACATTCAACTAACGGGCTTAATGATATTCAGCCGTACAACATTTAATGAACTGGTTGGCTCATTGGCTAGGCCATTAAAATAATAGGGTGACCAAGTGACGAATAATTACGCAATTCAATAAAAAATATTAGTTTGCAAGCAGATAATTATTTATAAACAGTGTTCATGTTCAACGCTCGCGTTAGCGCTCACATTGCGGCATATTTTTACTTTTAGCATTTAATATACATAACACAACACCACAAAATAAATAATAGTACACAGACAAAACTAACATATTTAGATTCCATAGCCAAAAATAGTTTTATAAACAATGGCTACTCCATCACCTTTCCATGTTCGCGTAATCACAGGTTGAAGCTGCATAAGATAAAATAACAAGAACAAATTAAAAATATATAAACCCCGACTTTCCACCCCCCATTATAGCTAAGAAGCATCTTGATCACACCAGTTTTCAAACATAAAAATTGTTCCAACCATTTGCGAGCTCTGATCGTCACCCTCATTCTCCCTACATTCCTCCCCCCCCCCCCCCCCATTATTGCAAAGAACCATCTCGTTTACCTCAGCTTTGAAACATGAAAAACCGCAACTAAATTGGTCCATGTCCAGTCGTTTGGAAAATACTATTCCAAACCCCTTATCTCAACACTTCCCCCGCCTCATATAGCTAAGAACCATCTCGATCACATCAGTTTTCAAACATAAAAAACTGCATCAAAATCGGTTTATTCGTTTATCCATTTGTTTGAAAGATATTTTGATACAGCATACAGCTAAGAGCCATCTCAATCACATCAGTTTTTAAACATAACAAAACCTCATCAAAATCAGTACATTCGTTTGGGAGCTACCCTCACCCTAAATCCATCCATCCCCCCCCCCCCCATAATGGGGGAGGAGTCGCCAAGAACCAACCATCTCGTTTACCTCTGCTTTCAAACATAAAAAACTGCAGCTAAATCGGTTCATTCGTTCGAAAGCTACGGTTTCCACCCTCCTTTTTCTCATCTACCCCCTCCCCCGTCCCTCTCCCCATCAACTAAGAACCATCTCATAATATGAATTTTCGTGAATGACAGTCATGTAAAAAAAAAGAACGCTGAAAGAAAGTGGAGGGGGTGTGTTTTGCGCACGGGTAAAAAAAATATGAAATGAAAAATTAATTTATTGCTACTATCATAAATACATAATAATCCTTTATATGAAAGTACAATAGAAAAAAATATATATGCGTCCAGCTACAAACATCGACGACAATAGGGCAATTAGGTATCTTCAGCTTGTGCTGCGTACACTCGCGCACAAATGTACTAGGCCTATTGTTTTAAATAATTATTAATAAGCATTTTGCTCGCAGCTTCGTATACCCGCCCGCCCCGCACCGAACCTCATACCATCAATTAGACCGATAAATCGCCTAATGCGTATAACCGCCAGCGTTCTTTTTACATGACGCGACCTATACCTAAATGAATGAATTTTAAAGGGGAACACGTTTGGGAGACAAATTAGAAGAAAATATTGGTACACTGTAACATATTAAATGAAAGGGCTTGTTGTGGGATCTCATTTTTTTATTATTTTAAAATAAATAGTTCAATTTGAGTTTATTTATTGCAAAACATGTGTACATTATAAAATCACAGGCAGTTTTGAAATTATTTATGAATAAAGATGAAAAATTACCATTAATAACCTTATCTCCGAAACTACTGAGCGTAAAATTTTGATAAATATACAAAAATGAGTTCGTTATTTACAGATTACAGAACCATAGACTTTTTAGTCGATGGTCTTCAATAACATGGGAAATCTCTCAATATTGTGGAATATATTTATCGTACGGAACCCTCTCCACGCGAACTCAACTTTCATCGTTGACTCGCGAACGCGAGTTTCATCGTGCCCTAATGAAATATTGCAGATATTTCATTAATAGAAAATCAACAGCCTTGCGCAAGTCAGCGTAAATTTTCAGGCGGAAACCCATCGACAACCTTTCAATTACCACTTTACAAAATCCAAAATGTATCTGTCCTATTTATTCAAAGCCAAGCGAAACAAAAAGCTATTCCTTAAGTTCTGCTTGCGTAATTAGTCGGCTAACTGTCGCAGACACGTTGTGCGAGCACCTGGGGCTTGCTATTTAAATTCATAACTAAACTTCCAGACCTGTTTCGTTTTCTCCAAGTCCGGTGTGCAATTTTATTTTTCTGGACATTATCTCCATGTTATAACAGAATAGAAAGCGCCAAACGACTCGCTTTGCGTTGCTTCCTATCTCGCATCAGTATTGTCGAATCAACTGCTGGCTACCGTCTTCATTTTGAATAGAACAAGGTCGCTTGGAGGCTATCAAAGAGGATATTAACGGAATGTTAGAGTCGTTAAAGCAACGTCAGCGCGTTTATCATCAGTTGGACCTTCTGTTCGTTTGCCAACTATTTTCGCCTGTATCTATATTTTTTCGTTGTCTTAAAAAGCACCTTCGATTAAAATGCGACAGTAGATATAGTAAAAAAACAGGCTTTCAATTGTCAGCATATTCTTTATAGAGGTTATTTTGTAATGTTGGCCCCTATCCTATTTTGTTTTTATCATGGTTTTTGTAGTAGAGCGTAATAATTATGTCTTCAGTTTGTGTCAAGAATTTATTTAGCTCAGGTTTGCTTCGATGACTTTCGACTATAACCACATAGAAATAGAGGTTAAAGCATTTTGGTAAACTTTTTCAATTTTTAAATTTGGAACCTTGGTCAGGTGAAGACTTGGTTATAATACTTATAATCAATACTCATATAAAATAATAAATACTTAATACTTACTTATATTACTTCCTTTCTTATTTGAATTTATTTTTTAACGAATTACATAAGATATAACGTTTTAGTTTTATACTTTAAGCTTACTATTTTCAACTTGATCGATTAATAAATAAATAATAATACACATGAAATTGCACATACATAAGATAAAAGTGCCAATGAGACGTCGCACAATAATCAAACTGCCAAAAACAGTAAAAATACAAATGACTAATAAGATACCAGGCCAGATCAGTCCCCACAAACAGCACCCGCGCACGAGTATGTTGTGTACCAGCCATCATCCCCCTCAACCATTACATTTATAATCTCCTCTGCAGAGCCGCCGCAAGTCAAGACAATCTAGTTTTTGTAGAAAGATGATCTACTGTCAGTAGATGCGCGGAGGGGCTACCGTGTAGCGATGCGACGTATACCGTACTTACCCCCGGACTGTGTGCGTGTAGCAGTGGACAGTGTGGATAGTTTCAAATTTGAAGTGAATGCCACACCGGGATGTAGGGAACTTCACAGTCGGTTTTCGTACGAACAAAGAGTTCTGAAGTAAAAAGAAAAAAAAATACAAGAATATAAATTATTGTATTGCTATTTTCATCAGAAAACTCACCAACAAGAAACTCCAGCCAGACATATAGTAGGTATTTAATCAAATAAAAAACGGCCAAGTGCGAGTCAGACTTGCTACCGAGGGTTCCTTACAAACTTGTAGGTGTGTAAATAGTTCGTCAATCACGGGAATCGAGTCTAGTAGAAAAAATCGGAAAACTTCCTCAGGTCTTCTCGTCGTCTATTCCACAGTGCCTGAAGACGAAAGTCTTTACAGCGTGCCTCCTACCAGTTATGACATACGGAGCCAAGACGTGAAAACTAGCAGTGGGACTTGTCCTCAAATTTAAAGTCACTCAGCGAGCTATGGAGAGAGCTATGCTCGGGGTTTCTCTAAAGAATATAATCTGAAACTAGGTTATCCGACAGAGAACCAAGGTTACCGAAATAGCTCAAAAAATTAGCAAGCTTAAGTGGTAATGGTCTGGTCACATTTTTCGAGGGACGGATAACCGCTGGGCTCCGATGTGTCCTCGATTGGAGACCGCGTCTTAGCAAACGTAGTGTAGGACGCCCACCGGCCAGGTGGAGTGACGACCTGCGGAAGGCGGCTGGTAGAACTGGATGTGAAGAACCGAAGATCGGGCTCTGTGGCTTTCATTGGGAGAGGCCTTTGTCCAGCAGTGAACGAACACAGGCTGATGATGATGATTACTCTAGTTATAACAAAATAAAAGTGATTTATCTACAAATTTACGGTTTTCAGTTTTTCCCTTTACTTGTGCTATAAGATATATTGCTTCTCGCAAAATTTCATAGGTTTTGATTCCCCTCCGAGTGCCAAAATATGCGGCATACACGGCCGTATATTTTGATTGTGTTGACTTAGAAGTATGATTTTTTAACAGCTCGAAGAGATTGCAGACCTGAGAGAATTTGAATTAATTTCTTGAAACCTCCATGCGTTTGTGAGAAAGAGGGTCTTGATAGACATACGGACAGACAAATGGAGAACAATGTGATCCTATGCAGGTTCCTTTTTTCCATTTGAGGAATGGAACTATAAAAACGAAAAGTTGCTATCAACATTAAAAAAAAAATCTAAATTGCATCTCCTATCCTAAAGTCAGTAACGCCACGCTGTCACCTCTCATAGGAGGTGTCATAATCTAAAGTTATACTTATCCCTACCCGATGGCTTCTCACCTACCTACAAAATAGGCAATCTCATCATCCATGCGATTGAGCCGACGCTCGGTAAATCACTCCGTTTCCTGTCAACTGCGCAGTGATGCGGCTCACGTGTGGTGTGATTACACCACACGTGAGTGAACTGCTTTTTATGAACCGCTTGTGGGATAAGGCTAGTGTCAACCAGAGCTGTGCCAGGAAGGATTGCTGTGCCGTGGAAATATACACAAATCGAAACTGTACGAATACACTGAGGGGTACACATATGACTCCACCAAGATTTTACGTGGTCAGTAATTGGTTAGTGAGAATTAACTCGCTGGAGGTTCGGTTATCAACTAACTACTAGTTTAAAAATATTGAGAGGCATTATTGATTTGATTTGCTCAACCTTCTCTATAGCCTGTTTATCGAAGCCATATAATAATTGTATAGTACTAACGTATTGTAACTCAGCTGTAAAAACAATCATTTTTCCCGCGGTTGTTGCATCGAGACCCGTGTTGAAATCCCTTTGTGTCGTACTCTTGGCATGCATGTATTTCTCAACCAAACCAAACCAAAATTGCCAAACCGCAATGAAATCTTATGGTAACCAAGAAATTTTGCGAATTCAATATTGTGAAATTTTATGCTCACCAGACTTCTTCTACTTGAAATGGATGAAATTGTAGTGGGTGGCTCCACAAAAGCCACCTAATACGAAAATTTATGAATTTACTAGCTGCGCTCCGCAGCTTTCTTCGCATGGACTACGTAGATATTAAAATTGTATTCATATTAAAATCAGAAACTATTTGATAATTTAATTGTATTTTCTATTTTGACTAGTAGATCTGCGAACAGTAGACCTCTCGAGCACAAATATTTTGGCTACAATCTAGCAGTGCATATTAGCGACATCTAGTGACCTTATTGTGAAACTTACATTGATAACCAAGGTGCTCCATCAACCTACTAGGTAGGTAGGTAAAAGGCTAACTTCACTGGTAAAAACGCAAAAGTGAGCAATTTACTGCATTTTGAGGAGCTATTCTACTCATCAAATCGAAGATCCTCATCAGATCTTCACCAAATTTGAATGATAACAAGTTACTACCTTTCAAATCAAATAATAACCATCGAAATCGTATCTGATAAGACAGAGATATTCAGTAACTCCCTATTTGCCCCTTTTTGGAGTTAGTCAATCAAAAATCGCCGAAGACAATAAAATACAAACAATTCGTTTAACCTGTATACCAAGTTACGTCCAGATCAGATGTAAAATACAACCAGTAGAGGAGCACCAACAAACTGACAGATACAGATAAAAGCAAACTTGAACTGGCTTCGCTCGCTCAGTAATGTAATAATTGTATCGATACAACTTGTTTTGCACCATTTGCACTGGTGTTACTATCTACTAGCTTTGGCCGTAGATAATAAAACCAGTGCAGTTTGGGCGTGGTCACTGGGTTAGAAGTAACGTGTGTTACTCCAGGACCAAAAGTACTTATAAAGTACCAAAATTCATTCAGCCGTCAAATAGTATTTTATCGATTATGATTACGGCTTTTACTCATCGGATTGAGTTACCAGTATACCAGTTTTTACATCATAACCTAATCTACCCAACAGTGAAAACTGCATCTCAATCGGTCTAGTAGTTGTTTCGTGATGCGAGAACAGACCAACATATAGACATACAGACACAATTTAAAAAAACTCTGTAGCTCGTTTAAGTTCTCTACACCATTTTTTATTATGTTTTTGTACAGGCTTTTTGCTACTTCCTTCTTTATTTTATGTAAAGACTAGCTTACAATCCCCTCCCCCAATCTCTTCTGACCCCTAAACTAATGGAGCTAAAATTTTTGATTAACTGGCTCCGTTCAAGTATATTTTTAGAAGTATTCCATAAATTAAAGAGACTACCAGTCAGATTTAACGGTTCAAATATACCTATACTCGTAGTAATAGTATATTAGTTATAATTTTAGGCATGAGGACATGTGCTTGCTGCCAGCTACTATCTCTAATCTGTGATAAGAGGGAGGAAGTATGTAGGTAATTATAGAAAGTACTAAAAACGCATCAAAGTATCGCGCATTATGAAATTCGTGCTAATGAAAGCTGGTTGGCAGAATGGTTAGTGACCCTGACTAGTTAACAACGTCGTGGATTCGAATCCCGCTAGGTGCAATCATTTTTGTGATGAGCAGAAATGTTTGTTTCCGAGTCATGGATGTGATGTCGTATCTATGTTTATCCGTTGTCCATTACACATAGTACAAGGTATCCTAGTTTGGGTCTAGGCAATTGTTTTGAATTGTCCTGAATATTATTATTACTAATATTATATTGACATCTTATCGAGAAGTTATTAATTTTAACGAGTGGACAAGACAATAATTGAAATTTAACAATGATACTTATATGGGACCAATATTTTTGACAATTGTGAATTTAGTAACCGTTTGAATAAAAGAATATGGGCTTAGCATCTGTTCCTAGTGTTTCACATACAAGAGTGATACAAGCGCTAAAGATGCGATCATAGAAGTTAAAATCTACCCAAATCCCATTTCCAACATACCAAAGAAAATTCTACGGGAGATCTGGCGAAAGAGCAAAGCTTTGATATTTCCTGTAGCAAATGTAAGGAATTAAAAAAGTGTTCCTGATCTAGTGATCGAAAAATTTCTACAAATGAGCACATATTTTTAAAAGATGAACGTGCCACAAGAAAATTTATCATAGGAAACGTTGTTATCGCTTTACAATGATTCGTTTTGAGGGATGAACAATTTTTGATGAAATGTTTAGATTGTATACTTTAGAGGTAATTTTGGTACTGGAATATCACATAGGTTATTTTAACCCAGAGAAACGACGACGGGGGTTGCCCCGGGGGTTGTTAGCTACATGTATACTTATAATAAAACTGTAAAAGGTCCAATTCTGTACATTGAACATATTTAGTAAATCATTTTTGGAGGCTTTTCTGTGTTTTATACTGAAGCCAAAACAGTTCTTTTTTTTCATTTTCATTTGTCTATATGTCTGTCTGTATCTTGGCTAGGCATCACGCCGAAACTATAGAATGAATTTAAATGAAACTTGGTACTATTTGAGTTCATACTACGAGGTAGGACATACAGTACTTTTCATCCCGAAAAATTAAATGGTTCCCGAAGGATAAGGGTTGAAAGTTATTTAAAAAAACACTTACCACTGAAACTACTAGACGGGTTTGATGCACCTTGGCACAGTCATTATTTATATGATGAACTTGCTGATGCCCGCGGCTTCGCACGCGTGGTCATTTCTATAGGTTGAAAGTACTATATGTGCTATTCCAAGACCTAAAATAGCTGATAGATTCAGGCGTTACTTTGCGGAAATCCATATTTAAAATGAACAAAATAAAAAATATGTAGCTTACTTACGCCAAAATTGTAAGTCAGACAAATGATAAATGGTAAAATGAACAAAAGTAAAACCCCACGCTAAACACACCCTACTCAAATATAAGTATCGTAACACTTATATATTTATATACATATATTATAAATACACAATAAAAACATATACCTCAATCCAAATACCAAACGTCTGACATCAACACGACATGTGTTTCGCCTCTGCACGAGGCATCTTCGGGTGATGTTGACTCGTCGAGTGCTGGACTGAGAGTCTCAGTCACTCTAATGGAGGAAGGAGGTTTTCTTCAACTTTTTACTCTCAACTTGTGCATAAAATGGTGGGACCAGGTGGCGATACTACATGTGTTTATATATCAATCTCTTCGGACTAGGTGCTCCTGTAATTATGATAGAACTTCACTTACAGGTAAGTTCGTTTAATCAGTAATTATGGCTCGGCTTGGCACCGCCATCAAAAAAAAAAAAAAACTTTTTCTTATATTATGTTGTATTTTGCATTATTATAACATTGGTAATTTAGAAAAAGTGATATTATACTGGCTCAGGCGCGTTGCCAAGTCAACATTACTCGAAGATGCCTCGTGCAAAGGCGAAACACGTGTATTGATGTCAGACGTTTAGTATTTGGATCGAGGTATATGTTTTTTATTGTGTATTTATAATATATGTATATAAATATATAAGTGTTACGATACTTATATTTGAGTAGGGTTTGTTTAGCGTGGGGTTTTATATTGTGCATTATATTATAGTTGTTGTTGTGGTTTTTTTTTTCTGGCCTCCAGGCCTTAGCTTTCATTTCATTTATATTTTACAATAGTTCAGTTTGTGTAGGGTTTGTTCAGCGTGGGGTTTTACTTTTTTATTTTTTATTTTTATTTATCATTTGTCTGACTTACAATTTTGGCGGAAGTAAGCTACATATTTTTTTATTTTGTTTCACCTAAAATAGCCTAGGAATAGCACATATAGTACTTTCAACCTAGAGAAATGACCACGCGTGTGAAGCCGTACTACTAGCCGTAGTAGCTAGTTTACAAATAAATGCAGCATTTTATGGGTAATTTTTTCATATCTCATGGCCCACATCTGTGGTCTGGCAGCCAAAGTTCATACCAATATATAATGTGAAACGTTGTCAGTTTGTTTGTTTGTTTGCTTGTTTGGGGAGCTTTCACGCGATAATAGCTGGACGGATTTTGTTGAAATTTGTAATGGAGATAGCTTTTACCCTGGAATAAATTATAGGATACTTTTTTATCCTGGAAAATGGTATGTTTCTACGGGAAAACTGGTAAATTTTGATTACTCGCTGTAAGGAACAATTGCCATGGAAACGAAATAACAAGTATCGAAAGCATTGGTGCTATACCTACTTTTGCATTGATTTTTAATATCCTAGCTTTTTTTTTATAAACAGTAGGCCGTGCGGACAAAGTCGTGGGCAGGAAAGCTAGTGCTAAATATTTATGATATACATAGATCAGAGAAGTAATTATACAAGTCACTAGTACTTGTTTTTCCAGCTATTTAAATATCAAGGACTAAAATACGTGTCAGTGTGTGTTTGTTTTCATTGTTTTAAAATATTAATCATATGACTTTCAGTAAGATAGTGAAAACAACAACAATTCTTTGTATTTAAGGCATAAATACTTATAAAAACTATAAACTTTAACTATTTTATTTCATCAAATTAGTATAATCTTCAGTAAGTGTTTTTTTGACCTGGGCCCAACAGGGCACTATTAACTAAAGTTAACTGCATCTACAACCAGATTCGGAATACAACCACGCAAGAATATATGACGAGAAACAATTTCGATTCTAGAACCTGTCTGGTTTAAACTTTCATTTAATATGCCGCCACAGAGACAGTTCAAAGTCCTGAACCGTCACTACCCATCCACAGGGAAATAAAACAAACAACTCCAAACTGGAGACCAATCCAAGGGATTCGAAGTGCCACTGAACTCCGATATTATTCAAAATCCATTTGAAATTTGTCACTAATCTAACTTTTAATGGGCGGGACATTGTGCGTAACCCTGACGGAACCCTCGTCACTCGAGGCCCTTCGATATTGTTTTAGTCAAATGTCAATATCCGAAATCTTGTGCGTGCAATTTTGTTTTGGATAGTTCGATGGTCGCTTTGAGAATTCAGAATTGATATTTTGTGCGAGGTTATGAAGTCCAGAAACTATTTTTCTCATATTTCTTTCTTATATCCATTTTTTATATATGTTCAGGCATAACTTTTCTTCTCTGGTATCTAATGTTCTACTAATTCGCTGATTCCTCTTGGTGGGAGGATTGGTTAGCGAAGATGGTGGGAGTTCTCACCAAAAAGAGTAGTCTGTGATTCTCACTATCCAGAGCACGCCGGGTGCTTTGAACGAGAAGAAATCATGAAAATGTTTTTATTCGTACAAATTACACAACTGCATCAGAAAAAAAAAACACAAAACAGTATCAATATAAAATAGCATGCAGCTCAAGCAAATCGGTCACTTTATAGCCAAATAACTCGTAAACCGAAACCAATTAGAAAAAAAACTGTAAAATGAACCTCAATATGATTTTAGAATACCTACTTAAAAAAACCTCAAACAACGGGGGCCAAAAAAAAATTCTTCACTTTTCATGTACGAGTATTTGAGCCAGCCATAGAAAGTTAATTTTTCAATCTTGTTTTATACATCTAGCTAGCTATGTATAGCTAGCGGCACGTAAGTCTAGCGGTGAACGAAACGTGGCGGGGATCTTAGCGCAGTCAGTTTTCGGGATTAAAAGTATTCAAATTTTAACACATTATATAAACTTTGACTGTGCCAAGATCCCCGCCACGTTTCGTTCACCGCTAGACTTACGTGCCCTAGCGGCACGTAAGTCTAGTGGATGAAATATTCTATAAATGTCCAAAATTTCAATTTAGTAGTTTCTGAATAAAATGGCTGTGATATACAGATGGACAGACGGACATTATGAAACTATAAGGGTTTTTTTTTGAATACAGCACCTTAAAATGACAAGAGTGCAAACTAAAGATATCTATAATTATAACAAATTGGTAAGACACACAAGGTAAGGTACAGTGTTGTATACACCTGTAATTGATTGGTTCACATAATCAATATGTACCCTTATCCTAAGCTAACTATTAATCTTTTGTGAATTGTTCGTTGTCTAAATGAATAAAAAGATGCCATGATGATTTTGAAGACAGATAAAATATGAAAATTTGATTGTTATGTTTATCTCATATAAATATATATATTTCCGTGCTTTCTCTGCTCGTCGTCCACGTGTTTGTTTATACGCTTTATATTAGCTTCACTTGTATGTTTGTATGTTTCTAACCGACTCCTTTGGACGCTATTTTGACCCACTTTAAACGGTCAGATTTCATTCAAATTTTGCACACCTGTCAAAGACCGATGACAATGCAATAATACTAAAAAAAACGCTCTTTTTAAAATAAACCAAACTAAAAAGTAGAAAATAAATAATAAATTAAAAAAAAAACAGGCTTTATATAGAAAACCAAACTAAAAAATAGAAAATAAATTTTTATAGTGTAAATAAGAAAAAAATGTTTTATTTAAAAAAAGCGTGGGATGCTTCTCATATCTGTCAATGAAATATTTATAACTATTGACCCATGCACACCACGATTTTTTTGTTTTTTTTTTTTCTTATTTACACTATTAAAATTAAATTTTCTATTTTTTAGTTTGGTTTTCTATATAAAGCGTGTTTTTTAGTTTTTTTAAACTATTATTTTTTAAGTTTGAGCCTTAACATATTCAAATTTTTCAGCTCCCCGACGGGCGGCACGAGATTGTTCAAGCACTTAGATGCGGCGTAACGGAAAGTACATCTGAAGTTTGCTGTGTCGTGATAGACAACTGGTGGGAATCCTGTCTACTGAAACGTTATCTCTGACCCATTTGAACTTATTATACAGGTATGAAGAATCTTTAAAATAAACTAAATCGAAAAGAAGACATGCAAGGTGAAGATTATGGCGAGATTTCATTTTTATAGCGAATTGTTTATTGAGAAATGGAGTAACGTGACTTCGCAGCGGGATCGAGAAACAAAATCTTGCACAAGCATTTTTCGTCAAAAGCAAGATTAAAGATTGTTTATAAAACACTGATCTGCGAGGTTTCTTCCACAAACCGCAGACTCCTTGCGCTCCACTTAGATACCCCACCCTGTAATGGCCATAGCTTTGGTAAATGTTATTAGCTTGTTGCAAACTTTAGCGTCGCTGTAGGTGCAACAAGCATGTGAAATATAAATATACTAGCTTTCGCCCGCGACTTCGTTGGCACAGACTACAGTTTATCGACGCTATTGATATTTTTTGATAGACTTCTTATTATTTCGTTTCCATGGCAACCTTCCTTACAGCGAGTAATCAATATTTTCAGTTTTCCCGTGAAAACTTAACATTTTTCGGGATAAAAAGGAAGCTTTGTTTTATTCCAGGGTATAATAGCTATCTTCAATCCCAATTTCATCAAAATCGGTCCAGCCGTTATCGCGTGAAAGCTCCCCAAACAAACCAAGAGACAATATTTCACTTTTATATATATTGGTGAGGATTATATAAACCAATGTTTATAATTAATTTTGGTATGCATCAATTCGTTTGTAACACGCACATGGTATGTGAGTTGGGGTAAGAATAATAATAACAGAATAATAACAGAAAACTGAAAATTCTACGAAAGAGAGACATTTCTGACAACAAACCTGTGAGTTATTTGGGATATTTTCCGAAAATATTTCGTTCCCATATTGCTAACATAATTTGACTTTTGGACGGATATAATATTATACCGAGTATTATTAATATTCTATTTGTGGAATCTGTTTTTGGCTTCTTAGTTTTATTTTTGTGTTTATTTAGCTAAGGTCTCATGTCTTTTTGAAATAATATCAATATCAGTTTAGCCATTTACTCGAAAAAGGTTAAGTGATACAGAGAGAGAGAGAGAGAGAGAGAGAGAGAGAGAGAGAGAAAGGGTTTCTTTTGAGTTTATAATCGGTATTAGTATGATAATGATGGAGTGATTTAAACTTTAAAAGATTTCGCAGAAGAGGATACTCAGTTGCCTTAATTTTAAAAACACGCCACCGAAAAAAACAGTTCGTGAACAGGCTCTCATTCTATACAACTTGGAACAACTTACAACTCCATAACGACTCTAACTACTGCTATTTGTCGCTGCAATCGCATGAATCCGGTTTCAAACGCAACTCTATGTGGGCAATTATTTTGACAGATAGTACGAACTTGCCCGGTAGCCAGCAGTCGAGTGTAGCAAACCTTGTCGCTTTAAGGAAACATGACGATGCTGGAGTTTTTGAAGGAATCATGGCAAATTTTACTGCGAAAAGGTTTAAAAGCTTTTACTTAAAATGTTTTTACCGTCTGCTTTCTCGTTTATAAAGTTTTGCCGGTAAACGTTGCGAAAATATTGCTTTACCGTGTACAGTCAGGAAGAATATTTGGATTGCGGTAAAAAAATTACATAAAGGAATATTAATTTGCTATTTGTTAACATACTTTTAGTTGGTAAGGCATGTTGAAAATGGACTAAAGCAAACACTGAATTAAACCATTCAACAACACCAAAAGAGAACAGCACCAAAATACAATGAGAGATGGGTTGAGAATTTGAGACAGACCACCAGCCCAATGACCAGACGAGATTGATAGATAATGGACATTAATAAAATAATTAAATTAAAAAAGAAAAAGAAAATGCTTTTATGCAGTAGCCATGTCATGGTGAAACTTGAAACAGGCTATCACAATAAAATGCGTATACAAACATTGCATGCTTGTGCTGTTAAACATAGAGGAGTTCCCCAGTCAGGGCCCAACTCTGAGTGCAGCAACCATGTTATCGTAAAACTTAAAACTGTATATTATAATAAAATGCGAACACAAAACTTCGTGTCTGTACTGTTGACTGTTGAAGAGTTCCTTTATCTGAAGCTAATTCTGCACGTTGATTCAGATCATGCTTTCCATAAAAATGCATTGTTTTCTAAATTTCATCAACATGAAAAATTGTACTCCGTAGGATAACAGGAAGTGGTTTTAATTCAACTTGCAAGATTTGAACTAAACAAACATACATAGATACAAACATTTTATAAAAGCTATTAAAAAGAAGCGTGAACGAAATATGGAATAATATTCAGCAGCAGGTCAATGCGAAGTTCCGATAGATACTTAGCCAGTATAAATGTTGTTCTGTTTTAGTTTTTTTTTATTACAACGTGACCAGATTCACTAATTCGTCACATAATAAGACATCTCCTTGTTGAAGACTAATAAATCTTGTAGTCGAATGAAACCACAATTTTAATGTTGTCAATCTCTAGAAGCTAACTCAGCCATTCTATTTTATTACGCATTGTTATTCAAGCAGGACCGCAAACGGGGCCATTACATAAATCCGAGGACGCGCCAACAAATCAAAATGTCGTAGATCCATCTTGGGATGTATTGCTGACTGCAGATCGCGATTCTCGGTTGCGTAGGAACAGTCTGTGGTCTCGGCTCTTCGACAAATATTTTGTTTACCAAAATAAGTATTGACTACCTAAATACTTTAAAAATAAAAATATATTTAAGTTAATCAAGGTACCAAAATGTGTAAATATCATTCCCACTAGGGCACCCCTCCGAAGGTTAGGGGATATGCTGCGAGTATGTATATTATAAAAGCTTATTTTTTACTTGCAACGTTTGCACGAATGTCTGTATGAATGTATGCATGTATGATTGTTTGTTTAGGTCTTGCAAGCTGAATTAAAACCACTTTCTCTTATCATCCGGAATTGAATTTTTACTTGTTGTTTTGTTTCCAATGATATTGCATTTTTATGGTAAGCATGATCTAAATCGACATTTAGGATCAGCTCCAAATAAAGGAACACTTCAACGGTTTACATCACAAATATAAAATTTTGTGTGTGCATTATTTTATGATAGCTGGTTTTAAATTTTACCATGTCATAGTCCCAGATAAAGGAACTCTTCAACTGGCAACAGCACAAACATGAAATTTGTGGACTTATTTTATTATGATAGCTGGTTCAAAGTTTTACCATGTCATGGTTGCTGCACTCAGGATTGGGTCCTGTCTGGGAATTCCTCAACGGTGACAGCACAGACACGAAGTGCATATATGCATTTAATTATGATAGCCCGTTCTAAGTTTCACTGTGACATGGCTACTGCATATCAGCTTATTTTTTAAACTTTTTCTAATTAACTTATTAGACATCAAAATATTTATTGGATTACTCTTAAGGGTTATATTTAAGTAACATTTTGGTGAACATGTTATATTTTATATAATGAACATATTAAAGTTACATTCAAAAATTGAATTATTATGTTTGTTCTTAACATTTTACTCCATTTGGTAAGCAGTTAAACTATAAACTATGAAAGTACCTTGAGTTTTTAAACAAAACGTTTTTTCATTGTGAAATTAATACTTACTTGATCTGTGATTGCCATAACTTCTATGAACTCCTATCTATCTTAGAGTATATCCAAATAAATAAAATTGCAACCCCACGTTACTTTGAATAATTACTACTAAGACCTTTCTTTACCTTTACCAAACCTTTACCAATTTTTTGACCTTTGCCTTCTATAAATGTTGGCAGCATGTTACTCTTGCCCAAAGGTTTTCTATAAAATGTTCTAAAAGCACACTTATATGGATTTGATGCATCTTCAATCCTTGGCTGACGGCTTGACATGCCAACAATTCACAACGCTGACGCTTGATGTCGTATCAGAACGATGTGCTGACTCAGAACTGTCTCGCAATTCGTCGTGGTGGATGACTGATGCAGAGCGCTTTCTGAGTGATCGCTGCGACTTAGAATGTATTTCGTAGATCTGCATTTGTATCGTAATACCTACATACGTTGTATTCTCTATTTACTCTAATTACTAGCATAGCTGAGACTTGACGTGGCAACAGATCACACGCTGACGTCTCATATCGATCTCCTATGAAAAGCGCTGAATCAGTCTCGCAGAGCTTTGTGGGGTGACTGATGCAGAACGCTTGCTAAGTAATTGCTGAGTTACCTTTTGTGCAATATATAAATGGGTTCTATTTCTTACCACTTACGACATTGTCTTGACGTATAATGAAACTTAGGAAAAAGATTACGATTTAGCTAGTAGATTGATTTCTAATGCTAGTAGAACTAACTCAAAATAGCTGACAAGCATAGTGAGTCACTAACAACCATAGACAACTATACAATTCTCCGTAATCTATACAGGCTGTTGATGAACGTCGCAATGAGCGCATTGGATTATCGCCATTTTGGCGCTGATAGCAGTAGTTTGACAGTAATGAGCGTCCACGGAACTAATAACGTATTTGTACATTTTAGTACCATGACGCTCGGTGGGGCGCTTTGAATCGGCCCAAACGAAAGTAGGCAGAACCTATCCAGTACTATCAACACTCAGCAAGTGTCAGCTGTCATATCAAAGATAAGTCTAGGTTTGGAGTGACAGGATGGTAAGATGACGGAAAGAGAGAATTGTCTGTGGGAGTTGTGAGCGCGCGTCCTGACAGACAACTGGATTTGACCTCTTCTCTCAGCGTGAAAGCGGACACCACTGGTCATGGATGGTGCATGGGAGACCCTGACTGCATGGTAAGAAGACTAGGAAGGAGAAGAATCGCCATGAGGATTCGGGTGAGACCTATCCAGTACTAAGATAGATAAAAGTGATCACTATTATTAGGTATTTGTCCCAGACGAGGTGATACGATGATGAGATTGTAGAATTGAGCCGGAAGCTCAGAGTGTAGGTGTACGGCGCGGCGGGCAACCAAGTGAAGTGAAAAAATAAGATCCAGTAAAGTCGGTCAAGGTAATTCCGGTTGAAGACACTGAAATGTCAGCACGGGACTTAGAGATCATTGCTTGTTTATTCCTTGAGTAGTGGACTTTTGGAGTCCCGTATACGTATGGTTCTCATGGCCTTGAAGAGCCCGTGGAATGCTTTGTTATGTCAACTGACTCCAAGCACTATCGGGGCTTAGAGTAGTCTCAGAGACAAATTAAGTGCTCTGGGGTGAAGTGTGGACAGCCCCGAGTGGCGAGGATACGGAAAATATCCTGGGTGAGCATGTCTCATTCAGGGCCATGTAAAAGGCCCCGAGCATTAAGTAGACTGTGGTACTTGGGGTCCCTGCGTACCCATGATGGGACCGCGATGCCCAGAGTAAGGCAGCGATCAAACGCTCAAAGACAGAGGCCACAGATGAACAAATAGAAGAAGTCTCAACTTAAGAAAACGTAATTAGCAAAGTAGAGTATGAATATAATAATAAACTACTCATTTCACCTGAGCAACCTCACGAAAGCTTATTGTGGTAATCTATAGAACAAGGTATTATTAGAGGAGGTTTTGCTACTACTAGTGCCAATGTGCTCAATACGAGGCGGTTACTCTGGTTACACGGTAAAAAAGCGGTATTTGCACGAGCGCTCGCTTATTAATGACATGTTTTTCGGTGTCTCAGACTTATTCTATCATTTCAAATCGGTGCTATTTCGGATCATTTATCATCTTGCTTCTTTCAGTTTTTCGGGTTAAATATTGGAGAAATAAAAACTAGGAAGCTGCAAGGTGCCTGCTGGCGAGTGTACCGCGCAGTAACGACCGCGAACGCGGAATGCAACCATTAAGTTGAACGATACCGCACTTGTTTCTTACGAACGCCTTCGTACAAGCCGACTTCAGCACAAGGGTGTGTTGTGAGAGAAGAGACGCGAGAGCGGAAGCGGACACGTTTTTTTTTTGTTCAACTGTAGAAGGTAGGTACATAACAGATTTTGCACATTATGGCTTCATCAATTCAGACATTTGCGACGATGAGAGTAGAAACACGTTTTGTTTTTCACTAATGATCACTAGCACTAAACGCTACACTAACATTAACGGGTTTGTTTTCTTGAGTCTTCTCATTGTCCGCGTGGTCGGACCACTGGTTCACCTTGACGATGGTGAAAGTCTACGTTCGTGAGCTTCTACATATTTTGTTATAACATTGTCGACAAACTCTGCTTTGAGGTCCCGATGGAGATCGTCGCACGATTTCATTGATCATAAATATTTATCTTATAAAACTGACATCTGGCTGGGTAGAGAAACGATATCCTCTCAAGATGGTTGGCTGCAGCAGTTGCAAAGGAAGAGTCGAACATCGGGCTCTGCGTCGTGCTCGGGGCGAGATGATATAAGAGCTGTTCTATCCTATCAATACCAATAAAGGATATTGAGGTAATACTAATACTGTATTGAGATTTTCTTACATTAAAATATAAATATTTTAACTTATGTGTCACTTCACCTGAGTAATGAGTTTAACAGTCTATGTATGAATGTATGTATGTACGTTTGTGGGTATGTGGATCCTATTAGTCAAACTTTTGACAAACGAGGTATCAATCGATTTGTCTTCATCGCAAGAGTATCATAGACAATTTTTTTGAAGTCGGGTTTTACTTTTTGAACTTACGTCTTGTTCTTAATCTTACAAATGTAGCACCACCCTTAGTCCCTTTACCTCACTAGAAGGTTCGTACGTGTAAATGTTCACTTTTTCCATCCACCTTACTCAACCACACATTTGCGACCTTTTTCAGTCAAAAACTACTTTCATTTCTGTAATAAACCTTACTCCTTCGTCACAGAGCTGAATCTTGTGGCCCAGTTTCATTTTTAAGTGTAAACGCTGATTATATTTGCAAGTTCTAATGCGGTCTGGAGTGTTGTACTATTTATTTGAAACTGTAAATTGGTTTCAGTATTTCGTTGATAAACATCGTTATAGAACGGTGCACCCTGCTTACGTTTAAGTACATGCTGTGATTGGATTTTTAGGAAACAGGGGAATTTAAGTTTTTATGTTAAATATTTTAAAATAATGCTACTGCTTTTAGTAGTAGGTATGTTTAAAAATTAGGGTTTTTTATACTTTCATCAAATAAACAAAATTCATCGCAGTTTTTATACGCATACTTATTTTTACGATGATGTGTCCAATTTAACGACATTTGAGTACCTATCTAACACATAAGGGCTGGTAATTAGACATACATGACTTACCTCACCATTGGAAAACCTGGATATCTAGTAGTCAATAGAAACTTTTCACACATTGTACATTTGTTAGTACCTACTAGTCGTCAAAGCATTGGATATTCTAAGAACGATCTAGTAAGTATGAAAAACGTTAAGCACTTCGTATAAGCATTATGGAAATTCCTACACGTCGCGTCGTCTAGTTTTTTTTATATTTGTACATATTAGCATTTTAAATAAATTTATTATTTCGATAATAGTCAGCCATTTAACGCAATCAGAACTTTTAGAGCTCTGTTGCAATTTTCACATAGTTCTATTTAGAATGGAAATGATTTTGCCAAATAAGAGCTCTTCTCTTAACCACCTCTTTATGTTTTACCAACCACTTCAATTTCAACTTTATTACTTTAAAGCTTAGACCTAAACTTGAATGTTACAAGTATTTAGTTCGTTTCGAGTTCAAGTTTCGAATTTTAAAACTGCATTTAGTTATAAAACTTTTGGACATAAGAATAGAGTATAAAGTTGAATTTGCTATGAAGTGTTTTCTTTTATGCGTCACAATAATTATGACAAGTTACGTCTGGTGGAAATTAGAGGGAAGTAATTTTAGTTGCATTTTTGTAGAAATTATTCATATTTCTACGTGCCTGAATAGCTGTTAAGAAAATGTGGTTACGGTCTATTGCTTTAGATAAGTCATGGTAAGATATTCCACTCAGCAAGACTTCTATATTCCCCGAGTTGTATGCGGTTAATGCAATATTTTTATGTTTACAGTCGTTTGTGAGTGTGTGTATTTAATTGTATGAATTGGTGCAATAATGATGAGCAGATTGTTTGTTAGTCGTATGAGATAGTGCTGGCCTCTGGGGGCAGAGTTTGTCAGGCTGCCCGAGGGTCTCTGAGATGGCTTAATGGCTGCTCTTAATCAATAACACCCGGACCGACAGTTTAACGTGCTTTCCGAAGCACGCAGCGATGTTAAACCGCACATAACTAAGAAAAGACATTTTTTCGGAGCCTAGGCCCGAACCCAGCTGGCGACCGCTTAGGCGGCAACCTTAGGCTACTATCAGCAGATGAAAAAAATAACATTGTTTACGTGTCTCTGAGGTGACCATTAAAAGCGCAGTCTGATTGATGTATGTCTGACAGCATTTGATTGATATTTGAATCACAGTTAAAGGTTGAAAGTCATGGAAGCACATGTAGTGATGCAAAAATTTAAATAAAGGTTAATAAAACTACAAAATATACGAACATATCACGTTACATCAAAATGAGAGTATAAGATTATAATTTTCTTTTTATTTTTGAACCACTAAAACATATTGATCTTCAAGTTCCCATTAATGATACCTAAACGTTATGAAGAGTAATTACATCGACCTCGGAACCAGGAAAGGCACTTGGAAGATTAAATTCACACTCTACTAAAATAGAACAAAAATTTAAAGCATGAATTCACATCCAGCTACTTGGATTGCAAAAATAATAAATTTTATCTGGGCTGTTGGATGTTGTGGATGTGAAATCTTATACATACTATTATACTGGTAGGGGATTTCTAGAAGTCTTAACTTAAAAGGCAAAGAACGGCTCATCAAAAAGAATCATAGTGAATGCAAAGGATTAAAACTTTTGTTAAAGTAAATCTCTTAAAGAATAGTAGTTTATGAAACGGTTGCATAATGAAGGGAATTAAAACACGAGAGTGAGTAGGCGAGTTTTTTAATAGTATCACTCGAGAGTTTTAAAACCTAGTTATGTGCCGTATCAAACACTACTTTATCTACACTCTTGCAATAGGAATATACTTTTAATAAAAAAAAATAAGTCGTAATCTTTTAATGATTTTGCTGGTAAAATCTTTTTCGTCATGTTCGTTGCTGTTCCGTGATGTCAAGTGGAGTCAGATTCTCCTCACAAACACTATTTACACATATTAAACACATCTTTGTCAAATTTTAAATCAGGATAAAACATTTGATCAACATAATAAATCACATGAAATTGGTTAGTTTCTAATGTAAAGTAAATTATGGCGCCGAAATCCAGTCCTCAGTCTAACACGTGCTACCATAGACAATAAATGACAAAAATTCTCATAGGTGCGAAACCTTAATGCGCTTTAATATTACAAATATATATATTATAACATCGTTTTGTTCAAAAAAACAGTGTCATAATTTAAAAAAAATACTTATTAGCGACGTGGCGTGCGTAATGTATATCAATATGCCTACATTTTTGAGTTCATAATCCAGATTTTACGATATGAGTGTAGATAAAGCTTATTACAATGTAGATGATTATATTAATGACAGAAATGCATGGCCTGATGTCTCAAAGCTCCATTTAATAATAATTGATCACTTCTATGTTTACGTTAAGTGAATAAAACGTTCAAAGTACTTTGTGAAATGTCTGATGACTACATACAACATGTCATGTTGTTTCATACAACATACTTAATTAGAGTTAATATTTTTTCACACATTTTTTTTTTTTTTTTTTTTCAAAAATTATATTAAATTTGTTACTCGGGGGGATGTAAGGATTCTAACTATACCCCATACGTCTAAATCTGTTCAGGCATTTCAAAGTTATAGTGGAATAAAGAAACTCACATACGTACATACATGAATGCTAAAAACATAACACTCCCTTTTTGGACAGTCGTGTAAAAAGAAATGGTCTAGGGTACATAAAATAAGCTGTAGGATAGCTCATTATAATGCTGGACTGAGAGACAACATTCATTCTCTCAGTCCAGCATTCGACGAGTCAACATCACCCGAAGATGCCTCGTGCAGAGGCGAAACACGTGTCGTATTGATGTCAGACGTTTAGTATTTGGATCGAGGTATATGTTTTTTATTGTGTTTTTATAATATATGTATATGAATATATAAGTGTTTCGATACTTGTATTTGGGTAGGGTTTGTTTAGCTTGGGGGTTTTTTTATTGTGTATATATATTTATATATATTATTTGTATATAAGTGTTTTTTTCTGGCCTCCAGGCCTTAGCTTTCATTTCATTTATATTTTTCATTAGTTCAATTTTGGGTAGGGTTTTGTTTAGCGTGGGGTTTTATTTGTGTTAATTTTACCATTTATCATTTGTCTGACTTACAGTTTTGGCGGAAGTAAGCTACATATTTTTATTTTGTTCATTTTAAATATGGATTTCCGCAAAGTAACGCCTGAATCTATCAATTATAAGAATCAATGTCTTTAAGCACAAGTAATACGAAAAATTCAAGAACAAAATTGGTAAATGTTGACAACCATTTTCCAACGGCAAAGTTACATATGTTTTTGTTTTTGTAATTTAGCAGACAGCATCTATAAACAAAAACAAAATGAAATGTAGAAATGTGATGTAGATGACAAAAATAATAGTAATTTTTGTAGCAGGAGTTAGCAAAACTATTAGGGTAAGTAGCTGCGCGGCTTCGAAGCTAGTATTCAATACAAATGGTGACTATTTTAGACATTTTTGTTAAACCCAACCAGTCCCGACTACGTCTGACCCTACTAAGTCATCCCCGCTAAGGATTGGGGTGATCAACAGAACCCCCCAACCCATCTCGCCACAAACTGAGAACAGTAGTTTTAGGACGTATTTAGGTCGGAAACAACTCATTCATTTCTACATCCTTATTAAATCTATGCCATGACTTGCATAAAACTTTTAAAACGTATTTTTTACAAGCAAAACAATCCTGCTTCCAAACTAAAAGAAGGAAAACTTCAGTTTAAAATTGAGAGCTTCAGTAGAAGAACTAACGGAACTGGGAAATAAGGGCAATTTAAAAAACTACCGCGCCCCTGAGTGTTCTTCTGTGTTTGGCGGAGATTAATGATTTTCTTGGGTTCATGTTTCAACATTTTTCTTTGTGTAAAATAAACTTACCTGCACCTAAGGTCGGAAAAAAAATGGTTTGATAAATTTTACTATACAAATGGACACAGCTTGAGTGAGTGTGAGTACTTGTGCAGTTTTTTTACTTTTTCCACTAAGTTCAACTATTAATTCTACTGGTTTAACTATTTAGAAAAATGTACTCGAATTATTTAAACTTTTTGAAAAGTTGAACTTACGGGACAAAATTGTTCAACTTTCTAATTAGTTAAACTACAAGCAAACTACAGAAATCATGCAAGTAGCTTACTTAGGACTTTCTTCTATTGTACTTTAAATAAAAATTAAATAATTTCCGCCGTACAGCGAATCACTTTCGAGCGGGCGGCTGCGTTTCTCCACTATAATTCAAAAAATTGTCTAAAAACTATGAAAAACTGACATTATCAATATAACTACTTTGTTACAAACTACTGAACTATCGGACGCTCAATTTCTATACTAAATACTCATCATTCATAATATAGGATAGGTGATAGGTGGTTATTTAGTTGCTAATGTATGTTAAGCACCGACCTCTGAATGTAAACACGATCTTCCATGGGTGCCTAGTCTGTTTGTTGTTCTGAAACCTTTTTCAGGTTTGTATTTTCACTGGATAAATCAGTTTTGGAGAGGTTGAAGTACGGTTAATAGAGTGAGGGTAGTCCTGTTTTTGTTGCTGGAAGAAAATAGGGTTATTTAAATGCGTAGCTTTAATGCTAGTTTGTTTCGATTAATGCTTGAGAGTTAATAGATTTATTTAGATTTACGTTACACTGCAAAAATACATAAAATATATAAAGTAGGCCGAGTGTAGCTTTATTGACTACTTACTTATTCCATTCAGGCTTTTTAATTAAGTTGCGTATAAATAAAATATTTACTCAAGCTGTTTATTAGGTAGGAGTAAGCCAGTTAGATTAATAAGGTGCAGGCACAGACCAAATATCCATGATATAATATGGTCAGTGGGTGGAGGGACGTGCTCGACATCGACAAACTATGTAACAAAATTATTTTAATACATAAGGGAAAACTGCGCTTCTAGAGTGTCGTGAAAACTCCGGCCGCACAATTTTTGCACCAAAGAATAAGATTACTATGTATGATATGAGTTTACCAGTGACGTCTGTTTGGATACTTCTATAAAAAGTAAAATTAAGAGATACTGATGAAAAAATTTGGGGTACATTTTTCTGGGTTCAAATCCCGACATACTCCAAACTTTTTCTAAGCTTTTTTCTTTAGGGAAATCGAACATAAAAAATAATAAGATAGTCATAGTAACTATTTTATTATGAAAACCACTTTTTTCATTAGTTTTCACTTTCCTAGGAAAAAAAACACAACATCAAGTGTTTATGGACAGTTATCATTATTTTCACCACAAAATAATAATCACCCACCTTTATAATCATCTCTGACCCGGAACAGATTCAGCATCGGGATAAATAAAACGTGCCAGGTACCTGACACCGCCTGATGGATCGTAACGGTAATCAGGTCGGCGATGATGCCCGGGAGACGGCCAGGGATGGGGTGCTGTCGATACTTATCCCATCGATGGGTTTGTCCTACAAAACAGAAGATATGTTTTCTCTAATTATTCTGTGGTGTTCTATGTAGGTTGGGCAAGAATTATCCGAATTATGTTGTTGACTAGTGAATTATTCTACTGGAATATTGGAATATCATGGACTTCATTATTTAGTAGAATTTCATTATGCATTGATGGCAATATTAATTTTTCATGTGTTTTTTTTTTATTGACATTAAACCCTTTGTTTAGGTAAATACGCAAATATAGGCAAATTAATAAGTAAACTTCTTAAATCACGGGTTATCAGTTACTATTATAAAAATGACTGACATAAATACACAGCTTTTATTGTCCATATTTATGTTATTGATTGTAGTCATGACATAAGTACGTTGTGGATCCAACTCATATTATGGACTCGTACCTTATTTCTACTAAAACCAGAGCCCAGGCGCATGCATACATTACTACTAAATAATGGCTTTATTTAACGTACCTCTTGCTTACGGATATGCGTTGCAAACGAAAATAATAAACTCACGACATCAACAACAAAAATTATAATGTACCTAATATTTATTCGCGCTCTATTTTTTATTTCACTGCATAAAATTACACTAGGTTACCGTTATCGACATCCCTGACTAATTACAACACTACGCCCCAAGCGATGTGAATCTTTATTTACTTAACGACGCACTAATCTCTCAAGATTAGAGGTTCATTTCACGATTTTCCTCCTCCAGACCTTCGCAGGTAATAACTGAGGTACTCCGTGAGTGATGCGGTCATACAGCTTTATTAACAACTGTAATGACTCTGAAATGGAGCCACACTACCGCAACTAAGCTACATAGGTTATTTAGGTAGCGAAATGAAGTCGTTATTCAAATACCTCCTATACTATATAATTTGTAAAATAAATATTAGTGTTACAAGCATTAGGTATAAAAATAATTATATAATAGTAAATTCAACCATTATTTATATTTTCCATATTTTGCACATGTAATTACAATACAAATCTTAAATTTCAATCATATAACTTCCTTAGCATGACCACAGAAACATTCTCATTAAAATTTTGCAACTTATTATTATTTCACTTTATAAAAACCAATAAGCATAATCTAAAATACACTTAGGCCCGTATTAATAAATCGCTCTTGGTTGAGCTCTGAAGTGCGATATCAACTGATACGCTCTCAAGTTGTGATCAGCATCTTAAGATCGTCGCTGATTAATAAAGACATTTCAAGAACATCTCAGATCATGTCGCTTTCAAGAGCCGCATCTCAAGATGCTACGTCACGAACCAGAACTTGAGAGCAAGATTGAATGAACTACGAATGAACGATTTATTTTCTTTAGTGAAAGTCCGGTTTTTGCTCAAATAAGATTTATGGTTTTTCGGTTTTTGCTCAGGTAAGGTTAAAAATTACTTACTACTTCGATGTAGTTGAATTAAATTAAATGCGATTATACTAAACGTAATGTTTATTTTCTACTTATTTATCATAACCTTACTTCAGTTTTTTTGTAGAAAGGATGTAAGCCTTAATATATGTCTATATTTTCAAAGTTACACTATCTATTAAATAACTTAATCAACGAATGTTTTTTTCATAAATTATAGTTATTTGTTGATGAATTGCGTTAAGTTCTTTAATATATAATAGATACAAAAAAACTAATTTATGAAAATAAACATTCGTTGATAGAAAGGATGTAAGCCATAATATATGTCTATATTTTCAAAGTTACACTATCTATTAAAGAACTTAACGCAATTCATCAACAAATAACTATAATTTATTTATAAAATAATATATATATTTTTTATATATATTTTTTTTATTAATACTTTAGTTTTTTTGTAGAAAGGATGTAAGCCATAATATATGTCTATATTTTCAAAGTTACACTATCTATTAAAGAACTTAACGCAATTCATCAACAAATAACTATAATTTATGAAAATAAACATTCGTTGATTACGCACTGTATTTCCAGCGAGTATCCTTTGGTTACGATTTCGGATCTTTTTAGACTTCAAGGAGTCCTCGCCAGGTTCTGATATCTACCAAATCTTCGGATCATTTCGCAATCATACCAAATAAATTTGTTTTATTTCCAGAGGAATATAAAAATATTCCTAATTAATTATAATGGTTAATATAATTATAATTATCAACTTCTGACATAATATTTTCGAAATCCTTGATCTAGCAACTGGCAATCACGCTTTTAAGTTACCGATCGACTGCACTAAACATTCTGCATCTCAAAGCACATCGCAAGTGCGCTCTTGAGAGTCGAGATTGATTTATTATTAAACACTAACTCAGCTGATTACGGCATCTCAATCAACAGCCTAAGATATGTTTATTAATTAGAATAGCATCTTGAGATCGCTCTCAATAGTGCTCTCAGAGTTGAGATCGGTTTATTAATACCGCCCTTAGTTCCACATAAAAATACAATTCAATGAAAGCCCACTTATTGCCATTCCTAAACATATGCCGATCTGGCTGGTTTTAAATCTCAAGAATAATTATTGAGCTATAAATAATGAAGATCCCACAGGTAGCCTTGCTGGCGCTATTTTACAGGGCGGCAAAATGCTTCACGCTGATTGGCTGGTACTCCCATGGTTGCCAACTGCTTTGATGGAAATACCATGTTTCCAAGGTATACCGACTGTCGCTTTTTGACTGAAGTAGATGGATGATTTGACGCTCTTCCACTTTACTCTTCGACCATAGATTGCACTGAGGTGCCATCTGTACGGAGGTTTGCAATAAGTTGTCAATTCATTTGGTTTGACGTTGACATTTGACGATGACGTTTGACGTCTCGCAAGGACTTGAGTCTTATGTTTGAGCTAATTGTCACATTAGTACTTGTTGTACTTGTACAACTTTACAATAATTAAATGTAATTTGTTTAGATTGAACAACTTTTTTCTTTCTTTTTTATTAGCTTGAGTGACGGACAAGCAGGTCGCTTACTGACGGTGAGCGTCACTCCTGCCCATAACAGTTACAGTGCCACCCAGAACTTTGGCTGCAAAATTTTGCGTGTCACTGCACTGCACTCGTCACTCTGATACACTGGTTTCTAATTCACTTTACCCATTCATTTTGCTGGAAACGGCCTATTACCACTAACAAAACTTAGATCGATTCTGAAATCCAATTGGCACAGGAGCGAGGCGGATGGCAAGACAACAGAGGCTTGCACCCAGCAGTGGGAAGCTTAAGGCCTTGGATGATGATTATGATAATATTTAACTTAGATTTTGGTAAAAAAGCCATATATAGGCATTCTATGATATGTTATGTTGAAGTAGGCGAGAATTACCTCCTCGAAACTCCAGAACACCAAGTAATTTAAAAAAATATTGTACAGTAATTTTGTAAATGGCCTCTAATCTCCTTTCCACAAAATAAGAACAGCAAATCGACTAAATCAAACACCAGCCTCGTTTCGCGACCGCTTAATGCGAGAGACGCAGAGAATTTAAAAATTCAACCATCTTTTTAAACTACATCTCCCTTTTGATTAATACGTTGGTGGAGGTGTACTGCTATTTATTCTAACGTTGTATACTGCTTAATGAGTTGCTAAATTTGGTAATTCTTTAACTATTCTTAGACTGGTGGACAAATATTTGTGATTTAATACAAATGTAATTCTTTATTTTAGTAATGCCATTTTTAAAACCATCAATAATATATTATATCAATATCGGAAACGGACTAGCACTGCCTAATACGATAAGCAAGGAAAAAACAGGATATTTAAACAAAATATATATAATCGACTTTAGTTTTTTATCAATAATGTATTACTCGCCTGCCCTAAAAAGGAGTGTAATGTTTTCAGGGTTCATGTATATTTTTGCATTTGATTTTCTTTATTTCACCATAACTTCTAGATGTCAAACAGATTTGGATGTTTCTCTTTAGAATCCTTATATTATCATCCCGAGTAGCCTAAGCTATATATTTTTTTAAATTCATTATGACTTTAAAAAAATAATATATATTCATTATGGCTCCAAATTCAAATTCGAAAAAAATACTACGATGAAAAATTCGCAGTATTTTTTTCGAATTTGAATTTGGAGCCATATGGATGGATATGGATATCTTATTGAAGGCCTTGATGAGCATATTCCAATTCCAACAATATATAATTTAATGGTGTAAATTATTTTTTGGTAAGGCGGGCGTGTTTTATTAATAATAAATTAATGGCTTTCTTTTTCAAAATACATTTACACCACAACATATTATTATTTTTCTTTACTTTGACTGACTTATGGTTACCGACAGAAGTGGTCGGTAGACCACTTGCCTAATGGGTAACTAAAAAGACTATGGATGTGGCTGGCGCAGAGCAGATATGCAGATACTTAAATTACACGCTAGGTATACGCTTATAACCAGCACTGGAACGATATGGACAAAAAAGATGGTGAAGATAATGTTGAACTCGTTTGTACAGAGTTGATTTACTGGCACGAGCCTATACTGTCCCATGCAGGAATGTCTAGCTGGTCGCTGAGTTTTTTCACGTTTCCTTCCTAATTAACTTTGCAGTTAAAATCTTGTGTAATGAAATATATTTTGCACGAGAACTGCAGAAATTTTGCAAAAGACTGGTCTAACTTTTTCGTAAACTATCGAGATTGATGCATGATTTTCATATTTTACTGCAATACGTCCTATGTGACGATGACGATGTTTCTAAAATTGGTTATGTATTTATTTTATTTGTTATTGGTGGAGCCCAAATTATTATTCTGGTTATCAGCCCATATCGTCCCACTGCTGGGAAAATGCCCCTCTTTCCTCTTTACAATGTTTCTGGCCTATTGCTTTAGTTTGCCATTCCTTCTCGTATGAATACAAGTTCGTCCCCCACCGGCATGTAGGCTGGCCACGTTTGATGCCTTGTGAGATCCATTTCGGGATGGATAAAGCCCACATCTCGTTTGACATGTGGCAGACGTATCTAGCCCAGTCCCATTTAAGCTTGAATTGCAAATTTCTATATCTTTGTCATAACGTTACTGCTTTAACCCCTACCGAGACCATTCTGTGAACTCGAAACATCAAACACTGAATTTATTCTTATGATATACGGTAAACCATGGTAATTTATTTATCGTTTGTAGGGTTCCATACCTCAAAAGGAAAAAATAAACTCTTTTAGGATCACTGTGTTGTCTATTCGTCCGTCCATCTGTCTGTCTGTCAAGACCTTTTTTCTCAGGAACGCGTGTAAGTATCTAGTTGAAATTATTATCAAATACTCAGTCAGGTCTGCAATCCTTTGGATCTGTAAAAAAAACAAACTTCTAAGTCAATGCAATCAAAAGATAAAGCCGTTTATGCAGCATATTTCAAAATTTTCGGCACTCGCAAAGGAATCAAAACCTATAAGGTACTTCTGGTTGACCTAGAATCATAAAATTTAGCAGGAAGCAATGTTTTATAGAACAAGGGAAAAATGTGAAAACCTTAAATTGGAAAAAAACATAATAATTTTTAAAATAAATCTTTCAGACGCGATTCCCTTGATCGGCGAACTATTTACATTCCTACAAGTTTGTACGGAGCCCACGGTGCGCGAGTTAAATTCGCTTTTGGCCGGTTATATAGCGTTTAACCAAAATTGTTAAGTGGTGATGTAGTCAAGGATACTAAAACACTAAGCTTATAATACAGTTGTAGTAAGTGTAATTTAAAGTATATTTCAGTCTTTTCGTGACCACGATCTATGCAACTCGATCGAAACGTCGAGGTAAATAAAAATTAATTTTTCAGCGCGTTTAAGTCTCGTTTAAATATATAACTATATATTTCTGCTAGCTACAGCTTAAAAGTAGTAGGAATCTTTTACGTAAAAAGTTAACACGTTAACACAGCAGGTATCATAAACAAAGTTTTTAAAAGTAACTCCACTTGCAAGTGTTACCCTCCGCACTAACACTACAATTTAGAGCGGATTCGCAGGACTAATCCGTGAAGAGTACGGTGACCATTTAAATGGCAATCTGGAGCGAAAATAAATATTAGTGAGACAATATGACGTCACATATTTTGTCTACAACTAAACCGGCCGACCTATCAGAGGATCTGCTCCGGTTCAAAAGTACGAACTAGGGGCTCAGAATAAATAATAGTACAAATTCTTGGACAATTTCGGTTAAGGCAGGTACTCTAATCATACCAAAATTACTTTTATTTAAGCATAGTTAAGCAGAAAGTGACCAACCCTGTTTTTTGAGAAAATGAGTGATCTTAAGTCATAGGCATAATGCCTATGACTTAAGATTTTATTTACTTTACGTATTCCAAAGACACGTTTCTTCAAAGCACATTCTGAGTTCAAGATATTAAATTGTCCAATAAGACCACATGTCCATATAACCCATTTTTTGGTGTTAAAGCCGACCATTTTAGGGGATAGTCTAGCAAAATATCCCTAAAAGAGGAAATTGTGGTAAGCAGAATCTGACTATCGCAGTTGGTCTGGCTTCTGCAAATTTTATTTATAATGGAATAGTTCCCATTTTTTATTTGCAGAAGCTGACCACTGCAATGGTCTAGTTTTGCAAAAATATTTTTGGCGTATTATAATATTTTTCTTGTTAAGATTTCGTCCATGTTTTGATCTCGTGTAGCATCACACAGGGGGCAGGGCGCTATGGAAAGAACTTATGCGAGCATAAATTGTTATGCTCGCATAAGTTCTTTCCATAGCGCCCTTGAGTCGTTCTAGTTTTATTTTATATGGTTATTACAATATGCAGAATATCACCATTGATTTGGCTTTGCATAGCTCTCGGTTGTTGTCCAAACCTCAATAAGCTGAAGGAGACCATTTCTATGGATGCGTTCTGCAAAAAACTAAATTATGAATTGTTGCAAAAAGCAGAAAACGACTACGTGTTTAACTCAAAAGTTTATTGTCAAAATTAATCAATTTTCTAGTTATAAATAGCCCATTTCGTAGCCTCTGAAGTGTCCTTTGATATAAGTATAACATTTAAATCAATTCTGAACTGTACATAAAAAAGCAGTGAAAACCCCTTTACACGGCTGTATCTCAAAATGCGTTTTTCGTCGATGGTCGCTTTCTGTTTAACTACGCTCATTTTAAACTAGATGCACCCCGCGGTTTCACCAGAGTAGGTGATGATGATGAAAGTATCCTATGTGCTATAAAGTTAAATACCTAATGTCCTGGAAAACACATAGGATATATACCACATTTTATCTAAATCCATTAAGCAGTTTGAGACCAAACTCAAACACACACGCACACTCACAATCTATCACATTTATACACCGACAAAAGAAAGGGGTGTTAGAAGTATTGGGTGTGTATCCGTGTGTCTGTCTGTGTGTTATGTGTCAAGTGTGCTATGTTGGTCTTTATACCCGAGGAGGTATTATTCGCGCAAGCCGTATCAATTGGCATTGAATGTAATACGAGTAAATAGTAGATTACTGCATCGAGCGGAAAGTGATGGTTTGCTGCACTGAGTGTTAAATTGGAGCCCAAGCTTTAAAACACAGGCTCTAAAACCTCGGGTGCAGCAAAAAGTCACTTGAGCGAGTGCCAGTAATCTACTATTACATTCAATGTAAATTGAACAGCAATTGTGATAAGGGAGTCAAGTGTGTAATGTTCAATGCACTCGCGTTTCATACGACGGTTTTCAACACACTTGCGAAGAAAAAAACAGAGTTGTATTTTTATTAACTTATAATTATTGAAACAATTAAGTAGTGAAGGTACAATTCTCGAAATGATACCAGTTTTTATTGGCATTTATCTCTAGATTTTGAAGGCAACAGACTATCTCACTCACGTTTCGTGCCTTGATAATATTTCCGGTGGGGTCAAATCTTCGTATTGCTCTTCTTTCCTACTTAAAGTTAACATTTTTGATATGAATAATAATTAACCACACAAAAAAAAACGTTAACTAATATTTATGGAAGATGGCGAGCTGGTTTGATTTATCGCGCGCCGCACTAGCGATGCGCGCACATGTGTAAATAAAGGCACTGGCGAAAACGGCATGCAGCCTATATACAAAATAAAATAAACATAAAATAATGTTTTGAATACGCAAATTAAGATAAATGATGCAGTGAAAAATACATATTTTGATGAAATTATGATAATTTTGATGATTGATTTATCATATATATAACCTAAAATAGTTTTATTCACAAAATATTCATTGTTTTAGACATAAGAAGTCTATGCGAAGATTTAAAAAAAATTATAAAGTAAAAAGCACTAGTGTGTAATAAGCATTTAAGCAGAATTATGAACCGAGTTTACGAGCGAGTGTATTGAAAAAGCTATTATCAACTTATCACCCGTGTTTTTTATATTCCCTAAGCCCAAACTTCTGTCTATTGGACAAAAGGCAGTTAGAAGAGAATAGAGCTGTTATAAATATTGCTTCAATGTTTTTAAAAGGTCAACATTCAGCCGTCTCTCAGTTTTCCACAATTGAGGCCACCCCACAGAAGCAAAGGAAGCAAATCCTTGCACGCGCATGTTCCGCTGTAATCGGATGGCACCGCTGCACCAGCACAGAAATTAATTGAATGAACGAACGAGCGGTCGGAGAGGAGCTTTGTTTTGATGGATCATGAACTTGATGAAGTTTTCAATTGAGGGTGTGTTTTTTTGTTGGTGTCAAAGGCGTGTGTGTGAGCTCAAATAATTTTGAAAAGACTTGCTTTTTAAAAATGGATGTCTTTTTATGTTTTGGTCAGAAGATGTAAGATATATGAAAATGTTTAGAATATGATTTAAAATAATCTACACATTCATTACGCACGAACAAAGCCGCGGGCCTTGACCTACACTCGAGAGCAATGAATCCGGGGAAACTAAGAATGCTTATTAAAATAAATTGTGTTTCATTAAATGACCCGGATTCGTTGCTCTCGAGCTGAAATCAAAATTAATTCAGCAATCAAATAGATTTTTGGCCAAGTGAGCGCGAAGCGCGAGCGAAGCGTATCTATTTCAGCTTGTGCAAAAATGCTTTTGTATGACAACCGCTGGGGAATAAAGGTTGTCGAATGGCAACTATGAACATGCTTGTTCATAGTTGCCATTCGTGTGTAGTGAAGTTCAGGGAGACCCCCCACACAATCCAGGAAGGTAGCCATCGCAGGAAGTCGTTTAATAGAGGTGGCACAAGATCGCTCGTCATGGCGCTCTTTGGGGGGGAGGCCTATGATCAGCAGTGGACTTTGAAAGGCTGAAATAATGATAATGACGATGACTAGTCGGGTGCATGTTTGGGAGAGAATCAGTTCAATTTTAGTTTTGGCAATTAATCAAACCTTTGCCTAATTTCGACGTCAAACGTGACTGTTCTTTGAAGGATACCGTAAGTGGGGAAATAACTGGGAAATGTGAAACTTTAAAACCAATGTATATATGTATTCGTATCTGTCGTCTAGTACCCATAGTGTACTATACTTTCCCATAGGGTATCGTAGTTTGGGGCTAGGTAATGGGTGTGAATTTACCTAATAAAATAATTATTATTGTAAATGACTCATAGAACGACAGTCACAGTGCCGCAGCACAGAAATCCTCAGATGCCCATGAATAAAGAAATCAACAAGTAATTAATTCATCTTATTTTTGGGGTATTAGTACGATGCAAGCTAGAAAGTGCAATGTATGTGTGAAACCTACACGAAAGCACTTACGTTCTTTTAACCGTGGTTAAGGGTTGAGAAGGTACAAATACTTTCTTAAGATACATAAACAAGCGTTTTAACGGATATTATCCCTACATGTATTCCACAAAGTTTAAATTGGGTTGTGTGGTTACAACTCACTGGAAGTAAGGTGGGATAAAAACCAGATGGCAGTCATATGCAAATTCTCCGAAGAGGTATTGATGCACCAGATAGTGAATGGTGAGCTGTGTTGATTTTTCACTCCCAACAATAATTATAGTCGCAGCCGTAAGCACAAGGTTTTCGCCGTGCCGGCGTGTCGCAGAAAGGCGCGACATTACTCGCCCATACCGCGTACCCTTTTCACGCTCAACGCTCTCCTGGACGCCAATCCAGTTTGGGATTTGTTTGCTGATGGATTACAGAAGACATTGTCAGAGTGTTTGTGTTATTGTGAGAGGGATTTATGTTTGTGAATTTGTGATTGTGTGTGTTGTGTTAATAATAATAATTACTAGTGGCTCTGTGAGCTGTAGACCTCGCGCGTACAAACTTTTTTGCAAACAATCTAGCGGTGCACATTAGCGTCATCTAGGTGCCTTATTGTAAAACTAACATTAATTACCAAGGTGCTCCATCAATCCCTACCTAGTGGGTAAAGGGTTGATTCGAATGGTAGAAACCTAAAAGTGAGAAATTTACTGCATTTTGATGAGCAATTCTGCTCATCACGCTGAAGATCCTCATTATATATCTTCACCAATGTTTTATGAGACCAATTTAAAGTTACTACCTTTTAAATAAAAAAAAGCACCATCGAAATCGGTTCTAAAAAGGCAGAGATGTTCAGTAGAACCCTTATTGCCCTTTTTTGGGGGAAGTATCCACCCAATCAAAGATCCACGATGCCAAAAAATTCTAAAAATTAATTTAACCTGTATACCAAGTTTCATCTAGATCAGTTGAGAAATGCAACCTGTAAAGGAGAACAGAGATCCGGACAGATGGACAGCTGGACATACGAAAGCATTTTTGCCTAAGCTAAAACGGAGACGCTTCGTTCGCGCTTCGTGCTCGCTAGGTCAGTAAACACTTTAATGTTTTTTTTTCCTTCTATTTTTATTGTTTTGTTCCTTTATAATTTTTGAATATGGCTCTTTTTTAACCCCTGAACAAAGAGACGGGTGTTATAAGTTATGGGTGTTTATCACTGCGTGTGTGTGTGTGTGTCTGTGGCATCATAGCTCCCAAACAAATGGACTGTTTTTGATGCCGTTTTTTTCGTTTGAAAGCTGATGTCATCGAAATGGTTCTTAGATATATGGGGGATGGGAGGGAGAGGAGGGAGGTGAGAAAAAGGGGGTGAGAATCGTAGCTTCCAAACGAATAGACCGATTTAGCTGCGGTTTTTTATGTTTGAAAGCTATAGTATACGAGATGGTTCTTAACTATAATGGGGGGAAGGAGAGAAGGGGGGTCCGGGGTTTACATAAATGTTTAATTTGTGCTTGTGTTGTATTGTTCATTGTCTTTAGTTAATGTACCTAAATGGTCTATCAGTGTTAATTAAAGTAAAACAATGTTTGTTTATTTTTTTACGAGCAGTTATTAATTAATCCATTTGAAATCGTTTTTTTGTACAGCTCTTGTTATATCGCACACCCAGTACAAGACTACACTAAGTCAAAATGGCACTTATTTCAGTATCGATGAAAAACTGGTTTCTGCTGTTGTATAAAAGTTATTGCCGAAGTCTTGAACGTTTCTTGTAACGAATCTAATGTGAATCAGTATTATAAAGTATATTCGTGTTAATAAAAATCAATACAGCAAATAAATAAATTTTCTGTCTTAATTCTCTATTGTAAAATTATTTAATGACATAAAAAAATACTATTTTGAGTTATATCATTATTGCTGGTTGATTCTGATTTAATGCACTATTATTTTACCATCTATTGGTTAAGTTTTAATATTTAATAACGACCTACATGTCATGTTTTCAGGAATGTACACCTATTATAAGTAAAATATAGGATAAAATATTACGAAAATTAGTAGTTGTATTATGGTTTGCTTAACAAAATCAACATTATCATCTGAAAGTAAAAAATAAAAACTGAAGTAAGTACTTAATTAAATTAATGAACTGTAGTTGTTTTGGACATAATAGTAATAATTAAGGACACAAAAAGCAACACAGTACGCAGGTAAAGGATACAAAAGTTACAACTTACAAAACAAAACATAGATTAAAAAAAACAGGTATTGTGTACACTGTAATACTCTTTAGTATCTTGGTAACCTAAGATAACCAGTCTTTTAATTTCTATTTACAATAAAGTTTACTTAAACAATAGAATATTTACTTTTATCTCACAAACTCAACAAGTAGGTACCTAGTACCTTCATAACAAAGCAACATAAAATACAAGGGAAAAACTCTCTAAAAATTATCATCATGTTCATCGTCAGCCTATATCTGTTCAATGCTGGACGTAGGCCTTTTCTAATGCACGCCGCTGCGATAGGTCTTTAAAAAAAAAGTCTAAAAATTATAACTAAGATTAAACCTAAAACTATGTTGTTGTGTTTAAGTTCTGTAAATACCTATATTTATTTAAAAGTAGTGTCTTGGTAACTGATAAGGTAACCAATCTTTTAAGGATAAAAGTCTTTTTTAAATGTTTATATATTAAACAAGAAAAGTATTCGTTGAGTTAAAAAGATAATCAAGTACCTTGCATGATATTAAAATATTTATCTACCTAAAACTTATACCTTCAAACTTATAGGAACTCAGCGTTTAGTTTTTCAATCATTTCTGCAACTCTAAATTTAATCCAGTCTTATAATACGAGTTGACGTAGCTTGCATTAATTATATTTTTTCAATTAATTCCATAATAAACGTCTCTATTTTTGTTTACAAGCAGAGATTGTTAACTGTTCTTTCCATCCAAATGTTGACTGGAAGAGATCGCTTTTAGCAATAAGTCCGCCCATTGTACTTTAGTTATAAGATTGTTCCTATTTAAATGTAAATTTTTGGAAACTGGTGTAAAATAAAGTATTATTTATCTATCAATTGTATTTCATTTTAAATACTTTCATGTCTTAAAAATCATCGTGTGAAAGCTCTTCCTATTATACGGCTGTATAATTTATATGTACCATCAGTAGTGCATTATTTAACAAATTTTCACCTTTTTCAAACAATACTGAAATATTTTGGAATAATAAAAAAACGAACATAGTTTTGCCAACAATACTGCAGTATTTCGAAATACAAGCAAAATGCAGAATCGGGAAAGTTCTTAAACACTGAATTATTTCAATATAACTCGCAGAAATTTTCTTACTCCATTCACCAACACTGGATTATTATTAAATAATTCACTCTTGTGTAAATACATTACGTACTATTTCACGGTTTCCATGTCGCAACTAGAATTAAATTCGTGTTGGTGGCATGATCTTGCACTCATTCATTCGTGAAGAGCGACGTAGAACGCCATCTGTTGGCATCTTTGGAGATATCGATACGGCTCTCTTAGTGGTATGCGCGTAAAAAAAATGGCGATTCAACTATGCAAATAAGTCAATTTTGAGATTTTTCGAGATAATTCAGTATTGTTCTGGGTGTGCGATTATGTTTGTTATGTTCCCCCCCCCCCCTCCCTCCCCCATCCCCTCCCCCTCTCCCTATTAGTGTCTCTACCCCAAAAGACTAGAGGCGCAAGTAGCGTTCAACACCAAAGGACGACCCATCTTCCATGACATAAGCGCAAAATCAAATAATTTTTGTAAATAAAAATTTCATCACATCCATCGTCACGCATTAGGCCGCAAGGTTCATAAATAGCCGCGCAGTAGGCGGTGGTAAAAGCCCGTCGGATGACATTTGTACCGATTCGGTTGGCACGAACTAGACTAAACTACACTAAAATTAAGTTTAGTCCTGTTCCAAGCCGTTAACAACGCATTAAACTAAATTTTAGTTTGACAAGCCTAAATTGATGAGTTTAATTTAGTGGATTTTTCTATTCTGTTGTACGTCAGTTTACGTGTAAAGGTGTCTCCAGACAACCCTCGTGCCGAAAACTCTCAGCAAGAAATGAAAACCATAGACAAAAAGCGTGGTATGTGTCAGGGCGCACGGCCGCTTGTTTGTCGTGAAACGTTTACTCCACGTACAAATCGCGAGTTATACCGAATTAAAGATCACAAAAACGTAAATTTTCCGGAAAAAACCGAGACACCTGCGGCTTTGCCCGCGTGGTTATTTCTCTATGCATGCTCTATGCGTTATTTTAGGACCAAAAGTACCTTTAAGGTATAAATTACCAAATTTCACTCATCCGTCAAATATGTTTTATCAATTGCTCGGCTTCTATTCACCGTATTGAAATACCAAGTACACCAAAATCTTTTTTTAATTCTAAACCTAGTTTTTACGTGATGCACGAACAGACAAAAAGACAGACATGATTTTGAAAAATGTTAGGTATAGTCTATTTAAAGTTCATTCGCTTATTTAAAGTCCACTAGACCATTTATTATTATTATTATTATCTTCTTTGTACATACCTTTTACTCACTCGTATGGCTGCTGTGGCATCGTAGCTCGCAAACGAATGGACCGATTTTGATGCGGTTTTTCTGTTTGTAAGCTGATGTGATCGAGATGCGCGTGACCGTTTAGGTAAACGTGTATTCATATATGTCGCACTCCGAAGATTAACATAGAACTTTTCAACAGCCCTTATGCGCATGCATGACCAACGAATCATAACCAGATTTCCGTTTCATAAATGTACAAGTATCTTTGAAAAACCTGATGGTTGTGGTGGGGCGCATGGCCGTTCGTTTGTCGTGAAACGTCAACGCCACGTACAAGTTGATCCGATCCTGAAACCTCTCGTTTGCTCAAATGTGTATAATCTTTATTTTAGTACGGACTTTCTGGGTACTGCTTCCACTTTTGTAAATAGACCCCATTGTTTTAAAATAGACTTTTTGCAAACTTATTCATATTGAATGGATTTTTTCTCAACGAGATCTTTACCAAAACACCGGAATCAATATGCTTACTAAATCGCGAGTTATACCGAATTAAAAATTACAAACATCAATTTCGCTGATTTTGCTCTGTCTGTCACGCTAGCCCATAACAGTTGCAGTGCCAACCCAGAAAAATGACACCTACATTCGATCTCTGGGGCTTATATAGTTACACAGTTAAAAAGGCGAGACGATATAGCCCTTTTCATGATGGTCCACTTTTAAAACCTGGTACCCCTATGTTTCGGAGTGATTTTATTGACGTTTCATTTCAAAACTCCCACACTGTTCGAAACATTCAATCGCGCATGCGCATAGCGGCGGAAAAAAATCTATACAAACGTCTCACTAACACAGATAATAAACAACAATTTATGATTAAATTCGTTCATTATTTAAATGTTGGCAACACTAGCGATTAAATTTAGTCCTTGTCAAAATCAAATTAGTCCTGTCACAATGATGTCTTAGTTTAGTGGAAATCAACAACTGATAAAATTTTAGGAATCACTAAAATAAATTAAATTTAGCTTTAGCTTAGTTTAGTTTAGGGAGTTGCTCAACAGAATTAACATCATTGTCTGGAGTGGTGGAGTATCCTCCTAGTTGCAGAAAACAGAAAAGGACGTGGTGGCCAAGCCGGTCAATAGCAGAGTCACACTTATTAATAAAATACATCCAAAACAACTGATAACATTCTCTAAATTATATCAATCCAGCCACGGCCAACATTTGGATCTGCCTCTCGCCCTCACTACCACCCATTCATTATGAAACTTGGAAACCGCAGTTTTACATAACTTTAATTCCAATTTCATAACCAGAATAACTTAACTTGTTTTAATTTGAAATCAGAACTTTGCTTTAAACTATGTAGCTGAGGCAAGCCTACAATTTGGTGAAGACCCTTTGGCCTTTACAAGAATCTTAACAAAATGCCACCTTCGACGAAGTTGTTTGTTACTTAAGACGCAAAAGACAGATCTTTGTAACATTTATTTTATTAAGAACGTACCTTGGCTTTGCTGAAAAAAACTTGGTTGAAATTACAATTTATATAGCTAAGGTTTTTTGAATAAATCGACTTGACGCTGAATCTGAATGTAGACTTTCCTGGCAGCAGCGTACGAGACTTTGGAGATCACCAGGAGAATGCGATAGCCTGGACCTCTTTTTCTTTTCTTCCTTTACAAGAATGTGATCCTAAATTATCGTTATTTCTTCAATCTTTCTTTTGTTGTCAGCCTTCAAGCGTCACATCGATACGAACTGATTTATAAAAAAACTTAGTTCCCTTTAACGCCACGTCGGTTCTTTTTTTGCACAGACGGGCCTTGTTGCAGAAATAACTTCATAATTATCTCATTTTGTTTCTTCCCAAGTCCGACCTTAACCCTTAACCTTCTCAAGGGCACCCGGCAGTCGTACTCTGCAGTGGGCAGCCACAACGCGAGGATCCCCGCAGACTCGAATAATTAATTCGTTGTGCCAGCTAGACGATTTAGATCTTATTTAGCAGATTAGCTGACGTAGTTATTTAACTACAAATCCAACTGTAATATGTTATTTGGTTTAATCCAAGGTTGAATCTCTGCGCCATGTAAACCCTCGACATCAATGTCAACCAAACAATATGTGTCACAAATGTCAACATCGCGTTCAGTGTCATTGATAATAACAACTTCAGCATCCAAAACATGTTCAACAATAGAACAGAATATTACAATTCGCCTGGAAAGTGAACTTTATTTAAGCAATTTTACTACACTATTACACTGCTACACTACTCACTGCTACACAATATGACTACCCTTAGAATTATTGATGACCTTTTTCCGGTAATGCGCTAAGCCCTAATACCGACAACCTTGATGATGATGTCATCTGAACATCGGATAGGAGGGCAGGTAGCCCACCTATCAGGTATACAACCTTCGTTTAAATCTATAAGCTTTGAATCAAAAGACCTGCCAAGCAGTTACATTAATTATTACTACCTTTTGCTACGTAAACTTAATGCGGTTACCATTATTCCAAAGCGTCAGTATACTTGGTAACAGATAGGGTTACTGGGAGGCAGGCGGCGGCGTTTCGTAATTTCATTGTATGACAGACTATCTGTAGCCGCGGCTTCGCACGCGTGCCCATTTCTCTAGGTTAAAAGAACTCTATTACTATTCCAAGACCTAAAATATCAATATACCAACATTTAAAAAAAAACTTTCAGTCATTAAAAATATTTTATCGATTGCTCGGCTTCTACTCATCGGATTGAGATAATACGTACACCAGTTTTTAAGTATATCCAGGCCGGTCGCACTCCGCAACAAGTACAAATATAATACCTACACATTGAGGCCGTATTATTCGGGTTAATTCAGTAGAGTGTCAAGAGTGCGCTCGATGAGTCGCGTCGCGCGCCGTGTGCTTAGCAATAAAGTACCTACTGTTAACGAGCGCAATAACAACCGAGCTATAGCTATAAGTAGATGTAGGTATAACTATAAGTAAATCATGTATAGAATCATAACAATTTAAGTTTGTAAAAGACCGCAACTGAAACCTACAAAAATATGTGAAGGCAGTAAATAGCAACACAGAATAATGGGCTTAGGTGTTATGAACATTTTGCGCCAATCGGCAAATGGGTAGGTTAACGCGTAAGCGAGTTATTAATTATTTTGTGTAATCTCAGAAAACAGGCAAACGTAGTTTAGAATGTACGTGCCATCCATTATGACGACTATAGCATACGGGATGGCCGCGTACCTCTTTAGATAAATGAATGGAAACATGCAGCCACAGAGAGACTGAAGTTCTCTATGGTTGCATGGATATTGTAGCAGGTTGGCTCAGGAAGAACTCCACTTTGTAAAGGTACTAGTTTATAACGCGGGGTGAACCTGAGCTGATCTAAAGGTAATCTTTAAATGTATCTAATTGGTAAAGGTAATGAAAAATACAGACCGTAAGAGCGATAGGAGGCTCAATGGGAGAAGCTTTTCTAAAATCAGTCAAGTGTGTTGACTTGCAATGAGTCACACACAGGAATGTCGTGAAATAGGACAAAATTTTTGTTAGCTGACTTTAGTTCGAATATAGAATAGCCTCCAAAAAAAAAAAAAAAAACTTCAATGTATTGAATTTGGACCCCTACCTCGCAGGAACCCTTTATTTTTTATGGATAAAAAGTATCCTTAATTTTCACCCATCATATAAACTATGACTGCCAAGGTGCATCAAAATCTGTCTAGTAGTTTCAAGAGTGGTAAGTGTTTTTTAAATAACTTACAATCCCTAGTCTGTGGGAACCGTAGAATTTTTAAAGATGAAATGTATCCTGTGTCCTAACTCGTAGTATGAACTCAAATCATACTAAGTTTCATTAAGATTAATTTAGTAGTTTAGCGTGATGCCTGGCCAAGATACAGACAGACAAACAAAAATAAAAAAAAAACAGTATGTATGTAGATTGGCTTCATTAAGAAAAACAGACCAGAATACAAAAAAAAAAGAAGAAAGTTTAATGTACAGAATTGGACCTGTTACAGTTTTACTATAGGTAAAAATGGTTGCCATGCGGTAGTTTATGTGCGCTTTGCAATCCAACGACACCCTTTAGTGGCCTGATAAAATGACAAAAGAGGTTGGCAGTAACATATTCGACAAACATACATTTCGTCATCATCATCATCATCATCATCAGCATAAATTTGACCATTGCTGGACGTAGGCATCTCCTAATGCACGCCATTGAGCTCGGTATATAGCTCTCCTCTCTGCCAGCTGCTTTTCGCAAGGCACAGGTCGTCCAACGCTATGTTTGCCCACACGTGTTCTCCACTCGAGAACTCTCCTACCCCAACATCATATCATTATTTTGGAAATGTGTTCTGGTTATCAATTCTTCGGGAAATGTGATGAGCCCACTACCACTTTATATTGCTTATTTTTAGAGCTGTCTGTTACCTTGTTTCTCTGTTGGATATCTTCATTACGAACCTTGTCCTTCAGATAAACTCCAAGCATAGCGCTCTCCATAGATTGCTGAATGACCTTAAATTTATGGACTAGTTTGACCATGCGTGTCCATGTTTCGGTTCCTTAGGTCATGACTGGTAAAACTCACTGATTGAAAGACTTTTGTCTTTAGGCACTGTTGTATGGATGACAAAAAGAGTTGACGAAGCTCGCCGAATGCTGCACAACCCAGCTGAATTCTTTTGTTGGCTTCCTTCTCAAAGTTGTTCTAACCTAATTGCAATATTTTCCCAAGGTAAACATATTCAAGAGGTATACACCATTATAATAATAATAATGTATTCGGGACAATCCACACCAATTACCTAGCCCCAAACTAGGATACCCTGTAACCATTGACTCCAATCGGTTCCGGGTCAATAATATTCTTAAATGTGATCTTCTGAGGAGTATTAACTCCTCAGATTTATGTATAACCCACCCTAACTGTATGTATTTTATCTATGTTGCTTAATTCATGAGACCCAGCTTGTTCAGGAGGCTGGAATTCATCCAATAAAAACAGTATGTATGTAGATTGGCTTCATTAAGAAAAACAGACCTTCGAAAACAATTTATAGACGTGGTATTTCGTTAAAAGAGTTTTTTCCCCTGTTTAGAGAAGAGTATTTCCAAACTCCTGCTCCACGCCTCTCCCACAATTAAAGACGGTTCTTAATAACCCCTGACGCTCCCGAAGTGCAGCCCCCCCTGCTTAGAAGAGCTCCGTAGTTATACCATCCTCATCTTTACATTCTTAAGTTATTTGAGTGCCATCTTAATCTCGTCTAGGCTGACGTAGGGCAATCAGCGGGTCAGTATTGCGCGGGAATCATCTGTTCTGGGTTCGACTTTAGAAGCATGTGAGTCTTACAATCGGCCCTAGAAGTCTTCGATCTCAGAAGAATCTCCGGCTAAGAGACGATGGTTGTGCTATTATTGATCTTGAACTTCGTCAGATGGGATCTATTCAATTGCTTGGCAAAGACTTTTGACCCCCGATTTTGCTCAATGGCCTTTTCTATCAAGCGTGTATTTGAGCACCAGAGGTCATGTCACACTAGCTCACTGATCTACCGATTGAGCTCCCTTTTTCAGAAGGTTTGGCTTGATGTTGTTCCCGTCGTTTGTCAATAATTTTAAGAGAAATATTTGACTTTGTACCCGTACGCTGCAGCTGACAAAATGTAGTGCATTTGTTGCCATTTCCGTGACTGCCACCGTGGGCAGGACTAGCATGGCTACCAGGAACTGAGCGCCATTTTTTACTTGTTCCGTTCATTTGAGTTGTCATGCGGGTCGGCGATCGCAGGGCGTAGCTTCTTGAACCAGTAGCGCTGCTTCCCGTCAACGGCCTGTCATTTTTGTGAAGCTGCGGGGCGTAGCTAGTTTTGACATAATACCCCGAGTATAATTATTTGTAGGTATAATATTTGTTGATCAGTTGATAGTCATCAGACCATCCGCATTATCGAGGTCATCCCCACATCACTGCGCAGTGGGGTAACAATTACTGCACAAGTCTCTTTCTGAGCACATTTGGCGTTCGTCCAGCGCGCCAATGAGGACTACGTCTAATGAACGAAACTGAACTTTCGCAGTTATACTGGGATAGGACACTCGCGGGTTGTAGCGGAAATAGAACGGTCACTAGGAACGATACCACTTGAAATGATAGACGATTTGAATTTTATTTTAGTTTGATCTTAAATTTGTACCAAAGAGAGCCGTTTCTGATATAAATACCATGAAGTCGCCTGGGAGCCACAGTTAAGTGGTTGGATCCTCCCACAAACGGACGAAGACATTATTATTTTTGGAATTATTTCTATTACTAATTATATCAAACAAAACCCCCTGGAATTATTTCTAGTCACCTTTAATTCCTCTAAATAAGACTCGGAATAGTTTAATGTCGGTTCAGTGGATATTTTGGGGTTTCCATACAGTGCCCTCTAACCTCTCCCGTAGCTACCCCGTACGTCCTGAAACTGGTTTAGCTTTCAATATTACTATAAATATTATGGGACGGACTCACTAGATTCACCGCTGCTTATTTCCTTGACCCTTACCGTGTAGGTGCGGATTACTTGACTTACTCGGTAGGGATCTCACACCAACCTTCTTTTTCGTGAATCTTGTACGGCGCCAAGGTCATCTCTCCTTGGCGCATTAGTTCTTTCACTCTTCTTTGCCAATACTTACACTGCCCATAAGCACTTCATTACACTAAAACTTTATTTCATTGGATACATCTTATACTCTTTGGTGTACCCTCTACGCTGCCGGTCAAGGAACTTCGCCCCATGAAGGGCCGCCATGACCGCTCATTTCCCTGTTTTTTCCCCCGCCTTTATAGTCTGTCTCCTGCCACGAGGCAAAAATGACTTGCCGTCTTTTATGTAAGTAAAATAATTTTATTTTTGTTATATTTTTTCGTTCGGAAATCCATAATATTGCTAGCACAGAAACTTAAACAGAAAAGTTTCAATATTTATTTCTGTTCTTAAATCGCATCGACATAACTTGTCCCTATGACGTGGTGGTAGGGCTCAATAAACCTGTTAATTAATTATTTTTTTGTTGTACGACTCGATGAAATTGAGGTCATACCTAAAACATCACTTTACCAAAAATACATTGTTATGTTTTGAACTGTCTGGAGTTTGGTGAAATCATACTAAGATTGTTCACGTGGGCCTCTAAGGGGCCTAAAGTAATATTTTTACTGAAGGAACTTAGGAAGTACCTAACGATAATTAGACTCGTACAAAAACAAACCCTCGTGACTCATTTCCGAACCAAAAATAATGTATTATTATCACTACGACTGCCCTTTGCACGCCAAGTAATAATATTAAAACGATTCTATCTTAGTCATTATCTGTTCCATAGACACGTAATTGTACCACGTGGTAGTGCAGATAGGGGCAAGTTCCAGCGGGCAGCGACGTAAAAGTTTGTTATAAATTAGTTTTAAGCATGGTAATGGCCGTTCTAGAATAGGCTTGCTGAGATGTAGACCCGTGCAGCAGCTTGCAGTCGCAAGAAATGCTTTTTTTTTTTTAATTTTGGTACCTTATGTAGAAACTGGCATCATGTAAAAGTATTAAAAGTAAGTAAAGTGTTAAAGTAGAAATAAGTACTATTCGTTTTAGCAGATTACTGATTACCATGAATCAACAATAAACACCATGGTGAAATGTAAAAAAAGCGATGATAGTTTTTTTCTCAGTAGGAAAGTGTAAAGTGCAAAGTAAATAATAAAGTTGGGACACTTGAAAAGTCTTCAGTCGTCAAACTTCAGAAGAAATGTGCTAGGTGAACTTGGCATGCACTAGTGCATATCAAGTAAATTATAAACCGTAAATGCCAAAAAAATGTTAAGTTGTGAAATATGTTTAATAATGTTATATTATTTTACTCTCAGGTTTTCGAGTTCTGATTCGCAATCGTATTTTCCTTTTCCAGAATATAATCGTTAAATGTGCCCAAACGTTTAACATAACATAAATTGCACGTACCTTGCCCTACTTGATTCCAAATTGCATTTCATCCATGCCACCGAGCACCAAACACTTCCATCATTCCCAATTTCAAAGTAGAATTGATGGCACGAAACAAAAACGCTCGTCTGATTTCAAACGTTCGTTATCCAATTTTCCACTAAATAACCCCACAAAGGCTGAATTTACACGAGCGACAATTTTCCTGTTTTCTTGTAAAAACTGGAGACATAAATAACACCCCACTACCCAATTAGTAACGGGAAGCTTTGAATGATGGCGAGACGTTTTGTATGTTGTTTGAATATTAATTTTGATTATATTTTTCTGTGTCAGCCAGTAGTTGTTTTGATGGTCTGAACACAAGCAACTTGACTGTTTTTACGTGGAAGAATAGTCTATGTGTATATTTGCATTAAATACTTTAACTATGCAGATTTATATTCATTGCTTTTGTTTAGAGGAAAATACTCTCACTTTAGCATTATTTCACTCATACATACATGCTGCATGCATGAGTTTGTGTGCATTACAGTGGAAACGTGTACTAGGGTGTAATCATGGTGTGTGTCCTCATAATATATTTGTAACTACCAAATTATAATGCATTTTAGGTAACTGTGCCCCGCTGCTTTTGCCGCTTGGTCATGTGTTTTCCCAGGGCCAGAAGTACTAACAAAATAAAATATAATATATATATAATTTATGCATAAAAAATGATTAGCGTCAAATATTTGTTTAACTATTACTCGGCTTTTACGCATCATACTCAGATACAAAGTAGTCAAAGAACACCAAATTTCAACCAAACCTAAGTTATCCATAATCGAAAACCGCATTTTAATCACACCTTAGTTTTCACGTAATTCGCGAACAGATAGGCAGACAAACAGACGGATAAACTGACACCACTAAAAACAACTAATTCTGTAGATTATTATAGATCATTTTTTATCATGTTTATTGCATATCATGTTTATTGCACAGACTTTTTGTTCGATAATTATTTTTCTACGTAGATAATTTGAATGTCTGTCGTCCTTCGTTGACCTATCCGTAGCATGTCTTCAGTTGGTTTATTCACACCATTCCAGAAAGCATTCTCTGTCTATGGCCCATCTCTGGAGTGCCATCATTTATTTTTATATTTCGTGTTGGTAATGAAAATAACGTTTTCATTAGCTACTGCCTACGCCTGATTCCCGTGGGAGAGAAAAATACGCCTCTTGATTACTAAGGAATGTAATGAGTTCTCCTTCTGAGGCTTAATTTTCGGAATGAATATGCAAGAGTGTATTAAGTGCGAGGGAAAATACAGCCATAAGCGCCATGCACGAAAAAATCTCTTGTTTTTGGAATGTCTTTTTCGACGTAAAGCTTATAATACAGGTATGTTTAAACGACTTCTAAAAGGTGGAAGTTCTCAAGTCGTCTGTTTTTTGTATGTTTGTTACCTCATATCTCCAAAACTATTGAATGGATTTAAATAAAAAATATATAGGAAACATAAGACCCCGATTAGGTCCCATATTTTTTATCAAAGTTGGTTCAACAGTTTTTTAGTACGAGGATAAGGATGTAGGATTTCGAAACCGATTTGAATAATTCTTGTCGAATTTAATAGGGTAATTTTCAATTGTAGTTTCATATAAGTTTCAACAAAAATGATGTAGTTGTTTTTACTAGAAAATTGATTTGTTTTGTTTTTTATATTCTCTCATATTTTTCGGACATCTGAACTGAATAAAGTGCATATTGTTAGTTGAAAAAATATACCTACAGTTTGGTACTGGGTAATTTTAATCAAAATTAGTTTAGTATTACATTACAAGCTTTTATTTAACTCATTGTGTTAGTATTTTTGTGAACAATTATATTGCAAGTGAATTTTGAACTACTTTATGACGTCCAATGAAGGTGAAGTTTAGCAAACGGGTATAGTTTTAATGAGAATACAATATGATGATACTATTGAGCTGGTCTTATGATGGACCCGGAAGGTGGACAAAGAAACTCAACAATCAAATTATCGAACCTTTCGAGTTTGGGCACATTTGATTTGTCTTGATGAGTTTCTGGTTTTATGTATCACCCAGTGTCTGATGATAGTGCCAAAAGGTAGTCAAAGGAACTCAACAATGAAATGGCCGAACCATTGATTACTAAAAATGAAAATGCAAAAATGAATATGCAAGAATTGTACTCTTGTTACAAAAGAAGAAGAAGAAGGCAAGTTTGGGCTCATTTTTTTTTTGTCTTGATGAGTTCTCTGATCTTTGTAGTAACCAGGGTCTGATGATGGAGCCGTAAAGTAGCCACAGGTAGATACCAAGTGATGGAACCCCTTCGAGTTTAGGCTTATTTTAATGGTATCGATGAGTTCTCAGTTCTTAATTGTAAAATATATTTAATATTTTTATAGATAAAATTATAAATCAGGAAAACCAATTATTTTTGTGTGTAAGTTCCTCCGTATCTACAAGAATGATATATTTTTTATACGAAAGAGTTTCAGTCCACTAAAATAACAGATAATGTTCATCAAAATTAAATTGTAATTATTTTATTCTTATTAGTGGTTGTTTACAAAATAACATTTTTATTATGAAGACTTAATTTTTGGAGATATATTTTATTATTATTTTGCTTCATTTAAACAATTATACTTTACCTAGCGGTTGTAACATGTCTAGACTTAGTTTCACTTACTGTTCACTGTTTAACTACCGGGTAGGAAATGAAAGAGTTTCTTCTCAGTTCAATTAGCACTCTATATTAACTAATTAATTACACAGATTAACGATACAAAAGTATAGAACAAGGCGTGACATGCGGACACGCATGCGATACTAAGGTGGAAAGGCAACTGCCATGGCGCAGAGGGCACGATTTGCTAAGTTCGTATTACTATTAATAACTTTGTGTCGGCAAAATACTAATAAGTACCTATACAGTAATTTATTTAAAACTAGCAACCTGGGCCCCGATTCTGTAAGCTATTGAACCGCGATAACGCAAGTCGATCTCTTGAAATTTTTTGAGATATTTTCTTATTTTCCACTTAAAAGTGCTGGAAGCGAAAGTTTTGCAAAAATTTTCACTTTTTGTTTTTTTTATTTTCCATTTTTTTATTTTTTGAATATTTAAAAAAAAAAAACAATTCTAGCACTTTTAAGTGGTAAATAAGAAAATTTCTCAAAAAATTTCATGCGATCGACTTGCGTTATCGCTTTCAATAGCTTACAGAATCGGGGCCCAGACAGGACCGCGTCGCACTGTTGTAACATTGAAAAAAAAAAAGGGAAAAATGTGAAGTTCTCGCACGCTCGACCTTCACTCCGCTTGAGGGGTAAGTGGCTCGCTTTGCTCGCTGCCTCCTCCTCTCTACGTTCAGGTCTCGTATGCTCGTGTTATATATTATATAAACTTTCCGTGAAAAACTGATAGTGAAAAACCCATCAAAATCTATTGCGTGGTTTAGAAGGAGTTAGCGGCCAAATAGACAGACAGACGCGGACAGCGACTTTGTTTTATATTATGTATTGATGATGCTGCAACCTGAGTTTAAAGTATTTGAAAACGAGAGTGAGTATTTTATGTTAAAGATTGTAAGCCGAATGTAAATAAGATAAAGAAAAAAACAATCAAAATAAAATATGTTTTTTTTTTGCAGTAGCCATGTGTATCAGGACCCATCGCTGAGTACTATACAGCAACCATGTCATGGTAAAACTTTACCGGCTATCATAATAAAATGAGTACACAAAATTTCGAGTCTGTGTTGTTAAACATTGACGAGGTCCTTTATCTGGGGCTAATCCAGGATGTTAATTCAGGTCATGCTTACCATAAAATGCATTTTCATCGGAACTGAACTAAAATTTTATTCAGTAGGATTCTTATCCCAGGGAAATAATAATAAAACAAAATATGTCAAATCAAAATTAGAATCACTTTCTATTAGGAAGTGATTTCTAATTCAGCTTGCAAGATTTGACCTCAACAAACATACTCGTATATACATACATACAAACATTGCAAGTTAGATAAAAGTTGTTATTTTTTTATCCTTTTAACAAATAGGTAGGTACATATTTTGTTCTTGTCATACCAAATAAATTAAGTGAATAAAACAAGACATTAGTTAAGACACTAAACCCTGACTACGGTCGGATAAAAGATAGCCTATCTTGCGATGAAGACGAATCGATTTACCTCGCTCGTCAAAATAGTACCAAGTTTTTAGTTTGAACACATAACCCTTCATTTGCTTCGCCTTAGTCGGGTAAACAAACCCTATGATACTATAAATAAAGTCAAATCTATTGATACCTCGCTTGTCAAAATCGGACCAATAGGCGATTGTATGGAAGAACATCAACATTTATATTACATACATACATACATACATAGACTGTTAAACTCATTACCATTACCTAGCTTCGCTGTATTCAAGTAAAAAAAACTGCGCAAAAACTTGTCATTATATTTAAAATTTAAAATGAAGTGGTCTTTATTTTCGTATGTTTTATCTTGAAAAAAATAGATAAAGCTTCAAAAGTCTTTTCAATTACAAACATATTAATACTCGCGAGGCAACCTTTAACACACAAACATACACCATTGGGTAAAAATTCGCAGCAAATTGGAATCAACGAAACCTACTCCTGTCAAGTACAGCCCCGACGCCGTCGTTAATGTAAAGGCGCTGTACACAAGCAGGTTAGGTATATATCCTATCTCTCAATATTAGGATTGAATTTCACTTTCCATAAGTAAACTAGAGTTGTAATTATATTTTTATTAAAAGCTTTTATTTAACTTCACTTGTATATATATATGTATGTCCTGGAATTTTGCAATCAATATTTCATCCACTTCCACTTAAGCGGCTGTGGCACACACGTTTTGTTCTTGTGACAATGCAAGTTACTTAAATGACGCTATTTTAAATCCAATATAGCGGACGTTACAAAATGGCGATTTAACATTTCTACAGCAAGCCCTATGATATAGGTATCAATTGAAAGGGTTTGATGAGCAAAACACATATATAGTAAAGATACGCCATTCTAAATCCAATATGGCGGAAATTACAAAATGGTGATTTATAATTTCCATTGTAACCCCTATGCCAAACGGGTATCAAATGAAACGGCTTGATGAGCGAAATTACATGGCTAACCACATAAAATATATTTTTTATTATATTTATTTACCTAGTTGCCTTTGCCCAGATCTACGTCCGCGCGTATACAGACCATCGAGTTATTTAGTATCCCGTGTCCTTCTCCAGAGTTCAAACTACCTTCAGACCAAATTTCATCAAGATCGGTTTGGCCGAAGAAAAATATTGAATTCAATTTCACGGGTATAGTAGTGTCATATGTGTATTTATTACACATATGGTAGTGTAGTGTATCCTCCATTATATGTTTCCGTGTACGGTTGTCTGGAAGAGATAGCTCTGAGCGATAAGATCGCCTATTGCGACACCTACTATTCAGTTTCTTTATTAGTTGTAAGATTATTATTTATGCGGTTCAATAAGAGAGTTATCTATAGAAAGAGAGAGAGAAAGTATACAGCCACGCATAACATACTATATATATCGAAAATCTATACATAACATAATATATTATATACTTATTTTCCCACCCGCGACTTCGTACTCGCGGACTACTGTTAATCGCGAAAGAAAGCATCCTATTTTCTTCTAGGATATTAAAAACCAATGCAAAAGTAGGTAAAGCAGCAATGCTCTTGATGTTTTTTGACAGACTTGTTATATCGTTTCTATGGTAAGCACAGACCATTCTGTGATGACAATCGTTTCTTACAGTGAGTAATCAACATTTTCCAGTTTTCCCGTGGAAACTTACAATTTTCCGGGATAAAAGTATTCTATGTTTTATTCCTGGGTATAAGCTATCTCCATTCTAAATTTCATCTCAATCCGTATAGCCGTTATCGCGTGAAAGCTCCCCAAACAAACAAACAAACAAACAAAAAAACAGACAGACAACGTTTCACTTTCATATATTTGTATGGATAATATAAAGTCATTGGTGCAGCGCCATCTATCTAATTTAAATTGGAGATAAGGTACCAGCTCTTCGGACGTGGACCGTATAAATTAGATGAAAATGATGAAAATCACACAATTTGCCCATTGCGGCGGAGCGCGCCCGTCCGGTGACGTTGTAGAGGTCAGTTATAGAATAAAAGCACAAATCCATTCTAAAAAAAAAAAAACAATTTGCCTCGGTATAGCACGATTAAGCTTGATACGTCTCTCTATCTTTGTTGTTGATGCACATGAAGCACGAAGGTGGAAATTGTAGCTGTTTGGGTGTGTTGTCTGTAGTTGTATAGTCCAGTTTTTGTTTACGTGATATTAAAGCGTGCCGTATCTTCTCCCCGTTAACTGATCTATGTGCAGCGCCGAGGATTTGTGACTGGTGCCACCAGATTGTGATCGCTAGGCCACCACCGCTCACCAACACTGGGAGGATAAACAAATAAAAAATAAATAATTAAATAAATAGACTGACAATAAATCAAATACCATTTTGAAATGACGCACCATTAAAGGCATTTTAGGTTTTACAAATTTTCTTAATTAACTGTTCTTAAGTACATCTTTATACATGTATTTTCATGTTTTTTTTATTGGAAACACAATATAGGTATAAATTATCTATAGAATGTTGTTGCATACTAGCAAAAACTAAAAGTTAATTAAATTAACAACTTAAATAACTCCCTACATCTTCATAAACTACAGCTAAGAACCATCTTGATCACATCAGTTTTCAAATAGAAAAAATCAAAATCGGTCCATTCGTTTTGGAGCTATGATGGCACAGACATACACACAGGTATACATGTTAAACTAAAAACATCCCTCTTTTTGCGTGGTGGGTTAAAAGGGGAGATAAATACGAAATATTAAAAAATAGAAAGCAACACGATACGCATCTGCCGGCGCCCTTAAAAAGAGTATTTTCCATTACAAAGGAGAAAAAATCGGAACCCTTTTACAGACACACTTGTCAGTTAATAGCCTGTAGACAAAGGTGTTTTGCATGACAAAGACAAGCTGACTTGTCGAGCTACGAGATGAAAAGAGAGGCACAATCGCGAAAAGCCCGCCTTTGACGACATCGATAAGTGAAAATAAGCATCGCGATTATTTCGACTAAATGGAAAAGTGTAAATGGAATCTTTATCGCACCATCTTCGGTGTTTATTTACTTGCGCCGCGTCTGTGGCGCGCTGGGCTCAGTTAAAACGTTTTGTAAGTCCTTTTGTCAAAATTAAATGTGAATAAACAGATGAGCTCGGAAAACGAAGCCACACTATTAATAAAATAATTATTTACAAACACAGATCTTTGAAAATATTATTTTATAACACAGCTAAGGCCGATCTGTCTTTTTGATTTAATTTCTGTGACACAAATTAGAAGTCAGTTTCGACATTATGTCGCATGAAAAACTAATTTGTATTTAATGGACAGATTGGAGTTTCATTCGATAAGGTAATAAAATACTCTGTATTTTACTTATTTACAAGATAGGGTGTAGGTACATGACATAGTAGTTAAACGTAATTATATAAAAATTGCTTGCAAGTAGTACTGCCAATATGTGGTTGAAGAATGTCCAGATAAAAAGGATCAAATAAATTTTAGCTCCCTCGTTAGGGGAGACAAAAACAAAGTGTTATTAAATGAATTAAGTTTATTAAATATATAAATAAATGTTTCTATACAATTATTTAAATGTTATAGTTTATACACATCTCCAGACTCTTCAAGTAATAGATATGTCAAGATAAATTTGATCAACAGAAACTTGTTTTGCACGGGCATGTACCTATATCTGAATAGTTGGTTGTAATTACTCAAGTCCTGATAATGACTTACTTAAAGTTACTTACTTGTCAGTATATTATTCGCTCCTACCCAAATTGCCAAATGACCGACTTTCCAAACAAATCGCACCAACTAACCGACAAAGTTGTAGATAAACTTACTTCCAATTTAGTAACTCGACATTTAAATGTGAAACGAAACGGAAAATCTATTTAGGACGATACCTGTTCTCCTTCTAACTAAATAAGAGAACCTACAAAGGTTGAAAATAAAAACTGTACCTTCGTCAAATCGACACCCTAGAGAGCAGATAGCGGAGTACAGAAGTCGCAGTCGCATTAATTCAACTTTTAATGGATACTGCCCCGTCGCCTCCCAGAGGACTACCTTTGTCATCGACTTCGATGTGGGTCGTTATCATTTGAATTTTATACAGCGACCTGCTGTCTACTATTCTTTTATAAAATAGCTTTTCTGTTTGTTTGATTCCGATTCTAACAATACACCGACCGCGCAGCGTATGCAAATTTATGTTTTGTCTCGGGAATTGAATTGAAAATAAATCCGTTTGTAATGTATCTGTTGTTTTAATAGAATTTATTTTTCATTAAAAATGAGATTGGTCTCAATTCGATGCATGCCTGTGATTTTTGTTTACCTCTACCGAGGTATCAAATTAATCTGATTACACGGCCGGATTGCGTTTTTTTATGTAAGAATATGGTTTTCAAGTGTTCTGTTAAGAGCGATGATAGTCGAGTAGTCAAACTAATGCGCGATAGAATACGATAACCCCGGTTTTTCTAAGATAGGTGCAGATTTCCATCGCTTCCGTGCTGTCGGAGGGCACGTTTAGCTGTCGATCCCGGCTGTTATTGATTATTAGCGTTAAGCCATGTCAATGGCATCCTCGGGCGGAAAGCACAGCACTACCAGCATTACCTCATACGACAAGCAAGCGTGCAAGTGATCTCATACAATTGTTATAATTTACCTAGACTTGCAAATGTCATCAATACTGTTTTTATATTTATAAATTGCTTTAATCTATGATGGTTGGTCTGAAAATGTACCTTTGTCAAGTCTTCAATGTCATTGGTCATTGGTGGCGGTAATTGCTGGTGTAGGCACAAATTGGCTGAATAGTGGCAATCAGCTGGCATGTCTGCGGTCGCCAATAATCCCTGTCAATTACGGAATTAGCGCCTCTATAGAAGTTAGTCATATTGAACTCAGCAACTTGATTAATTGGTTGGATTATTATCTTTATTGATATACATAAGTACTGAATTGCTTGCATGTATCTAAACAACAAAACTTGGTCCATAATCTATACATAAAGAACCGATACTCGATTCTTTAATATAAATCATCGCACAGGCCAAATCGATACCTATGATCTTGAAATTTAGACAGGAGATTCCAATCATACTAAATCTGTAAGATAAGAAATGCATCCCTTATGAAGGTTAAAAAGAGTGATAAAATTGGTGTGAAATGTTTTTGTTAATATACATAGAAACATCAAACTCTGCTAAAAGGGTCTTCGAACAAACCTCAGAAATTGTATCGTCATAATATATGATGTTTCAAAAATATTTCCATGTTGGGGTGAAAATCAGTATAGTATCCTATACAAAGTTTTGGCATTAAACATCAAATAGTCTACGTACCTCCAAAACAGTTTAAGCTAAAAATTTAAAGATTATTGCATAGGATTTCCATTGCAAACAAAGAAAAGTTAATTTAGCGTTTATAGAAATTTTGATGTTTCGAAACCCAGCTACACTTCGATAAACTATTCATATACATATCCACACTAAGTAATTATATATGCATCGGACGTTTGACGTTTCGGTTTAATCTGTATCGCCCGGGGCAACTGACAAAATTCAGACGGTATTGTTACCTACAAACTAAATAAACATAAATACCTACATTTGTCATAGCCAAATAGCTATCAGGCCTTGATCCGATTTGTGGAGTTTAGAAACAATTTTGATCACAGACAGGAGTACATACTACCTGCGTGTTATTGGCTGTGCTCGCGGCTAATTCTACTGGGAAAATAGTATCCCTGAGACCAAAAAATTTTATAATATACCAAATTTCGTGCAGCCGTCAAATTATGTTTTTATTGATTGCTCGACTTCTACTCGTCGGATTGATATGTCACGTACGTATAAGTTCAAAAACTAAAACCCGACTAAGGTTTGGTAAAAATAGCCCATAACAATCTTGCGATGAAGGCGAATCGATTGATAACTCACTTGTCAAAATAGGACCAAGTTTTTAGTTTGAACACTTACTAATACGTCTATGACAGTCTCGTCGTTGTTTCTTTATTTATAGAGAATTGCATTAGCCGTGGTCACGAGTAGTTTATAATATTACTATGAAAGTATTAATGTAATACTTTGAAAATATATAAATACTAAAATCGTAAAACACTTGGTACACTGAAGAAAGAAGCATGGAAATGCTTTTGCTTTTCAACTCTTGTCCACTTCGTACACATGTCAATAGACTTAACCAGATTTTAGACTGAACCAGCATTCAAAACATTGAAAAACTTGCGCATACATAAAATACAATCACAAAAAACTTATTACCAAAAGTATTGGAATAAAATTAAAAAAAAAACTACGTAGTTTTTTACAGTAAATTACAGGAAAACTACGAAAACTAGCAAATTACGAAGTCTATGGTCTTAAAATAACCTGTGAAATCTGTCCCTCTACACGCGAGTTCAAGTCGCACTTGTCCTGTTTTTTAGGGTAATGAACAACAAAAAAAAACGCACGAGCCTAGATCTGTGCTGTAAAGTGGATGGAGTAGTGATTGTGCACCTGACGTGATAAAAATAATGTACAACGTAGATACATTTAACCATTTTTTTTTCAATAAAGGTTCCCAATTACTACCTTACAGCTTATCCACGTTTGCATTTTTATACTAGCCACGTGCGATTATAATCACAGAATAGTAATACAAGAGATGATGATCATTGCACAAAATGCTTCACACAACACGCTCATAGATGAATTTAGAAAAAGATCGATGCAGTAAAGAAAAAAAATTGTAGATAGCAAGTGTTTTTTTAGAGGAAATTTGCATTATAATTATAACGCAAAAAAAACGCTAAGGCTAAAAACTGTCGGAACAACCTGGGCAATTATCAGTCATCACTTTAGCAATATAATTATAGTTGTGTATAATAATGAGCATCATTCTCTTGCTTATTTACATACTTTCATTAAAATACAACTCTAAAATCCTCAAGCACAAATTACACAATAAATCTGTAGACGATTTTAGTACCATCGTGAGAATGACCTTACCCCTAACCCAACATTGTTTCAAAATTTATGATTGTCATCAAAATCATGATGACAATTAAACCCTCAAGTCTCCAAAACAAATCGTGGCCTTGACATTATTCCGACCACCGTAGACCCGCGCAATGTAATGACCTCTTAAAGTACCATCCTGTAAATTACTTCCGTTTCCGCCGTTCGCCATTTTTAAAATAAGATTCCATTTCTTTGTCACAAAGAGCTGTTTCTTTATGACTATTTTGTCCTACATGGCGATTAGAGATAAGACTATGCGATGTGCTATTTACCGCTTACGACAGCTGTACCCGCGGTTTTTCCCACGTGGTCATTTCATTAAAAAGTAACTCATACGTGGTATTCCAGGACCAAAAGTATCTAAAGTCTATTTTTTTTTTTATAATTCGTTCAGCCGTCAAATAGTTTTTTTATCGATTGCTCGGCATATTCTTATCAGATTAAGATACCAATTACCCCAATTTTAAAGAGAAACCCTAAACGATCTAATAGTGAAAACCGCATTGCAATGCGTGTAGTATGTGTGTATGTGTAGTATGTGTGTAGTAGTTTTTACGTGATGCGCGAACAAACATACATACATAACTTCAGTGGCAACCCGACATAGCCGTGATAGGTTAGAAGACAACTGAAGGTTGTTGACAGAAATCTATCTGTGTTGCAGTAGCGTTGTGTGGGGAGGTATTTTTTCAAAATACGCCGCGCGAAATTTTAAATTCAAAAGTATACCCGGTGTCTGCTCGGCCAGTGAAGTCATAAACGTTGGATAAAGGTATACTTTCGAATAACAAATTTCCGCTTTTATGAAAACATACCCAGCTCCAACACGGTCTCTGTGTTATAAATTGTCAATATCCCATGATGTAACAAACGAGTGGTCCTATGTATATGTTTATCTGCTTGTTTTCAAACAAAACTTTACGGTTCACTTCGAGAAATTACAACAACTTTAGAAATATCAACGCAAATGCAAAAATAACGCATAATATATGTAAATGCATATAAATATGGAGCAAAGTCATTTCAAAAGCGCGTGATTTCAATCCATGGACCTCTGAGTTAAACGCCTAAGCATGCTTCCACTGCGTAACTCAGCTTCGTGGAGGTACGGATGAAATTAAGGTACCATGTTATAAACGGAACGGAACATGTTATATTTTTGGACCCCTCTCCCGCAGGAACCCATTATTTTTTCGGGATAAAAAGAAGTTTTGCTGTTAACACATAATATAAACTTGGACTGTGCCAAGTAAAATCAAAATCTGTCCAATACATTCAGCGTGATACGTGTTCATTTATATAACTTTCAACCCTTATCCTGCGGGAATCCTTGACTTTTCGGGATAGAAATTATCTTTAACCATTCCATGACAGTAACTATGATTTTGCTACTTTGCATCAAAATCCCTCTGGTAGTTTCAGCGTGATACGTGTTCAAAAAGACAATGTTTTAAAAAACCTTTTGTCCTCCATATCGATTTTGAAGTTTATATTTATTATAATTTAAAAAACATGTAATGTACAGATTTAACTCAGTTACATTAACAGTTATAATATAGTAATAGAGAGATAACGAGTTCCCTCCAAGATTTCACTCCTGACTGCATAATCAAATCATGATTTGTCAAGAGCGATGGTAGCCTAACGATTCTATAGTGCAACTTAGAATCCAACGATACCGGGTTCAATCCTAGGCTCCGTACCAATGTTTTTTTTAAGTTATGTGCAGTTTTCCATCGTTCCGTGATTCGGAGGGCACGTTAAGCTGTTGGTTCCGGCTGTTATTGATTAATAGCAGTCGTTAAGCCATGTCAGAGGCTTGACAAACACTGACATCAGAGGCCAGCACTACATCATACGACAAACAAACAAACAAGAATATTGTATTCTCTGTCATCTCTATAAGAACTTCATCTTTCATGAATAGCTTGCAAGATTTGACCTAAACATACATCCTAGCACAGACAACATGGTGTGTTACAAAATGCTTGAAATTATACCTAGAACATTTAGAGAAAGTAATTCTACTTTGTATCTCCAAGTGGGGTTATAACTGAGTAGTGGTGTACCATGCCATTGATGTTACAGTGTCTGAGAACAATCAATCAATTAAATAAAAAGAAAAAAAACAGTTTAGTAATCTCGGTGACTCCAACATGTTTTCCACCGATAAATCCATAGCGTCCGCAGTCCTTGTAGGACACCTACCTCCGCAAGTGACACTACAATCTGTCACCATGGATTACCTTGTCGCGATAAAACCTCTGTGCATTATTTTTTATTTAATTTCAACACATTCCCTTTATGAACGAGCAAGCAATAAATAAAATGGTATAGCGATGTGTGCAGGTGAAATTGCGAAATTGTTTGCCTTATAAATTGTCTGCGAGGGTCTAATAGCTCTGTTTGGTTTTCTTCTAAACCTTATTTATAAAGTGGACGATTTATAGCGATTTATAAACTTTCAACGTGTTGGCTATTGAATGTAAATAGTGGTTAACAGCAAGTAGTGTGGCTGTATATTTTATAAAATCTTGTACGGTAAGTGAAAGCTAGACTTTGTAACTGTCATGGACACTAACTTTAGTACCTAACTTTAAAGAACTAAAGTTTAGGCATTAGTAAATAATCGCGTTTCATATGATAATATTATTAGTGAAAGCTAGAGCTATCTCATAGTGAAAAATACTTATGTAACAATTGGTAACAATTGACGGCCGGCTGGTCTAGTGGCTAGTAACCCTAGGAACGAAATCAAACGGTCGTGGGTTCGAATCCTGCAAGGTGCAATCATTAGTGTGATGAGCAGAAATGTTTGTTTCCGAGTCATGCATGTTGATATTCGTATTTATGTTTGTTTATCCGTTATCTAGTGCCCATATTACAGGGTATCCTAATTTGGGTTTAGGTAATTGGTGTGGAATTATCCCGAATATATGTATATATATTTATATAATTTTACCCAAATTTTTTATTTATCCTTTTAAGGTACTTATATATATTATATTATATATATTATTATTTATATATAATAATTTATATTTATATATATATATTGGTACTTATTGGGTGTTTTACCATGGAGGAAAAATATCCGTTGAACGAATAAAATACTCAGAATAGGTAAAAAAAGCGAAATTAAATTTATATAGAAAACTGGCTACCGCAGTAACCAAGTGCATCGGAGCGTTTTCAAAAATGACACTTTTGTGAAAAAATGTATCAGGGGTTTGCAGTTATGGCTCATATGTGACAAAATATATTTAGGGGTTAGCTAATTTATTGTTGCTTAATTTTATGAGGCCACAATTTACCCGCTCTCACCTTCAGTTACATCTGAGCAACTTAACCACATACATATACATATATTAGTCTTAACAGGCAGTAGTATATCGAGGAGTAAACGGCCGATTTGTCACACGCGGTGCGGGGGCCGGGAGCCAGGGGAGGTTTCAGCGTGGTTTTGAAAAGAACGCTACGAGCGAGTTTCGCGCATGAAGTATCTTCACGTAAAAATACGAGAAAGAGAGATTGTTTTCTGCAAGTAGGATGCCAGTACCACAAATAGATTGGACCAAAGAGTATGGTAATATATGTATATATCAAGATTGGATTCTTTAGTCAAATCTTTTCGACCCACTATTGGGATCCGAAAAAAAAACACTTCATAGGGTTATGTGTTGAATTGTATGTATGTATGTTTGTTTTTACGTTTTTTTAGACTAAACGGCTAAATGGATTTTGTTAAATGAGGTATCATTGGACTCGTCTTTACCGCGAGAGTGCTATTGGAAATATGAAGTATCAAGCGACTTACAACTGCCATATTTTATTTCCGACGGAAAGAAAAATGAACATAACATTTGAAAACGAAGTTTTTTTTTCAGGAAAAATATTTTTATTGAGGTTACAAAATTGCAATTATCGTAGGGATCTCTACTTTCTTGAAAAATAAAATATTGCCCATGTTAGTCGCTGATAACGTAGCTTTCTAATACGTGTTTGTTTTAAATTGGTTCCGTAGTTTTTCGTTTGTCCTTTACAAACAAAGATACAAATATACAAAAAACAAATCTTTCCTCTTTATCATATGAGTGTAGACATAAGCCTGAAATCGATAGCCTCCTTTTTTGTAAGTTTTTGTAAGTGGCTTAAAAACTCTGGTTGTTCTAATAGAAGATTCCTAAAAATTGGCTGTAAAGTGTGGTCATGTTTAAACAGACTGAAATACATACGCATTAATAGGTATTCTGATAAAATCATAACACTCATTTTAGTTGCCGGTTATAGACCCACAGGTGGCAACCATCAGTCTCCGACTGACAATAGACATCAAACTTGAAAACAATGCTTCGATGCCCTACTGTCTGTAAAGACTAATATATGTACTGTGACTTAACTATACAGTCGTACAGTAAAGATAGACTGTACAGTTAAATCGCACTGAAGGTGTATAGCCGGCTCAAATTGACAAATTCAAAAAAACTTGAATTTTATAATAATATTTTGTTATGACGGAATTTTGTTTTGACTTAAACGTCATATTTTGTAATTTTGTTACGAACTGAAAGTTTTCGCCGTCACTTAAATTTAGTTAAGCTTACAAATCTGAAACTGTACGAAAACATTTAGAAAATTTTATATTTTTGTTTGTCCAAAACTTTTCTGGTTAAAGCAGTCAGAGCACAAGTTTTTGTGATATTACCTTTATAGATATCTGTGTGAATAATCGTAATGGTAATATTTTTGTATTTCTGGCAAAAATATTTTTGTCACAACTATGACTTGAAAAAACTCCAGGAAACAGATTTCATTTGATTGAAGGTAAATATTTTTAAAGGCCTGACAGTGTACTTAGATGTAGTTTAGTATGATTTGTTCCTAATTACAACTTTATTAAAACACTTGCTGTGCCCGCGGCTTTGCTTGCATGGTTATTTATCTAGGTTAAAAGTACTCTAGTAGTAGTATACCAGCGCTGAGTGTCTGAGACAGTATTATGCTGAGGCGCGGCCTTTTTGGCACCGCACTTAATTTTTTACTATTTTTTGTTATTTTTTTTGCCATTTTTTTGTAATTGTGTGTCAAATAAATGTTTTTTCTCCTATCTTTTTCTTCTTCTATGTGCTATTCCAATACCTAAAATAAACATCTGTTCAAAATTCTTTCAGCCGTTAAAAAGTTTTTTATCGATTGCTGGGCATCTAATAAGATACCAAGTACCCCAGATTTTAGGTCAAACCCTAAGCTATTCAACACTGAAAACTGCATCGCAATCGGTCTAATAGTTTTTACGTGATGCGCGAACAAACATACAGACAAACAAACAAACTGACAGACACGAATTTAAAAAATGTTGTGTTCTTGATCAGTAGATTATTTTAATTATCATAGACCAATTATTTTAAATTATCTTTGTACGGACTTTTACGTTCTTATTGCCTTACAGCTGTGCCCGCAGCGTTGCTCGCGTGGTAGTTTTTCTGGGATAAAAGGATCCTATGAGTTATTCCAGTACCAAAAGTACCAATATAGGTACCTACCTACCTATATTAACAACCTTCAGTGGCGATCCGACATGGTCGGTTAGAAGAAGGGACAAGTTAGTAAGTTAAGGGGTAGGTTAGTTAGTTGGTGTGTTCAGTTAGGTTTTATGGGGGACGACGACGGGGGGGGGGGACGAATTATAGCTAAGAACCATCTTGTTTACCTCAGCTTTGGAATATGAAAACCCGCAGTTAAAATGGCCCATTTCTTTGAAAGATACGTTTCTCACCCCCGCTACTTTTTTCAACTCCCCCCCTTCCATATAGCTAAGTACCATGATGAACCATCTCGAATCAGTTTTGAAACATAAAAAACTGTATCAAAATCAGTCAATTCGTTTGGGAGCTACGATCCTCACCCCCATCCCCCACTAAAGGTAAGAACCATCTTGTTTACTTCAGCTTTGAAACATAAAAAAACCTTAGCTAAATTGTTCGATTCGTTTGAAAGGTACGAAACTCCCCTCTTTTCTCTCCCCCCCATTTCTTCCCCCCCTCCCCCTCCCCCTCCCTATATAGCTAAGAACCATCTCGATCACATCAGTTTCAAACAAAATCGGTCCATTCGTTTGGGAACTACGATGCCACAGAGAGACACACACACACACACACACACCCCCTCACACACAGTGATACACACCCTAAACTTATAACACCCGTCTCTTTGTTCGGGGGTTTAAATTTAAAATAGGAAAAAGTTTGGTTACTATTAAAAACATCCGCAAGAGGGCGCTTTTTATGAGAGATTGTAAATTATAAATAATAATTTATTTCTTTTTTAAACATGCACTTCAGGTAAAACTAACAAATTTACAAAGTAAAAAAAAAAAACAAAGTAAAATGACAGTTTTTTTTCTGTTTTTGAGTTTTTTCTATATTATCTGAAATGGAATTGTTGTGACCTATTTTGTTGTTACGATTTGACGGTTTACTTAAGGAAATGACAGGAGCCTTAAATATATTAAGGCAAATGTAAAAATAACGCAAAAAATATGTAAATGCTTAAAAATATGGAGCAAAACATTTCAAGAAGCGCGTGATTTCGATCCACGCACGTGTGGCTTGGCAGGCAGAAATGCTCCCACTAACAACCACACAGCATAGTGGAAAGAGGGTCAAAATTATGATACCGTTTTAATGTTTTAATTATATTACATTGAAGGTATCGTAACTTTGAATACCCATCCCGCAGGAACCCTATATTTTTTGGGGATAAAAAGAATCCGTAATTTTAATACATAATATGAAATTTGACTGTGCCAAGTTACATCAAACTCCGTCTAGTAGTTTCAGCGTGATATGTGTTCTTTTAAATAACTTTCAACCCCTAACCTATAAAAAGTATTCTAAATGTTAATCCATAACATAAGCTATGATTGTGCCAAGTTGCATCAAAATCTGTCTGGTAGTTTCAGCGTGATGCGTGTTCAAAGAGACAGACAGACAGACAGACAAAAATAAAAAAACATCCTTTTTCCACTCTAAATCGATTTTGAAGTTTATCTCAATTATAATTTTCAAACAATATTTTATGTACAGCTTTAGCCCATTTACTGTTTTATTGTGGTATAGATAGATAGATTTGCATAAGTGTTTACTAATTTTAAACCAGAGTTGTTTTCTGGACGATATATATGGATTATCGTACTTGAGCCCGCCGTCTATGCCTATGCACAGCAATCGTTCATATACAGTAGAACCTCGATAACCTGGACACCCGCTTATTTAGTGAAAGCGATAATTAATCGAGACAGTCAGCGGTGCTGGCGCGGAGGCATTAGGACGAGGAGCTAGCACCCGCCGAGATTTCGCGATACGTTTTATTAAAGCATATTATCGACGAAGTCAACGTTTACAAATGAAAATTATTCTTCTACAATCATAGAAGATTAGAATAAACAAATATATGGCATGAAAACATTGAGTTATCTGTCTGTATCTCTGTATTCGTATATCTGTATCATGATAAAATAATATGCCCATAGCATAATTATTACCGAACCGGTAATTTACCTGGGCCACAGAATAAAATGGGCCCGGTTTTCTTTCCCGACCAGTCTAACGAGGCACTACTGCTAATTACATCTGCTCATAAAGTATCGGTTAACAGGCGCCTATTCTATATTTTCATAACTACGCCTAGTCCAGTTTAAAATACATTTCGGTGTACGTAGACAGAGTTGCTAACGAGGCGGGCCACGTACGTCTTTAACTCCGTAATGTACATGGTCACGTGACAAGAGTCGTTCAAACTCCGTGCGCAGGTTATGAGCATCTATCACGAACACGTTGTTATGGAAGTGCTTCATTAATCATTGAGATGTTTTTAATTTGGTGTAATGATTACTGAAGGGTGTACTTAGTATTGTTATGGTAAATTTACCCAATTACCACCAGAATTGTACATAACAAGCAGCTTTTATGTAGGTTAATGAAAAGGTTTTTACGGTCGTACGAAAGTAAATTTTACCACAGTACCTGAAGACAAAAGTCTTCAATAAGTGCGTCCTACCAGTCATAACCTACGGAGCCAAAACGTGGACGCTCATGGTCAGACTAGTCCACAAATTTAAGGACGCTCCTCGACCTAAGGAGAGAGCTATGCTTGGAGTTTCTCAAGGGACTAGATTCGAAATGAAGTGATCCGACAGAAAACCAAAGTAACCAACATACCTCTAAGAATCAGCAAGCTGAAGAGGCAATAGCCTGGTCACATTTCCCGAAGAACCATCAACCGTTGGGGTACACAAGTTCTCAAGTTTAGTGAAGATCGCGCTTAGGCAAACGTAATGTAGGAGGCCCTGTGGCCAGGTGAAGTGATGACCTGCGAAAAGAGGCTGGCAGAAACTGGATGCGGAGGGCTGAAGACCGAGCTCAGTGCACCTAATGCACGCCATTAGGAGAGTCCTTCGTCCAGCAGAGAACAAATATAGGCTGACGATGTAAGTAAATTTAAAAAAAACTATTATTTTCCATTGATGTACTGTGTACTACGAGTACATATACAAGAGGCGTCACGACAATCAAATGTCACGCGCCAAGCGTGGGGAGGAGGAGTTAAATAGGAAAGTTAAATAGTTGATCATATGCGAAATTTTTGTATTATTACCATTTCTGGCTTATTGCAGTATCTTAGTACTCACACGCCATATAATATTATTTATTTATTGAAAAAAAAAAACTGTTGACGGCTAAAGGAATTTTGAGTATTCCTGGAATAGTACATAGGGTAATCGTAGCCTAGAGAAATGACCACACGGGCACAGCTAGTATTCAAAATAATAAATACATAAAATAAAAAACTCACAACTAGTATGTACATATTATTTATAGTTCAGTAGTTGCGACAAAATCTACGAAATGACAATCAATCGCAAAACTGACAAATATTTTTCATAAATGTACAATCCAAGTGCAAAATTGAAAGACCAAAGCAAGCAAAGCTCGGAAAATAACATTTGTATTCAAAAGTTGTAAAAATCGATGGCTTACAGCCGGCGGAGCAAGAAAGATGATTGTTTGAGGCACGCACGCAAGCTGCGACCGAGTGTTCTGGTGTGTGGTTCGTGGCTAGTGAACTGAGGGTAAGAAGACCCGTTAATTATTTACCCTTTTTTTATCTAAGCCCTGCAGTAGACTACAAGAATCACCAATTTCTCAAATATTAGATTGTGTGGTGATTATGGAAATGATAGTTTTTGTTTGTATACCCTTTTTCCTGTAAAATAAATAAATTGCTTACTGGAAACGATTGAGCATCTATCTATACTTCTAATATAGCAGTAAGTAACAACTAAATGTTCTAGGGTATCAATACAAACATATAAAAGTGAAACGTTTTCTTTTTGTTTGTTTGGGGAGCTTTCACGCCAAGCCGTCTGATCCAATTTTGATGAAACTTTGTAAATAGTTACTGTACAATATAGAGACCAACATAAGATACTTTTATCCCGGAAAATGGTAAGTTGCCACGGGAAAACTGTAAGGAAAGGTTGCCGCGGAAACAAAATTCAAACAAATCTATCATAAAGCATCAAGATCGTTGGTTAGTGCTACACTTTTGAATTGGTTTGTAATAACCAATGAACATAAGATGTTTTTTCGCGATAAACTGTAGTCCGCGCGGACGAAGTCGCGGGCGAAAGCTAGTACTGTGTGTGTCTGTTTGTTCGCGTAACACATATACGGTTTTCACAGTCTTACAGGATATCTTAGGGTTTAACTTATAATCTGGCATATTTGGTATCTCAAACAAATGAGTAGAAGCCTCACACTAAAAAAACATTTGACGGGCCTGACAGGAAACTTGTGTTGTAATACAGATATTTTCTGGCAGAGCTTTTATTCCTATTCACATAGGTACTCGTACCGAGTCTCTAAGCAAACATACTGTGCACTCCTTTCTCCGTAGCTGCTGTGCGCATTCTCTTTGCTTTGTTTTAGTCGCGGCCAGCTGGTTAATAACTGCGAGTGAGTGTGCCTACTGTGTGCAAGTATAATGTAGGTACACTCGTGCGAGCAGAAAGCACTGGCTGCAAAAAGGTGAGGAAATGGACTGAATATTGTTGACCTATTTTTAACTGATTCTGACTAAACTTATGTGAAAAATCTTGAGAAAACTGGTTAATCAGTGTGAGAGATTTTGGAAAACTAGACACTAATACGATTCAATGGATAGGCTTCAAATACTTCTTTCTACCGTCCTTTTCAATTACATACTCTACCTTTTCTTTTGCTTTTGAGGATACAGGTTCGCTTTGCCTAGACCAACCCCTTTCTCTAGGTACTATCAGACCTCCAATGCTTAAGTTACTTATTGTACTAGCTGTGCCCAGAGCTTTGCACGCGTGGTAATTATATACCTTAAAAGTACCCTTTGTGCTATTCCAGGACCTAAAATACTTAAAATACCATACATTGTGGTAATTTAAAAAGCTTAATAGTACTCTATGTGCTATTCCAGGACCTAAAATACTTAAAATACCATCAATGTATAAATTTAACCTAATCCATCGGCCACCAAAGGAAAATTTGTAATGGTTGCTCGGCATCTACTCATTGGATTGAGATATGAAGTACACTAGATTTTAACTCAAATTATAAGCTATCCAACAGTAAGACCACATTTTAACTTTCAATCTTTTCAGTAGTTTTTACGTGATGCGCGAACAAACATCCTGACAGAGAGACAGACACGAATTCTATAAACGTTATAATATTCTGGTTTTGTCGCTCATTCTATGTCCTCGAGGCCATTTCTTTATACATACTCGTACTTTTTGTTAAGAACTTACTGCTTTATGAGTAAAGATTGATTTGAGAAAAAAGTGTCGCAGTAATTAATGATCAATTATTGGGGCGTATTTTTCAAACAAGTTACTTACATAATATAATCATTTCTGAGCGAGATAATGCAGAGAGCAAATCATATATCAAACATCAAAGTATTTATCTATAACAACAACGAAGTATTTATCTATGGCAACATATTTATAACATTTATTACAAGTCAAAAACTAAAAGTCTCACGAAAAAGGAAAACAAACGCAATTATAAATAGACCAATGCTTTAAATTAGTTAACCTAACAATACTTTGTGTTTGAAAATGACATTTCCATTTTTGATTCAAACTTGTTCTACTCGGTGAGCAACCAGCGCCCCACCAAGATGACCTTACTGGTGTGTGTCAGTGGCTTGCCACCAAATTTTGTTTAACCTTCAACGTTCTTGGTCGAAGGCCGTTCGTTTGCGACCGTGGGTAATACTATTATTTATTCTGTGCCGCGGTCGCAAACCACCGTCGTGACCATGAGACGCTTGTTGCCTATCACGCGAGCGCAGTTGTATCATGTTGTATATGAAGCTAAACACTCACATTATTAATTATTATTATTATTACGAGCCTGTAATTTAGGAGGGCAAAGGCCTCCGTACCCTTATTCCAGGTCCACCAGTCCTTTGTGTGGGAGTCATCATTCATCTATTTCTTGGTCTACCGCGATGATGTTTGCAATCTCGGGGGATCCATTGAGTTGTAATTTTTGCCCACAGATCATCCGACATGCGGCAGTCATGTCCACTGTCCAGCCTAGTCCCACTTAGTTTTGCAGCTTATTGGTTCACATTTGTAATTTGAGTCTTGGAACGCAGTATGGTGTTCTTTATTTAGTCCGTTGGTTTTACTCCGAGAATACACGCATTTTGCATTTTCAATTTGCTATCCCTACTTACATGTTGCATTAAGCATAACTAGTAAGCGTACTGAGTAATCTAGCTGTTGTTTAAATGCCAGCAAGAGGCGAAAACACGCTTTATATGAATTGGGAAAGGAGTGTGAAAAATGTACATACCATTTAAATCCATGCATAGTATTCAATTTCTTTGCTTGAATACAAAGGAATCGTAGCTCCCAAAGGAAGGGCATCGATTTTGTTGCGGTTTTTATGTTTGGAAGCTGATGTGATGGATATGCGTTTTTACTATAATAGGGGGTCGGGCTAGTTTTTTTTATTTGTACTTGTCTACAAACGCCATTATCTAAAACCAATGATATTATTTATGCTTATAATAAAGCAATAAGAACTAAAAAGTCTGTACCAAGAAGATAATTAGAAAAAAAAATGGTCTAGGGTACCTTAATAAGCTACTGAACAATAATATACCATTTTTAAAATTCATGATTGTCTGTTTGTTTGTCTGTCTGTTTATCTGTTTGTTTGTATATTTGTTCGCGCGTCACGTAAAATCTTCTGGATCAATTGTAATGTGGTTTCCATTATTGGATAGCTTAAGCTTGACTTAAGCACTGGTGTACTTGGTATCTCAATACGATGAGTATAAGCCGAGCAATCGATAAAAACTTTTTGACAACTGAAGGAATTTTAGTAAAATGTTGGAAGGTATTTTAGGTCTTGAAATAGTACAAAGAGTAATTTTAACTCAGAGAAATGACCACGCGTGCGAAGCTGCGGGTACCGCTAGTCTATAACAATATTATACCCAGATATTAAATAAAGTACCTATACCTACATATATGAAAAATGAATAAGAATGAAAAAAATACTTGAAGTAAACGGCGGCAAGAGCCTATCTGCTTGGAGCATCAGAAGTGGCAGCACATAGAAAGGAAGCGAGTCTTGCGCCACCTCAGCAACCTATTGGACTTGCTGGAAGAACATTTTAGGGCAAATTACAAGTGTTGAGCAAGGGTTTATTTCAAGGGTTGTGCGAGGAAATAATTCTATTGCTGCCACAAAGGACAGTTTGGTGGTACTAAATTAATGTTTTTTTTGGTTGTAAAATGCCAAATTGAAAACGTTTCCTTGAAACACTTGAAAAACCTTGTATATCCCCGCCTTGCAGACGATTGAAAATTACTCATTCGTTCAATAAACGATCACAATACGTTTACGCACCGCGGTACCAATTTTTATTCAATCGTCAACGGTAAAAGTAAACGTAAATAAAACAATTAGGATCGCTCAACCGCGGTCGCCGCAGGACCGAACCGACCGACCGTGGCAGGCGATGGTCTCCTTCTGCGAAGCCGTAATGGTGCAGAAGGAGACCGCGGAGCGGGCCCGGGAGACGGACGCTGGAGCGGTCGCGCTCCGGCGCAGGAGACCAGGTGGGAGGAGGAGGCGTTTTGCCCACCTCCTCCCTCCTCCGTAGTGGGGTCACCGGTGGAGTGTCGGGGACGCTCCACTGGCTTGCACAGCCCCACATGTCTGAGGGGTGACCTTTGTGAGCAAGGTTGCCCCTCCAAGGGCGGAGAGACCCGATAAGGGTCGCCACTGGGGCAAGATGGTAGAATGCTACCGCGACCCCATCTTGCCCCACCTCGGTGGACGACGGCTCACGGGGGGGTTTTAGTGGGTGCGAGCCCCACATACCCCGTTCCATCACCCCCGTGGTGGAAGGGAAGTGCGTAGGCATTTCCCCCCCTCAAAAAAAAAAAAAAAAAAAAGGACCGAACTCGGTATTGTTGGATTCTAAGTCAGGAGCTCAGAAGTGAAACCAACTTTTGAAGGTAGACACTGCAATTTATTATTATTTATAATCCAAGACACGGACGCTCTAGGCGAATGCTGCTTTTCCGAATGGCGAGAAAAAGGAATACCATCCTACGTTTGAAATTGGCGGGATTGGTGACCCCGTCTCGCTGCGCGCGTCGGTCGGCTGTCCCCCTCCCTCTACGCCGTCCGTGCCCCGCCACCACACGGTGCTCGCCTGCGCGCGGCGCACTCGCAATGCTTCTTACAGTATATAATTGTGCCAATTAGAGTTTTAAGCCAAATCGGCCAAGTGTAAGTCGAAGCACCGAGGGTTTCGTGCAGTTTTTTTTTTTTTTTGTGAGAGTACAAATGTACGGGTTGGATTTTCCCCTTTACTTGTGCTTTACGACATTGCTTCTTGTCGAATTACATGATTCTAGGTCAACGGGAAGTACCCTATTTCCTTGCGAGTTCAAAATGCATGCTGCATGGCATGCATTGCCATATATTTTGATTGCGTTGACTTATAAGTTTGATATTATTCACAGCTCCAAGGGATTCTAGACTTGAGTGTTTGATATTACATTCAACTTGATGCTTCCACGCGTTCGTGAGGAAAAGGGTCTTGTGACAGACAGACGGACAACGACGTGATATAAGCGTTCCTTTTATCATTTTGACATACGGAACTCTAAACAAGCAGAACCGGCTTTGCCGCAATTGCAGACTTAGCAATTTCTAACTAGCGGGTCAAGTAAACCAGAACCAAGTAGAACCAAGGTAACCAAGATAGCTCTAAAGAAAAGCAATCTAAAGTGGCAGTGGGCTGGTCCCATATCCCAAAGAACCGATAACCGTTGAGGTAGATGAGTTCTCGAGTGGTGAGCACGTTAAGGCAAACGTATTGTAGGATGCTCCGTGGCCAGGTGGAGTGAAAACCTGCTAAAAGCAAGAAAATGGAAGAAGAGAGGTGAAGACTGAGCTCAGTTTTGTGGATTAAGAGAGGCCTACGTCCAGCTGTGGACAGATATAGGCTGATAATGATGGGTCAAGTAAGTCACGTTACAAGTTGTTTAATAAAAATTGTTACATCTGTGGCGTCCCAACCGCCACATTGAAATCAGTGCCATATAATCTGATATCAAACGAATTAAATCACATCGATCACTGATGGTGCAAGAGTACACTACAAAGCCTGCATAGCGCAAACGATATTCTCGCCGTGAATTAGAATGTATAGAATTTCCAACGAGGAACAGGGACCAACAACACCTGGCTCGGTCGGAAGTACTTCCCGTAATTATGGAGGCGCTTCAATAGTGGATACCGATACCTACCTACCTACCTACCTATTCACACCCACACACACCCTTACCTCCATACATCAATTAAATTAAAAAATAGCTTTATTTTTGATTTTTAAACAATGATTTTGGTTTTTTTATATATTCTTCTTAATTTTTTACTTTCATTTCTTTTCTAAAGCAATTTCACTCCTAAAGTTTTTTTTACTCTTTTTTTTTTGTTTTTTTTTTATTTCTTTGTCATCGGTTTTGAGCTACCCTGAAAGTTTCAGCCCGATAGCTAATAGGGAAGTGCTCAAAATTTGAACTGCAAGATTCCAGGAGAGACAAAATACATAGATACTTCTACAAGTTAAGCTTTTAAAATAAAATACGCGTATTGGACATTCGTGACAATGTCATATTTTGTGCGTTCTTTAAGTTCCATGTTATTAGCCCGCAAACAAAGAGAGCGGTGTCATAAGTTTAGAGTGTGAATCATTGTGTGTGTAGGTGTGTGCGTGTGCGTGTGCGTGTGCGCGTGTGTGTGTGTCTGTCTGTCTGTCTGTCTGTGGCATTGTAGCTTCCAAACGAATGGACCGATTTGGGTGCGGTTTTTTATGTTTCAAAGCTGAGGTAAACGAGATGGTTCTTAGCTATAATGGGGGGCGGGGGAGAATGGGGTTGAGTATCGTAGCTCACAAACGAATGGCCCCATTTTGATGCGGTTTTTATGTTTAAAAACTGACGTGATAGAGATACTCCTTAGTTATAATGGGGGGTGGGGGGCCGGGAGTAATATATTTTTTAATTTGTGCTTCTTTTCATTGCATATTAGTCCACCAAATAAAAAAAAAATGTTTTCAAGGTAAACTCTGTAAACTTAGCAAACTCCTTACATGTTGGACAGCCGTCTGCTTAAATCGTTTTACTGCGAATGCCATTTTTCTCTTCAGGGCTTGTGCACGTGTCTTAGATTGTCAAGAAATATTGAAAATTGAAAAATAATTAACAAGTACCATGCGGGTCGGAATATAATGTCAATTTTTTAAATTTTAATTTTGCCCATTAGCAATGGCACACATTATTATTTGTGAATGTGACCTTTGTTACGCATAAAAATGTGAAAAGAAACAACAGAAACTGGACAAAGACAAATAAGTTCAAAGGTTGTGAACTACGAATAAATAATAAGTCAGGAACTCTAATTCAGGACAAATGCCACATTCAAAGTGCCCCTACTTCAAACCAAAACGACGTAAGATTCAAAGTACGAATCACTTCCGAGGTAACAAATAGACATGCTTGGTGATTGGTGGTAAATTCAGAACGAAAGCAGGGATTGGTTCACGCGCGTGCTGCAATGTCTGCTATGACAGCTGAGTCATAGCGGCGTGGACGATGTTATGCAATAAGTGGACCGGACCAAGTCAGTAATAAAACAATATTATAGTACAATGTTTTTTTTTTGGCTCACTTTTTACAATTCATTAAATTCTTTGTCCCACGAAATATAATTAACTTATTAAGTTTTAGTCCAGAAGACATTAAAAGAGAATCTTTCTTCGCAATGTAGTGAAGACGGATTCTGAGAAATTTAAAACGGAATGTCCTCCAATGGTATGCGGTTGCCTGTGAATTTAGAGCTGAGGCTCAAGTTCAATAAATTATTTTTATATATTTCCATAAACTGTCAGGCGTTTGGGTTATTGTTGCAACGGCCGTGGTTGCGGATCACTCCAATAACAACTCAATATGATCTTGGCTTAATATGGTTAAATAAATTTCTATATTTGTAACTCTACTAGCCGTGCAAAAAGTAATTTAAAACTTGAAATACATATGAGGAGTCCTAGAAGTCCAGTTTTGGACTGAGTTTTGGTCACTGGTTTCAAGGAGTTAGTATATACTGTTACTCTTTGTCCATTTACTTGGAGTTTTTTTTGACTGCACACTGATTTAGAGATCTTTAATATATTTTTCGCTTTGATCCAAAACGTCATGTAGTTTTTCTTTTTCTACCACTGAAAAAGGGTGTTTAAACTCGTATCGGTCGGTCTTGAATTTAGTATGTCGAAAAGGTTGTTAAACGTTTCTAAAAAGCTAACAGTTGCATCTGTTTCTTGAAAATCAGGCATGTTTAACTGTTGCGAACCAAACTTAATCGCATCAGCTACACTTTGACTTAAAGTTTGAACCGCTGGTTTCACGTTCATGATATTATTTTGGAAGTATAGATGCCGATTTAACTATTTATTCCCAAAATGCAATCCAACGATATCTTGATCATTTTTCAGTTTCTGCAAATGTGCCCACTCAATTTTTTTTCTTGTTTTGTCTACCAGTGTCTTTGTCCTCTAATGTGTTACGCACAAGTTTCACCATATGAAATGGATCTAATATTACAACTACTGGGTCTCCGGTAGATGGGTGGTCAAAAAACGATTTTGAATTGTTTGTGTCTTCAAAATTGCAACCCAACATCTTAGCCGTAGAGATGTTAGATGAACAGCCATCAAAGATCAAAGTAACTTTTGACTTTTAAGGGCTAAAACTATATCGTCCGAAAAATCATTCAATGCAATATTTTCTGTAGTATCGCCAAATCCATTTTTCTTCAATTGGGATAAAATATTTTATGTGAAATATTCTTCATAGTTATTTTTTTATTTGGGCGTTGTAGATTTCTGATCTGTGATAGTCGTTATACTGCCAAAATAGTTTTTTCTTAGTTTTTAAATGTGTGTTTTAGGAGTATTCAGAGCAGATTCAATATCTGATGATGGTATATTTATCGGCGTAACGCATGATCCTCTTTCTTCAAAACTAAAGACTTCGGTTGAAATAAGATTATCTTTTAATTTTGTTTTCTTGGTTCTTCTTCAACACCGTCATTACATTCAGTATTGATATTATTCTCCTGAAAATAACCTTATTGAAGATCAGTTTCAAATCTATGAAAGACTGTCTCTAATTGAAATAGATACACATATACAGCTAAAATAAAAATTCCTATCGAACCTAAATATTAAGTGTAAAAAATAATAGTGAAATCTTACAAGATTTTGTGCCTTATGCGCTTGAGGGTTTGCATTATTTGTTTTTTTGAGCAACTCAGGTAAATCAAACACTTCAAAATTTGCAGAAGGTGAATTTTCATTAGCCTAAAAAATGAAACGTGCTTTAATTCGATCAAACTATGAACTGTTTTTTTAATGCTATTGTTATTCCCATGAGTCGAAAAAGCCGAACCTACATTACATACCAACTGTAATCGTTCATTATTGTTTATTTTCTCATTTTGTTTAGTATTCTCCTAAATATGTTGATGTTTCGTCGGTATGAATCATCTGCGTGAAAAAATAACAGCTCAATTTCATCGAGTAGAAAAACACTTTAGTGCAATAATTGACTGACTTCATTTTGCATAGTATTGACCATCGCGGTTTGATAATGTATTTGAACGTCTTTGAATATAATTATAATTTTGCAACTACTTCTAGTGAAAAGTGTTCCCTGGACATTTTAATCTTGTATGGCTTCTGCACCTCTTCACAACACATGCTGGCATGATGATTCACAGCTGTAGTTCACAATGATAAAACTAAAACGTACGCGAAGATATGACGTGTGCTCGCTTGCATGAAAAATGTCCGATGATGATTCACAGCTGTAGTTCACAATGATAAAACTAAAACGTACGCGAAGATATGACGTGTACTCGCTTGCATGAAAAATGTCATGAAAAATGTCCGAATGATGACGCGCTGGACACGACTTTTAAGCCCCACCTACTTGGGCACGACTTTTGTTGGGTCATTTTATTAACGCTGTTACGTTTCCTGACTTATTACTTATTCGTAGGTTGTGAAAGAGAAAATGGCTGCCCATTTTTGTGTAGTATAGACAGCTTACACCCTGTACTTGTTCCTTTGACACTTTCTTTCTTTTAAAATGTTGACAATACAAGATTTATTCGAAAAAGATCAATAAACACTCCAGATGGCATTCAAGCGGACCGATAGAAATTGTAGAATTAGACGACTGGTTCGGAGAAATCTTTTTTCTGAGCTCTATAAAAAGAATTGTTTGCAAGTGGTCCGGAATTCCGAGGTATTTTGAATTGCAAGCGAGACGGCTGCAGGTTGAGTGAGACTATCTTACTTGCTCATATTGTAAGTGTAAGGGTAACTTTGCTTCATTAGTCACTTGGAAAATAAGTAGGTACGAATAATAGTTAGTATGGAAACATAACTCTCATACAGGTATCGCTTCAATGTTGGACCCACTTACGCATACCAACTAACAGTAATACTACGAAACAGTCACACTCGTTACACGCCAATTGCAAAAAACAAAACAAAATTATCGCATGCTATTGGTCGAGTCATAAACGCCTGCCGTCGCCGTCAGGCGGTGATCAAAAGATGCTTGGGTGGTGTTATGTAAAAATGAGTTATTTTGTTTACATGTTTATTTTTTATTATCCACATGACTTTTGTATGCAATGATACATGAATAACAAAAAAAACACGTCTTCCCTGCCAAAAAGAAGCTTTTGCCAATAAATGATATACTTTTGGAATGTGCTTATCAAGGCCTTCAATTTAATTCCCATATTGTAAAATTAGAAGTTTTTTTTTTCAAATTTGAAAATGGGGCCATGCCGCCATATTGAATGTTTTATGTCACTATGTCACTCGGGGGGATGTAACTCCTTGTTTTGGGCAGTCATGTAAAAATAGCTTGAAATTACTTTATGACATGAAAAGTCTTTAATATTGATTGCATACTGGGTACCATGATTGAAAGCGCAAATGAAAAGCAAATGGTTGTGACAGTGCGACGGATATGACATACTTACTATATTATGGCTTACTATCCTAGTCAAATTCAGTAATTGAAAAAACATAAAGATGTATGCCAAACAAAAGTTCAGGTTGGCATAGAAATCGTACTTCTGATAGTAAAAAAAATGAATGTCAGAAAAGAAATGAATATCAGAAAAACAAATTAATGTTGGGACAAGAGACAGGTGTCAAAGTGAGAGTTGTGGGGGAACGTGGGGACAGGGTGGGGACAGGGTGGGAAAAGAGCGGAGGAAAGAGCGGGGGGAAAGTGGGGAGGTGAGTAAAGTGAACGGAAGGTGATAAAAGGTAGGGGGAAGGTGAGAAAAGGTGGGGGAAAGGTCCCCCCTTAGGTGGAGAAGGAAGTGACGGGTGTCAAAGTGACAGTTGGTGGGAAAAGGGTGGGGAAAGAGATGAAACGGAATTCCTTCTACGTCAGATTCCTTTTTTTATAATGGGAAGTCGGATGGCAGCTGTCAAACTCAAAACAGCGAATACTCGTAAACTATTGATCGTTAAAAGGGCCGTTAAAGGTTAAACTTAAAAGGGCTATAACTCTGGAATCATTGATCCTAGTTGTTTCATTACATAAATGATAGTTCTCATCAATATCTTCGTTTTGTATGACAGCTGTCAAACTTAAAAGTGCTATAACTCTGAAACTGTTGATCCTAGTGTAGTAGTTTTGTTTCAGAAGTGATAGATCTTATTGATATCTTTGTTTTGCATGACAGCTGTCATACTTAAAAGGACTATAACTCTGAAACTGTTTATGCTAATCTAGCAGTTTATTTATTTTTGAATGAAGATTAAATAATTAGATAATAAATAAAATAACATCGTAGGGCAAGTCGAATTTCCATTACTTAAGTTACGCTACAATTCCACTCGTCCTACGATTTTATTGTATTTTGTAGCTTTTAGTACACATAAAACAGTTTAACTAAAAATATTTTTTACTTATTTTATTTTCAAGTTTTTAGTTTTCTATTTAGTTATTTCTAAAGTGTACTATGTTCTACTTGTAAAACCCTTTCATTTGATACCCATATTGAGAGGATTGGAAAAAAATATGAAGTAATCCGCCATTTTGTGGTTGCGGCCATCTTGGATTAGTTTTTTTATGATGTACTTGTATTCTATTAGTTAAGTCCTTTCATTTGATACCCATAATGAAGGGTTTGAAAAATATATATGTAATCCAGAATTTTGTGGCGGTGGCCATCTTGGATTTAGAATTTTCATAGTGTAATGTATTTTTTAGTTAAGCCCTTTAATTTGATACCAATATTGAGGCGTTTGAAAAAAAAACGCAATTTTGTGGCGGCAGCAATCTTGGATTTAAAATGATAATGAATATAAATAATTATATTGTTAGCAGAACTAAAGGAGTGTACTAAATTTCAAATCAATCAGTCAACAGAAAGGGGGTAAAATTTCAATTACTAGATTTGACCCAAAAAACAACAAACAAGTTAAGTTAAATAAAACCGTTTAAAAAAGGAATCTGACGTAGAAAAAAATCCATTTCCATTCTTTCCCCACCCTTTCCCCTTTTCGGTTATTCTTACAAAATAACCCTTTAATTTCTAATCGTGTCAACAATAAGCTCTTAAGTTGCATTCATCTTGCATCACTCTTTCCAAAGTCTTCCAGTAAAAGTTTTTAAAATGTTTATCGACACTCATATCGTAAAATACGGAATATGAATTCAAAAATGGTGGCATAATGATATACATCACGCACGGCAATAAGACAAAATAAAACATAACACTGTGTTTGAACTAAACGATGTTTACCATTAAAGCACCGCAGGCTCCGCACCTACGAGGGTTTTCATCATTTAATATCTATGGCAGCGCGTGATAGACCGTATGCGTGCGAATTTGCTGTGGACTGGATTTTGGCGCCATATTTTTTTACATTGAAATGTTTTATCCTGATTAAAAATGTGACAACGATGTGTTAAACATGTGAAAACAGTGTTAGAATTTGACTCCACTTGACATCACGGAACAGCAACGAACATGACAAACAAGCTTTTAACAGCAAACCCAAGAAAAGATTACGACTAATAAAGTCGTAATCTTTTCTTGGTTTTATTTCGTTAAAAGTAAGTTTCTATTGCATGAGTGTAGATAAAATAGTGTATGAAACGGCACATAACTAGGTATTAAAACACTCAAGTGATACAATTAAAAAACTCTTAAAGTTTCGCGATGCGAACACATACTTAAATATTTAAACTTAAGGGACTTAATCGCGCTGAAAATTTAATATTTATTTACCTCGACGTTTCGATCAAGTTGCATTGATCGTGGTCACGAGAAGACTGAAGTAGCGGGTGTCAGCGTCGAGAAGGGCGAGCGTTGTCTCCAACTAACCGCATTTGGTTTTGTAAAAATTCAGAATTGTCACAACACACGACACTAACGACATCTGCAGATATCTTCTGACATAAACCGCGACGCGAACACTTGCTTATCACGGGATTCCAGGACGCAGCCAACTTGAAACCATCCTCTCGGTTGAAATTGGGATACTTTTTAATTTCAACCGCTTCACGTACAATCCTGGAGTAGTAGTGACGTTCCGTGGAGAGGATCTTCGGGTCATGGAGTTCAATCCAGTGATTAGGCCCCGATTCGAGCAAATGCTCAGCAATTGCAGATATATTTATCTGGTGGTTCTTTACAGCTGCAATGTGTTCTTTGACCCTTTCCGCTATAGTACGCTTGGTTTGTCCAATGTAGGAACTACCGCAGCTGCAATCTATCTTATATACGCCAGGAGTTTGAAAAGGAATGACATCTTTTGGTGTTCTAACATGCCTTGCTGACTTGGAAAAAGGAGTATAAACGGTCTTGATAGAAAAGTCCTTTAATAAAGCACCGATTTATCCGTCACTCCTTTTACATAAGGCATGAAAGCCGGCTGTCTATCGAAATCAGACCTACTCTTATTATATCTGCGTCTAGGACGCCAACGTCTGGTCACCACATATCCGTTTCGCTTGAGTACCTCCTGAACATGAGACACTTCGGCATCCAAATGTTCAGGGTCACAGAAGGCATGAGCTCTGTCTAAAAGTGTTCTGGCTAGTGATTTTAAATGCCGCGGGTGGTGATGTGAAAAGGCGTTGAGGTACTGAGGTTATCAGTGTGTGTTGGTTTCCTATAAACAGAATGAAATAACGAGCCATTTAGGTCTCACCGACACTCTGACATCCAGGAAAGCTAACGTTTTTTCCACCTCCAGTTCATAGGTAAACTTGATGTTGCCATGGATCGAATTTAGATGGCCCAAGAATTGTTCCGCTGTCTGTTCATTGACTTTCATGATACAGAAAACATCATCCACATAACGCTTCCATATCTTCACCGCAAACGATTGTAGATCTATGGCCTTCTCAAAATGCTCCATCCAAATGTTGGCCAGAACAGGTGCCACTGGACTACCCATAGCGACGCCATCTATCTGGAGGTATGGCTGTCCACGGTACAGAAAGTAATTTCTTTCTAGGTAATTCCTCAGCAAAACAATCAAATTTTCTGAGAGATGGTTCTCCCTCAACTTTTTCCTTACGATTTCAAGGCACTCTTTTACTGGAACGTTGGTGAAAAGAGACTCACCATGATGTCGTCTGGTTCCAGTTTAAGATCCTTGATAATCTCGACAAAATGGCGAGAGTCCTTCATAAAAGACGCAGTCTTACCGACAAGAGGCTGCAACACAGACGCAACATGCTTCGCTAGACCGTAAGTGGGGGAATCTATCTGACTTACGATAGGACGTAACGGCACGTTGTTCTTATGTATTTTCGGTAAACCATATAATTTTGGTGGCTGCACTATTTGAGGTCTATATAGATTTCCATAAACGTCTTAAGAGAAAAGTTCCTTGTAGTCTCTAATAATGGCTCGGACACGGCGTGTCACTCTGGCAGTAGGGTTGTAGGACACAGGTTTGTAAATACTTCTGTCTGAGATGTCGCCATTTCCCTTGGCGGCATATCGCTTCACGGTGATTGGCCAGTTCTTTCAAGGGTACCAACTGCTTCGACGGAAATTTCCACGATATTTTCTAAAGTATACCAACTGTCGCTATGACGGAAGTAGACAGATGATTTGACGTTCTTCCGATCCACTGTTCGACTGCAATGTTGCGCCATCCATAAGCGAGTTCCACTTAGAGCAAAGTGCTAGCAATGTTAACTTTTTTAGCCCTAATGACGTTCCACAAGCCCTCCGATGTTAGCACAAATAACAAACGTCAAACTTTCCAATATGCAAAATGTTAACTTTTCTAGCTTTGGAAACTAGCATCGTCAGAACCATATTGTTTTGTGGGTTCGAAATGTTACTTTTTGAAAGTGTCAAAATTTAGCGGCAGATCATATAATTTTAAATAAAAAAACATTGTTTTGCTTGGTCTTGCGGTATAAGTGTAAGATTTTCAATAATTATTTTCATTTCCTAGTTTTAAATTAATTGGGATGAGGGAATGGTGCTACAAAAGTAAATAGAACAGTAGTATCTATCTTGGTTTCAATCCGATTTTCAATATCACTATCACTAATGCGATGCGATAGAGTCGAAATTTCTATGAAGAAAGTTACAATCTGATAGAAACCAAGTTCTGTAATACGGCCACAGTTGTGTTTAGCAGCAACACGTTTCACTTGTAGATGTCAACCGTGCTAACATTGCTGGTTTTTCATAAGGGAAACGCTGATTGAGCGCTAGTCATTCGTGTTAACACAAATGATATAGCATTTATAGGTGGAACGCGGCACATGCTGGGCATTGTACGTAGGAAATGTCTATGTGCTGAGGCTCATAACAAGTTGACAATTCATTTGGGTAGACAATGTTCATAGCTGACGTATTACGTTCGACTCAGTGCAGTGAGTGGAGTAATCTTTCAGGTCTTGTGTTAGCTAATCGTCACACAAAGTCCTACTGCAATTACTATTATCAGACGTCATGTTACCATCAGGCGCGCGACCTGACCGTCAAGTCACTCAATCGAATAAAAATAAGTTACAAATTACTGATACTTCAAGATAAACTGTCAAAAAATGATTTCCAAGAAACGAATATATGTACAATCTGAAAAATGGTAACTACCTTACATAGTACACCTCCGTTGGCGTTGCTTAATTTATACACCGACAAGCGGTGTCAGTTCGCCCGTGTCATTTGAGTCGTGTGGTTCTGTTGCGGGAAGTTTCTTATATTTATTAATTACTAGCAACCCGCCCTGGCTTCGCACGGTTAGATATATATAGAGAGAAAGAACATATGGTAGAACATACCAACAATTTCTTACACAAAATGTTTATTTGCACAAATTATAACATAATAACAATTTCTTACACAAAATACTTTATTTTCACAAACATAACAACAATTCCTTACTACCGTAGTATTAGCTACTACTTCCTATCCCGTATGCAGAGAGTATAATCAAAGAGTATATAAATACTAAGTAATGATATATAGAGAGAAAGAACATATGGTAGAACATACCAACAATTTCTTACACAAAATGTTTATTTGCACAAATTATAACATAATAACAATTTCTTACACAAAATACTTTATTTTCACAAACATAACAACAATTCCTTACTACCGTAGTATTAGCTACTACTTCCTATCCCGTATGCAGAGAGTATAATCAAAGAGTATATAAATACTAAGTAATGATATATAGAGAGAAAGAACATATGGTAGAACATACCAACAATTTCTTACACAAAATGTTTATTTGCACAAATTATAACATAATAACAATTTCTTACACAAAATACTTTATTTTCACAAACATAACAACAATTCCTTACTACCGTAGTATTAGCTACTACTTCCTATCCCGTATGCAGAGAGTATAATCAAAGAGTATATAAATACTAAGTAATGAACAAAGAATACCTATAGTTACTCTCTACCGAGAGATAATGAATAATGGGGCCCGTATGTCCTATTTAATTTGTGTTTCCTCCATAAACTATAATGCATTGTATTCTCTTTGCTAGGTAAGTATAATGTTATGTCTAAACTACGTGTTTAGAGGTTCTATATTGACACGATATTGACGAAGGTACGTCGTAGTCGTAGGTACCATTTTGTCTATAGTATTATTATGTTTAACGCAAGGAGGTTGAATTAAGATTACTGTAAAAAGTTTAACGCCTGTAAGCATAATTCAACCTCCTTTGGTTGAAAATCCGGGTGGGAAGTAATCGAGGACCAGCTGATACCAAAAATTGTCTATAGTAAAAATTTTGTCCACAGACTAAGTACAAACATTTACATTCATTTAGGCCACGTTTGTTCACAACGTTCCGTTTCTTCAGAAAAATTGATTTATAATTTTCGTTCCTCGTCAAACATAAGCAATTATTACTTTCGTAAACTTCATATTTGATTGATTTTCAATCAATAACTACCTATTCAATTACTTGGAAATGGTTTTATCGGCCATATTTAAGTTTGTCAATTTTTTTAGTAAGTAATGATTTTCGCGAGGATTGGAACGTAAACATAATATTGCGGAGCGCGCGTAATTTGATAGGTTTTGCGTACTGTAAACAAAGTTGGCCTAATTATTGACAGGGAACTTTCCAAGTGCTCGTGAAACAAAGTATTGTGTCGAGTTGAACTTGAACAAAAAACAAGTGTGCTTTGTTTTTGCTTAAAATGAATCAGCAAAAGAAAAAACGCGTGAAATTTAGAGTTCTGAAGAGAAAGTGAGTCTTTTCAAATACAAGCTAACGGGAAGTGCTCGAAATTTGAATTGCAAGACTCCACATTGCAAGAATACATAGATACATAGATAGGTCAACAATTATATATACAAGGACAAGTGAAGTTGAATAAAAGCTTCTATAAAGAGGTGAAAATTGACGTTAAGTGAGTTAGTACCATTGTTAAACTAGGGTCATCGGAGGATTATCTTTAGTACCATAGATGTTACTCGAATCAACGATAAACTACGTTTTGTAATAAGATTTATGTTTGGTCCATGGACTAAACCCGGTACTTTCGTTAGTCTATGTTTTGTAATAAGGCTGATAGGGTCTATCTCACTCTTGAACTAAATCTCATTGGACCTAAATCTCAATATGCCTACCTCGCGTTTGGTTTAAGCACAACGCGAGGAATACTGCGTTTTAGGTACGCGGCGAGCAAACGAAATGAAATACTATAAAATTGTTTTTTTTTTAATGATAATGTGTCTGTGGTAATCTTTGGAAATTATTTGATTGAGACTTAAGATTTATCTAGTCTAGATCTAGTCAAATAAATAAAATTGAAGTATTTGTAACGTCAAAATAACAGCTTATTACTAAAGGCATACGAAAGTATATACGGTACTTATAACAAAAAGTAATTTTTAGAGATTTTGTCTGCCTGTCTATCTATCTGTCTGTTTGTTCCCGCTAATCTCCGAAACGGCTTAACCGAT